>OW203731.1:13277061-14477061 GCA_934045075.1 Yponomeuta sedellus
GTCGTCTTTCGCGAACTTCTAACACCCTGGGTAAATGGCAGAATACCACCCGGTATTAACACTCTTTTCATGTTTAAGTGGAATTGTACAGATGGGACCCGTAGCTGAGAAAAAAGGGATCATTTTCTTACCAACGTTTCTCGCCCGCCTCACCGCCCGAAGTTTAGGCCATACCATACACCCACGGGGGCCAAGTCCGGCTTGTTGGAGGATTGTAAGATAGTAGCGGACCTTACTGTCAGAAGTTATCAACCCGCCCATAAGGGCTCTAACATGGCTTAGCGACTGCCATTACATGACAGCCGGTACCAACAGCTTAACGTGACTTGCGAAGCACGGAAGCGCTCGGAAAGATGCCGGTAGTCACGGAACTGTCACCCATCCTGCACCAGACCGCGCCTGTTGTTGCTTAACTCAAAGAATAGCTTGTGCTATAGCAATTAAGCAATGAAATTAAAAGACTGAAAATGAAAAAGTTTTATTTACCACACAAAAAATAATAAATAATAATTATTGTCTGATACACATGACATTTATTCATTCGCAGACTGAGATAATGCGTATGACTGTAAGACGGCCACGACCTCCGGCATTGTAGATTAACGAAGCAGTCAACAGTTACATCACTTACTGATATATTCAGGTTATTTTAAGGACGTTACATACTTACCTACCTAACTCTATCTCCGCTGTCTTAATAAGGAGATGACGTACAAGTTATTGCAATAACAATAAATATAACAATTCGAGAATCGACCACATTAACGACAGGCTTATCGCCAATGTTTTTGGCAATCCATATCCGCCTCCAAAACATTTCGAAAGCCATACGCGATTTAATTACATTTCTATGTTAATGCGAATCGATTTCATTACCGTTAATATATTAATCCGACGATGGGGTTCAACGAAAAAATTCGAGGTTAAAAAATCTGTCTAATTAATATGTTACTTATGGTCTCAAATTGGATGTCGTATTTATGCAAATTTCCTTATTTATGGCAACCACACACGACACAAAGATTTTAATAGTAATACGATCCGATGTCTAAAGCCATTAACTTCGGATTAATAATGGGATATGTGACAAAAATTTAAGGTATATGGTGTAGTTAAGGCGTCGTTCGACACGGGTTTAAATTGAAATGTTGTGATGAGACATAATTTAAATTTAATGTCCCCTTAACTAGCGTGTGTTTTGGTAATACGAACTGTTGACCAATTATTATGATTTTCTTCGTATGATACTGGTTACCAAACTCGGGTATCATACGTGGATGAAGGGGAAATATTGTTTGGTGTCTAAAAAAGAAGAAAAAAGTTTACAATAAGGTCAATTTATTTACCATGTAGTAACTGATACTATCATGTAAATACGAGTACACTACTTCTTTATCTCTCGTACTAGAAATAAGGCGTCTATAATGACAGTGATGTAAACAGTAGTCGATATCAATTGATATCAACCCTTGTATAACAAAACCCGTGCCCCAGCAGTGGAGGCTGGGGCACGTGTTTTGTTCCTGCATCGCAGGAAGGTTAGGCATACTCCAGCATATGGGCCAAGTCCTGTTTGGTTGAGGATTGCAAGGCAGTGGCGGGCCGTATTGTCAGAGATTATCAAGCCGCCCATGGGGTCTCTGACATGGCTTAACGACTGCCATTACATGACAGCCGGCACCAACGTTTTAACGTGCCTTGCTACGCACGGAATCGTCCGGAAAAAATGCCACCAGTGGCCATCTTTGCACCGCGTGTTTCCGCTTGACTAGATTTAAATTTGATTTATTAATTTTTAAATTAATCGAACACTATTCATATTTAAGTACATTTAAAACAATAATATTTTAATACATATAGTCATGCATTTGCAAAGATTCGGTAAACACTGAAAATAATATTGCTAAACGCTGTTACTAAAGTCATACTATCAAAAATATGCTGACAACAATTACTCACGCACATCTTGCAATTTTCCGTCATCATAATCATAATCGGCCGGTGTTAGTCCACCTGGACATAGGCCTTTCCCAAGACACGCCATTGAGCTCGATTTTTAGCTTTTTTCTTCCAGTCACCGCTTTACGAATGTCGTCACTCCACCTGACAGGGCGTCGTACGCTCCGTTTACCTATTCACGGTCTCCACTTTAGAACCAATCTACCACAACGGTTAGCGGTCTTGCGGCAAATATGATCCGCCCACTACCACTTCAGTTTGGTAATCCGTTGAGCTACGTCCATCACGTTATGAATTTTCAAACACAACATTTTAAATTACCTAAATATTTATGATTTTTTCCTTCCTTTGATTGTTTGCGCGAATTCGTTCCTTCCTGTTCTCCTCAGCCATCCTCAACCGGCTGCTGTTGGCAATTTGCCTTAAATCGTCAGCCCTGTGAGTGGGCGTCCTACGCTGTGTTTGTCCGTTAGTGGTCTCCGCTAGAGAACTTCTGCGTCCATCGACCATCGTTGTTTATTCTAACTAGCAGTAGTATCATATATGTTTTTGAGTATTATCTCCCAATACAAGGCAGACAAACCATACCTACTTCGTGACGATGTAATGGTTCTTCAATAGCGCAATGGAGAACTTAGAAAATCTAAAAATCAAAAATATGATCTTTGATCACGCTGTCAACTAGGCGACTTATAGCTCACACCACCAACAATTATTATTTATCCCGTTATGGACCAATCAGCAACTGTCATTCCTTCACGCCCCGACATTTTACGACGCATCGGGAATCTGGACGCCTCGTCTAAGTAATCCGTTCAAATCAAAACACGCAGATAAATAAACAGCAGAACGTAATCTCCGTTCGAACTGAATTGCTAGAACAGAAAGACCATCTCTGCCCATCAAGTTTGACCTTGTTTGGAAGTTTACAGAGAGTGACTAACGAGATTATACACTTGGTTAATCACCTTGCGGTTACTTGGCGTATCAAATCCTGAGCAATTCCAATTACCTAACTGTCAAATTTTTATGGAATTTTACAGTTAGACCGCTCAGGATTTTGTGCGCATATGTAGGCTCCTGTTAGTATTTTTTCCCATGACAATAAAATTTACATGACAGATTTGCTTCTTGATTTGGATTTACGCTATGGCGCTCATTAGGGGAGGGCTCCGTCCAGCAGTGGACTAATATAGTCTGAAGAAGAAGAAGAATTTGCTTCTTGGATTGTACTGTCATTGGACAAATTGTGAAATTGGCTGTGTAAGTCAGATAACAACACAAAAATTTGGCCTCACCAAGTTAGATTCAATGATGCCACTAGTGGATGAGGAGTTCTCCAACTCCCTACCGCGCAAGTTATGATTATTCAGTAAATATCTATTTTTAAGCAAACTTTAATATCAGCTACTACAGAATAACTTTAATTATATGTACAACACTTAAAGCAAACTAGATTTTTTTTAACAACGCGCCTTTATAGTTAGTGCATAAAAAGGAAAAGTAATTCAGCGGGTGAATAAATAACTGTATTGTGTAAGCGTGGGTCACTTTAAGATATCGATCAGTTATCTTAAAGCGATGTCACGCGTAAGCTTTCTATTTTATTAACACGTAAGTTTTTAGCAGCCTAAAACAGCCACTAAGCATAACAAAGACATTAGATATTTTCCTGTCTTATTATGTATTTATTTCGTAGGTATTTATGTATATAATAATTATGTACAATACGTTGTGTTCCTATAATTTGTGATGATTTTTCAACCTTCTTACCCAGATTGGCGATGACTGCTCAAGACAGGGAGGAGTGGAAGCTCATGTGGGTGGCCTTTGCCCATCAGTTGGACACAAACATTGCTGACCAAAAAAAGTACATTCTTGCAACCTTTCGTTACTTGTCATAAGCAGATATGGCGGGACGATCTGTCAACTTTCTTGACCGGTTAGGCGATGCCTGCTTAAGACAGGGAAGAGTGGAAGCTCATGGGGGAGGCCTTTGCCCAGCAGTGGGACACTAACATGGCTGACTAAAAAAAAAGTACTTATAGTCCTGCAATCTTTCGTCACTTGTTATTCACATATCAAATTTCCGATTTCCTTAGTTACGTACATTCATCTACCGAATAACAATATATTCTTCCTGCAATACATCAGATCCAAAAGTCTTGTCTGGGGAAAATCGATCAAAGGGATGAAGCGGATGAATTTTGTGACATTACTTACATTTAACAAATATTACTTTATTAGATATTATTTTTCATAATTGTAATCCATTTTATGGTTCCGCAATTAAGGTTTTTTTATTGAATAAATCTTTTTTATTACTTTTTGGCGCAATGTCGATCAAAGCTTGCTGTGTAACTTTAATTTTCTTAGGTATTCTGTCTATGTTTTATGCGATGTCTTAAAATTTTAAAAACTACTGTCTTACTACAGGACCTGTCGTATAGACGTCAGCCAGCATTTTAAATCTCGAGCATTAATTTGACATTTTTGCTTACTGTCTGGAAAAATCAAAACATTTGTAATTATATGTGAGTTAATATTTTGTAATGATTTACGATGTTATGTATTAAACGTTTAATTATGTCTTGCCTAATAAATAAGCGCAATAAGATTCGTTTAATATATAAGTATATATTTGATTTGCCTAGTACTTCTGTTATTTTTTCTTTTGTTGCTGAACCGACTGATTCCGAATGCGTCCGTAAGAGTCGCCGAGCGTAAATCAGGCGGGACTGTTCCGTCTATTTCCGTCCACTTGAGATTGAGTCAGGAGTTAATTAGAAAGAATTGCTTTTATTTTGCGCTGCTATAAACCAGGATCTCAAGTCTATTAAATGCTTTGTCCAATTGTCCAATACCACGATAAATACTCTATGGCAATCCAATAGCATCTTAATCGTAATACCTCTTCGTCACAAAGCAGTATATCATTCTTTGTAAAAATTAATAAGATCAAAAAAATATTATTTATACAACTAAATTTTACAAAAACAAATATTGGGTTAAAATATATAATGGGTTGGAGCATATTAAACTTATTTATGTTTTATAACTATACTTCAGAGACCAAACCATAATCACATATGATAATATTTTACGATACATATGCGTATATTTTATGACAGGTTATGCATGCGTTGATAACGTGGAAGCGCAAAAACTGTAACATATTATACCTAGTGTGAAAATTTGTATTTTAAGTAAAATAATCACATTTCTTGTATGGAAAACTAGTTCTTTTTAAATAGTTTTTATGGGTTAATTCGCTACAATAACATATTTATAATTGCTACGGCTTCGAATTGACTGATAACCTTACAACAGGCCTAAAAAGCATATCCCGGCAGTCGGTCAGATAGGGTAAGCTGGATTGCGTAGGTGACTCAATTAGCATCCTTCAAGCACGAAACCTTAAAACAGCCATCAATGGCGTATTATTATTAATCTATATATGAATCTTTGGTGGAGTATGGCCTATACCTTTCTCAGGGAAGAGACCCGTGGCCCTCGGTGGGGACCTATTGGATTAATTATGATATATGAATCTACGTTTTTTGTAGACTTGGGGCCCAGGCCCGCTGACGCAGATGGCTAAAGACGCACTTTTAAAGAGATTTTGTAAGTCAAGAGAGGATTTGGCATTTCTTAATTGCTTCTGATACAGTTTTTATCTAATGACTCGCGATGTTCATGCGCTGTGTGGTGTCGACCTAGAGAATAGCACCAACCCAAAGCTTCCCGCAGGTGTCGTAAAAGGCGACTAAGGGACACAAACCGGGGGGTGGTCAGCAGCGCCCCCTATTCCACTAAACTGCGATCCCCAACCCGCATGCCCAGCGTGGAGATTATGGGCATTACCCCCCAATGATGCCACTACCTTGGTATGGCGCTCATTAGGGGAGAGCTATGTCCAGCAGTGGACTAATATAGCCTGTAGAAGATGCTCATACGTAGATATATATTAAACGGATATAATAACTTGTTGAATGTCGGATCGCTGCGCGAAACTAAACGCGACTTGAACTCTTAAGTCCACGTACCCTCACAACAATAACGGTTTGTACTAGCCACTTCAGTCTACAGTTGACCAAGGCTAATGCAATGTTTTTAAAACGTCGGGAATTAAGTTAATTGTGGTATCAATCCTTTGTATGTCCCTACTGCTAGAGCACGGGTCTCTCGGGGATCGCAGGAAGGTTAGGCCATACTCCACCGCGGGGGCCATGTTCGGTTTGGTAGAGGATTATAAGACAGTGGCGGGCCTTGCTGTCAGAAGTTGTTGTGGCGTCTCCGCCATCCATGTCACGGATACCAAGCTCGTGCAACGGACACAGCGCATACCTACTCTACGTGTACAGGGGAGTCATGGCAACGATAGTTAGTTAGTTAGACCTGAGATTTCCGCACTTAGCCTCATGATTGGGCCATTGTACGTAGTGGAGCTGTCAGTTTTTACTCCAGCCAGCCTATCTCTTTCCAGAAAGCCAGCAGTGCTCCGATGTCACTGCAGGCTTCCTGAAGTGACCCCGGCTTCCCAATGATGGCGGTCCGTTGCTTTTCCACGCCTTCGCAGTGAATGGTCACGTGGGCGGGTGTTTCCTTTTCTTTGAGGCATCCCCGGTAAAGCGGTTAGACCCATGTTGTAGAGATGTCTGTTCAGTAAGCAGTGGCCTGTTAAGATTGCCACAGCTTTGCGCAGATTTTCTCTTCTCAGACGCAGCAGGCTACGTGAAAGACGTTTCGAGATTGTTGGTAAGGCCTCCCTGACTTGTCTACATTTGGTTTCTGTTCTCCAAAGTTCAGCATGCTGGCTTTCTGTTCGCGACCTCAACCATTTTCTAAACTGGTTGTATGGGAGTGGGAGCAGGGGTTCGGGTCCTTCCACTGTAGTTTCCGAGCCTCTTTTAACGAGTTCATCTGCGGCATCATTGCCCAGGGAGCCGCTATAACCCTTTATCCATTGTAAAGTGACTCTGTTATTTGTTGACAGTTTTTTCCAATTCATGGTGACACTCTAGTATCAAGCTGTTGTTTGTAAGATTGCTGTTGAGTGCTTGTAGGACTGAAGCGCTGTCCGAGATTATGCGTATTGCATAAGCCTTCGCATTTCTTGTGTTCAACAGCGCGACAGCTCTTGTTATACCGATGCATTCTGCCTGAAAGATTGTATTCAGGTTGCCAAGGGTTGTAGATATTTTTAGATTTAGTTCGTTGGAAAAGGCTCCTGCGCCCGTTCCTGTTTCAGTTTTGGAGCCGTCCGTGTACACTCTGACTTCGTGTATTCCCGAGTAGTCGGCAGGCTCCTCTTGCAGTTGTACCTTATATTTCTTGTCCAAATGGCAACGACATAAACAGTTAGACGCCTGTGAAAGAATCCTCTCGGTTTTGCTAAAAGTTTTCTCTTCGTCGTCGTCGTCAGGCTATATCAGTCCACTGCTGGACATAGCCCTCCCCTAAAGAGCGCCACGTTGTGCTATCATAGGGGGTAATGCCCATAATATCTATATGTAAATATAATTAATCTCTATGATCTCTGTCTTTAACCTTTACGCCGGCACCAACCAACACACCTACATTGTCGAGTCGCTCGTAAGGCCTCTGACATGGCTTAACGACAGCCATTACATGACAGCCGGCACCAACGGCTTAACGTACCTTGCGAAGCATGGAAATAATTCTACTAGTGCTAGTCACGGGATGGTCACGCATGTCAGTGAACTTAGCAGATCATTGTCCAGCAGATCAAGAAAAAAATTAGAGTTCTTGTTGCATGCAGCAGAGTTCTATAGTTCCTGATAGGTCTCAGAAATAGTTCTGGCGTTTTGTCATTAAAAAAACAGCATCGGGTCGCACCTGCTGTAGCTTAACCCAAGTGATTGAATCACTCGGTTCCACTAGGTCACGAGGGCTTCGCTTTATTAAAAAGTAATAAAAATGTTTAATAGGCGTACTAAGAAGGGTAGACGACTTTTGATTTAGTAATTCTCAAAATGAAATAAATATTTAATACGACAAAAGCTGTTGTAAATAACAATCTCTAAACTATGTGATTCAGGAATTGTGCATTTTAGAAGTAGCCCTGTATACGGTACCTGCTTATGCATTCATGCTAGCCTAAATTATTTTAAACAATCTGTAAATATAGTTAGTTTATGAATGAAAATGAACAATTTATCTTTATTCCGATCGATTTTCGCTAATCTCGAATATAAGTAATTTAGGGCGAGTAACAGCTTACCACTGGATAGCAAGCCAGCCTCAGAAAAAAGGGTCCTATATGATCACAGATAAAAGTGGTGGTAGCGGAGCGGTGTAGAACACCGGTTTATCAATCAGGAGGTCGTGGTTTCGAACCCCAGCATGTACCACTGACTTTGTTTTCTAAGTGATTACATTTTTGAAGTGGTATTACCTATACAATGAATGACAGGATACGCAATAGTCTGATTAGAGAACGCTGTGGACTAAAAGAGGATGTAGTGACTAGAATTGAGAAAGGAATGTTGCGTTGGTTTGGACATGTAGAGAGGATGAAGGAAGAAATATTGACGAAACAAATATATATTGCGAATGTGAGTGGAAGGGGTGGTGAGAGACGTCCCAGGCGGACATACATCGACCAAATAGGGGATGTATTAGCAAAAGGAAACATAAAAAGTACCCGGAACCGGCGTGCGTGCATGCAACAACTTATGAACGTTGATGAATACACTATTTTTATTATTAATGCACTAACCCGTGCTAAGGAACAAATTTAAAAATCTATTTAAAGGCTAAAAATTTCACCCATGCCGGGATTCGAACCCGCAACCTCTGGCTATCCGTACCAGCGCTCTGCCAATTGAGCCAATGGGCGACTCACGGCATCAGTGAAATTTCGAACCTCTTTACAATATTCTCTGTATTACGTACAGGCAGCGACATCTGACTTAAGCAAATTGCATTACTTACAGCCCCGACTACCTACTTTGCAGTTAGGTTTTTAACATCGGAACGATATCACTGTACTCACATGATTACACTATTTTTATTATTAATGCACTAACCCGTGCTAAGGAACAAATTTAAAAACCTATTTAGAGGCTAAAAATTTCACCCATGCCGGGATTCGAACCCGCAACCTCTGGCTATCCGTACCAGCGCTCTGCCAATTGAGCCAATGGGCGACTCACGGCATCAGTGAAATTTCGAACCTCTTTACAATATTCTCTGTATTATATAACTCTATAACTCTAAATAGGTTTTTAAATTTGTTCCTTAGCACGGGTTAGTGCATTAATAATAAAAATAGTGTAATCATGTGAGTACAGTGATATCGTTCCGATGTTAAAAACCTAACTGCAAAGTAGGTAGTCGGGGCTGTAAGTAATGCAATTTGCTTAAGTCAGATGTCGCTGCCTGTACGTAATACAGAGAATATTGTAAAGAGGTTCGAAATTTCACTGATGCCGTGAGTCGCCCATTGGCTCAATTGGCAGAGCGCTGGTACGGATAGCCAGAGGTTGCGGGTTCGAATCCCGGCATGGGTGAAATTTTTAGCCTCTAAATAGGTTTTTAAATTTGTTCCTTAGCACGGGTTAGTGCATTAATAATAAAAATAGTGTAATCATGTGAGTACAGTGATATCGTTCCGATGTTAAAAACCTAACTGCAAAGTAGGTAGTCGGGGCTGTAAGTAATGCAATTTGCTTAAGTCAGATGTCGCTGCCTGTACGTAATACAGAGAATATTGTAAAGAGGTTCGAAATTTCACTGATGCCGTGAGTCGCCCATTGGCTCAATTGGAAGAGCGCTGGTACGGATAGCCAGAGGTTGCGGGTTCGAATCCCGGCATGGGTGAAATTTTTAGCCTCTAAATAGGTTACAGGAGGAGAACTGGCACGGATAGCCAGAGGTCGCGGGTTCGAATCCCGGCTTGGGTAGAATTTTTAGCCTCTAAATAGGTTTTTAAAATTGTCCTTAGCACGGGTTAGTGCATTAAAAATAGAAATAGTACACTCCAAAATGCATTGTTGCTCAATAGAGTCATATAAGTCCGGTAATGGTCGATGTCTTCACACTATCGGTAGTCTAGTAACCAATCGCATTGTAATAGTACAAACCGTGCTACTTAACTCGGCGCCTATCGCGATTCGTTCGCGAGAGATGCCTATTTAATTTGCGCGGGCTATACCTCTGGAATGACATTCTACTGCTACTGCTTAGTAGACTGCCAAATTGAGGCAAATATCAACCATTGTCGTGCTTATCTCATTCTATTGAAAAACTGTGTAAGTATTTGACTCTAGGGCTAGGTTAATTGCAACCAAGTGACCGCTTCTTCTGTGGCCAGTTTCTTAACGTATTACTGGGCTCATTAGAATTGTTACAGTAATACTCGTAGGTACTGAAAAAAAAATTCGCACAGCTAGGTCACCTCCAGACTTTCTATGATATATGGGCCTTGAAAATATATAACGATTGCTAAGTGTGACACAAATTGAGGACGGAAAAGCTTCTAATCTTATTTATGAGTTATTCTCCTGGATACTCGTTAATAGTTCGGGGGAAAAATATCTTTTGATGTTGATTACGCTCATTTATTTGCGTTTTCTATTTCTGAAGGTGAAACGTCACTAAAGTGTAACGTGAAATTATTTAAATTGTCTCCTTTGCTAGAAACGGACAAGGGGATTTATATGCGGTGACGATTAATAAATGAAGTCCAAATGCCTTGTCGTGTACTATTTTTAATTTTGCTAATATTGTAAACTACCTGATGCCTGCTGCTTTGCTTACGTTGAGCTAATAATGATAAAAATAAGAATCATTGTTCAATATTATATATCTTGACATTCATATTTTATTTAGATAGATAAATAGATAGATAGAGAACACTTTATTGCACAACCAGAAAAATATTACAACCATGATTCTTAAATCTAAGTAATGTTATACAATTGGCGGTCTTATCACTAAGAGCGATCTCTTCCAGACAACCTTTGGATGGAGTGGATTGCATGAAGAATATAGTCGGTACGTGGTGCATGTACATAAATAATTAAATAAAATTTCTTACTTGTGAAATAATTGATATTCGATACCCTTTACAGACTTTAGTACTGGAGTAGATTAATTAGATGACGCTAGCTTTGAAATAAACATGGCTTAACGTGGTAGTAAACGAATGAACAATACACATTGTAAAACATTATAAATAAATAATAAAAACATTCTTATGACTATTAATGTCGTCTAATTTTTATGGTGCAATCGATCAAGCTTTGATTTCTAATTTAACGCTCGTCATTCTTTTTAGTCAAAACGTAGCGTATGTTAAATGTACACACGCTACCTTCCTCAGGATGTATTAGGTATCTAACACATGATGACCACTGACGTGCATTGTAGGACCCAAAAATGTAATTTTTTTTATATGTACATAGCATAATCTGTAATAATGTTTAAATACTTAAATATTATATTATATTATATTATATTATATTATATTATATTATATTATATTATATTATATTATATTATATTATATTATATTATATTATATTATATTATATTATATTATATTATATTATATTATATTATATTATATTATATTATATTATATTATATTATATTATATTATATTATATTATATTATATTATATTATATTATATTATATTATATTATATTATATTATATTATATTATATTATATTATATTATATTATATTATATTATATTATATTATATTTATTTTCGTAATTTAATAATTAATAGTATAATCATGTGGGTACAGCGATATCATTCCGATGTAAAAACCTAACTGCAAAGCAGGTAGTCGGGGCTGTAAGTGATGCAATCGACTTCAGCCAGATGTCGCTGCCTGTACGTAATACAGAGAATAGTGTAAAGAGGTTCGAAATTTCACTGATGCCGGTGAGTCGCCCATTAGCTCAGTTGGATAGAGCGCTGGCACGGATAGCCAGAGGTCGCGGGTTCGAATCCCGGCATAGGTGGAATTTTTAGCCTCTAAATAGGTTTTTAATAATTACATTCAAGAAATTCATAATTTGTTTCGTTTTATTTCTAGTTATGCAATAAAGTGTTCTGTATCTGTCTATCTACTAAAATCAAAAATAAAAGAAAAAAATAATGTAATTTTTAATTATAATATTTGTATGCCATATTATGGTGCTACATGCTTGTCCATAACAATGTATCTTATAAAATCTACATGTACCGTGTTTGCCGACTAATAAAGACTTAAAATTGAAATTGAAATAATATCTTATTGTTTCTTCAAACGAATGTCGCAGCCACCCACAACGACATACTAAGGCAAGTACCAAACACATATATAATAATTCTTTTTTATTTCAAATACCAAAATTTGCATGTAAATAAATGACTACAATTATAAGTTTATATAAGTAACGGTATGTAAGTGTATTATTATTAAGTATAAGTATGTATCAATATTCAAATTTGCACTGGCTACCCGTCTTTCTAATTTCCTTCAGCAACTTTCCATCGTAAAGTTGTCTGGAAGAAATTGCTTTTAGCAATAAGGCCGCCAATTGTACTATGTATATTTGCAATTGTTTTGTATTTGTTGTTTTTCCAGTGTACAATAAAGAATATTCTTATCTTATCTTACAATCGTTTGGTGCTAAATCTATTGTAAATTATTCTTGTCGTTGCATCCTGTCTCCTAAACTAGGCGAAAAACCTGTATCTTAGGAGAAGGGGCAATTAAATTGAAGCATAAAACATGTGCGTACAAACTTTCGTCGAGATACATTGAGCGGACGACTGTCAGTCAATATAACAATATTATTTGCATGCAAGAAAAACTAATATGAAAAAAACAGTTTTTAGCCACTCAGATTAAGGTGCGTGTGTTTGTTTGTGAGATTGTTGTATGTGTGTATGTGTGCTTGTGTGAATATCTGTGGGTATGTGCACATGAGAAACACACGGACCGTTTCCAATAATATGATTTAGCCTTGACTAAGCCCTAATTATATCCATAAAGAAGCTAAGCATTTAGACAAAGCGCAGATGTTTATCGATACAATAGACGCAATGGCTCCTCCGATCCGTGGTGTACAAATCAACGCGTGAATTGTGAATCCAGAACACACAATGGTGGCCGATTGTTGGCTTTTAAATGGATGTAACAATTAATTCGACGCAATTAGGTGGCCCGCATTTCGAACTCCCCATAGAGCTGAGAAGGAGATTTACAGTCTGTTAGCTTTTAGAATATACCTCGGCTACTATCGGATGGAATCGGATATATTCGTGTAATAGAAATATCGGAACTAATATGACACTTAATTTCACATAACTTTTCAAAATACTGAAGAAAAGTTTTATACAGAGCAGCAAGCAGTTTTACACTGATGTGCTTTCGGCGAAAACCGAAGCCTACCATAGAGTCCGAGATATATTCTAAAAGCTAACAGTCTGTATTTATTTACAAGATGCTGCCCGCGACTTCGTCTGCGGAGGATTAGCATTTCGAGTAGCTTATCTTATACTATTTTTATTTTTAATGCACTAACCCGTGCTAAGGACAATTTTAAAAACCTATTTAGAGACTAAAAAATCACCCAAGCCTGGATTCGAACCCCGCGACCTCTGGCTTTCCGTGCCAGCGCTCTTTCCAACTGAGCTAATGGGCGACTCACCAGCATCAGTGAAATTTCGAACCTCTTTACACTATTTTCTGTATTACGTACAGGCAGTGACATCTGGCTTAAGTAAATTGCATCACTTACAGCCCCGACTACCTACTTTGCAGTTAGGTTTTTACATCGGAATGATATCACTGTACCCACATGATTATACTATTTTTATTTTTAATGCACTAACCCGTGCTAAGGACAATATTAAAAACCTATTTAGAGGCTAATCTTAGCTTATCTAAGCAAAAGCACGTACTAACATTATGAAATTAAAATTATCACATAACAATTTTTTAGGACGCATTTGAAAAATATCACACATTTATCTTTATAAATTGTAGCCTATGAGTTATTCTGATGTAAAAGCTATATTATTGTAAAGTTTCATTAAATCCATTCAGTAGTTTTTACGAGACTGAGTAAAAAAACATCCATCCATCCATCCATACGATTACAAACTTTCGCGTTTATAATAATAGTAGAATTTAGAAAAACTAGTGACTAAACAAACATAATATTTAAAAACCTATTTAGAGGCTAAAAATTTCACCCATGCCGGCATGGGTGAAATTTTTAGCCTCTAAATAGGTTTTTAAATTTGTTCCTTAGCACGGGTTAGTGCATTAAAAATAAAAATAGTGTAAACATAATATTACAAAGTAGATATATATAAAAACAGGCGGTCATCAGAAGTATTCACGGATAGCTGTAAAGAGTAATGTTACATAATAGGTATAGACTAGATACCAATTAATTTCTGTATTAAAAAACAATTTTGATAGGAGACATCTCAACGCAGTAATTTTCATCATAGAATAAGTTAATACATAAGAAATTATCGCTCTAAAATCTTTTCGACTTAATTCGATTTTCGTCGTGTACGGAGAACACGACGAAACACTGCTGGGGCACGGGTCTCTTCCTGCATTGCAGGAAGGTTAGGCCATACTCTACCACGGGGGCCAAGTCCGGGTTGGTGGAGGATGGTAAGACAGTGGCGTGCCTTACTGTCAGAAGTTATCCAGCCGCCCCATAAGGCCTCTGACACGGCTCAACGACTGCCATTACATGTCAGCCGGCACCCACGGCTAAACGTACATTGCGAAGCACGGAAGCGCTCGGAAAAATGCCACTAGCGGTAGTAACGGGACGGTCACCCATCCAGCACCTGACCGCACCTGTTGTTGCTTAACTCGAGTGATTGATTCCAATCACTCGGTTCGACTAGGCCACGAGTGCTACCTTATTTATTTATTTTAATTAATACTCCACTCTTCGTCAACCTGTCATTAATAAATGTGTGAGCTGTTTGGAGCCACTTAATAAACACCGTAGATATTTCTCAGATTCTGGCACTTTGCTCTATATCTTGAGGTGAGAGAAAATATGTTCTGAAATGTAGCAGGCGACCGATTATTAATTTGAAGACTATAATAAAATAAAAGCAACAGAATTGAATTCTCTTTCTTAATTTTCTAGCTACCTAAGAAGCTAGGTATAAGGTTGCTAAGTATAAGTATGTATATCAATATTAATATTTGCTCCAACTGCCCGTCTCACTTTTCCTTCAGCAACTCACCATCGTATGTCGTCTGGTAGAACTTGTTCTAAGCCAATTGTACTTTATCGTTATTTTATTTTTTAGTAGCTTTAGCCCGCGACGCCGTCCGCGTGGACTTTAGTTTTTGCAAACACGTGTTTAATCAATTGTATTGAAGAGTATTTATTTTAAGTTTCAAGAAAATTAGACAACATTCTTTATACCTCCTATACAATTTTTGGCAACCCTTTCCGCCCCTCAGGGGTTGAATTTCAAAAAATTCGGCCTAATTCTTTGCCTATATTAGGTATTTAAAGACCCTAAAAATTTCAGCTTCCCAGGTCCAACAGCTTGGGCTGGGCATTGATGAGTGAGTCAGTCAGTCAGGACTTTGAATTTTATTTGTATAGATTTTATGTTTGTTTTTTCCTGGTGTACAATAAAGAATATTCTTATCTTATCTTATTTTACCTATAATAATATCTTCTTAGTATATTGTTACACGTTATAACCGTATACGGTTCTACAACAAGATTCCTCAAGCTTTAGAGTTACGACCGCGACGCGGTTAAAGTGTTGAAAACAGCCTAATACATTATTTGGCAGCCAAAGATCTGGTATTTATTTAAATAATGTTAACGGGGACGATTATGTCCGTGAAGTGTAACATTAATTTGAAAACTCTTAAGGCGCTTAGGGGCGCTAACTAGCGTCACCAATGGAATAAAATACATAACTTGTTTTATAATACGTTTTTTTTTTAAACAGTCGTCGTCAGGCTGTACTAGTCCACAGCTGGACAAAGCCCTCCCCTAATGAGCGCCATAGCGCCCTGTCTTCAGCTTGCCGCATCCAGCATCTGCCTGCAGTTTTTCGCAGATCGTCGTCCCGCCTAGTCGGAGGGCGTCCTACACTACATTTACCGAGTCGCGGTCTCCACTCAAGAACACGTTGACTCCAACGGTTGTCGGTTCTTCGCGAGATATGGCCAGCCCACTTCCATTTCAGCTTGCTGATTCTGTACGCTATGTCGATAACATTGGTTCTCTGTCGGATGTATTCGTTACGAATCCTATCCTTCAGAGAAACTCCGAGCATAGCTCTCTCCTCACCTCGCTAAGCGACGGGCTTTCAAAAAGTAAACATGAGAAATCTAAATATATGTGGTAACTATTTTTAGAACACACAGCCTAGTAGAATGTAGTATAAATATCCTAGGGCTTTAATCGATTTCCGCCAAATGTGGCGCTCTTTCGGGGAGGGCTATGTACAGCAGTGGACTAGTATAGCCTGACGACGACGATAGATTTAATACAATAAATACATAGATAACATCCAAGACCCGAGACAAACGAAACCTTCAGTTTTACAGTTAGCGTGCCAAACTGCTGCGCCACCGAGGCCGTCATCCGGCCGTTAGGAACTGGCCTAGAGTGTACCACGACAAGCAGGATACTGGTGAGCCTACCAGTTATCATCGGCTAAATATGCATTTCCGGAGTAATTCTCACATTGCAACGATATTATAAATTTACTGATTTATTTATAAAAAACACGATCCCTCTAAAGCACTCTTTAGAGTCAGTTTATGCAGCAACTTTCCGTCATAAGGTTGTCTGGAAAAAAATTGCTTTTAGAAATAAGGACGCCAATAGTACTTTGTATCTTTACATGTTTTATAATATGTGCTCTGGTGTACAATAAAGAATATTCTTATCATAAGTGACCTGCAATTTTTTCCTCGTAAATATAAAATCTCCTTGTGTTCTAAGGCCTTTAAAAGTTTCATTACGATGGTCCGACAAACATATTCGTGACTCTATGGTCTATTGGTGAGCGACAGTCACTACTTAACACGCCATTGTCGTGATTAAAGCACTAATTGACGTTCCTAAATCACAATTTATTGTTTTCTCTCTAAACTGTTTTGTTGTTGTGGCGATGTCGACACTGTCTCTGTGCTGTTTAGTCCGTTAGCTTTTAGAATATACCTCGGGCTCTAGAGTAGGCTTCGGTTTTCGCCGAAAGCACACGAGTGTAATATTACTTCCTGCTCTGTTTAAAAATTGTCTTCACTATTTTGAAAAGTTATATAAATTAAGTGTCATATTAGTTCCGATATTTCTATTACACGAATATATCCGATTCTATCCGATAGTAGCCGAGGGATATTCTAAAAGCTAACAGACTGTAAAACTAGCGTTACTTGGAAATACGTACCAGTTGTGTTTTTGGGTTTTGCGGTTCTGATATAAATGGAAGCAACAATTGCTTCGATCAGAGTACAATTTAATAATACCCCGATGGTGAATATTTAAATGAAAGAGTAGCCCTTTTGGGTCTGTATTGTGTGAATAAAGCCTCCATGAAGCTTTTTCCTTTAGCTCTATTAGGAGTTCAGTGAAAAAAGCTTCACGGATGCTCGAGTCAGTGCGAAAAAATGGACCAATATTTGACATTTCCTGACGGGATAGTATTGTTTTCTCGCGATGCTTATACGTACTTACTGATTTCTTATACGTATTTACTGTATTCAACGAAATTAATCGCTATTTAAATAGAGTCATATTCATAGGAACTTTTTACGCAAATCGCGACCAAAAAAAATTTTTGATTGGAAAAAAAAATAGGCCTTTTTTCGCATCTACTGATTTATACAGCGTCCAGTGGTATTTTCACTCACACTAGATGAGTGAAAGGACCGCTCCGATGCTGTAGTGCCGCCTGGGACATGGTTTTGTAGATGGTGTAGGCTTGCCCAGCACCTATACCATCCTGACAGCCTAGCCCACAGGAAAGACTAGTCAATACGTGCGGAGCCAACCAAGTCGCGGGTTTCCTCACGATGTTTTCCTTCACGGTTAGCGTGTGGTATTGCGACTACAAATTCGCAAAAGTACGTAACTTTGAAATTAAACAAAGTCATTGGTACATGCCCGCACTCGGAATCGAACCTGGGGCTCTCGCTTGCCAGTCCATGGTTCTACCCACTGAGCTACCACCGCTCTTGATTGGAAAGGCCAAGTCCAATGGAAGAAAAAGTTTTTGTATGCAAGTTTTCTACTATGTAAGTGTGCTCTGTCCTATCTATATGTAACTACTTGTGTAAATATAATAGATCCATAAACTATATTCGTGTAAAAAAACTTTTGCATTTAAAAATTATCAGATACAGTTGGGATTTTGCCCGTGTCAAGATTTGCCTTCGCGAATGACTCAATTGATGAGTCGACCCGGAAAACTCGACGTAATCGGGTTAATTACAACAATTAAGAGTTTTATTACCAACTGCTCTAATTACGGCTACTCAGCTGATTGGAGCTGACTTTGGTATTAAGACATTAACAAAATGCAACGGTTTCCTTTACCTTTGCAGTTTGAACTGGCGCAATTTATTTGTTTTGAGAAAATAACTCAACTTTGTGCGTCACGAGTTTAGTGGAAATTTCAAGAAATTTCGTGCTTTTTTTCTTTTCTACCTAAACTTGACTAGGAACTAAGTATTGAGGTGATTGCACTAAGTATTAGAATATTTCAGAAAATTTGTTGAATTGTTCTTGCTCGATTGTTCAAACACCTTAAGTACTCGGATTTTCTCACGACATTTTCCGTCACTCTTGACGAGCGATACACACGTAATTTAAATTGCTCAATCAACATAACATAACATTTACATACAAGCACATACATTGCTTCTGGCCCCACACTAGGATACCCTGTGCCGTGGTAACTAGAAACAACGACATCGCAAACATGTAAACATCCAATATAGTTAGAATATTTTCGAGGCTTGATCGCGTAGTCGGGAACGTGATTTCAAACTGTCGCAAACGTGGGATCCGGTCATCAAGATGTGTTCGAGTGAAAAAAAGTCGCATGGCTTATCGTTCGACATTGTCAGTGTAGTGTGTCGCAACCCTAATAGTGCTCTGTGATGGCTCATTGAGGGTAGTCTGAAACTTCATCAGCCGAAGATGCGAACGGCTGCCAGCCATCAGTCTTCTCGTGACCACGATGGCTGTAACGTCGTCGAAACGTCGAGGTAAAATAGCAATAAATTACTACGCGATTAAGCCCCGAAAATATTCTAACTATGTGTACAAGTAGCAAAAGTTTAAAATATGTTATGTAAACATCCAAGACCTGGGCTTTTTTTTACACCTTAGGTACTCGGAGTTTCTCACGATGTTTCTTATACAGTGTCACTGGTACAGACTGCAGTTCGAACCAACTTTGCTTCTACTCATGATTCTGAGGCGAGTATTCTATAAGCCGCACTATTACGGCCTGGCTCATACCTCAACGCTTGTCATTAAGTGAGAGAAGGTTTGTTACTTACAGGGGAGCCTATGTATAGGGCATTATTAGAAAATATATAAGATAAGATAAGAATATTCTTTATTGTACCCACCAGAAAATAATTACAGAGACAAAAGTTACAAATGAAGAGGTACAATTGGCGGCCTTGTTGCTGATAGCAATTTCTTCCAGGCAACCTTAAATCGGAAAGATTGCAGAAGGAGAAATTGAGATTGGATTCAAATATATGTACACTGTACATAATATACAGTTACAATTTGCAAGTTTTTTGAAGATGTTTAGGTGTTTGTTACTCTATGCCGCGATAATAGATGAAGGGACTTATATGAAACTTGGTGCAGAAAAAGATCTGAATTGAGCCCTAGACATGACGTTTGCGGGTTCAGTTCAGCAAGTCGTTTATATTTATAACTGTACAATTACAACATAATCAACAGTATAAAATGAAACCATTTAGCAAGCATAAATTTAGCAATAAAACTGTCAACATATTGAATTTTCCATCCTTAATCTACGTGTAATAATCATAATTTTAACATTAGAAAACATTGAAAGCGTTTAAGGAATTCATTATTAATAAAAACCTTGGGAAAAAAGTCAAACCTTTCTCCTGACTTTAAAAATGCTAATAAAAATGGGTGCCTATGTGTTTTTAACAAATAAAAACAAACTTATTGAGAGATTTGACGTCCAAAAAATTTACGATTCTAAGGCGAGAAATTTTACTAAGTAACACGGTTCATAATTTTACGAGGGGAATAAATCAAAACCTGTCATCGCTTTCGATTAAATGCCCAAGGCCGGGCTGAAATGAAACCGTTGGTATGATAATAAAAGTATTCTCATCATAAGTGTATTCAGAAATAGACGGCGACTCATTATAACTTTCCGCGATCCGGAAAAATTGGATCATGAAGTCATTTGTAAGAATAATGCGGAACACAAACTCGTTGACGATCCGCCCCTACTGCCATATATTTAGAGCTGCTTTTGCGACTGCTTTTCTTCCACTTGGAAAAAAGTAGCAAAACTGGAAAACAGACGCAAAAATATAGGATATATTTTTCCTTACGAATAATTAATAGAGACTACTCAAGTTAATGACATGACTTATAAGGGCAAGATTTGTTATTCAAATAAAATATTAAAACGCCGGTGTTAACCTTCCAAGTATCGCGTTTCAGAAAGACGAATATCTCCTTCACTTGTACAATTTCATGCCTAATAGCAAGGGGTTCTCTGAAAGAAATCGCTTGAAAAATGTACACGGAATCTTCATAGTGTCGTGTGCTCTAGTGTACAATAAGGAATACGCTAATTTCAACATTTTTAATTTTACTGTCTCGTTGTGGTGTCATGTCTGATACTGAAATCAATACAATTGTACAATTTGCCTCAGTGTGGGTGCATTCCCATATTTTTGACGTCCTTGCCTGGTTACCTTAGCACAGAGTATCCTAGAGTGATTGTTCTATGTAGAAGTTATTATAATAATTGAAAGGCTCCAATAGCAATTGTGTAAAGTTATTACTTACTTAAGTTAATACTTTCACCTGATGAACCATCCTGATTTGACTCGATTAAAGTAAAAGTGTCGTGGGTAATTAAAATTGTGCTGATTTTATATTGTATTGATATCAACCCTTGTATGTCCCCACTGCTGGGACACCGGTATTTTCCTGCATCGCAGGAAGGTTGGGCGATACTCCACCATGGAGGCCAAGTCCGGAGGATTGTAAGATTGTGGCGGGTCATACTGTCAGAAGTTATCAAGCCGTCCATAAGGCCTCTGACATGGCTTAACGTTTGCCATTATTACGAGTATATTGTATGTGTGTGTTTTATTTTGATTAGTTTTCTTTGTTTTGGATAGAACGTTATCAGCCCTTATATGTCCCCACTGCTGGGGCACGGGTCTCTTCCTGCATCGCAGGAAGGTTAGGCCATACTCCACCACGGGGGCCAAGTTCGGGTTGGTGGAGGATTGTGAGTCGGTGGCGGGCCTCACTGTCAGAAGTTATCAAGCCGCCCATAAGGCCTCTGACATGGCTTAACGACTGCCATTATATGACAGCCGGCACCAACGGCTTAAAGTGACATGCGAAGCACGGAAACGCTCGGAAAAATGCTACTAGCGGTAGTTACGGGACGCTCACCCATCCCTTACCTGACCGCGCCTGTTGTTGCTTAACCAAGTGATTGATTCCAATCACTCGGTTCGCCTAGGCCACGAGCGCTTCATTTGGATAGATAGATACATAGAATATTCGTTATCGTTTTTAATGTAACATATTGTATGCAAATGTCCTTAGCACGGGTTCGTGCATTAAAAATTAAAAATAGTATAATCATGTGGGTACAGCGATATCATTCCGATGTAAAAACCTAACTGCAAAGTAGGCAGTCGGGGCTGTAAGTGATGCAATCTACTTCAGCCAGATGTCGCTGCCTGTACGTAATACAGAGAATAGTGTAAAGAGGTTTGAAATTTCACTGATGTCGGTGAGTCACCCATTAGCTCAGTTGGATAGAGCGCTGGCACGGATAGCCAGAGGTCGCGGGTTCGAATCCCGGCATGGGTGGAATTTTTAGCCTCTAAATAGGTTTTTAATATTGTATGCACTTCAGTACCTTGTCAAAGTCAAAATAGTCAATTTCTCATACAACAGGCTAGAATAGGTTAATGTGACAAGGTTCTAATGTGTTTACATGTTAGTCCACGTCAATTATTATTTTTTTGTTAGTTATCCAAGAATTTAGTTAGTCAAGAATATTATAAAAACATAGTAAAGTACAATTGGCGGTCTTATCTCTTGACTTACTTAATTTCTTCCAGACCGGATGCATAAATCATTGTTTAAATTTTGACAAAGCATTTGTGGCTGTTATAATAAGACGAGTTGTAAAGTGTGACCTTGCATAACATAACCCAATTCCAGACTAATTAGAACTGAAACCAATTATCGTCGGCCGTAACGCCAAATAGCTGAAAAGAGCATCGGCGAACACTATCCATGCCTCGCAAGCCGGCTATAAAGATCACTCCGCACCTCTAATGAATGTTCCTTCTTACAATATTACATACCCACTAAGTCGATGCGTCGACAAGCCGCGCCGCTCCCGTTAAAGTTCAGGTTTTGATCCCATTGATAATAAGGCCGCGACTGCCAAAGGCGTTAATAAACAACTGTGAAGTGGCGATAGGTTATATAGAGGTGTTGCGATGAGACCGAAAGTGATAAAAAAGGTTTATTGCCAAAAGTTACAACGATAAGCCTAAACATACAGCTAAATTCAATAATAAATAATACATATATAAGGTGTAATTAATTTTACTAAGCAAGACTTAATCATGAGTTTGTTATACTTATAATTTGTTGTGTTATTTCCATAAGTCCATATTAACCTTTGCCTGTGCGATAATCGTAATTATTTCAGAGTATGTATGTGTTATATTGCAATAACTATAATGAATATGTCTTTCTACTGTAAATCTTGGGTTTGTAGAGACTTATAGGAGAATAAGTAAGTTAATCCCCATGATTGATGTGTAGCATTGTATCGATATATATCAATGATACAATGTTGAAATAAAAGAAAATAAGACCTGAAAATCGGTTGTTTTGTATCGATTTTGTATCGTACTTTGAAATATTAAAAACTTTAAATTCTTATAGACACGGCTGATTTATATCAATTAATTAGCTCGTAGTCGTCCTCTGCTGGATATAGAAGGTAGGTCATTTCCTTCTGTCCTCCGCTATCCTTGTTCAGCCAGCAATCTGCCTTAGATCTTCGGCCTAGAAAGTGGCAGGCGACTTACGATTTTCGCACAGGCAAAGGTTTAACATCGGTGGCGCAGCGGTGGCAAGCTGACTGTACAACCGAAGGTCTCGGGTTCGATCCCCGGCCGGGTCAAACTAGGAAACGAACTTTGTTAGTTTGTCTCGGGTCTTGGATATTCTATGTATTTATTGTATTAAATATATCGTCAAGTTAGCACCTGTAACACAAGTCATTAAGTTGTACTTAGTATGGGGCTATCGAGATCTGTGTAATATGTCCATGAATATTTATATTTATTTTTAATATGGACTTATGGAATTAACACAACAAATTCTACAACAAACTCATAATTATCACTTAAGGTCTCATCGCAATACCTCGAAAAGGAATCAAACTATAATATGCAACGGTGATAAGCCGACGCGCGCTGTATCCTGCCTCAATAGAGAAGACGGCTGGCCGCCGCGCGCGCCGCCCGCCCAACGAAAACGCGCGAAAACCCGACTGTTTTGACGCGCGCTTTTGCTCTATTGTCTCTGCAAAAGTGTTTTGTTTTTAATTACTTTTTCTTCTGACCAGTGCAGTGCAAATAGTGGCCAGTCCGGTCGCGCCTGTGGGCAGTGAACAAATGTTTGAGCGGTAAATATCGTGGCGTGGATGTTTTCTTGTCATTCTTTTTTCGAATTTCGTAATTGACCGCCGTTGGTTCGGAAGTTGTTGGAGTGCCTTATTGGTGGTTTTTACTACTATTTTTCAATATTATACGTTTATTGAATGGAAATTTCTTTTGGTAAGTAATTTTTACCTTGTTTAAGACCGTTTTCCATAAACGATCCATGAACACTGCCCGTAAAAATATTAAAGGGGTTCTACCCTAATTTAGGTAAAAAAACTACTATTGGTAAGATTATGTAGATAGGTGACGAACATTCTTGTTAGGTACATAACAATAATAGTCAAAAATATACGGTGACATTTAACCGCGAAACAATTCGATGAGAACACAAATATGAGAAATCTATTTAAAGCGGACTTCACATCAAACGGCCCTATTCAAACACAATTCTAACCTCAAAAAGTGACAACAACAACTATTAACCGCATGACTATTTCTCACCTTCGATGTTCTGTGAAGCTCAGCCTCGACCCTGCCTGGATTCACCGAAGTCGAACCGAACAAACACGATTGTATGCCGAGTGGACCCCAGTAGCCGGCAGTCTGTTTGTCGTCTACCTGTTAATTAATGACATACCGAGAGTGCAGTATGTACACAGCCTTATTACTGGTAAAATCCAACAAGTCACGAGCTCAAAGCACTAGCCATATTAAGGTCCAGAAGTTCTTCCACATTTACGCAGGATTAGATTAGGAGCTATTATATTTACAGAATGAACGAGTCTAATACGCTAGGTCCGTTAGGTATGTATATGAAAAGAATACTTCTTTGCAACGCGAGTCGATATAATTTTTTATTATTATTTATATTTTGAGAAACTGAATGTTACACCTATTGTAGATGCTATTTTCTATTTACTTTTGTTTGAAAAATGTGCACAAACTGATACAAACTTTTCAAACTATAAAACAGCTTTGGCATAAAGGGCTTTCCGTATTTCCAAAACATTATCTTGTATTTCTAGGGTCCAAAATTTGCAATGCATATCTATATGTTATATTGGGCCTACCCAGCAATACATCGGTCGGTGTGGAACATATCTCGCATCTTTCTCGCTTTTAAATTCTAACTAACATTGTAAAAAAATAGTATGTTTAATTAGGTAGCATACAAAAGTTATTTGAATAGACTTAAAATATCTGTCACTTATTTCCTACCGCCGCCACCTAAGATCATTATTTGTCAAAGTAGTATTTGTAAAAGAAATACTTTTACAATCATTAAAAGAATGTTTGAGTGTGACGGCGAAAGGTGTTTCAAAAAAGCAGCCTAGACCTTGGCCACACTGAAAGGAGGTGAAGGTAAGGGCGCGGAAAAGTCCCGTCACATCTCCAATTGAAACAAAAAGTACTAAAGGGGCGCTCGTGGACTAGTCGAACCGAGTGACTGGAATCAATCACCTGTGTTAAGCAACAACAGGCGCGGTCAGGTGCATGGGAGACAACTGATATGTGAGATCAACCCTTGATAGTTTCTTCCTGCATCGCAGAAAGATTAGGCCATACGTCACCACGGGGTACAGACCCCAGAGGGAGCCCACAGAGTCCGGATTGGTGACAATTATTCATTTTAAATTCTATGCAACTCGTCGTCTTTTCCTCATTTTCGGTCCTTCCTGTGTGCCCAAGACCTTATAATCCCTGCTTGTGGATTTACACCCGCATAACTGTACTAGGTCATGCTGGGTAGGCCTTACTTTAAAGAGGTGTCACATTGGTTGCCTGGAAGAAATTACTTTTAGTAATAAGGCCGTCACTTGTACTATATTTTTATATAATTTATGTTAACATTAAAAACTTAAAATTACTTTGCTAAATTCCGCCAACACCAATACTTCAAAACACGCGTGTTTTCTCACACAAGTATTGGTGTTGGTGGTGGTGTGTTCGTGTCTTGCTTCTGCTTGAAAAAGTGGGAAGGAGGGCGGTGCATTAGCTAACCGCATGGTGCTTGTAGGATTTTTGGCGGAATTTAGCAAAGTAAAATTTGATCATGTGTCTCGTTTCCGTCATGAGTTAAAATGGCTCCCAATTCGTCTTCGCCGGAATGCACATATTATTATATAAAATACTTCACAATCCCTCATCCCCCGCCTACCTCAGAGAAAGGTTTCAGTACCTACACTCTGGGGAAAGGCCAATTAGATCTGCCAACTCTTACCTTCTTAAAATCCCTGCTCATAATAGTGGCGCTTACGGTGACTCCTTCACGGTCCATTCGGTCAGGCTGTGGAACGCGCTGCCACAAAAGATATGCGCTAGTCCCACTGTTGGTACATTTAAGAAGCGATTAAAAGAGCATTATCTATCTCTGTCATAACATTAAGCTATGTACTTATGTATTTATTTTTAGTTTACGTAGTTTATTTCTTTCTTTCATAGTTAGGTAGGTTATTCAATATTTATGTAGTAGATTTTGTACACGTATATAGACCCGCTTTTTACTGCTTTTCCGACTCTCTAAGGTTTGCTGGAAGTAATCTCTTACAGAGATAAGCTCGCCTTTGTACATGTTATTTCTTATGTAATGTCCTGTTAAATGTTTCGTTTGCAATAAAGTATAAATTAGTAATTTTAACTTTTTAATGCTATTATGGATTTCCGCAAAGTAACGCTTGATTCTATACAATGTCTGTTAATGTAATTTCTGTGGAAGGGCTGGTAAGGGACGTCCCAGGTGGACATACATCGACTAAATAGGCGACGGTCTCTGCCTAGCCCATTGGGATACAGGCGTGAGGTTATGTATGTAATTTCTGTGTACAATAAAGAATATTATATCTATCTATCAGCAATCTAAATGCAGAGTTTCAAATCGTGACTTCTGCACGACTCCTTCACGCCTTAACTCTTAACCCATTCTTGTCGTGCGTTTTCTAATGACACAGTAAAGCCGGCAACGTATTTATAGGACTCCCGCTAATTAAAACCCATGAGTGTTCGGGAATATTGCCAGTAATTAGTGGTTTTGGTGTACGCCATTCTGCTTTGTAGCCAATCGGTTTTATTTTGTTAATTCACATTTGGAATCAAAGAGAATCAAGAATCAAATTCTGGCAATAGAGTAACTGCATGCTGTGCAATTTACTGTTTATTAGATTTCCAAATGTGCAACTGCTAGCGCCACCACGTTGGTTTATTTCATCCTTTTACAATCATTACACAATCCGGTACAGTCGACAGTAGATAGATAAATAGATAATTATTTATTTATTTACACTTTTTGACACATCACTTCATTTATTATTTACAAAATTTACACTGTCAATCTGAATTATCCTTCAGATTGGCAGTATACATTTTGTAAAGTCCAACATGTAAAGGTTATCTAGCTAACAGCTTTGCTTGTCAACGATAAATTAACCTACCTTTTTTGCGACTATAAACTTTTATTTTTAATCCAAGCGTTCAAGAGGAGGCTGTACAAATCTTCAAATTATCTCACGTCAATGTACAAATCATCTCACGTTAGTGTACCTTCACGCATACTAGACGAGACTCTAGTATCATTCTATACGGAGGCAGCAGCACACGTGTTAAGTCAGTCACGTATAATTACATGGAAGGCTAAATTCCCTAATAAAAATCCATTCGTAGCTGGAACCACTATTAGTCAGGCTGATTTGAATACAAAATTCATGACTACTTACAATACAATGTTATATATCATTACGTTGCCCATTTAGCCTCACACCCGCGCTCCTATAATTATACAGCCGAGGAAAAATGGAACTCCAAGAAACGCGATGGAAACTAATGGTCTGAAACTAAATTTTAATTAGTGTCGCGTTCTACGAAATAAAAGTGATTACAAAAATAACACGACAAGTCGGTGTGAGCCTTAACGTCGCCGACTAATCAACCCCCACTGACCCCCTACTCGTGTTCCACAATTTACGGCTTAGTAATTACGTACCTATACGCTTTTAGGCGCCTTCGCCAGTCTTTACGGCGGCGGTATAGTAATTTTGTAAATTAAAATTGTTAAAAGACCCAATCGACCCGTTATGTTTAAGTGATGGATTATCCTCGCATTTTGATGTCGATCGATTTGTTTGGGCCCGGCAACCACTAATTATCCTTTATCGACCTATTGTACGTGTGGCGGGCACGATTAGTTATTGATCAGCCCGACAATTAACTTGAATCGATTTTGTTTGTTGAAGTTGATGGACGAAATTGTTTTAGCTCGACTTTTAATCGACATCGTTTTACGAGGTTTAATGGATTCTGGCTTTCGAATTAACCCCGACCACCTTTGTTTATTGAACACTATGATTTGTGTTTCAGTGTCATCAATAATGTACAATAGTTTTTTGACTTTCGAACGCAGTTTATTTTGATTGTTAAAATGCTGGGCTAGCGCTAAGTGTTTATCGACCATGAAAGAGTTTTGTGTGTCATGACAGTATCAAATAATCAAAAATTTAACGATATTTGGGGGAAATAATATGCACATTTTAAAAGGATTTAGAGGAGGAAGCGCTCGTGGCCTAGCCGAACCGAGTGATTGGAATCAATCACTTGGTTAAGCAACAACAGGCGCGGTCAGGTACGGGATGGGTGAGCGTCCCGTGACTACCGCTAGTGGCATTTTTCCGAGCGCTTCCGTGCTTCGCAAGGCACGTTAAGCCGTTGGTGCCGGCTGTCATATAATGGCTCTCGTTAAGCCATGTCAGAGGCTTTATAGGCGGCTTGATAACTTCTGACAGTAAGGCACGCCACTGTCTTACAATCCTCCATCAACCCGGACTTGGCCCCCGTGGTGAAGTATGGCCTAACCTTCCTGCGATGCAGGAAGAGACCCGTGCCCCAGCAGTGATGACATACAAGGGTTGATAACGAAAAGGATTTAAAACACGGATTTAGTTTTATAAAAGAATGAGATTACCAATATTTTCAATAAAATAAAAGATTATAGAACTGCTTTCAGTCATTTTCACTGAAACACCAATCACACCGCGTGACGTCACGCTTAGGTTAATATTGGTAAACTTCACCCGTGCTTTATTGTGACTACTAGTGATCACGATGTTTGATTACCTACATGTGACATCAGATTCGACGCCATGACACTGCGAACTGTTTTTCCACAGCTTTAAAATAATTTAAGAAAACTGGCTATCACCTTCGTTAAAGTTTAGTTTATTATTGAAGCATAGGTTTTTTTATTATACCTGAATGTGTCCCCACATTAGGGACGAGGATTTAAAAATCTTTCGGCATGCCTATTCACGGCGTAAAAAACTATTACAAGTATCAGGGAATCATAACAAAGCAAAGTCCGCGCTATTGTTAAAGTGAAACGGCTATGGGCATGCTGGCGGAGTAATTGGCGCAGGGCAGCCTGCGGCGTCAGCAACACCTCGGAACGTATCAAACCGTTTTAATAATGAGCCGGGCCAAGATCGTGAAACAATAAATTGCGAAGCTTGGAGGCTTCGTGTCCGAGACAGCCATCGCAGCCGAGCATTATGCATCTCGTGTTCCTGCAACGGAGATAGAGCCTATCATCGGCGAGATTGATAGGAGAACACACCGCGGGCGATCTGCGCGGCTTAGCCGCAGAATGTCCTAGCCGCGAAACATCCTATTGAGTGTACTTTTAGCCTGGCCTTCTGTCAAAATCCTATGTCAGATGCATTCATTTAATTAAAAAAAACCCTTTTATTAGACAGACTGTATTGGCTGATAAAGTTAACATTCAGGCACCTACATTGCTTTTGGCCGCACACTAGCAAACCTTGTGTTGTGGGAACCAGAAACATCACAAACATGTAAACATCCAAGACCTGAGTTTTTTTTGTCCCCAGCTGGGGTTCGAACCCGGGACCTCTTGCATGGCAGGCAGATGCGCTACCCCTGCGCCACAGAGGCCGTCTGATGAATGTATATAAAAATATTTAAAACTAAGGCTCGCGGTAATCTAGTTTATGAGTTTATCAGACTTATTATCTTAGCGGTGGTAGCCCAGTGGGTAGAGCAATGGACTCTGATGCGGGAGACCTAGGTTCGATTTCGAGTATGGGCATGTACGGTCATTTGCACTAATATGTATGCACTTCAGTACCTTGTCAATACCAAAATAGTCAATTTCTCACACATCAGGCTAGAAGAGATTACTGTGACATGGTTCTAACGTGCTTACATGTTAGTGCACACGATTGTACCAATAACTTTGCTTAGAAAAGATATGTACATTTGTGAAGTTTTAACACTAATTCCACTCGCCAACTGTGAATGCAAACATCGTGAAGAAACCTGAATGTCTTAGTTGCTTAAATAAATCGGCGCTTGAAATTACCAATAGACGGGCACGCGTGGTAATTAAGCCCATACTTTCTCTCTGAGGAAGGCCTGTGCCTTTATAGGTCTCCTACATAAAAAAATATACATATTACAAACTCATTGCCTGAGACATTTTGTCAATGAGTCATTTTGCGAATAGAACATTTTGATAAAGATGCACTTCAACTCAAGTTCTGAATGGCCTATTTGAAAAATATCCTTTTTGAATAATAGTAGATTATGCATTAAGGGAATAAAACCATGTATTACGTCATGGACGGTATATTGAACCCTGAGCGGAGCGAAGGACTCCGAGTTAACTCCCGAGCGCAGCGAGGGAGTTAAATTTTAACTCCTGAGCGAAGCGAGGGAGTTATGTAGAGTCCTGAGTGAAGCCAGGGGTTCATACCGCCCGAGACTAAGACATGTTTTATTCCAGAGGTGAATACTCTACTTTTCACACCATCTGGGAGACAATAAAATTTTTCTTTTTTTTATTGGTGTTTCGCGCGGTCACACGACACAGTAGTTCAGAAAAAAAAGAAAAAAGGGGTGAGTTTCGAACAACAATTCGAATTTCGAATTGCAATGCGGGGCTTCTTCATAGTTTTCATGCCAATTTTGACATTCTAAATTCAAATCACTTTATTCCCTAGGGAAATTCTTCATTATTATTGCCCTCGAGAGACAAGGCTATGCTTTACGATGATATTTGACGGTACGTAATAAGGCATTGTCGAGCAGGAGGTGTGAAAAGAACATTATGCGTCAATACTAACGCACCGCGATACCGGTAAGGCTCAAAACTTCATTACCAGCCCTCTAATTATGAAATCATTAGCGTTACATTAAAACTTGCCGCAACTTTGTTCTCTTATCGCACCATCGCCCCAAATAGCGCGCGGGCGTAGGTAATTTCTGGAAGTTTCTCCCTTAATTAGGAAAGTATGATTAACAAAAGGCAATCATGGAAACAAAAGTGTTATCACTGGTCTTTCGGGAGGAAGTAACATTGATCATACGGAACAAACAAACGGCCGGGCGAAATTAATAAATTATCAGCGTTGGGGGGGTTAATCTCCGCGAAAACGTGTGGGGGGAGACATAATAAACAAGGTTATGTTTGTTTTCTTTGCTAATGAATGACGTAGTGCATGTGGGGCCGGCGATATTGCGGTCGGCGGAGGAGGTGGGGGCCGCACTCCAAATAAACATACATGGCGCTGAAGCTAATCCATATTTCTCGATATAAAAACTGCAAGACCATACTAGGCCATACGCCTTCTATATACAGTACACTACACATTCTCAGCATTCTCAGTACCGAAGGCTTCAAGAAATTATCGAAGCAACAGCTACCTAAGAGCTTGTTCTGCTTTTAATAAATTTATTGGAGACTCGGACACGGACATTGATATTGATAGCGACAGTATTGCAGCAGTTAGGCGACGGCTAACTGCGAACTTTTTTGGGAGTGATTGAGGAGGCTCTCTTCTCATTATTTATATGTAAATCTTAGCTATATATTTTTCCTTCTGAAATGCTTACGACTTCATTTGTTTTTTACTAAAACTCGTTTTTTTGCGGTGTTATCGTTTGTGGCTATCAGTGAAAGCCTGTTAATGACTTTCGTTTCATATTTTTAAATAGTCATTAAGTTATATAATGTCAATGGCTTTTCTAAAACAAATAAATAAAAAAAATGAATAAATACCGTCTCATAAACTGATGAAGGAAATTGTACCAAATTGAATCCTTTCAGTTTTGTATCACTCTGCAGCTTTTTGATAAAGTCAAGAGCTGTTTATAACTTAATCGGTCTAGTATAAAAGATAGAGAGAGAAAGAGAGAGATTACACAGAAATTACAGTAACTGAAATTATATAAAAATATATCACGAATGGCGGCCTGTACAAAAAGCGATTTCTTCCAGGCAACCATACGATACCAAAAGAATACAACTTCTCTTAAACACTCCTCTGAGGCAGTTTGAATCTGTGGTTACGTCTTTGCTTTTACAACAGACTATTTAAACTGTACCTGAGGTGTATTTTAAGTAATCGTATTTTTATAAGCAAAAATTTAGGTGCATGAAGGTCTCGTGGCCTAGGCGAACCGAGTGATTGGAATCAATAACTTGAGTTAAGCATCAACAGGCGCTGTCAGGTGCAGGATGGGTGACCGTCCTGTGACTACCGCTAGTGGCATTTTTCCGAGCACTTCCGTGCTTCGCAAAGCACGTCAGGCCGTTGGTGCCGGCTGTCATGTAATAGCAGTCGTTAAGCCATGTCAGAGGCTTTATTGGCGGCTTGATAACTTCTGACAGCAAGGCCCGCTACTGTCTTACAACCCTCCACCAACCCGGACTTGGCCCCCGTGGTGGAGTATGGCCTAACCTTCCTGCGATGCAGGGAGAGTCCCGTGCCTCAGCAGAGGGGACATACAAAGGTTGATAACGTAGATGCATAAATATGGCAACATAGGTTGTATCTGAACGGAGGTAGCATGCATTTAAGCCTACTAGAGAACTCTTCATTGTACCTGAAAAAATTGTGTGAGTGGCTGTATACAGGGCTGTAACGCACTAGCGGTTAGTTAGCATACGGTCAAATGGCCGCATTTGTACATGCGGTACGATTGAATCGCTTTATTTAGCATTGCAGGTAGTGTCTCGGTGCTCCTGCAACACATGCTGAGTCGTGGCCATTTTAGGGGCTCAATACGTTAAACCCTGTCTTGAAAATGAAATCAGGATATATATATATAAATGTGTAACTTTTTTCTTTTATTTTTTGTGTTCGAAAATATGTATATCTGAGAATATGTTATGTTACACTATTTTTATTTTAAAAACAAATTTAAAAACCTATTTAGAGGCTAAAAATGTTTCACCCATGCCGGGATTCGAACCCGCAACCTCTGGCTATCCGTACCAGCGCTCTACCAATTGAGCCAATGGGCGACTCACGGCATCAGTGAAATTTCGAACCTCTTTACAATATTCTCTGTATTACGTACAGGCAGCGACATCTGACTTAAGCAAATTGCATTACTTAGAGCCCCGACCACCTACTTTCCAGTTAGGTTTTAACATCGGAACGATATCACTGTACCCATATGATTACACTATTTTTATTTTTAATGCACTAACCCGTGCTAAGGAACAAATTTAAAAACCTATTTAGAGGCTAAAAATTTTTTTGCTGGTACGGATAGCCAGAGGTTGCGGGTTCGAATCCCGGCATGGGTGAAAAATTTTTAGCCTCTAAATAGGTTTTTAAATTTGTTCCTTAGCACGGGTTAGTGCATTAAAAATAAAAATAGTGTAATCATGTGGGTACAGTGATATCGTTCCGATGTTAAAACCTAACTGGAAAGTAGGTGGTCGGGGCTCTAAGTAATGCAATTTGCTTAAGTCAGATGTCGCTGCCTGTACGTAATACAGAGAATATTGTAAAGAGGTTCGAAATTTCACTGATGCCGTGAGTCGCCCATTGGCTCAATTGGTAGAGCGCTGGTACGGATAGCCAGAGGTTGCGGGTTCGAATCCCGGCATGGGTGAAAAATTTTTAGCCTCTAAATAGGTTTTTAAATATGTTATGTTTTATGCTGTTTGATTTTATATTGTGTTTTTAGTATTTTATCGTTAAATACATGTTTTATCTATCTATTCCCTCGCACTTGCACCGTGTTGCGCGTAAGTGCATGGAAGTGCGTTTAATCCCTAAAATTGAAGTGGCCTCCTCTGTAGACTATTTTGTGATCCAACGGCGGATTTTCTAGGATTAGTGGATCTTAATGGATTCTGAATGAGGTAATCCTCAGCATATCCTTGCTTCTACCTTTAGCTTGAAGGCTATTGCGGCATCCCGCAAGAGACCATACAATAGTGTCGCACCCATAAGCCGCTTGCGCCTTCCATTAACCGCAAACTAATCGGGCACCAAAGAGCCGGACATTATCAGATTCCGTCACAGTTTGGGTAATTTTGGGCGTAGTAAACGTAAAGCAGTAGCTTAACTCTTAGCAGTATCCTACTACTGCAAGCTACAAGCTACTGCTTTACGTTAAGATAAGGTAATAAGATATTATTACATATTTTTTTATTGCCGAAGCAGATGTAGATATCAGATTTGCTGTTCATATTACGAGGAATAGCTAGTGTTTCATGCCCTATTGTAATTGACAACGTTGTTACAAGACAATTTTGTTGCAGCTAATTTATCTTCTCGAATGGCGATAGCGTATAACTTGACTTTTTTGTTAGTACCGCAACTACTCGTATTTTCCCAAGTAATGACAGCGTAACCTGCAAAAACATTTTTCCTTATTCAGGCTATATTATGTAGTCCACTGCTTGACATAGCCCACCCCTAATGAGCGCCATAGCGCCCTGTTTTAAGCTTGCCGCATCTAGCATCTCCCTGCAGTTTTTCGCAGATCGTCATCACACCTGGCCGGAGGGCGTCCTACACTGCGTTTGCCGAGTCGCGGTCTCCACATTTAAAGATATTTTAAGATGGTGATTAGTGGTCTGTAGATAGGCAATGTATACTGGTTAGTCGCCCAATCTGTCCATCAGAAAATAAACGCTCAATGTTTTGACTGAACAATGTGAGAATGTAAAAATTGCCTGTGTTTTTTATAAAACACAGTTACTACACAATAGCTAGAATAGCTACACAAGTAATATAATATAATCGATATTGATCGACATCAACCCTTAGGTGTCCCCACTGCTGCGGCACGCGTCTCTTCTTGCATCGCAGGAAGGTTAGGCCATACTCCACCATGGGGGCCTAGTCCGGGATGGAAAAGGATTGTAAGACAGTGGCAGGGGGTATATAATAAAAGGCGACAATTTACTAGGTTCCTTTTACAACGCTCCGAGTCCCCTAATGAGTCGCGACCACGAGGCACTTATGAATATGAATACTTGTGGACATTATTGCCCTCTTGATGTTTATGGATGTAATCACAATAGACGAATTCGTTTCGGGTCACGTGACGAGAAATGTGTGTCATTACGTTTACGGTATGCCATTGTAATCGAAGCTTAATTTTTATCGAGGTCTCCATCCTTTTCGGAAGGTATACGACTGAATGAAGCACTAGCTATTTTTAGGGCCCCATACCTCAGGAGGAAAAACGGAACCTCCGTCCGTACGGTCGTCGATGCCTTTTATCTTGGAAACGCGTGAAGCTATCGACTTGGAAATGGAACCTTATACCTACTGTAATGTACAGTCTCTTGAATTTGTGAAAAAAAATACTTCTTACTAAACGCAAAAAATGATACGGCCATCCGTACCGCAAAAAACGTATTTTTAGATACTCAAGGGAATCAAAATTCATAGATCAAAGGTCAACTTCCCATTGATCTATGAAATTTGGCAATCAATGACTTGTACTAAGAATACAGGGAAAATTCTAAAAACTATACATTTGTAATTCGGTAATAAAGTAAATTGTAATCGTAAAAAAACTCTTTTAAAGTTCCGGAAAAAACTGCAAGACAAGAAGAAAAAAGTCTCGTAGTTTTTTCTCAAACTTTTTGCAATATGTAAGTACCCACCTATAAATTTGTAGGGAACCCTCGGTGCGCGGGTGCAACTCGCACTTGGCCAGCTTTTTTACGTCCGGATGGACGGATCTCTCGCAAATGACTGTGACATGACATCAAGGCTTCTGATGGTGGGCAGATGCGATGGAATACCCGTCTGATGGTAGGTGGTGGCGGTGGGTGGTGGTCAGATGCGATGGAATACCTGTCTGATGGTAGGTGGTGGCAGTGGATGGTGGTCTTGAGGTTAGGCAGTCGTCTTCGCTGCCGAAGCTTAAGTCATTATGTGTCCGAAAATGAGAAGAAAAAACACTTTATTTCGGAAACATACTCGTATGAGCATTTCATTACACGTTGTATAGAACATAGTAGTCGCTTATTAACAACTTTCAGCTTTGTGAATGTAAGTTTTTCGTTTGACTCTATGTACTTACTTCATAAAGGTCGTTTGATAGAGTTACAAGATTTATAATGTAACAGTAGACTGGTCTAATTTCTTTTCCTTTTGCTTTCTTTGTATTTATAATTCATATTTAATGATCGACATTAATGGCATTACTTTAGGCCAAGCTTGACCGATATCACCAGTTTGTCTTGACCCGTAGGTCGATTCACATCTGCTTGAAAGCATTCTTGGGTCTGAATCATAGAGTTACAAGATTAACATGTTACAAGAGCCGGGGAGACCTTCTAATCATGGTTTTATGAACGTTAATTTCAGATTTAGGCGCTATCGTGCTGGACTTACGAAATAACAAATCTATTGTAAGCTATATAATAAAGTGCAACGTGTTTCTTGAGAATGGTAGATGTCTTAATTTTAGGTAGACAATATTATTTATAAAAGTATTAGCTAGTCAGTTGTGTTTTCAGATATACGCCGTAATGTTATTTTACCAAAATAAAACAGTATTAATATGAAATATCGCCCGATTCACTTCATCTCTATAGGCCAACGCCGAACGACATTCCAAAAACACAATTATAACTCTGTCATCGCCGAAATAGAAATAAAATTTTACACGCGACCGAAAATAATATAAGCCGCAATTAAAACATTCCCGAAATATCATTGAATTTTATATAGCAGTAGCAATAACATTAAAACATGTTTAAGTGTGGCAGATGCGCCAATATTCTATTATTACTGGCTTTTCAACTGAACTGAACGCAAGCATTCTCAACTATTTCTAAATCTCTATGTCGTTATCGTTATCAACCCTTATATGTCCCCACTGCTGGGGCACGGGTCTCTTCCTGCATCGCAGGAAGGTTAGGCCATACTCCACCACGGGGGCCAAATCTCTATGATGAATCATTAAATAACAAAATCAAAAGCACACTTAATGCGCAACAACACATGATTCTATTCATATCTACGTATTAACACACACATGCGCGGCCGCTAATCAGTTCCAGGCCCGCGTTACTTCATGATCCACCACGAGTATATGAAGCAATACATCAATGGATACTCTAATTGAGGACGCGTAAACACGACGTCGATATGTTTGTTACTGTAACAATGTGCCTGCACTGGCCAGTACTTAAGAGCACAATTTAAAAACAAAAATTCATCCCAATTAGAACGCTGTTAGAATTTCGAGAACGGAACGGTTACGGACTGACATATGGCGCACTATAAATAAGGCGGCTCTAGTTAGCACGCGCATTGGTTTTCAACGTCCGTTTTGCTACGGTCGTCCGGCGTGATATTTTAATGTGCAAAACTTATTAGCCGCAAATATTATGTGCGTTTGATGCATCAACTACTACTTTGTTAAACTTGGCTGCGGCGCGGCGTGGTGGATTATTTTGCGGGCGTAAATTAGATTCACGTGCGGTTTTAATGCATCGCACAAGTGCTCCCATTTCTATATCGATAATCTTCGGACTGAGTACGGATCAGGCGGGGATGATTCATATTGTGCAGTTCTATTGTTGGCCTGCGCAGTGCAGCCTACAGAGTTATGCAACTACTGCTATATCTTTTCGATGATAGGTTAATATTTGTTGTTTTTTTTTACTTTTCTGTGTTCATCATCATCATGGTCAACCCATGAGGGCGGTGGTAACGGAGCGCTGTAGAACGCCGGCCTCTCAATCGGGAGGTCGTGGGTTCAAACCCCGGCATGTACCAATGACTTTGTTTTCTAAGTTATGTACATTTGTGAAATTATAGTAGCAATACCACTCGCCGACGGTGAAAGAAAACATCGTAAGGAAACCCTAGTGTCTGAAGTGTTAATGTACCTCAGCGCTTGCTACGTACAATGGCCCAACTATGAGGCTAAGTGCGGAAATCTCAGGTCTAACTAACTAACTATGGTCAACCCATCATCAACCCACTAAGGAGCACGAAGCCTTTATATTTTTCAAATACCAAACAATTTTGTTGGTTGGGATGACAGGATACGCAACAGTCTGATTAGAGAACGTTGCGGGCTGAAAGACATACCCATAGACTAGGATTACGAAAGGAATGTTGCGTTGGTTTGGACATGTGGAGAGAATAAAGGAAGAAAGATTGATGAAACAAATATATCTTGCGAGTGTGGGTGGAAGGGCCGGTAAGGGACGTTCCATACTTCAACCAAATGGAGCATGTATTCGCAAAGGAGACGATAAAAAGTACCCGGAACCGGCGTGCATGCAATGATTGAACATTGATGAAGCGAAGGTGATCTGTCAGGATTGTCCTTAGGCATCCTCAGGGTCTGTGAGTCTGAGGATGCCTCGTGTTAGAAGCGAAACGGGACGCGAATTTTTTCACTCAAACATAGGTGTCGGTAGTGGTGTGTTCGTGTCTTGCTTCTGCTTGAAAAAGTGGCAGGGCGGGCGGTACATTAACTAACCGCATGGTGCTTGTGGGATTTTGGCAGAATTTAGCAAAGTGATTCTGACAATCTAATGCTATTATTGATTTCCGCAAAGTAGGTAATCAATTTGACAGTGAAGTGTACGCCAAATCAGACAACTCCACAGTGGAGGACTTACGTCCCTGGAGTTTTACTTCTTTCTTCACAAGATACCCAAAAGTGTTGTGTAACACTTTTTTACAACCAGTGATCTGCCGGTTGAATCGTAAAACTAAGAGTAATTTTAGCAATGCACAAGCAGACCCCAAAACTGAAAGCGTTTCATCACGCGATTGGGGCTTTTGATAGTTTTACTAACTCCAAGAAGAGTATTAATCTGGTGGAGAATATTTCGAAAGAGAGCATAAATGGTTTGCACTATAAGTAGAATTCCATAGTGCTTGATGAAATAGACGCTAAACGTCAAATGAGGAATAAGCGCCCGAAACCTTCAAACATGTACACTTACAACGATTCTGATCAGCTGCACTATGCTCAGTGTGACAGAGTGTTTAAGACGAAATTAGTTATTACTAGCCATATAAGAGTATCTAAGGAGAAAGCTTTGATCGCCTTTGTCGGATACGACGCGGAGGGCATACATTAATATCGTCGTCGTCGTCGTCAGGCTAATACTAGTCCACTGCTGGACATAGTCCTCCCCTAAAGAGCGCCACGTTGTGCTATCATAGGGGGTAACGCCGTAACCCCCACGCTGGGCATGCGGGTTGAGGATCGCAGTTCGGTGTAATTATACTGCAGGGGGCGCTGCTGCCTTGCAGTTTGTATCCCTTAGTCGCCTTTTACGACACCCGCGGAAAGATTTGGGTTGGTGATATTCTCCAAGCCGACACCACACAGCTCATTAATATGTTAATATATTAATATGATGGAAGATATTTCAATAGGTCGGCCGGTACACTTTGTTAGTGCTTTATTAAATTGAAAACGTCATCTTGTTTTTTTTCGGGTTTCGTACTCAAAATGTAAAAATGAGGCCCCATTACTAAGACTTCTCTGCCCGTCTGTCTCATGAACTGTGATAGCTGAATGGTTAAATTAACAGATGATGTATTTCTACAAACAACAAATTATAAAAACAGAATGAAATTAATATATGTGTGGGGCGAATATCATATGTCCTACACAACACACGTAATTTTTTTTGTCGTGTTAGCTCGGTTTTTATAACGGCCTGAAATAATAAATACAAAATATTTAGTTGTATATTTACTTTACAAGTAAATAATGGTACGGAACCCTTTGTGCGTAATGAAATAATTTAAATTAAATCTTTCATACTCGACTTTAACTTGATCTGACTGACCCTTACCGTATGGTGACAAAATACAATGTACCAGTGCTAAATTTTATATTTTTTCCATACTTTTTATGCTAAGCACACATTAACAGAAAAAAAATTTTGGTCAACCTCACATAATGACATTATATATGTGTGCTTAATACTGTCCAGTGTTAAGCCCGCTCATTCATTCATTCATTCAATCAGTCATTCATTCAGTCATGTAGACGCGCTCTATTCGATTTGCCTAATGGTGACTTCGCGACGGAAATCATCTGTTATTAGTTTCTACGAGGCTCGGACGTAATAAAGCTCTGTCATAATAATACTGATCTAAAATTCGGAATTTGATAAATTGTATAAAGGAATCGGTTAAAATATTTTACAGAACACCAACTTCTTCTGTTTCGCGGAAAAAATTATAAGCTTCAGACTTCTTTATTTTAACCAAATATTTAAGTAACGTCCATAAGTCAGGCAGTAAAATAATTCAAATGTGAAATTTCATGAACGCTCATAATGAACTTGGCAGGCGACCAAAGAACGTCTTATTTTCGATTTGGAATCTGGACCGATTTTTTATTGCAACACTTTGGAATTAGTATGATATGATACCTCACACAATGACTTTGTGCAGATGCGTGGAGATAGTCGTTGAATTCTATTTTCATCTGCAAAACTTAAAACATCAAACATAAGCGTGCGACTTCTACCTCATCTGTGTCACAGCTAAAAACATATTTTAATGACATTCTTTTTATTGTTTCATAGTAGGTATAATTTTTCCAGCGGCTTCTTCAACATCTGGAAGTCCACTGTAAATAGCATACCAGAGTGAATGGCACTTTGGCACAAATATCGAAGTGTGCTCGTTACAATAACGCCAGTTTTCTCACCTTTGCGTCGTAAATACTTATAGATTTATTTCAGTGACTGGCGTAAGTTTTATTACAAGCTATGCTCATATCCATCTGTTCTCATTTCGTGAGTGAAGAGACTTTTTACGATTCGAATCGTTCTGTTTATTTTCGTTTTTAATTACTGGATGCGTGGGCAGGCAATGGTGTTGACGAAAAAGCATCGGCTGAATTATTACGTTTCCTAGCCGCCAGGTTCTTATTTTTAGAATAATTTTCCTTCGGTTATTGTCCTAATTTTTGTTATTAAGTATCGTTAGCTGTCCGACGGAATGTTCTTGCGAAAGAAATTATATCATTGCGGACTAATATAATGAGCACTTTTAAAAAAGTTTTGAGTTTTTGTTGTTTTTAAAAAACTCACGTTTCGTAGGAAGATATATTTCAAAATCATCGTCAAAATATAGCTTAGCAAATGTTGAATTTGTGGCCGCGTCATTTAGAAAGGCGGTCGGTTACCTACGTATTGCACACACATATCCACAATGTGCAATAAATAATACTCAACGCATTCTGGATCCCACTAAAGCTTATAATTAGAATTATTTAGTACAACGACTTGTGCAAATCGAAGCAGGTCTGAATTAGCAGAATTTATTTGGACTCGCTCTCCTAGCATGACATCACACGCCTAAAACATTCTGAACATTAAGAATTAATGAATGCATGCGATGTTATTCGCGATACCCCGATCAAGTTTGAGTTCCTAATTCTTACTGAGGTGAAAATAAGAGCTGTATTTGAGGAAACGACGGGGCTCGATTGCGGTTCGGCGTAAGATACTGTAGCAATCAAAGTGATCGGGTATGAGTCAGTGGATATTGATGCGTTTGTAACGATCTTCGGATGCGCTGAAGTGCCAGTCGGCCGTTTGTAAATATTTCTCTGTTTCTGAACGCGTCCGAAATTAGAATAGACGCGTGTTTCTAAAATCCCTTTGAAGATTAAACACGCGCGCATTAGCGTTGGCAAATTACCCGGCTGTAGAGATTGTATTAATTACAGTACGGCCCGATCCCGATCGTTCATTGTAAATATCGATATTTTTAGAGAACCTGCAAGCGCTTGCGCATTTCTTGTGGGTTTCGTAACGCCTCTTGCCTGTTATTTTTCTTTCAAATATCTATTGGGATTGCGTGTTTTCGTACGACTGCCTAAATAATATTGCCCCTTGACTGACATGCTACAAATGGTGTTTTTGAACTAAAACTTTCGTAAGCACAACACATTGTAGACTTTTAGTCCGGATCTATTTACGGGTATTGTTATATCGGAAGAATCCGACCAGGTTTTGCTCCGATTCGCAGAGCTTAATCAACACCCGTAAGTAGATCCGGACTAAAAGTCTACAAATGGTGTTGTTGGGAAATTCTTACATTTTATAGTAGTCTCGTGGCTTATTGTTAGTTTCTAGCGTTTTCTGCGTTAATAACAATGGACAGTGAAGTTGTTGCTTTTTTATCGAGATCTTGTAGAAAATTATACCCAAATAAGGCGATGTCGAAACGAAATTCGGATTGAAATTACATGTTATTAAGAAACATCAACACTCCACGGTTGTTATAACACGAAAGATAAACAGGCGGAAATAAAGAGTCGTTTCATTATAATACATTTTCCTTAATTCTTGCATTATTTGAGAACTGGCCGTGTTATCTTGTGCACCGATCGACTGATCGCTAGCTGATATAGCCTTCTTTATGTTGGTCGATGTTTTATGGTTGTTTTAAGTTTGAAATTTGAAATTTTTATTAATGTCTGACATTTTATGTCGAATTAAGTTTGCAAATTTTATATGAATGAGCACATTATTTCAACGCTGAAATAGACTTAACAGTTATTTATGATTCATTCTTAAATATTATAATCTATTAAATCTAGGTGTTTCAAGATCATTCTCAGCAATTTAAGGACAGAAAAAAACGAGAGAGGCCCACATTCAGCAGTAGGCTGATACGGGCTAATTGATTGATAGTAAACAATTTTTAGAAGCGCTCGTGGCCTAGCCGACCGAGTGATTGGAATCAATCACTTGAGTTAAGCCGGCGAATGGTTTCATGTAATGGCTGTCGTTAAGCCATGTCGGAGGCCTTATTTAAGCCTTATGAAGCCAATTGTAATATTTTTTTTTTAAAAAAAAGAAAAGATGATATTTTGTTTGACCAGTTTTATGTTGGTAATATTTTATAAAGAATAAGCCCCCCGGAGGGGCTTGATAACTTCTGACAGCAAGGCCCGCCACTGTCTTACAATCCTCCACCAACCCAGACTTGGCCCCCGTGGTGGAGTATGGCCTAACCTTTCTGCGATGCAGGAAGAGATCCGTGCCCCAGCAGTGGGGACGTTCAAGGGTTGACATCGATATCTAAACAATTTTTTATACTATGAATTATTATGTACTTGTTTTTTTTTTCCAAACTTTGCAAAAATGTAAAATTTTATAAAACTGACTATAAATAAGATGTGTAGGTACATACGAACTGTCGTACCCTTTCAACCTCTTTGGGGCAAAAAGTTTAAAACCCCCGTCGGGTTGTGTCGGATGACACTACGTGCAAAACTTGCATAGATAACCAACGAGTGGAGCAGTAAGAAACTATTGTAGTCAATGTGGATCCCCACATCGAAGAGTATGGTAAGGATTGAAAACTGTACACGGCCTTAGCACGACCTAATTATTTTTACGAGGCCTGTAAAAAAACAATTCAGTGGACTGATACACAGCTATATGTTTTTGGAAAATTTGGTAATTCATATTTTGTTAAATGTACAATATACATTTTATTATTGTAACATTCCAGCAAGTTAACATTCGAGTAACATTCTTGCAAGCCTCCACCAATCTGAACTTGGCCCCCGTGGTGGCCTTCCCCAGGGAAAAGACCCGTGCCCCTCAGTGGGGACAGACTGGGTTTATCATGATGATGATTTTTTATGTAAAAAAATGTTAACAAGGTAAAAACACTTTCTGTTTCGGCAATAAATCTAACTCACTTTCACCTTCACGTTTTAAAGACGGAAAACTATACAAAATCCTGCCCCACATCGATTCCAATCGAACCCAACCCCAAATTACTCCACCCAGCTCCATATTTACAGACGGCAATAAAGGCGCCCGTGAAAACTGTAAGAGCGCATTAATTCCATTATCAGATGAAGGTGCGAGGTGTGAAGCGCGTTCTGATGTTTATCAACGCATATTAGGTGTATTAGGCGTGGAAAAGAAACGTCCAGAAGTCTCATCCAGGATGCTGATACGAAATGCGAACTTTTTATCTGCTTGGAAGTGGCTTAAGAAGACCAATCCGTCGACATGGTATCGACTCGACTTTGGTCTCCTTTGGGACAGGAATTCATTTATGTTTGTGATGTCCACGCCTGGTTACCATAGCACAGGGTATCCCAGTTTGGGACCATGACATGTGATTGTGTTGTGTGAAAGTTATTAATATTTTGTAATGATTATGTTGGCTGGTGGTGGCAGTGGGCTGGCCATATCTCGCGAAGAACCGACAACCGTTGTTGGAGTAAACGTGTTCTTGAGTGGAGACCGCGACTCGGCAAACGTAGTGTAGGACGCCTTTCGACTAGGTGGGATGACGATCTGCAAACAATTGCTGGCAGATGTTGAATGCGGCAAGTTGAAGACAGGTTGCTATGGCGCTCATTAGGGGAGGGCTAGGTATGTCCAGCAGTGGACCAATATATAGCCTGAAGAAGAAGTTTCGAAGGTTTTTACCCGACGGAACTTCAGATACCCAGGACTGAAAGCGCAAACAACCGCTGAATCTACGCCTTACATCTTAGCGCGGTATGCCAGCCGAATTAGTCATAGAAAAAATCGTAGAGGCGTGGTAGAAACTCTTTAGTGAAACAGTGATGAATATAGCTCCTCCCAAGAAGAATTTCAATTTCCTTGAAGTTGTTTGGGCGTATATCATAAGATGTAAGAAGTTTATTCCAATTAGGTAATTCATAATTTTTTGTAGACACAAAATAAAATACAAAACAAATAGTAAAACCAGAATGGCATAAACCTGAGAGATTAATGAGTGATATTCAGAGTAAGTTAGGTATAATAAGCAACTAGATTTCAAGTAAGTAGTATGTTCAGCACAGAAAATACTTTGTACTATTTTTATTTTTAATGCACTAAACCGTGCTAAGGACAAATATAAAAAAACCAATTTAGAGGCTAAAAATTTCACCCATGCCGGGATTCGAACCCGCCACCTCTAGCTATCCGTGCCAGCGCTCTACCAATTGAGCCAATGGGCGACTCACCGGCATCAGTGAAATTTCGAACCTCTTTACACTATTCTCTGTATTACGTACAGGCAGCGACATCTGGCTTAAGCAAATAGGTTTTTAGAAAATACTTTATTTTGTAATTTGTAAAGTTTTCAAGAAGAAATTACTTTTAGCAATGAGTCCGCCAATTCTACTCTGTATCTTTACTTTTTTATAATACGTACTCCCGTGTACAATAGAGATTATTCTTATCTTATCTTGTTTTAGACGTAATTTAATAGACCGCCGAGAGGCTTCTGTACTTACCAACGTTTGTAGGTGTTAGGTAAATAGGCACCGACGAATTATCTTCAAGAAGTGTAAAATAATAAAAGGCACTCATTAGCGGTCATTAGGTGCCGCCTCCGCGATTCGATGGCGGATAGTGGTATTCAGTGCTGCTATGAAGTAACTCTATAAAAGTTGCAACAAACACTTTTTATTTACCCGAAAAGTCCTGCCCGTCCTGTATTATCCATCTCTCTGTCTTCGGCTATCATCATCCAGCGGCCACAGGCAGTCTGCTTTAGACGTTCTGTACAACGAAATGGCAGGCGTACCAGTGCCAGTGGAGCGGGTGCTACCAATAAGCCATTTGGCAGGTTCCTGTAAATTGACTAAGATTTTTTTGTTGCTGTTTAATAAGTGATAATTTTTAAATCTTTTGTGTATTTTTGCAAAAAAAAACAATTAATTAATTAATTTTTAAAATTAGCCGCTAAAACATTGTTGAGAAATATTGCGTCGCGAAGGAATTAGTGACTCACTGGTCAGTGTGACGTTATCGATTTGACCAATTCTTCGGTTTCGATAAAATTGCTACAGATACAAAATTATCAAATTTTATCCAGTTTTTTTTTTGCAGAAATGATCTAGTTTTTAGTTTAAAATGCCTTAAATCAGTTTTAAAACTCACAAATGATACAAATGTATAATTATAATTAATAAGTTTTTTCACACTGTCACAAATCATTTTCTAAACTGAAATGCTACTAAGTAGCCATCCAATTAAACAGCGCCATTTAATATTACTTCCTAGCTTTACTGACATACTGATTAAATCCGTTGGCTGATATGTTACCACATCTGCACGCACAGTTTACTACAATGTACAGGCAAGACGTATTACACTTGCCAACTGATACCTTCCGTTTATTATTCCTTAATGTACAATACACACAATTATTACAAAGGAAACGTCGCAGCTCGTAATTTCTCCAAAACCACACGCTGAAATAACCGTTATTAAAAACACAATTAAAGCCACAACAAAAATTTTAGAGCGCTTGCGATTGGGTCTTGCAATTAGATCCAAATTTCATAAATACTATTTTTTAAGAGTAAATCTATACCTCATGAATTCTTTTAAACTGGTATGCAATTTGGAATAATATTAATTTATAGTTTTGTTTACATTCTCAATTCGACAAAGACTTTCGTTCTTCCGTTTATTTGTTTGCACGTCCGTTAATCAGTGAAAATTTTTGAAATAAAGTGAATCTTGGTTTATGCCACAAATGATTGGGATTTCTCATCGTCCTAGTGGTCTCTTTGTCCAATCGTCTGCTACGTCATTATATAAAAACTTGTGGCCATGTGATGGAACATGTACTGATAGTGATAGCCAAAATTACTTAATTTTGAAACATATCTTAGAAATTACAGCGTTTGATAGATTGCTTCACTTGGTAATAGTTGCCATTAATTGCTGCACAATTTTGTCTTATCTAGATGTGAAATGACCTATTATAATTAAAATTTTGTTAATAATTTTAATAGCCATAAAAATGTAATTATACTTTTTAAATATAAAAAATAGGTATATATAATTAATGGCATAAAAAGGTAAGACCCAAACGCAATATCACGAACAGTCTGGTCTCTTTAGTCGATGAAACCATTTTAGGGTTAATTTTACACTTATCGTAACAAGGGTTTATAATAGGAGCGTCTGCAATCGCGGTTCCCCAAAATACCCTGCCTTGTTACCAAAACTTTATAATTTGGCCAATCATCTTTTTCGTTAATATTGTACTGCTCGTACTTACTATGCACCATGTCTATGACAATTGCATAATGTTCAAATAGAAAATCATTATTCATGTAGCTACGACACTGATTGGGCATTTGAAGTACGAATTCAAGATAAATATGTCAAATATCTCTTTGAATCCGGTCGCAAATAAATATTGAGAAAAACTTGTAAAACAAAATTGGACAAAATTGTCATTATTGCACACGATTTGACGTGTTTCCGGAAGTAAGAGGTAACCCGCTACAAGCGATGATCTAATAACTTTAAATAACAACTTCGACACGAACCATTCAAGTGTCATTCTCCCAAACTAAGATGACCTGTGGTAACCAGGCAAGGGCTTCACTAACATGGAAATACGGCCACTCTTGTACTACTCAGGTACGGCGGTCTCCAGTAGGAATGGAAACTCTGTTTTGGTACCTAAGCGTGTTAAATTTGACAGTTGCCATTTTACGATAGAGCAAAACATAAAAATATTATGAGTCTCATTGCAAATATCCTTTAATTCTTTTACTTCTTAAATTTATATCGATATCGATATCAACCCACGGCCACGGGTCTCTTCCTGCATCACCGGAAGGTTAGGCCATACTCCACCACAGGGGCCAAGTCCGGCTTGGTGAAGGATTATCGGAAGTTCCCAAGTCGCCCATAAGGCCTCTGATATGGATTAACGACTGCCATGACACGACAGCCGCCACCAACGGCTTTACGTGTCTTACGAAGCACGGAGGCGCTCGGAAATGCCACTAGCGGTAGTCACGGGACGGTCACCCATCATACATCTGACCGCGCCTGTCGTTGCTTCACTCAAGTGATTGATTTCAATCACTCGGTTCAACTAGGCCATGAGCGCGTCTTTCTAAATTTATATACCATATTTTTTAATGGAGCCTATAAGCGTCCTATGGCACCGGCCTTTTCTCAAAGCGAGTAACACACATAATACTTTAAATAGTTTACCTAGCTACTTATTTTATCAAAGCGCGTGGGATGTAAGACACGCAGATGGACAGACAGCGTAAGCACAGCAACAGAGTCCCGTTGAGTCCCCACGGAACGTGTCTTAGGTGACAAGGTCTGGAATTAAAGCCAGTACAATGTATGAGTTCTATGTTTTATAATAATTATGTAAACTAAATTAAAAACCTATTTAGAGGCTAAAAATTTCACCCATGTCGGGATTCGAACCCGCAACCTCTGGCTATCCGTGCCAGCGCTCTACCAATTGAGCCAATGGGCGACTCACCGACATCAGTAAAATTTCGAACCTCTTTACACTATTCTCTGTATTACGTATAGATTAAATAGGTTTTTAAATTTGTTCTTAGCACGGGTTAGTGCATTAAAAATAAAAAATAAAATAGTATAAACTATATTAGTCAAGGACTTTGAAAAGACTAAGATTGGAGATTTTTTGTCCATTTTTTCTCCAAAATTATCTGGATTTTGAAATGGACACGTTCATTAAGCCGCAGTTTCTGTGCTACTTTGAATAAAACCTTTTCATTTCATTTCAAGAATCGATATAGAGGACACGAGAGCTTACTATTAAATTATTCATAAAACGTAAAAAGAAGTCCTTGTCGTTGAAGGCGACAATAATTAATTTATTTTAAAAGCGCATTCCAATCTTGCAGATGATATGGTCGCAACAAAAAACCGCGAACGATCGTTTACAATTCAACGTCTCCGGGGCAAATTAAAATTATTAACTTTAGCGGGTAAGTACGTATTGTCTAGTTACAAACACTCATTAACGCACTCATATCTTTGCGGTTTCGTATTTCACCCTTCAAGCCATAAAGGCTTGGTGCAAATGTACAGATAAGCGACAAGCGACAGCGATCTTGCCGTATTTAAAACTTGTATGTTGTGTGTTAATTCATAATATTTATGTCATGGCTATAACCTTTAATCAGGCAGATTAAGCCGTTGGTGCCAGCTGTCATGTAATGGCAGTCGTTAAGCCATGTCAGAGGCCTTACGAGCGACTTGACAGTAAGGTTCGCCACAGTCTTACAATCCTCCACCAACCCGGACTTGGCCCCCGTGGTGGAGTATGGCCTAACCTTCCTGCGATGCAGGAAGAAACCCGTGCCCCAGCAGTGGGTTTCTTCCTGCATCGCAGGAAGGATTGATATCGATCGATCGATAATCTGTAATCGGTAATAGCCCAGTGGGTAGAACAATGTTCTCGGAAACGAGACCCGGGTTCGAATCCCAGTGTGGGCCGGGCATATACCAATGACTTTACTTTCTAAGTTGGTTACATTTCTGAAGTAATAGTAGCAATACCACTCGCTGACTGTGAAGAAAAATATCGTAAAGAAACCTAAGTGTCTGAGGTGTTCAAATACAGCGCTTGAAATTGCCAATCCGCTGTGGGCACGCGGGGTAGTTAAGCCCATAGTTACTCTTTTTGTGAGAGAACGCCTGTGCCCTGCAGTGCGTCATTTATAGGCTTCAGACAAAAATCTATCAACCTTCTGCTATGGCGCTCATTAGGGGAGGGCTATGTCCAGCAGTGGACTAATATAGCCTAAAGAAGAAGATACAAAAATCTACAATACGTATAATTTAAGCCAAGTATGTTCTAAACACAATATGTACAGAGCTGCAGTAGATAAACTAATTACTTTTTTATACATTTAATTATGGCATTCAAGGTAAATATGTTATGGTCAGGTAAACAGTAGCTTTTCATCCATCTTGTACTCGTAGTAGATGAAAAAGTTCCATACTCACCAAGCTAAGAGAGGTGAACTAAGCCATTCAGTTTACAGACAACATTTTCTGTCAAGCTCACGACACATCACGATCATCGCTTATGTAACCTCGTTATCAACCTTTGTATGTCCCCACTGCTGCGGCACGGGTCTCTTCCTGCATCGCAGGAAGGTTAGGCCATACTCCACCACGGGGGCCAAGTCCCGGTTGGTGGGGGATTGTAGGACAGTGGCGGGCCCTACTGTCAGAAGTTATCAAGCCGCCCATAAGGCCTCTGATATGACTTAACGACTGCCATTATATGACAGCCGGCACCAACGGCTTAGCCGAGGTAAGGTAATGTTACATCACCTTACCCCAAATATTCGGTTATTTTGAGGTCAAGCCATTTGAAGAAACTCCTCAAGCCTTGCACCGGCGGCTAGCAGCTCGCGAGTAGAGCCAAACCAAGACTGGCAATAAGCTACAATTAGCCGTTTTGTACAGCATACTAAAGCTTCAATTAAACCTCCGAAGAGGTTGTGCCGGCCTTTAGTGTTCGCCAGTTTTAATAAACAGGTTGGTTTCCTTCCCTTTGTCGCGGCTAACTGTCGTTGATGCCGCGGTCTTTTTGTGGCACCGTTGATGTTTTAAATGGGAGGATTTGACAGGAGTACAAGGGTCCGGAGGTATTGCTGGTTGTTTGTATTGTCTGGCTTTGTGAAGATAGTGGGCGCCTTTGTCTGTTGCTGAAATCAGAGGTAGCAGTTAACTATTTTGTAATGCATTCTAGGTATTTATGGCATGTGTTCCGTGTATTGATAAGCAATGTTATAACTTACAACTTAATTTTATTATATTATGGTGTATGTAATTTTTCATAATAACTATCCGGGCACTACCCCCGCCACTATCTACATAACTCAAGTCAAAAATCGAAGTAAAATAAAACGTTTCGCTTTGACTTTCATTAAGTAAACATCTATTTACGAATAACGAGCGTAGCCTAGTCGAACCGAGTGATTGGAATCAATCACTTGAGTTAGGCGACTATAGGCTCGGTCAGGTGCAGGATGGGTGACGGTCCCGTGACTACCGCTAGTGGGATCTTTTTGAGCGCTTCCAAGCTTCGCAAGGCATGTTAAGCCGTTGGTGTCGGCTGTCATGTAATGGCAGTCGTTAAGCCATGTCAGAGGCCTTATGGGCGTCTTAATAACTTCTGACAGACCCGCCACTGCCTTATAATCCCTCACCAACCCGGACTTCGCTCAAGTGGTGGAGTATGGCCTAACCATCATGCGATTCAAAAAGAGACCCGTGCCCAAGAAGTGGGGACATAAAAAGGGTTCATATCTTTAAAAATTACTCACTAAGGTTGAGTTAATAATCATAACAATCATGTGCCATAAAAAACAGAACAATTTGCCTAAACGTCAGACACTAGAAAGGGTGCGTGGCTGACAAAAAAAAAACTCCAAATCTACAAACGGCTGCAATTAAATACAATAAAATGCAAAATAGGTTGTGGAAACAAACAAATTATAAGCATATCAACACATACGAACTAAGCACAGAAGAACAGTTGAAATCAGCCGGAGGTAAGTTGTACTTTCCTTTAAATAAACAAAACAAAATACTGGCTTCTTTTTCTTTTTTGATCCCTTTAATCCTCCGTTGTGACTGAAGTCTTTACGTACCTAAGCACTTGCCACGTAGAATGACCCAAGTATGAGGCTAAGGGCGATAACCTCAGGTCTAACTAACTAAACTCACGCCTATACCTCAGAGGGGCAGGCAGAGACCAAGGACTGCCATTCTGCCAAACAAATTATAGTCGATTAAAATAAATTATATATATAGCTAACGTGGGTGGAAGGGCCGATAAAGGAATACAAGCGGGTATACTACGACCGAATAGAGGTTGTATTAGCAAAGAGCGGGATAAAAATTCCCCGAAACCGTCGTAGGTGCATGCAACGACTAATGAACATTGATGAAGCGAAGGTGACTAAGAATCTTTTTATTATTAAATTCTATATGAATAAATGCTATGCTCGGAATTTTTCGGAAGAATAGGGTTTGTAACGAATGCATCCGACAGGGAACCAAAGTTATCGACATAGCCCAGCAAGCTGTAGTGGCAGTGGGCTGGCCATAACTCGCGAAGAACCTACAACCGTTCGAGTAAACGTGTTCTTTAGTGGAGACCGTGACTCGACAAACGTAATGCAGGACGCCCTCCGACTAGGTGGGATGACGATCTGCAAACAATTGCTGGCAGATGCTGAATGCGGCAAGCTGAAGACAGGTTGCTATGGCGCTCATTAGGGGAGGGCTAGGTATGTCCAGCAGTGGACCAATATATAGCCTGAAGAAGAAGTTTCGAAGGTTTTTACCCGACGGAACTTCAGATACCCAGGACTGAAAGCGCAAACAACCGCTGAATCTACGCCTTACATCTTAGCGCGGTATGCCAGCCGAATTAGTCATAGAAAAAATCGTAGAGGCGTGGTAGAAACTCTTTAGTGAAACAGTGATGAATATAGCTCCTCACAAGAAGAATTTCAATTTCCTTGAAGTTGTTTGGGCGTATATCACAAGATGTAAGAAGTTTGATGCTGGATGTAAGATGCTGGATGCGGCAAGCCGAAGACAGAGCGCCATGGCGCTCATAAGGGGAGGGCTATGTCCAGCAGCGGACTAGTACAGCCTGACGACGACGACGAAGACATGAATAAAAGAATGTTACAAAATTTTGCCATTGATAATGATGGTCGTGATTTCACTTATGGTCTGGCGGAAGCCCAGCGTTACGGGTCTTAGCCGTAACACAATCATGCTGAGTCCAGACTCCTTTTTTAAAGCCATGACTCATCGTCATACCCATAAACTAAACTTCGTTTCATTTATCTTCTTTTCTAGTTATAAGTAAGTTTGTAATAATATTTTATGTGCATGCTTAATTTTAACTCACAAAACGTACTTTTACTGTGAGCACCATGCTTTTACTGTACTTTTGTTGTTGTGCTGTGTGTCTTGTCTTTGGAATAAACCTTTTCTATTCTATTAAAATCTCCTCTTTCAACCTTCTGTTGGTTTAAAGCTGATGAAAGTTTGCTTTGCATTAAAATTCTATAGTAGTCTATCAAGTGTTCCCTCCCTTTTACTTGTAATTGGTGTTAACTGTATGATAGCTCCTAATAGCCGGTGAAAGATAGCATCCTCATACATTAAACATTTTTGTTTTTGTTCCTGCACTACAATTAGCTGCTTATGTACCGTGTAATATATGTAATTGATTGAACAATGTGTGTTTTCTTAATAGGTCATAGATTATTATAAAAAGCCTTTAAGGTTTTATATCTAAGGTTAATATTGTTTTCAAATAGGTCCATTTACTAGGTTTATCGTCGGAAAGTACCCGGAAAGACGTCGAAGGTAGTAGAAAACTATCGAACATTCCAGGAGATCTATTTTTGAATCACTCGTATGAAATTGTATCGTTGAATGCGACATAAGTCATTTTTGTTCGAAAATGTCGAAACAAAAAATAAATTCGGCACAAAAGCACAAACTCCTCGATTTGAAATTAACACAAATTTTGACAATTAATCTATCGATCGACATACGAGACGAGTGGTAAGGACCATTCGTTTCAGTCGAGTGATTCAAAAATACGGAATTTCGTATGTCGAACGAAAATCAGTAGAAATCGAACGCTCGACCCGAGACGAGTGATTCAAAAATAGAGCTCCAGGACATCTTGTGGAAGTACCTAGAGTCACATCGAAGGTACTAAAAATAGGTTCTAGAGAACCATCGAACAGTCCAGAATGTATTTCTCTCTCTGTCTAACAGATAGCTATATCTCTCTGTAGCACTTAGATTATTCTGGAAGTTTCCCACGTCTCTACACACGTATGTAACCTATTACACCTATCATCTAGATTCTTCTAAACGGTTCGAATACACTCTCGCCGTCCGTAACAGTAGGTATTACCTAATCATAAGTAATTCGTAGTGTTACGGACGGATGTAGACATTTATACATTTAAATTATGACCTATATAGACATTCTGCAATACAGACCACGACATTTGGCCGTTTTGCTAATAAGACAGACAGCTCATTAGACGTTACAAGCTGTTGGACGCAGCTGCTTAGACTTTCTAATCACAGAACATAAAAAAAGAGTAGAAGTAGTGACATGACACATTAGTACGAAAACCAGTGTAACCAAACTGATACTCATAAACCAAACGCACACTACGAATGCCAAGCTGCCATTGGTAAATAAAGTCAATGCCGAAAAGGTGTACATCATAAAAGTTTCAAGTAAAATATGCACCTTTTCATAATGGAAACAATGATCAAAGTCAAATGACAATGATGAAATTAAGGTTGACATTTTGTAGTAACGCTACTCTACACTAGATGGAACTACCACTGCGTCGGACCGAAAAGAACTTTTACCTAGTAAGACATAAAGTTCAAAATTGAAAAACAAGTACATTCTCTGTTTGGGATGGGACAATGAGAGTTCTAGTTTGTCGATAGGGAGAACCTATCGACAAATTATACAAACAGTTTAACACATTAACGGCCGAATACGCATACTACTGGTACTCAGAAGTATTTTTAGCTATTTCTTTTTTGCCTGCGGGTTGACTGGTAAAAAATGCATCTTTTTCACATAATCTTTTGTGCAATAAAGAATTAGTACTAATAGCGTGGATAGATGCACAAATAAAACAAACAATGTGGTAGATTTCATAATATTTTAAAATGTTATCTCTTATTAAAACAAGCTTTAACCCGCTGCTTCGCCGGCGTTACAAATTATAACACGGGACATGTTATTCTACGACTCAATTCAGATCCTTGTCTATCTGTACGCCATGTTTCATACGTAATATTAATGAATGATTGTACTAATATAATTTCATTTATACGCAAGAGTCTAACATGGAAGTGAAGCATATTTTTTCTGGTATTGCTGCATCACATAAGTGCCACCTTCCACCTTTTTTAGTTATTATAAAGTGTTCATGAAAATGCTCTGAATATATTGTGCTCATCTTCGTTGGGAACCAATTTTGCCTTCTTATCGCTGCCTTCCATTTTAATTTCTTAGCCGGTTTCCTTAGGAAAACTAAACGAAAACTTACTTCCAAATTGTTTTGATTCCGAGAGGGTTGTTTTATCATTGCCTCGGTTTGCTGTTGTCAAAGGGGTTGAAGTATTAAGGGTAAATAGCAGAATAATAAAAAACCGTAAAACAAATAACATAACAAAACAAAAATCAGATGCTCGCCAAGAGAATAACCACTCGAACAGGTAAACAATATAATAAGTAATTTACTTAATGTTTTAAACTGAAGTAAAAAAAACCATATGAGTCGTTTTCGATAACCTTACTTTACATCTCGGTTGGAATATTTAAAAATGTAAGACTAAAATTACTTTGATAGTTTCTTAAATATTTCAGTCCCTGATAAACTAGTGAAGAAAAACTAAATCGCGATCTAGCTGTGCTCATGTCTGTCTTGTATGAAAAGTAATGTATGAGCTCCAATGACACTTTTCACATGCACAGCGACCAGCCGGCGACCGGAGCTCATACATTACTACTTTACCCGGCCCGGCGACCGGACGGCGACCGGGTGCATATGAAAAGGCACTTAGGAAGTAGGTATAAACTAACAATAATTATTTTACCCACTTAGACGAATTGGAATTTACAATACCTAAGTAGCGTTAAGTATGTATGACTACTAAGTCATAGACAATTAATTATCGATAGATTTTTATCATGTGTGCCCCCATCCGTAATTGAGTAGAATTCAAATTTTGACAGAAATTTCTAGAGAATGTACACTTTCTGCGATGAAAATTTAACTTTACTAACCAGTAAATAAAGGTGGTTTCACTTTCTCATTTTCGGATTGGTTTCCTTGTTCATGTCATTACAAATTTAATTAAAAATACAATGAAATACGTCTTACAGATGAAATGTTACGGCATGATCGGTATATTTTGGTCCCCAACTTTTATTTTTGCTCTTTAACACCGCATAACAAGGCATTTTAATACAGTTTTCACCATTTTTTCTTTACTAGAAGCGCACGGCAACTGAAGACAACAAAACTGTCACCGACTACCCATAGGCAATACATTGCCTATGTGAGGCACGCGGGCACCGCCCACTTACGACTTCTACTCTTTTTTTATGTTCTGTGTTTCTAATAGTGTGAGGGGGGGAGGCAAACAACCAAACTACGATACGCTCTGCTATAGTGACTAGGCAAGGACAATATTTACGAGGAAACACACCTAGATTGAGGCCATTTGGACATGTGGTTAATACATCCTTCATGGGGCACTGTATACGCTTCTATAATAAAATCCTTGAAGATATATTAAGTTTGCCTGAATCGCGGTTCAAAAAATATGTTCAGCACACTTTGTGCCAAAAGGGCTACTATAACATAAAGGAATATCTAGATGACAATGAGGTCTGGAATTAAAGCCAGTACAATGTATGTGTTCTATGTTTTATAGTAATTATGTAAACTATGTTAATTAAGGACTTTGAAAAGACTAAGTTTGGAGTTTTATGTCCACTTTTTCTCCAAAATGATCTAGATTTTGAAATGGACACCTAGTTTGAATTGTAACGTTCATTAAGCCGCAGCTTCTGCGCTACTTTGAATAAAACCTTTTCATTTAATTGTGTACCGCGCATTTATTGAGAATCGAACACACGACCTCCGGCATGGTAATCAGACGAGATACCGCTAGATCAACAAGGTTGACGTAGTACTTCACAATAGTAACAAAATACGAACTCATTCTTTGCACGACCTAATTTTACGAAGCAAAATATTCCAAGCCTCTATTATCCAAACATTCTTAGCTGAATAATAAACAGTCTATAAAAAGTAATTAAAGGTACGCGCCTATTCATAAAATTTAGGTCAATTCACACGTGCGCTTATAAAGGGATCGAAAACAAAGTGAGGAAGAAGTGGGTACTAAACCTACATAGAGTTTGAATGGAATTTGCGTTTAATGTAATGAAAGGATTGTTTCTATTTTGGTGGAATAAATAGAGCAGTCGTAAAAATACTACACACTTCGATATTTGCCGGAATCACCAAAAATGCAGGGACCAAGTGGAGGATATTTGGGAGCAAATGAAAACGTTCATACCGGTTCTTTAGTAATATTACTGACTGAATAACATATTATGTTGCTATGGTTACAATACTAGTTCATTTGAGAATATACAGATGGCAATCGACCATGTACATTGTAAAACAAAAAAAAATACAATGACATGCATCAAATGCAGTCTGTAAGTAGACATTTTGCATTGTTTAATTTTTAATAGACATATTGCTTTGGTACACAGAAAGTACATTAGGAAGACGACAATAAGAGTTTCTTCACGCCACATTAATTTGAAGGCGTGAGCCACACACATTGGATATAGGATACAACATGTGGATTGGAATTCTAAATGGAACTCCGACTGAAGCAAAAGGATCTCTAGACACCGGGCTCGTATCCACCCTGTCCTCGCACCACGTCCCATCTGTGTGGCCTGCACCTTGTTCAGGGCGAGTATCGTGTCACCAGAGGGGTACTGCTACGTTTCGAAATTTCTGATTACTCTGCAGTCTGTATTAACAGAACTTTCAGGCTCAACTGTCTCCTGAGCCTGAAAATATTTCATGTGACTCAAGCGAATACGAGAATATGTTTCGATCCATTCAGCTGTGGTCATCATGTAAACATACCGTTGATAGAAATATATTTGACACTGCAGTAGCAGTTTGCCAAATGATAAAATTGTGTTTTTTTTCATGTATCTTATAAATTAATATTAATAATGATCTAAATCTGGCACGGATAGCCAGAGGTCGCGGTTCTGAATACCGCGGTTCTGAATGGGTGGAATTTTTAGCCTCTAAATAGGTTTTTAAAATTGTCCTTAGCACGGGTTAGTGCATAATGAAAATAGTATAATTATCTAAATGTTTGCTCGTTCTAAGTTAATCTTATTAATTCAAACAATAATGACTGTGATTATCTATTTCATGGATTTAATAGTCGGTTTTGATCCAGACTATAGCTTAATGAAACAAATTGTACGAGTAACATACTTGTCTATTAGATACCGAATCTCTGCAATGCTCAGTGTTAGTTATCACATTTTTTAAGTTTGTACAGACGACGTGATTGCATATTAGTAAATATATCATACATTATATAACTGACAAAAACTTAATCTGCAGGTTTGCTAAAGGGCATTCGAATGGTGGCGTGGTAGCCGGTTCATCTATCTCCCTCCAAAATAGTTGAGAGTGAAGACGGCTGACCTCTGCGTTATGCTCGTGAACGAGTGCTGTTCGTGTGTCTGGCCGCAGCACTTGTTATGTTTTCGTGGCCTATGTAAAACAACTGAATACTTAATACTTTAGCATTTAAAGTTATTAATTAATTTTATACGTATAAGTGGTATCTAATATTTAAGAGGACTTGAGAAAAGATGGTCAGAGTGGAGTTTTTTTTCCCGCTGCCTTTTTCTCCACCACACTACGGCCCGAAGGCAGCGGCTTTCACTTTCATGTTACATTCTACTTTGACATTTAGCAAAGAGAATGTAAATTCTTTACGTTGAAATAAATTGAATTGAATTGATATTCAGAAACCAAATCACTTCAGAATCCGGACGAATTACTTGAAAGCCTGTCTTTATCTTGGAAGTTGTTGCTAACACTACTTAAGAGTATGTGTAGGTAATTTACGGACTTATGTATCTTTAGCACCCAAAATTTTGTTAGTTCCTACTAATAATAGTATCTTCACCCTTAATTAGACTTCAAACGACGTCGCACTTGATGATGATGACCGAATAATATTTTGATTGCCGTCACAGTTGTACAGGCGGAAAGAAACCAAAAAATCCTTCGAGTGCACACAAAAACATGGGGAAGAGCGCCAATTTCGGCCCAGACCGACAATTACAATGGGGTTGCATGACCGACACGGAACAGTGGGCCAAAGGCGGGCATTATAATTATTGTTTCCTTGAACAACCGTCGATTTAGCCGGACCTAGATGGTGGTGAGGACGCCCTGAGGCGTAGTGCTAATTGGTAAGCAATTACACACGAAAAGTGCGACGTAATTTGTCTGTAATAATAATTCTAACCTAGTAAACAATAATGGGGCCTCTAGACGGGCTACACTTTTTGTGAAATATATGGCTACATTATATTCCGAAAATACAAAAAACATTTCAATGCAGCACATGACTGGGAATTGTATATCCCGGCCATTCCCGGCAACATTTCTACAACAGTATATGGCTCAATATTTTGTCTTTACACGGGCTACATACATAAACACGAACGAACCAAAATAAAGAGAAACAAAACAAACACGAACATAGCTCTAGTCGAACAAATCGCAGCAACGTAGATCAGGAATCGCGTAGCATGAAAAAGGGACGCTTAGGCCGTAAAGCGAGACAGGCTGAGAAAATATTACAGTATTTTCGATTGCAAAGCGATCATTCCGGCCATATGGCTGGGATATTAAAAATTCATCGGATACACAAAAAATATGTCACAATATATCCCGGCCATACTAAAAATATTGCCAAATATTTCATAGTCTAGCCGTAAATGATGGCTGATGCTACCGGCCACACATTTGCAGCTACACATTTTTGTGAAAATATGGCCCGTCTAGAGGCCCCATTTACAGAATGACGCAAAGATTTACAGAATGACGTAAAATCTACAATGAGGGATTTTCAAAGCGCCATTAAAAACAAAAAACAGCACCGCAAGTTACCGATAGATGGTGCTGACTTCATATTATATGTCAAAATTTACATCATTTAGGAAAACGGAGAGTGCCTATGTTTTAACAAAAATGCTCAATGCACGGGCTAGCCATTAGTTAAGACACCATTCCCGTACGTATGTAATGAACAAAGTAAAAACACTTCAAAACTTTCAAATTTCTACAGTTTCGAAACATAGTTTAGCTTAGATCACAGACTACAAAGAGATGTTTAGGTTATCACAAATAATAATCTGTGCGTACAACATGAAACGTGATAAAACGTATGATGGGTACGGATGGGTGAAATTTGTTCTCCTTGCAGCGCCATCAAATTTTTTTTATGCAATCAACTCACAGCTGTCATTGAAAAGCCCTCATTGAAGTCCTATCCTAAATTATATTTTATTTATTTTACTTTTCACAAATGCATACCATTACAGGCTTAGCCTAGTGCGATATGTATGCTATTTATACTAGACAATAATATTTTAATTCTAATTTACCAAAATATGTCAATGCATTGCTCTTTGTTGCCGGTTTTTATATTAATACGTAATACGTTACGTTATCAACCCTTGTATGTCCCCACTGCTGGGGCACGGGTCTCTTCCTGCATCGCAGGACGGTTAAGCCATACTCCACCACGGTGGCCAAGTCCGGTTTGGTGGAGGATCAGAAGTTATCAAACCGGCCATAAGGCCACTGACATGGCTTAACGACTGCCATTATATGACAGCCGGCACTAACGGCATAACGAGCCTTGCGTAGCACGGAAGCGCATGGAAAAATGCCACTAGAGGTATTCAAGGGACGGTCACCCATCCTGTACCTGACCGCGCCTGTTGTTGCTTAACTTAAGTGATTGATTCCAATCACTCGGTTCGCCTCGGCTCGAGCGCTTATATCAATAATGCAATAATAATTACTTCTACACAACAGAATCACTTTGTCCGAAACTAGACTGCTATAACTAGACTATAAGAACAAGGTACAACTATGGAAATACAATTACACTGAAATCATTTAAACAAATCAAGTACTAACCTCTGTGTGGGTAGTCAACCATGTTACCACTAGGCCTTTGAGGAAGTCAAAGTGACGGCGACATTGTGAAAGTAGCGGGATAGTGGGATACATTAGACGAGATTAGCAAAGGTCCTTATGGGTTGGCGGCGTAAAAAAGAAGAAGGCTTCAGTGGGTTTTGTTTATGAGCTGATTAGACTGATAAAGGCAGAACGCGATTAGTTGGGGAACTATCTCTTTGTAATAACAGGCAGGCACCTTAGTTTCACCTGAGATTTTCGTAAATATCCTCATGATTGGGCCATTGTACGTAGCAAGCGCTGAGATACTAGGGTTTTCTCAGGATGTGTCGTACCTCAGATACTAGGGTTTTCTCAGGATGTGTTCTATGAAAACAAAATCACTGGTAATCCCTTGATTCGAACCCGCCTTGCCCGAATGTGAGGACATATCCTCAAAACTGGGCCATACTACCTAGGAGAGGATAAAGGAAGAAAGATTGACGAAACAAATATATATTGCGAATGTGAGTGGAAGGGTTGGTAAGGGTCGTCCCAGGTGGACATACATCGACCAGATAGGGGATGTATAGCAAAGGGAAAGATAAAAAGTACCCGGAACCGGCGTGCGTGCATGCAACGTCTTATGAACGTTGATGAAGCGAAGGTGATCTGTGAGGATCGTGGCAAGTGGCAGTCCCAGTCTCTGCCTACCCCTCTGGGATACAGGCGTGAGGTTATGTATGTATGTACTACCTAGCGAGCGCTGAGAAATGTAAATAACTCAGTTACTAGGGTTTTGTCAGGATAATAATATGTGCTACCTAAACAAAGTCACTGGTAATTCGTTGATTCGAACCCATGCTTTCCCGAATGTGAGGACATATCCTCATAATTGAAATTGATTTATTTCAGAGAAGTATAACAATTTACTTATCCTATTTTAGCTTTGTTGATGAAAATGTAATTATATTTAACTGATGATAAGATTAGAACGATTTTGTCTGTACTAGTCAAAAAACTGTATGACAGACAGCAACGCCCTTCTTTCTTGAAAATTTAACTTATTTTATTACATTGCTGTTTGAGAATTCACTTATAGATGCTAGTTACACGCTTAAAACAAATTTAAACACCCAATGCCAAGGTTGGCTGGAAGATATCTCTGTTAGAGTTTTGTCCTTTGAAACAAATTTTATGTAATGTTATTTCGTTTTTACTATTGGAAATAAAGAATATATTACATTGTATGAGTGATACAGAGTGTGTGTGTGTTTGTGTATGTGTGTGGGCCGATTAGGGCCATACTACCTAACGAGCGCTGAGAAACGTAAATACTTCAGATACTAGGGTATTCTCAGGAAGTGTTCTATGAAAACAAGTCACTAGTAATTCTTGGATACGAACCCACGCCCGAAAATGAGGACAGCGTTCTGCCGATGCAATGCGCTAAAACCGCTTCTTAACCGGCACCTATTACTAACCCTAGCTCATTCATTCCTTTCATTAATTCAAGATATATCAACGCCTATTATCAGATTTTAATATTATTTTAAGATGAATTAAGCGAAATATTAATCCATCTATGAACATGAACTTTTTCTAGTGATAAAACCAAACTCAAAGAGCTGATTCAGCTACAAAGAATATTACTGTAATCCGTAGTCTTGTCATAGTCTAAATCTTGAACGCGATCATTTATTATTTGTTGAGACGTAAGTTGGTTCCAGTACAATAACAATATAATGATTCCCCTTTAATTGTAGCTACAATGCTGTGTTCAGATTAAGAGACTTCTGCCGCGTTTTCAATTATGTTTAAGATCATGATTTATTTATTGAACTGTGACGCACGCACATAAAGATGTTGTAAATTTGAAAAAAGTTTACTAGCTTGTGCTCTATCTAAATAGATGTACAAATCATGTCGAAAATGATACATTATAATTTAAATTAAAGTAAAACGAAGCCTACACTAAAAATCTTAATACAAAATTAAATAGTTTCAAATACAAAATTGTTATTACAATTTGTCAGCAAAAATATCTTATTTGTAAAACGTCAATACATGATCTATATATTAAAGAGATTTACTCTGGTCACATCAACGCTTGATTAATTTGATGAACGCTTGATATCGAGTAAGGAGTATTTCTTAATGATTCGCTATACTCATACATAAGGTAAATTAAATAATCGCAATTAGACCCGTTTAATATATAACTCTGCACGAGTAAGTATGTAATTAAAAAAAATATCAATAAATTTTCATTGTATGTTGTAAGGTTTAAATGATTCCTTTCGAAATGTAAATATTGACTGTGCGTTATCAGTCGTTTTCAACCCTTGTATGTCCTCACTGCAGGGGCATGGGTCTCTTTGTGCATCGCAGGAAGGTTAGGCCATACTCCACCACGGGGGCCAAGTCCGGGTTGGCGGAGGATTGTAAGACAGTGGCGGGCATTACTGTCAGAAGTTATGAAGTCGTCCATAAGGCCTCTGAAATGGCTTAACGACTGCCATTATATGATATCCGGCACCAACGGCTTACCGTGCCTGGCAAAGCACGGAGTCGTTCGGAAAAATGCCACTAGCGGTAGTCACGGGACGGTCATCCATCCTGTACCTGGCCGCGCCTGTTGTTGCTTAACTCAAATGATTGATTCCAATCATTCGATTCGCCTAGGCCACGAGCGCTTCTTGTTATCAGTAAAATCTTTAAGTAAACAACAAGCCTAACCAAAACGCCCCATTCCATTGCGTCTCATAGTCCGTACACAATCCAGTAGCATTCTGTCCGACTACCGTCATTACTCGTTCTGTTAATACTGCATGCGCTCTTTTGTTATTTTGACACAGGAAGTTATTAAAGCAATTAAGTGAGGCACGGCCGCCGCCGCTATTATCATCTCCTCGAGTGACGTGTTAATGCTGGACAATGCTTGGCTAGGGATGGGATTGAACGTGACTTAGTTTAGATCTTCTCATATTATAAAGTAGCTGTGCCTTTAAAAAAAGAAAATTGCATGATTGTACATATTAAAAAAAAACACAAATACCCCAAAAAAACATTAGTGTAACTTACTTTAATTACTATAGGCTAGAATAAGCGTGTATAGTACGGTAACATCTGTACGCAAGATGTAGTGTAGCTCAGTGAGAAAAAGTGCTATGGGAACAACAAACTTTTGGCTTTATAATATTAGTATAATGCGATATGATGTGATGATATGATAGTGGGCAGTAGTTGGCACATAGCTCGAAGAACTGATGGCCGCTGGGGCAAAAAAGTTCTGACCTGGTGACCGCAGACTGGACCTTCTCCTCGGAGGGTCCCAGATATGTTTCGGTCTCATGACTGTGTCAAAATTAGTATCAAACTCTGCCAAAGCTGTCTCGGCAATGTCGCCTTCTTCTTCTTCTTCAGGCTATTAGTCCACTGCTGGACATAGCCCTCCCCTAATGAGCGCCATAGCGCAAGGTTGTGCCATCATTGGGGGGTAATGCCCATAATCCCCACGCTGGGCGTGCGGGTTGGGGATCGCAGTTTGGTGGAATTGTACTGAAGGGGGCGCTGCTGCCCACCCCCCGGTTTATATCCCTTAGTCGCCTTTTACGACACCCGCGGGAAGAATTTGGGTCGAATCCACCTTGGTCGTGGTCGCCATGTTAGTGTAAAGACATTTCGGGCTCGATAGAGAAATTGACGTTTTGCACAGAGAAGGGCATTTCTTGAGCGTGGCATGCTAAGCAAACAGGTTGGTGATTTCTTTTTCTTTTCTCATACTCGGAAAATAGTGTTGTTTTGATCTGATTATTGGGTGGAAAATGCTGCTTCCCTTCACAGGGAGGGAACTCATACAAATTACTTCCCACCCAAGGGCGGGAATGAACTTTAAAAATAGAACAACTGTCAGTTGTGAAGAGTTTTTGTAATAAATAGGCTTTTAAAAAAATAATTTAAAAAAATGCTGCAGCCATGTGAGTTTCTAAACAGCCAGTGTGAATTTAGCGCAAACATCTTTGAGCGAAATAAGACACAACAATCACGAGGTGAGTTCTATATTTAAAATTTAAAAAGTCGACTTAAATTGGCGGGTACTAATCTGTTATAGTATCTGTGACGGAATTCAAAGGTAAATCACGGATGTAAATCCGTGGTAATAATCTTTTATGCTAAGATTTTAATATTTTTATAATGAGTTTTTATTTTCCTCATATTCGAAATGAAAAGTAGAGTGCTTAACACTGGTAAAAGAATCAATTCCTACTCGGACTTTAGCCGCCCTCGCCGCGCTCTGGCGTCTAAATACCTCGGAAATTGATTCTTTCTACCCTCGTTATGCAATCTACTATTACCTGTCTTAATTGATTTTCAATTTCAATTTCAATTTCAATTTATTTAATGTATAACATAGTGTAGGTATGTACAGTTCTTCGGTAGATATAAGCTCACTATGCTATGCCTTTGGGCGTACAAGGTTCCAGAACATTAATAATATTATTAATAATTTTATTAAAGCATGCATAAAGTTATTAAAATAGTATGTCCATAAACAGAGATTATTTACAATTCATTATTTGTTCATATTGTATGTCATGAAATTAGAATGTATGTCAAGTAATTATGTATGTCAAAATAGTATAATAAGAATGAAGTCATAACAATAATTATAATAACAATCATAGTCTATCGCTTAAGAAATCACAGATCTTATAATAACATTTTTCAATTAATAATTTTCGTAACTTATTTTTAAACATATTTAAATTCAGGGCTTTAATTTCTTCCGGTATTTTATTAAAGATTTTTGGAGCCATACCTAGGAGACTATTTTGTTTTAAAGCCGTTTTACATGTAGCTGCAGTCAATCTATCCCTATTTCGCATATCCCTATCATGTACCTGACCTGCTTTTTTAAATAGTTTTGGATTGCTTTTAACGAATGTTGCCACTTCAAAAATATAGAGCGATGGCAATGTAAGTAAATTTAACGATCTGAAAAAGGATTTGCAGCTAACTCTGGATCCAAGCCTGCACATGGATCGAATACATCGTTTTTGAGCCTTGAAGATTGTATTTTTTTCAGAACAATTCCCCCAAAAAATTATACCGTATCTTAAATTTGACGATACAATGCCATGGTAAGCTGAGAGAACAGCCTGAATACATACAATCTTCCTGAGTTTGAACAGAGCATAAGCTGATGTGCTAAGCCTTTTGCAAAGTTCGTTTGAGTGAGCTTTCCAGTTCAAGTTGGTATCTATAGATAATCCCAGAAATTTCGTTTCTGACACTGTACTAATACACTCATTATTATATTGCACATTCAGATTAATTGATCTTAGAGTTTTTTGATAAAAGTGCATTAGTTTAGTTTTTCCAATATTAACTAGAAGATGATTATTGTCAAGCCACTTTATAATTTCATGTAGTGCATCATTTACACACTTTTCATACGAGTCTTTTTCAATTTGTCTAATGATCACAGTACTGTCGTCAGCAAATAGCACCATAGGTTGGGAGACATTACGAGGAAGGTCATTTATGTATATCAAAAATAATAGTGGCCCCAAAACACTGCCCTGTGGCACTCCACAGTTAATGAAGCGGCTGCCTGACACATATGCTTTATCAGTTTTAGTTTTTCTGCAAAGTCTATTTATTTGGGTACGTTGCCGTCTATTACTTAAATATGATTCCAATAGTTCCAATACATTACCGCGTATACCATACGCATATAGTTTTTTCAATAAAATTGCATGGTCGACATAATCAAATGCCTTAGTTAGATCCAAGAATATAGCGCATGTTGGTGTTTGTTTATCCATACTGGTAATTATATGTTGTAAAAGGTCAAAAATAGCTTGATTAATATTTTTGCCTTTTTGGAAGCCTTTTTGTTCATTAACTAGTAAGCTGAACTTAGAAAAGAATGAATACAGCGCTTGGTAAATGATTTTTTCAAATACTTTAGAGAGTACGGATATTAGAGCTATAGGTCGATAGTATTTCATATCAGTAGTGTCTTCTCGTTTAAATAATGGCTTTACAATAACTGGTTTTAGAGCCTCAGGATAAGTACCCTTACTTATGCAGAGATTAAATAATTGGCTTAGTTGTGGTGATATAATATCAGCTACGTATTTAACAGATTTGGTAGACACGTTATCGTAGCCCACGGCTGTTTTATTTTTTAGTGACATTATCGCCAATTTTACGTCAGATGTTGAGGTTGGGGCCATAAACATAGATTGTTTGTGAGCAGGTAAATTGAGTTTATTTTTATTTAGTTGTTTCACAGGTTTGATTTGGTCTATAAAATTATTATTAAATGTATTTGCTATTTCCATTGGGTCCGTGATACTCCTATTGTTTGCTTTAATTTCTTGTATAGTACTTCTAGGCATCACATTCGTGTTACTATTTATAATTTGCCAAGTAGCTTTGGATTTGTTGGCAGCAGTATTGATAATATAATTGTTTTGTGCTTTCTGTGTAGTTTTCAATAACTTTCTGTACTGTTTAGAGTAATTTATAAACTTAGCCTTGGTTTCAATTGAAGGATTTTTCCTGTAATTCCAGAGCAGTTGCCTTTGCTTCTTGCTAGATTGTTTTATGTCACGTGTGAGCCACTTAGGTTTTCTTGTACTTCTAATTGTTACCATTTTTTCAGGGAAGCTTTGGTTATAAAACAATACAAAAAGTTCATGATAACTATTAAATGCGTTATTTGGATCTAATTCATGGAAAATTTCCGGAGGCATGTTTTTCAGACTCAGTCGAAATTTTTCTAAGTTTTCCCTGCTTATGATACGTTTTGAAACTCGCCAGGAATTTATTGTGTAAGTCTGAACTGGACAGCGCAAAATTTGTCCTGTGTGGTCGGAAAGGCCAAGGTCAATAACTTCGTACGCACATTTACGATGCATATTATGGGCAAAATTGTCAATGCAAGTATTGCTTTCCAACCGGGTAGGTTCTCTTATTACCATTTTTAGATTGTAACCAAGCAAAAAATATTCAAAATTCGAAGAAATTTTATTGTGTTTTAGAATGTCTATGTTAAAATCTCCGCAAATTACAATTTTTGTTTTTGATTTATCAGCAATCTTACCCAAAATTAATTCCAATTGTTCATAAAAAACATCTAGGCTTGAATGCGGTAACCTATAAATGCAGACTATTGTGATTTTGTGGTTTAATAGTTCAATAGCACAACACTCAATTATTCCCGTGACAGAAAGTTTTGTTATGCTCGGAAGAGGCTTGAAAGGGTGGCCCTTTCGAACCAAAATACAGGCTCCTCCTCTCTTAGTTGACTCTCTTGAATAGAAAGCTGCTCTTTGAAAATTAGGGATAGATAGAAGAGTCTCTTGACCGGCCATTATGAAATGTTCCGTGATACAAAGGATATCAATCGGAGATTCTTTACTTTCTAATTCGTGTAAATGGACAGCTAGTAAATCTGATTTACTCAAAAGGCCTGCAATGTTTTGGTGTAGTATGTTGATTGAGTTCAAGAAAAAACCGCGTTTCTGCTCCATCATTCTTTGACACTGAATCATTTTGCCTCGAGTCTTCGTGCTGATTTACTACTATACATTCAGCCCGCAGATTCATGAAAACACTTTTCAGTCCCAAAGTATTAATTTTACCAGATCTGTAGTTTGACATTGCGTTATAATCTAAGTAGTAATTGGAGTCAAATAGATAGGCGTAGCCATACGTTTCACAATCTAGGTACAAAAGGTTATTGAACATCTCTGCTCTACAATTAAACAAGGTGTGGTGCTCGCTATGGTGTCTGTAAGCTGGAAGACTAATTATGATATTTGTATGGTCGATGTTCATGAGTTTCATTCTCAGATATCGGACAAGTTCTGCATAGTTTTTTGTTGATTCAAAATCGGCGTCTCCAATCATTACAATACAATAGTCATCTTTTTTTAAAGGTTGTAGTTTTTCTTCAAGTCCATTGAAAATTCCACGAATATCAGCGTTTTGGTACCTATAGTTGCAGAAGTTGAAGTCATTTCCGAATATTTCCTCTAGGAGGTCTAGACTCTTTTTGTTATTTATTGTGCTAATCACGCAAGGATTTCTTTTTTCTTTTGCAGTTTTCAGTTTTGTAGGTTGTTCTTCTTGTATATTTTTTTCTTCCGAAGGTTGTTTAATAACATCACTGTATTTTCGACCTGGTGTGTGGTTGTTAGTTGGTTTTTCCAATTCTTTAACATCTGTGTTTGTCGCAGTTTGTAGATTTTTTAATTGTACCTTTAATTGCGATATTTCTTCGCCTGCTTTTATGAGTTGTTTCTTCAACTTTATAATTTCTTCTTTCAATGAAGAAATTACCTCTTTCATGAATCCTTCAGCCTTACAGTTGTCATTCAGCTTATTCTTTTGGGTTTTATTAGGCGTAGAAGCCGAACTCATGTCGGAAGCAGCAATCTTCGTAGGTGTATGGCAAATATCCTTGAGGAGTTTTATTTCTAGGTTTAGTTTATTTATTTCTTTTTTTAAGTCATTATTTTCTAATATAGTTGCCTCTAGTTCATTTTGAGTAGAATTCAAATTCATTGTTAGGTTCGTAATTTGTTCTTTGAGATCATTCACACCACAGCTATCTTGTTGCGTGGTGTAGTCCGCGCTTCTTGAAAGTAATTCTATAGGTGAATTATCCAAAGTATCGCCCAGTTCATGAAAACACGATTCTTCTGATAGTGTGTCCTGTGATGTCGAAGTACTTTCCATTACTTCCGATTCTGATCTTTGTTCTAGACCTGATCCACTCGGTTCCGGTTCATTATTTACATGAGTTATTTTACCCATGCTTTGCTTGCGAATACATAGTTTGCACATCCAAGTTTCTTGATAAGAGGCGACTATTACTAACACTTATATGATAATAATCTGAAATGCATGATTAATTGAATATATTTTTGAATGAACCAATAATAATAATACTAAATTTCATATAATTTAACTTTTACTTGATTTCACTATTTTTATTTTTATTTTTAATGCACTAACCCGTGCTAAGGAACAAATTTAAAAACCTATTTAGAGGCTAAAAATTTCACCCATGCCGGGATTCGAACCCGCAACCTCTGGATTGTCTGGTACGGATAGCCAGAGGTTGCGGGTTCGAATCCCGGCATAAATAGGTTTTTAAATTTTACTTGATTTATTGTGTTATGACATTTGGATACATCATGTCATTTCTAATTAAATTGAATCAATTATAATGAAATCAACTGTATGAAATATAGTGAATAGATATATTTTAATGACTATAATTGATTATCATTTATTTAGGATTATTTATTAAATGTGTTCAATGAGCTTTAAAATCACTTAATTTGTAATTTGGTTATTTTAAAGTTATTTTGTATTCCAATTGATTATAAGAAACACATTCGAAATGTAATGTTTGAACTGTCACCTTATAGTAGTAGAATAAAAGCTTTATTATTTTTATTTTATTATTTATTTATTTAATTGATATACCAATCCAACTCAATCCAATCATATTAACTCAATCAGTGTCCACTATTGTATTGGACTTTGGCTAGCTCTAAGGTAAGCCTGTCTTTCTTGTGATAGCGAGCTTATGTCAAGCAGAAATCTCTTCCAGAGAACCCTTAATGTGGTGGTAGAAACATTTTAAACGAGGCAATAAGTGTTATGTCTTTTCCTTTTGTTATTATTCGTTATCAACTCTTGTATGTCCCCACTGCTGGGGCACGGTTCTCTTTCTGCATCGCAGAAAAATTAGGGCATACTCCACCACGGAGCGAGCGCGCTACTTTTTCCGAGCGCTTCCGTGCTTCGGCATGTTAAGCCGTTAGTGCCGGCTGTCATGTAATGGCAGTCGTTAAGCCATGTCAGAGGCCTTATAACTTCTGACAGTAAGGCACGCCACTGTCTTACAATCCTCCACCAACCCGGACTTATTATTATTACTATACGACAAACCTTATTCTCTAACTATCAAATTCTACAGCTTAGAACCTACTTGCAATGTCAAAGTCATATTAAAAGTTAAGTTTCTCAGAAGAACCCTTTACGGGTCCCTCTGTAGTCTGTGCCACCATGACACAACACTATTTGCCTAAAATTATATCGGTTCTTTAATTTTCAATCGCGCAATTCACTGACATGCTACCGGTCTATACCACAATATGCTATGCTCATAATTGATAGTCATACAGGCTTAACAATAGTGAAATCAGTGCTCCAGCTTTACGAAACTCTGCCTTGTGATGTGAAGGAAAGGAGTGTTAGTTGCTTGTGTGATGCGGCTCACAGGTTTAACTCGCGTGGCTCCCGTAGTTACACCAGCCTAATTTCTTAGAAGTCGTTATTATTGTTTCTCATGATTAAATTTCTTTTTGCTCACATTCCTATCTCGATAGGTGTAGCGTTTGTTTTTAGGTGCCAGTAATTTGGGTGTTAATGTCATAGGTAAATGTACTTAAAGCGCATGGATATCAATGTGGTTGGATTATTTCTCATAATCGCTAAGATGTATTAGGGATTCTTATTTACCTTCATTCCTGACGTTTCGGCAACGTTGCAGACTGTTAGCTTTTAGAATATACTTCGAGTAGGCTAGAGTAGGCTTCGGTTTCGCCGAAAGCACACGAGTGTAAAATACTGCTTCCTTCTCTGTTTTTCGAAATTAAGTGTCATATAAGTTCGGATATTTCAATTACACGAATATATCCGATAGTAGCCGAGGTATATTCTCAAAGCTAACAGACTGTATTGCTATTTGATACTTTATTGTTTTGAAAATATTTGTGACACACTCGGTTTGTTGTACACTCAGAAAGATGGCTACATTATTCTACTACAACTATGTCATAATAACAACTATGTATACCTACCTTCTAATGTAACATGTGGTTAATGTTAAGGGTTTTTGCAGACTATGTAGTTTATTTTGTACACAGATATAGACCCGTTTTGTTACTGCTGCGCCGACTCCAAGGTTTGCTAAAAGATATCTCCTACAGAGTTATCTTTTATGTAATGTCCTGAGTTCAAAGTCAAAGTCAAAATATTTTTATTCGCTATAAAAAACTAATGTTTACTTTATGAACGTCAAAGTTGTTAGTTTCACAATTAATAGATTATGTGGAAAAGAAACTAACAAAAAAACTACCAATACATTTATTCTTTTCACAAAACAGATTTTAAGATGACTTGAGAAAAGATGGACCGATTGGAATTTTATTTTCCCGCTGCCTTTTTCTCCACCACAATACTGCCCGAAGGCTTACATTTTACATTGTACATTGACATTCAACTAACAGAATGTAAATTCTTTACGTTGAAATAAATTGATTTGATCTGATGGTGTACGGAGTACGACTTGCCCTTGGTCGGCTTTTTTTCCGTCGCTCGCCGCGCTGTAACGAACCGTAATGCAATTATTCGTAATAATCGTAGCAACGGCAGGATGAGGCGACGCGACAAAGCCATCTTGGACACGCCCCGTAATCGCGTTTCACAATTAAAATGTCATCAGTGAGCAGCGGGCTTTACACCTTACGGCGACAGTTAGAAGGTGTGACGATATTTCTATAAAATAGCTGGCCGGCGCAGTTGTCCAGTGAATTTTGAATTATTTGAAGGAAATTATTACGGAGTTATTTATCAAACGGTGGACTAGTTTTTTCTTCTTCTTCTGGCTATATTATGTAGTCCACTGCTGGACATAGCCCTCCCCTAATAAGTGCCATAGCGCCCAGTCTTCAGCTTGCCGGACTAGTTTCGCGGCTCGCGGTTATTTATTGGGTAAAACGTAATTACTTTAATTCCCAACGTTTAGACGTTTAAGAAATACAATTGTTACGTTTTGTATATATATTGAAAATGTTACTAAGACTCGACAGCCACACAACTAAAAACTTTCACATGAATTTACAATTTATTTTGTACTAGCTGTGGTCCGCGGTTTATAGATTTTTCCGAAATAAGACATTTTTCCCCAGTGAAACGTAGCCAATGTGTTTGCGGTCACCCGTCCAGGGTGTCAGCTAACTCCATACAAAATTTTATTAAAATCGCTACAGACGTTTAGACGTGAAAAAGTAACAAACAAATACACTCACAAATTTTTGCCTTTATAATATTAGTGTGCTGTGATGTGATGATATTTAACTGTTCACTCACTATGCGTGAAGGAAGACATCAAGAGAGAACCTCAGAGTGTAAGGTGTTCAACTACCTCAGCGCTTGAAATTGCCATTCCATGGTCGGCGCTTGGTAATATAAGCCCATACTCTCTCTGTCTGAGAGAAGACCTGTGCTCTGCAGTGAGACGTACGTAGGCTACATAAAAAAGTACTTTCAAAAATATGCCATAAATCTCTGTTAAAACTATTGTAAACGAGATAACGTCCACAGTAAAACCAAGCAAATGAACTTGTGGAGCCTTCTTATAACATAATAATATTTAATGTGTTCTCTTTTATATTAATAAATACATACATACATATACAAAGTGTTTCAAAACTGACCTACCTCTACTTCCCATAAATACTACGTTAATTGGTACCCAGTCATAACAAACATCACTTTCCTTACTTGCTTAATTATGTAAAACCAACCATGTAACATAAATAATACACGTAGCGACCGCACTTTGATAAGTTGCCGCAAATATATCACACGCTACGCCTGCTACGGCGTAGCGGCGTAGCGCTACGCATTGAACAAAAGCAGGCAGAAGTATGACTCGATGGTAACCTTGCACAAGATTTAAAGAGTTGCATAAAGAGTTGATTATAATGTGAGAATTGTTGACTTTCCAGAATACCCGTTAGATACGACGATGAAATTAAATATTATGTTTAGACCTGGCACAGTAGCACTAATTCTTAAATGGTATTTTATTTTAAGGATTAATGTGCATACCATTTTTATTTAACGATTTTTTATACTAAATTTTACTATCGTTTTTAATCTTATTTACTAAAACAAAGTCCTCAGCGATAAAAAATGCTTAGAAAAATATTTTTTTTACAAAGACTATAATTTTTTTACATTATAAATCTTTCATCTTCTCTTCGATATAGAGTAAAAAATGTGCATTAAAGTAAGAAACGGTCTACAGTCTATTTATTCTTACTTGTCCAATTTAGTAAATAAGATTCTAACCTTAAAATTGAGATTAGATGCCTAAACTAGACATTTTCTCGCAAATTCATGAACTGTCATGAACTATGTTTATAAAATTGGCAGCGTGTTATGTAGAAGAGTGTTCCAGGTTACTTCATAAATGGAAATATGGCAGTTTTGGCCTAAAAAGTCACATTTTAAGGGTAGAATTTTGTTTACTAAATTGGACAAGTAAGAATAAATAGACTGCACAATAGAACATTCGTGATTGTTTAGTTTTATTAAACTAGCACCGTTTCTTACCATTTAGAATAGAATCGAACAATGTCGTCACAACAGCGAAACAGCACAATGTTATATCTCGTTAGTAACTGTAGGTACGTATATTTCTTTTTCCATTGTGTCGAAAGCGTCGATTCCCGATCAGACATTTCGCTCCCAAAACTTTCGCGCCACTGCAAATCCACCGGGTGATGCCTCCATGTGTTCCTGCAGGCTGTATTGTGGAGCTTCAGAGCTGACACAAAAATGCGATGGTGTTTGTCCAGGGAAGAATGTTCCGCCACGGTGGCCAAGTCCTAATTTGTGGAAGATTATAAGACAGTGGCGGGCCTTACTGTGAGAAGTTATCAAGCCGCCCTCAAGGCCTCTGACATGACTTAATAACTGCCATTACATGACAGCCGGCACCAACGGCTCAGTATATCTTGCGAAGCACGAAGCGCTCGGAAAAAATCCCCAAGCGTTAGTCACGGGACGGTCACCCATCCTGCATCTGACCACGCCTGTTGTTGCTTATCTCATTGATTCCAATCTTTCGGTTCAACTAGGCCACGAACGCTTCGTATGTATTGTGTGTTTACTTAGTTATTATTATTTTTATTATTAACTAGTAATGAATGTACCTTCTAAACCTACTTTGCTTACGTCGGCACGTAAGTAAATAACTCCACCCGCAAACTAATTCGCCACGCAATCTGCGAGATTCCCCTCCACCCGGACGGTTGTATGACACTGGCTAATTACTTATGTAAACTGTCCATTTCTGGGCCAGAACGTGGTCCTGTATGGCGCTTTAGACGTAGACCGACCATGTCAAGTACGTGAGTCGATTTGTTGTTGAAGGCGATTGATTAAGTGATTTTTCTACAAGTCTACGAAGGCAAAGGGGTTACTTTTCACCTGATTATTTTAATTCAGTGAATAGTGTTCATATACAATAAATAAAACTGTGTAACTTTTAATAATGACGACCACTGTGGCGTAGCGGTAGTGCGTCTGCCTACCATGCAAGAGGTCCCGGGTTCGAATCCCGGCTGGGAACAAAAAAAAATCCCCAGGTCTTGGATGTTTACATGTTTGTGATGTCGTTGTTTCTGGTTCCTACGACACAGGGACACAGTGTGGGGCCAGAAGTAATGTATGTGCCAGTATGTAAATGTTATTATTATTATAATTGAAACATTACATTTTGTTTTTAATTATGTTTAAGTCGTGAACATCGTAGCTGTATTAAATGGACTAGGAGGAGTCTGAAAGAGTACATAAAATCCTTTTATTTTTATTTTAGTTATTTTCTTAGGACAACAGTATCTAGTACACTAAACATCGTAATTATAAAACATAAAGAGTTTTATGCCTTTGCAGTCCTGATGTGAAATCTGATTCATATTTTCCTTTCAATCCTTTTGGTTGTGAGGTAAGGATGTCGGTGATTTGTATCATCAAGATCTATCTGATCCTGATCTGCCCGATACAGACCCACTAACCGAATGGGAAGGACCAGTTGAAAGAGCTATCGCGACTGACTATTCAATGAAACAAGCACATAAAAATGTTTGATAAAAAATCGACAAGAAAGTCATATTTAATAAATGATAACTTATAGTAGCAATACCACGCGCTAACTGTGTAGGAAAACATCGTGAGGAAATCCAAGTGTCTGAGTGCTTAGTGCGAGTTTTTTAACTACTCGATCGCGTTAACGTAAACTCATATTTCTATGGCATCGAGGAAGCGCCACCTAGCGACAAGTATGGAAATTAAAATTGCTGAGTGCGAGTTGTAATGGTTTACGTTGAGAAGTGAACACGTTTACCAGCCAAACCACGAATAAACGCGAGTGCGAGTTGTACTGTGACAGCGGTTTGCCAGTTCGAACGGTGAACTTACTAATACTCACTACTCAATGCTCGATTGACGCGGTAGTAGGTAAAGTTATTCGATTGGATCTGTCAAACTCGCACTAAGCACTCTGAGGTGCCCAATTAGCTCAGCGCTTGAAATTGACAATTGACGCAGGGCAAGTCTGGTAATTACGTCTAAACTCACTCTCTCTCTCTATCTCTCTCTCTGTATCTCTCTCTCTATCTCTCTCTTTCTCGCTGAGAGAAGGCCTTTGCTCTGCTATGGTACGTTTATAGGCTACAAAAAAATATCCTAACCGTCAAAAACTTCATGTATTTTTCCAGCTGTATAACAATGCACCTTATACGTCTCACTATAGGCCACAGGCCTTCTCTTTAATAAAGAGAAAATTGTCCTAATCACTACGAATGTTCAGCCTGGATTGGCTATTTCAAGCTCTGAGGCATGGGAACACTTCTAGCACGTTTCCTCACAATGTTTTCTTTCACAGTCAGCAGTGATATTGCCAAAACAAATTCACCGATATAGATAATTTACTCAATAAAATTATTGGTATATGCGCGAGGTTCAAACCGTGCCTCCGTGCCTAGAACTTTTGCCTCACCCAGTCCTCTTGGGTGAGGCAAAAGTTCTACCAACCGCACTACCACCGTTTTTTCAACAGCTGTAAGTTAAATATTGAACGAGTCAAATCGCAAAATTAATAGTGACTACCCAAAATAATTGACTGTACTCGCCACTTCAGTCTACCCGAGACCAAGGCAACTGTAACGCTGCCGAAACGTCGGGAAGTAAGGTAATTACGTTTTACTTAATAAATAAACGCGATTTGACCCGTTTAATGTATGACTAAGCTGTAGGTTAAGTAAAGTATTCTTCGATCATCCTCTCCACTAATCACATTAGCTAATTACGCCCTTGCCAGAGAGTAAATAGAGGGAAGCGTTAACTGAAGGAACTTGTTCGCGAGACTAAAGTTGGGGCGTTATCTAAATGAGACCATCTTTCGTTATATAAGCTAAGTTAATTAAGAACAGAGCAGATGAGAGTCGGCGCCGGTAGTTGCCGCCGTGTGGTAAGATATAGTCTGGGGAACTTCACAACGATTTTCTGTCAATTTACTTTACTTTATACTTTTGCACAAAAAACATTACATAGGATACATTACGTAAGAAAAAACATGTACAAAGGCGAGCTTATCTCTGTAAGAGATTTCCTCCAGCAAACTTTGGAGAGTCGGAGCTGCAGTGAAAAACGGGTCTATATACGTGTACAAAATAAACTACATAGACTGCAAAAACCCTTAACAATAACCTAAGCAGACATAAAACACTATATAGATAAATATAAACATAAACTTGTAAATAAAAATAAATATATAGCTCAAACTTATGATAGAGATAAATATTTATCTTTCAACTGTTTCTTAAATGTACTAATTGTGTGACTAGCGCATATTTTCTGTGTCACTTAGTATATTGAGAGCCTGATCTATCAGCTTCAGCTATGTTTGTCAATGTGGATACGAAAGAAAGAGAAGAAAAACAAACGCTATTGAAAATTCGGTGAAAAAAAGTAAAAAAAAGGATTTCTTTAATATTAAACAACATCGTTTTTTCTTAACTTTTTTTTCCTCGAGTTGAACAAAGTTTTCTTGTCTCAAATAAGAGGTAAGAATATTCTTGCAGGAATATTGATTAGTATAAATTAGGTAAGAGATATCAAGTACCTTATATCTGTAATTATTGCTGTAATGAAGGGTTATATAGATACATAAAGAACACTTTATTGCACAGCGAAGAAAAAATAATACGACATGATTTCTAAAAACCCGCAACCTCTGGCTATCCGTGCCAGCGCTCTACCAATTGAGCCAATGGGCGAAGAGGTTCGAAATTTCACTGATGCCGTGAATCGCCCATTGGCTCAATTGGTAGAGCGCTGGCACGGATAGCCAGAGGTTGCGGGTTCGAATCCCGGCATGAGTGAAATTTTCAGCCTCGAAATAGGGTTTTAAATTTGTTCCCTAGAACGGGTTAGTGCATTAAAAATAAAAATAGTGTAATCATGTGGGTACAGTGATATCGTTCCGATGTTAAACCTAACTGCAAAGTGGGTAGTCGGGACTATAAGTAATGCAATTTGCTTAAGTCAGATGTCGCTGCCTGTACGTAATACAGAGAATAGTGTAAAGAGGTTCGAAATTTCACTGATGCCGTGAGTCGCCCATTGGCTCAATTGGTAGAGCGCTGGCACGGATAGCCAGAGGTTGCGGGTTCGAATCCCGGCATGGGTGAATTTTTCAGCCACTAAATAGGTTTTTAAATTTGTTCCTTAGCACGGGTTAGTGCATTAAAAATAAAAATAGTGGTACCTAAACTTTTAAATTATTGTAAATATGTATTAGCTCTTCTAAAACAACATCAACTATCATAACTACAAGATTAATCTCTCACGGATAGGCTAAATGCAAACAAACGATACAGCAAACAAACGCTAACCTTAACAAAACACGATCAGCTGACGCAATGACCGCTACTTACAATGTCGCCTCCCATATAAAGGCTGCTAAACTACGTGTGTACTCATGTGTGAGTGCCTCTGCGTTTGTAGAGGAAAACTTTACGCTGGTGTGCGTGCGTGTGTGTATGTGCAATGGATTAGACTTATAATAAAAGTTTTTGTAACAGATGTCAGATATTAAACACGGTGGGTATTAATAATGGAGACGCAATGAAAAAGTTTGGGAAATTAGTCTCCTCTCTGCTTAGTTTCGGTGGCCGTCTGTGGGTCGTTTGTCTTGCGCTGAAAGTAAAACTACAGTATACAAATATGACTGCCTTAGAGGCTAGTTAAGGGGCTTAGCTACCAGATAGAAGTCACGGGTTCGATTCCCACTGGGGGTTGCCGTACATTTGTACAAGGGGCCAATAGTCTGAGATAGTCTGGGTGTATTTATATGTTTGGATTTTTTTTGTCCATTTTTTCTCCAAAATGATCTAGATTTTGAAATTGACACCTAGTTTGACTTGTAAAGTTCATTAAGATTCCCTAATTTTGGAGTATGAAACTCAATATTATAATGAGTGTTGCATAGAGAATAATGTAATAATCATTAAACATAACATAACATCACATCTGTGTGCCAGAGGGGTAAGCAGAGACCAGGGACTGCCACTAGCCGCACGACTAGTCAGTTGGACGAAAATACTAAAAATTCAACATTGAAATTAAGGCCCAGTCCGTGGTCATTCTATGTCCTGCTTTTGATTGAAAAAGTGGGAGGGAGGGTGGTGCATCAACTAACCGCATGGTGCTTGTGGAGTTTTCGGCGGAATATAGCAGAGTAATTTTGACGTTTTAATGCTATTATGGATTTCCGCAAAGTGACGCCTGATTCGATGCAATAATTACGCTGCAATGACATCTATTATGCTAATACGCCGCCTGATCGTTGATTCATGAATACACCCGGTTGGACGGGTGTATTCATGAATCAACGATCAGGCGGCGCAATACTCGTTGCCGGAGTATTGCTGTGATCGTATCGCGACCTAATCAGACAACTTTCCGTCTACCGAAACTTATTACAAGATTAATACGAATTCTAATCGAATTTCCTCTCATTAAGTACCCCGGTTACCGAGAGCTCTTCATTATTGTGGAATAATACCGTCGGGGTAATATCGTGGTATAGTTACTTAATCAATTCTTTTGTTGGTTGAATCGACCCCTGAGTAGTGGGTGGGGTTGATTAAGAAGAATATTGCTTGATTACACTGTTGAAGTATGGCCTCGTTCGTACACAACGCTCGGCGCGTGTGTGCGTATGATTGTTTGTATGTGCTGCGTCTAATGAATGTCTCATACTTTCAATGGCATGGGTGAGTATCTTATGTTATGTGTTTTGATCATACTTAGAGAAGATAGTAATAATGTCGGTTTAGTTACAATTAGGAGATGTCTTCGCTATCGTAGGGGTGCGGTCAGCCTATTTCTTAACATGACGCTGAAAATTATTGCATGATTTGAGTAAGTTACTCGCATACAATGAAGCAAAAAACAAACAAACATAACATTTACATACTGGCGCATACATTGCTTCTGACCCTACCATAGGATACCCTGTGTCGTGGATACCAGAAACAACGACATCACAAACAAGTAAACATCCAAGACCTGGGGTTATTTTCCCTATTTTTCTTGTCCCCAGCCGGGGATCAAACCCGAGACCTCTCGCATGGTAAGCAGATGCGCTACCGCTGCCCCAAAGAGGTCGTCGGTCGGAAAACATCGTGAGGAGATCTGGGTGTCTGAGGTACTCGCATACCTCAGATGACAATCTGCGGTGGGCATGCGTAGTAATTCAGCTCGCACTCTCTCTTTGAGAGAGGGGATGTGCCTTATTATGGGTCATATACATATTAAAAATAGAAAGATATTTTGAGGAGTTGAAAACCTCACGATAGAGCAAAAACAATAAAAAAACATATAAATTTTTTTTGGGTGTGGAATAACCCTGTTGTTATTTTTTATATATATTCATTTATTATTGTAATATAAAAAAAATGTCAGACAATACAAATTCTTTGAAAATTTCAACTGGCTACTGCAACTGATAACTGTTTAAGAGTTTGTCATACCTTTAAAAATATAGATTGACGTCCTAGGTTTGATAATTCAACACGGAGCCCTAAAAATAATGACCACTACGAAAAGTTGTTCCAAACACACTGTTACATCGATATCAACCCTTGTATGTCCCCACTGCGGGGCACGGGTCTCTTCCTGCATCGCAGGAAGGTTAGGCCATACTCCACCACGGGGGCCAAGTCTGGATTGCTGGAGGATTGTAAGACAGTGGCGGACCTTACCCTCAGAAGTTACATATTATTGGGTTATCTGGATGAGATCAGACTAAAAGATAAAATTACCAATTGTATATCCCTCCTTAGATATAAGAAATCATAGTGAAGTGCTCGTGGCCTAGTCGAACCGAGTGATTGGAATCAAACACTTAGGTTAAGCAACAACAGGCGCGGTCAGGTGCTGGATGGATGACCGTACCGTGACTACCGTTTGTGGCATTTTACGTTAAGCCGTTGGTGTCGGCTGTCATGTAATGGCAGTCGTTAAGCCATATTAAAGGCCTTATAGGCAGCTTGATAACTTCTGACAGTAAGGCTCGCCACTGTCTTACAATCCTCCACCATCCCAGACTTGGCCCCCGTGGTGGAGTATGGCCTAACCTTCCTGCGATACAGGAAGAGACCCGTGCCCCAGCAGTGGGGACATACAAAGGGTTGATATCGAATCAAAAGGTTTGTTTTCAACCTAAATAAGTAAGCGCAGTCCATCTATCAAAAAGGGAAAAAATTGTAATATTTCAACAGCCACTTGAGGCCAGTAATTAACATTTGAAAAGAAAAATATTGTTGTCAATTTCCTCAGAACAAAACAGGCAAGTGAGGAGCTTACTAACAGTTTCCTGAAAGCACGCACATCAGAATAACACCGATCTCTTTTGTACGCCATTTCGTAGACGTTATCGCTGGGTCGGGCACTTCCCACTATGAGCACTGCCCCGTTTCTATAGATATTTTTAGCGCAGTGTAAGACCCAGTATAAAAACTAACAGGTAACTTCTTCGTGAAGAGTGAACTTAAAAAAATTAGTGGTGCAAGGTTCCATATTAATATGGAAAAATAAAATAGAAAATATTTGAGTAAACAAAAAAAAAGTAGGAAAGATATAAAAAAACTTATGGTTTGTGAATAAGTGAAAATCACTTCACTAGTAAAAAAAGCAATGTAATAATGTTAAACTAAAAAATGGAGTCAAATTGAAAAATACAGTGAGAATCACAAACGAAAAAAATAATTGCAACACAGAACAGAAAAAGAAAAGAATATGTCCAGGCGTATCTCAGTTACCGGATAAGACATCTGGTAAACTAAATTGTTCTGAGGATCTAAGCTCTCAGCGTCGGTTTTCAGTTATTGCTCGCGGTAAGAACTGTTTTAGTATTAGAACCATACTGAGATACTGAGAATTATATAAGTAATCAAGCTATACATACTTTTATTTGGACAATAAACAAATTAATATTATTCATTACTATAACCTTTTTGTGACCATTTTCGTGACCACGGAGCTCTAATGTACCTCGGTGCTGCAAAGGTACTAAGAACCATACTGCCTCGACGCACTGCGCTAGTAAATTTTAGGTCACACTAACTTATCTAGCCGCTTCCCTATTGTGCCATGCCGGAATATTTTTCAAGTGTCAATATACATACATACATAACCTCACGCCTGTATCCCAGAAGGGTAGGCAGAGACCAGAGACTGCCATTTGCCACGATCCTGACAGTTCACCTTCGCTTCATCAACGTTCATAAGTCGTTGCATGCACGCACGCCGGTTCCGGGTACTTTTATCTTCCCCTTTGCTAATACATGCCCTATTTGGTCGATGTATGTCCGCCTGGGACGTCCCTTACCAGCCCGTCCACTCACATTCGCAAGTGTCAATATATCTGAGTCATATGGGCGCAAGCCTATCCACCATTCCCGAGATCACTAACGACATCCACTCATCTCTTACGGTCCACAATGGAGTGACGAATTGACACTGGCCTTAGACAATGACGATTGCCTTTATGGGAAACCAAAGCTTAGTGTAAATAGCTCTCTCTCTCTGGGCGTATTGTTCTCTTATGGTCATAATAAGTCTCGATATTAGGGGACGCTGGTTTCCTCTGATTTAAACATATGAACTAAAGGAATATATTTGATTGTCAAGAAGATACCCTGTGTTATGTGTACCATGGCTGGCAATATATTTTTTTAAGAAATAGTGACGGACAGTAGTTAGTACCGTGAATTGTGTCATTTTTCAAGTTTTAGAAGGCGCATGAATAGTATGATTATTTATTTGTTTGTTCACATAGGACAATAAGGTTCAATAATAATAATTATTGTAAATACTTCTTTAAAAAAATCACGAATAGCGGTTTGTTTACATACTTAGGAGAAATAAATAAATAAAATTCATGGACTTATTACGAAATATCTGTGTAATTTCCTTTTTTATGTACAATAAAGTGTTCTCTATCTATCTATCTACTCAAATCGCGTTAGTAAGTACAACTGAATGACGATACATTTTATACAATAAATAACATCTAAGATCCGAGACAAACTAGAAAAGTGCGTTTCCTAGTTTGACTCAGCCGGGATCGAACCCGAGACTTTTGGTTTTACGGTCAGCATGCCAAACCGGTTACTGGTAATAGTTTTCCATTTTGAATTAGTTTTGTTCTTTTTTAAAAAATACAAGCAAATTAATGATTAAAAAAGTTTTAATGCTAAACCCAAACCAATTACCAAAACAAAATTCGTTGTGGCAGTGAAGAACCCCTATTATAGATAACTTTTCTATTATCTTTTTAACATTAACGGAGAGCTGTCATGAAACAATGAAGTTAACAGCCATGGTTTTGAAACAAAAATCAGCTTACCGCTATTTATGTTAGTAGTGTATTAATATATTCATATTAGCAACGACTACCCGTCTCTTATTTCCTTCAGCAACTTTCCCTCATATGTTTGTCTGGGAGATATTGCTTTAAGCAATAAGGCCGCCAATTTTACTTTGTATTTTTACCTGTTTTATAATTATGTGATCTGGTGTACAATAAAGAATATCCTTATCTTATCTTATGTTGCAGGTAATTTTGAAATTTTTGTTTGTTATTTTATGTAGCCTATAAAATCCCATTACAGTGCACGGACCTTTTCTAAGAGACAAAGTACGGCCTCAATTACCACGCGTGCCCACCGGCTCGGCAATTCAAGCGCTCAGGTATTTGAACACCTCAGACACTCAGATTTCCTCACGATGTTTACCTTCACAGTTAGCGGGTGGTATTGCCATGAAAACTTCACAAAGGCACTCAATTTTGAGGTAATAATAATTTCGTCACAATTTGACTTACCGTCCTTAGTCCGCCCACCGCAGGATTATTGAATGCCTGACTCAATTCGAGTCAATAACAGGTTCAATATATTCGTGAACTCAATATGTCACTTTAGCACGAGTTTTTCTCTTCGCGTTGTCCACACTCCAAATGGGGCCTCAGCCAAAAGCCCGAGCAATTACGGAAAAGATCGAGTAAAATCGATCGCGCCACAATTAGCAGCTCCAACTTGCTACGTGAGGGTAATTAAACGCCCAGTCACGCCAATGACCTCTCGCGGGGGGTTTTAGGGCTGTCTTCGTGCCTCAGAGGGTCTGCCGAGGCAATTTGGGTGTCTACAGTGTCAAAGAGAGGAAAATAAAAGGTTCTGGAGGAGAGAAACGTCGCGGTGTCAAAACTTCAGATAAAACTACGGAATACAGATAATTTTTATGACTAGCGCCTTGATTTGACTATGTAAATTTTCACGTTTATATCTGTGTGCGAAAGCGGAATGTTTACTTAGCTCTGCAGTAAATATATGAGGCGTAATAAGTATCATATGGATAACGCATTTCAGCGGATATATGTTCCGTCGATAGTGATATTGAGCCACAAAATTAATTAAACGACAAAGTTCAGCATATACATCGTTTTACACACAAATGTAAATGTAAAACATTACATAATCAAGGCGCTGTACTGCAGAAGAAGTACTTTGTCGAGTAGAGGTGAAACAAATGGACTTACCTATTTCAAGCTGCGTTGACAATCAAAACTGCGACTTGACAGCGCACTAACGAGTGCCTAATGGTGAGAGCGCTTCGCTCATACGTCCCCAGTTAGTATTTTGTTACGTATTTAGTTAAACCTGTGTACCTATTTCTATACCTACAGGTGTCCAAAGTCCGATGTCCGCCTACTCGTGAGATCCGGCACAAGGCGCGGCAGTCAACTTTGCCAGCTCAGACTTGTAATTTTTGTCAGAATCGAGGTACGATAAGTGGCTAATTCTAGTCTCTGTCTGCCTCTTTGGGAAACAAGCATGAGTGTATGTTTATCCTATAGGTGGCTAGAATGACAACGTCTGAATAGTATAAATACAAATAAAAGTATAATAAATAATTGTATCAACTTGGGTTAGGCGACAACAGGTGCGGTCAGGTGCTAAATGGGTGACCATCCCGTGACTACCGCTATTGGCATTTTTTTCCGAGCGCTTCAGTGCTTCCGAAGGCACGCTAAGCCGTTGGTATCGACTGTCAATTCATGGCAGTTTTTAAACCATGTCAGAGGTCTTATGGGCGGCTTACAATCCTCCACCAACACGGACTTGGTCGCTTGGTGGAGTATGGCCTAACCCTCCTGCGATACAAGAAGAGACCTGTGCCCCGGCTGTGGGGAGATATAAAGGGTTGATATCAATCAAATAATAGTAAAAAATAAATAATATTTAATGAATCAATATTACCTTTTGTCGCAAGCCGCCACGTCTATGCTCTATGTCAAAATAATGGGATTAGAGTGCACGATTACGGATCTAACTGTTGTTCAACATTACGAAAAGAACAGCATCGTTGTCTTTAAGTTATTTAACCGCTCGTAAACATTAACAATTCTACTAGTCATTTTCTAGTCGCACGAAATTATCATAAAAGCAATCATACCTAAATGACAAGGAGCTTAATCATAGTCACTCCGTGATTATGACCATTTACCATATGAGGAACATCAATTAACTCATCCACTTGAAGGTATATATGCACGTCTGTGACGTGCTGACGACTTGACAACTTATATTTTATTCCACGTTAAATACAGTTTTATTCCCATCTATACGTATAGTAGGTAATACGAGTTCCAATATAAAAACGTAGCCAAGTGCACGTTGGACTCGCGAACCGAGGGTTCCGTACCACCTTTGTTGTATATAGGACAGAATTATAATATACAAAAAAAAGGTTAAGCGCGAGTTGGACTCACTAAATAGTTTACACATAATATATGTTAATAGTTTACCTATATTATATGTCATAAAATCTGTCCTAAATATCTGATAGAAATCTGTCCCTAAACAAAGGACAACAGTGCAAAAATAAAGCCCTATGATTTTATTGCTTTTTCGAGAAGAGAACAAAAAAATTGGGGACACGTATTTTTTCTTTTGTCGTATTTATTTGGAAATAATAGTTATTTTTAAGTTTTAAAATTAATTTTTTAGAGCCGGAAGTGATGTATGCTAGAAGGCAACATAAAACATAATCTTTGTCTCTACATTACTTTACTTAAAAAAAAAACTTGTCATTGCCTTTCGAGTACAGTGCGTTCACATTAACTTGACGCGTGAGAGAATTGGTAGCATTGAGATGTTTACTGTTACCATGTTAAATAAGATATCATTCCCATTACATGGGGAAAATAAAAGGATTGAGGGCTTGTTTTACCATCTTCCGATTAGGTCCAAAAGCTAATTCACATGTTGTGTCCTTGTTACTAATTCTCTCACGCGTCAAGTTAATGTGAACGCACTGTAAAAGTTGTTTTGACATTTTTCTTTTTTTTTTGGCTGACAACGGCAAAGGCGTAGATACCACGCTATAGAGCCGCTGTGCCGGCTTTTTTTATTTTGTAGTTTTTAATTTTCTCTGTAAAAAAACTACAGAAAAATCTTTGAGTATTTTTCTTGTATTCTTTGAAGCTTAATCTCCAAATGGTTTTTTATTTCAGCTTCATATTTTTTTTTAATTATAGTTCATTAAGGAATACTTAAAGACATGAGATTCATTGTATCCAGATGAATGATGTTAATGCTTAAATGTTACATTATAATAAGTCTTACCCATTTTGCTATACCTAGTGTGACTAAGTCCTAAGTTACCATAAAATAAATACTTGCCAACTATTTGCACTTAGACCCGTTTTCTTAACTGAGAATTTTACTAAGTAAGTACTTAAGCAACGTTCTGTCACACTCTTTGCTGAGAAATTCGAAGAGACAGCACTACAGATAAGTGTTTACTTAGCGAAATTCTCAATTCAGAAACTGGCCCTGAGTCACAAATAAAATATTCGATTTCATTGGACCAACTTTTGTCACTTACCACGACCCTGACATACCTTTTACGATTTATCAACATTTAAGCATACCTGTATAATAATATACAAGTTCTAAAGTAGGTAAGTGCTAAGCAATCTGACGTATAGTCCTATCCCTACTTGTCCATTTTAGTAAACAAGATTCTATGTGTAAAGTGTGAGTTTTTAGTCTGAAACTGCCATATTTCCATAAATGAAGTAACCTGGGACACTATTCCAGATAACACGTTGTAAATGTTATAAACAAAGTTCAAACTCGGGAGACAATATCTAATTTTGGCATCATTTGTAAATTTTTAGGTTAGAATCTTGTTTATTAATTTGGACACGTAAGGATGAATCAACTGTAGGAGTAATGTGAACGGAGTAGAAGGCAAACTTAGTAAAGTTTCTAAGCAAAAAACTGTAACATATTTCTGGTCGTCAACGTTTATAAAAAAACATTAAGAGTAAACAGGTCACCAAAGTGTCTCGCACATCCATGATAATAATCGTGTGAGGTACGGACGGCCTCCATCCTCTCTATAATTAAACTGTAGTTAGCGAAATTAAAATAATCACGATTAAAATAATTGCGATTATACTACGAGGTTGTTACGAGACCAAAATAATTACTTATCTGTACTGTGTACAGTGCCATAAAAATATAAACATTGTCTATTTATGGCTGAATCCCATGCAGAAACTATTTCGATTGTAAAGGTTTATCCAATCAAACCCAAAACACTACTGATTGATTTATTTTTCAGATCGTAATAATTAATGGACTAAGTCAACAAATGCTAGATAAATCATACTTGGTACAGTAGCCAATGCAAATATCTTAAAATAGAAACATACAACAGGATAATTACAGATATTTAAATAATTACCTCTCATGCAATTAACTTACATCGGAGACACGCGTGACGCGTTTGTGTCCATGCTGCATACAATATGATACGTTTTTTATCTACAGTTTTGAAAACGTGGAAGACAATAAAAAAAAAACCTTTTCCATGGACTGTGGCCGATTGTTCAGCTATTTAAGGCGTGCTTTCTTCTACCAAACATAACATAACATTTAGATACAGGCACATACATTGCTTCTGGCCCCACACTAGGATTCCCTGTGTCGTGGGTATCAGAAACCGCGACATCACAAACATGTAAACAATACACAAAACAATCCTTTATCCATGCGCAAAACATATTCATTACTAGGGGAAGCAAAATAAACAAAAGTTTTTGAGCAATGAAAAATGCGCAATAAACAAAACTTTTTCGATTTTTCTGATGATTTATTGATAATAAACACAAGGCTTCGACAAATTAGAATGATAGTATTAAGACACCCAGAAAGCAGATTTGCATTAAGTTCCAAAAACTTAAATGAAATATTTCATTGAAAAATATTTCAAAATTATAAATGTAACAAGTACGGAAACATTGCTTTTATATTTTTACCAAAAAGAAATCCCTCCTTAAGCGCCTATTTTTATTTTAGTTATTAAAATGTTTAATTACAGGAACGGTGCCCGGACGCGAGCGGGCATTGAGTCACAGTACGCCACCACAGTTTTGTCTAAACATTGTAATTACACCTAAATTACACCGAGCGCACCACGACTGTTATTACAGCATGTAATTAAGAAGTGAGGAAATTAATCACGATTTGATTACAGCGTTTTCCTGTACGATCCACTTCTCGGAACTAGGTAGGCATGATTGATTTGTTACAAACGTAATCAACAGTAAGACGAAAGTTATTGTGTTTGTAATTAAAAAATGGACCATAAGGGAATACGCTTTCATTGTTAAAATTTGTTTGGAATGTTTTTTATAGATTTGCAAATTGAAGTTCACATTAATTTGAAGAGCTTATAAAAGTTTTTTTTTATTGCTATTTTGGCAACAGACAGTCACAGTGTTATAAATTGTTACAGTGAAAATATACTTAATACCAACTACGATACAATTTAAAAGTTAGCCGTTTAAGGTATATAGTACACAATATTATAAAGTACTCCACTGCAACTCTAATGGGTTACAATACAGTTGCAATGGATCACTTCACAACATTTTCCTCGTTGTTACAGAATTTTATATATTATTTTACAGTATTAAGATGAACCCGTAACATTAGAAATTTGATGCGTTATACGAAATAAATTAGCCGAATAAATGTATTTTCAATTCTTTGTTTGAAACCTTCTGGAATCTCTTCTTCTTCTTCATGTGCCGTCTCCTATCGGAGGTTGGCTACCAATTCGGCTATCTTGTTTTTCGAAGTTGCCTAAACAAACAAGGAAATGATACTCTTTTAAAAACCTATTTAGAGGCTAAAAATTCCACCCATGCCGGGACTCGAACCCGCAGTTCTCTGTTACGGTTAGCCAGAGGTCGTGGGTTCAAGTCCCGGAACCCTAAATAGTGCATAAAAAATATATCATGTGGGTACAGCGATATTATTCCGATGTAAAACCTAACTGCAAAGTAGGTACTCGGGGCTGCAAGTGATGCAAATTACTTCAGCCAGATGTTGCTACCTTTACGTTATACAGAGAGTAATGTAAAGAGGTTCGAAATTTCAGTGATGCCGGTGAGTCGCCTATTAACTCAGTTGGGAGAGCGCTGGCATGGTTAGCCATAAAGCCGCGGGTTCGAGTCCAGGCATGGGTGGAATTTTTAGCCTCTAAATAGGTTTTAAAAATTGTCCTTAGCACGTGTTAGTGCATTAAAAAAAAAGAATATAAAAATGGTACTCTGTTGAAACCACTGTCGCAGGTTGTGCAGCCATCACGATGTTTTTGGTCTTCCAGGTCTTTTTCTTCCTGGAATCATTTCTCGCAGGACAAGTTGAAGGAGACTGTACGTATTGGTACGCATTAGATGCCCAAAATACTCCTGCTTCCGCTTCTTGATGGAAACTGGAATCTTGCTTACCACAAAACACCAAAATTAGGAATTTAATTCGGAAAGCTTTCGGTGTAGTAGAATCATTCGACGCGGATAGGTGCGCCGTTCTCGTCAAGATCATCATCATTATATTCCACAATACAGGAGCTTACGGATATTCCGTCACGGTACACGGTACATTCCGTCAAGCTGTGGAATGCCGAAGAGTATTCGTGTTAGCCCATCACTGGTGTTTTCAGACAACGGTTGAAGTTGCATTATCTGTCAATATCTTTACTTCTTGATATTTATGTAGTTAGTATGGATTTTTCTGTGTTGGTTTATATAGTGTATTCTTTATTATTAGCATACGAACTTTAGTTTTGGATAGATATTAATATTAGTATTTCTTAATGATCCGCGATACTCATGCATAGTTATATAACTATGCATGAGTATCGCGGATCATTAAGAAACGGATTAGTTATATATTAAACGGGTATAATCGCGATTATTTATTAGATAAAACGTCGGGAAATAAGGCATAAATAAGTTAAATAATCGCAATTAGACCCGTTTAATATATAACTAATCCGTTTAATATATAACTAGATATTAATATTATTTTGTTATATTTTCAGTTTGTATCGCACCTTCGGTGGTACAAGGCCACAACTGAACATTTTGTAATTTTTAAGTTTTGCCATTTGAGCCATAAGAGAGCCTATTCTTTGCACGACACATATATTTGTGAATATGGCCATGTACTTTACAGTTCCCACATTTTTATTACGTTTTTTTGTATTTTGTGCCCTTGTACCTCGGAAAGTGCGATATGTAGTGATTCATATACACCTGCGTACATTATAAACGATCGGTGCGTTCACACCTCCACTCAGATTTCCCCAGGTTTGCTAGAAGAATTTTCCCACAGAGATAAGATCGCCCTTGTACATGTACTTTCTTATGTTACCTTTCCTGTACTATTTTCAAATAATGTATAATATAATAGGAATTACACTCTTGTCGGTGGGGTATCCTCCACGTGGGGTATCCGTATGAAGGTTATTTCAGTGATCTGGTATTTTGATGCTGCTAAAATTAAGGAATTTTAAATTACCTACTATAACTGCGAAATTACTATAACTGCGAAAGAGGATGTTGTGAATAGAATTGATAAAGGAATGTTGCGTTGGTTTGGACATGTGGAGAGGAGAAGGAAGAAAGATTGACAAAACATATATATTGCGATTGTGAGTGGAACGGCTGATAGGGGACGTCCCAGGCGGACATACATCGACCAAATAGGGGATGTATTAGCAAAGGGAAAGATAAAAAGTACCCGGAACCGGCGTGCGTGCGTGCAACGACTTATGAACGTTGATGAAGCGAAGGTGATCTGTCAGGATCGTGGCAAGTGGCAGTCCCTGGTATCTGCCTACCCCACTGGGATACAGGCGTGAGGTTATGTATGTATGTATATACTATAACTGCTGTATTGTATGTATCAGGATTTGTATTACAAATAACCACTGCATAAAATGTTCTTAATCATCCAAAAAGTTAAAGTTATTGTAATATTTAACTACAGTCAGTCGGTAGAGTTGACACCACGGTGACCTTACAACATAAATGTTGAGGTTAATCATCAGCCGACTGTATTTATGAATCATTATGAGTAATTTTAACGCTGTAAAATTGTCACCCGTCACTGAAATTGAACAACAGCTAATTGCCATTCAAAATGGAGCGGATGCGCCAAAACCGTGTGGCGGCCCTATTAAAACAATTATGCACACAGTCAGTAGAGAAAAATCGATTCAAAACCGCCGACCATTAAAACTTCAATGAAATAATTTACCAACTGCACCTATCGGGCATTCAATGAAAGGTAAACGACATGACGAGGTGAGGTATCGACCACTGTGCGAGGTGCAAACAATTTCTTAGTCACGCCTACGGAGTCCGTCGGCTATCCACGCAAAAAAGACACTATCGAATGCCATTGCAACAAACACACGTGTGAGTCGACGTAGAAACGAAGTGAATTTTTATCTTGCAGATTTGTACCTGACGCTGGACTAGGAAAAGTTATTCAATTGTGCACTGTATTCCCAAGAGGGGACAACCTGCGTCCGCTTTCTGTATTGCGACGAATAGTACAGAGCACACAGCTACAGAGTGCAACGCTGAGAATGTGTGCGGGAGGCGAGGAGGCTGTATGGACTGAAGATGCGGACGAAAGTTTTGCATATGTGTAATGTTTTGAGATATACAGGTGACACTGGCGATACAAGGTGGGCGGGGCCGAGGGAGGGGTGAGACATATTGGAAAGAGATGGCGGACGGGCTATGATAATGATGTTATTGCTCCATTCTTGATGTGCCTTTAGTTTTGTTTTTACATTTTGCACTCTTTATAAGGCTGTATAAATGTCGGGTAGTTGAGTGTGAGCGCGTATAAAATACGTTTATGATGTCGTTATGGCGCGAGCTCCGAGGCGGGAGAGAATGCAAAAAGCCCAGATTGATCGCCGGATTTGAGATTCGAATGGAAGAGGACAAACTTGTCGGAACTGGTGACGATAAAAGATAATCAGGTGACGTAGCATTGCACGTCACCAGCCATTTTGAATTTCGAACGTTGGTATTAGGGTTGAAAATTGCAAGAGGTACATTTTGTTTCTTTTCCAAACTTTGTATCTTTCCTGTGCGCTCGTGGCCTAGTCGAACCGAGTGATTGGAATCAATCACTTGAGTTAAGAAAAAACAGGCGCGGGATAGGTGACCGTCCCATGCTTACTGCAAGTGACATTTATTCCGAGTGCTTCTTTACTTCGCAAGGCACGTTAAGCCGTTGATGCCAGCTGTCAAGAAATGGCAGTCAATAAGCCATGTCAGAGGCCTTATGGGCGGCTTAAAAACTTCTGACAGTAAGGCAAACCACTATCTTACAATCCTCCACCAACCCGGACTTGGCCCCCGTGGTGGAGTATGGCCTAACTTTCTTGCGATGCAAGAAGAGACCTGTGCCCCAGCAGTGGGGACGTACAAAGTGTTGTTATATCCACACGTAGATTTATTCTTATGGGCCACAACATAAGTTTGACTGTCGAAAAAAAGACACACAACGTGTGATGAGATGCTGAAGAAACCGAACCGCGTCAGCAAAAGGTGTTAAACCGACGTTAATTATAAAAAGCCGGGCCTCTACATCGCACCGCACGAATATTCCTCGGGCATTAACTAACCACAGGTTAAATTAAATCGCCGCTATATGGCCTTTTGTGTTCGCGGGTTGTCATTAGCAGACAGCGGCTGTGATGTGACTCGCGTTGTTATGAATTTGCTGGAAATAATGAAGACGGGTTGCATTCTTGCATATTTTACGATGTGCAAATTACGTGCGATGCCCGTGGAAATAAACGCTCGGTGACATTGAGAATTATCGAGGAAATGATTCATATAATTAAAATAAGCTCGTATTTTTATTACATTACATACATACATTTACATTTTACACACTGGCACATACATTGCTTCTGGCCCCACAGTAGGATACCCTATGTCGTGGGAACCAGAAACAACGACATCACAAACATGTAAACATCCAAGACCAGAGTGCTTAGTGCGAGTTTTACAGATCCAATCGAATAACTTTACTACCGCGTTAATCGAGCATTGAGTAGTGAGTATGAGTAAGTTAACCGTTCGAAGTGGCAAAACGCTGTCACAGTACAACTCGCACTCGCGTTTATTCGTGTTTTGGCTGGTAAACGTGTTCACTTCTCAACGTAAACCATTACAACTCGCACTCAGCAATTTTAATTTCCATACTTGTCGCTAGGTAGCGCTTTCTCGATGCCATAGAAATATGAGTTTACGTTAACGCGATCGAGTAGTTAAAAAACTCGCACTAAGCACTCTGGACTTTTTTTTTTGTTTCCAGCCGGTATTCGAACCCGGGACCTCTTGTATGGTAGGCAGACGCCCTACAGCTACGCCACAGAGGTCGTCAAAAGTTGATATTGGACCGGCAAAAGCTGTTGAAGCGGTTATATGACGCATTGATAGACCAGTTGCTTCACAGGTGTAAGATTTTGGGGTCGATTCGCATACCAGTTTATTTGTTTTTTTTTACGAAGCATATACATACAATGTACTTAAACACGTACGTATTACATTTTTTTTAATGCACTATTCCGTGCTAAGGACATTTTTAAAAACCTATTTAGAGGCTAAAACTTCCACCCATGCCGGGATTCGAACCCGCGACCTCTGGCGTACGTGTTTTTAACTTTTTAGACTGCCTGGTTGATCTAGCGGTATTATGGCTGATTGCCATGCCGAAGGCTGTAGGTTTGTGCCACCGGGGACTGGCGTATATCTAATGGCCTCATTCTGGGTGTGTTTGCATGTTTGTAATGTGCTTGCCTACTTACAATATAGTACAGTCTGTTAGCTTTTAGAATATATCTCGGGATCTAGAGAAGGCTTCGGTTTGCGTCGAAAGCACACGTGTGTAATACTACTTCCCGCTCTGTATAAGTGTATAAGTGTCATATTAGTTTCGATTTCGAAATTGTCATATTAGTTCCGATATTTCTATTACACGAACATATCCGATTCTATCCGATAGTTAGTTAGACCTGAGATTTCCGCACTTAGCCTCATAGTTGGGCCATTGTACGTAGCAAGCGCTGAGGTACGCTAACACCTCAGACACTAGGGTTTCCTTACGATGTTTTCCCTCACCGTCAGCGAGTAGTATTGCTACTATAATTTCTCAAATGTACATAACTTAGAAGACAAAGTCATTGGTACATGCCGGGGTTCGAACCCACGACCTCCCGATTGAGAAGCCGGCGTTCTACACCGCTCCGCTACCATCGCTCTCTCCGATAGTAGCCGAGGTAGGTATATTCTAAAAGCTAACAGACTGTACAGGGCATTCTAGTTTGAAATCGGGAGAAGTGATTTTGTAGTGCGAAAGTTAGTATTATACAAGAATGTTACTAGGTGACCCCGCAAACTTTTTTTGACCAATTTAAAAGCCTACAACCCATTTTTAGACCTACCAAATATAGACGAAAAAATCATTAAAATCGTTGAAGCCGATTTGGGTGAGTTCGATAACCTCTACACTGTTGTATAACTTCTACAGGCGACCTCTGTGGCGCAGCGGTAACGCATCTGCCTACCATGCAAGAGGTCCCGGGTTCGGACCCCGGCTGGGGACAAAAAAACCCCAGGTCTTGGACCTTCTCCACGTCACCTTTTGGTTGGCTAGAATAAAATACTATTTAGTATTAAGCCCGCCAATTGTACAATCTATACAGGTATAATAAAGAATTTAATAATAAAAATAATAATGTTTACATGTTTGTGATGTCGATGTTTCTGGTTCCCACGACACAGGGTATCTTAGTGTGGGGCCAGAAGCAATGTATGTGCCTGTATGTAAGTGTTATCTTATTAATATTAAGTATAAAGATAATAAGTTAGTAAGTTTCTAAGTTTTTATGTTTCTAATATTAACCTCCGGAAGTACTTATCTGATTTCAAAAATTCTTTCACCAGTGTTTTGAACAGACCTAACCTAACCGAGTGATAACAGCGGCACATGAACCTTTTGTCGTTTTCGCGTGCTAATAGATTAAGTTGTTTGCGTTATTATTGTGCCTACATGAAAAAATATTTTAGCCTCACTATGCCCCAGCCCGAATCGCTCACAGCCCTAGCTGCCTGAGTGCAACACATGGCGCGTTCAGTGCATGGATGGGTAAACCGTCAATGACTAACGCTCTAGTTGCATTATTCCTAGCGGCTCCGTGCTTCGTAAGGTACGTTAAGCAGTTGGCGCCGGCTGCCGTCGATAGATGGCAGTCGTTAAGCCTAGTCAGAGGCCTTAGGGCGGCTTGAAAACTTCTGACAGTAAGACCAGCCACTAGTCTTGCAAGCCTCCACCAATCCGGACTTGTTATTATTACTATACGACAAACCTCATTCTCTAAATATTAAATTCTACAGCTTAGAACCTACTTGCAATGTCAAAGTCATATTTAAAAAAAAAACTTTATTGAACAGAAGACAATTTACATTACAATATACAGTAGCACCCACACTAGGCATAACCTGTGTCGTGGCTACTAACACTCTAAATATAGATTTACATAGGTGTCTTAGCTTTTAGTTACAATAATAAAACATTAAGTGACTCAGTGTGTGTGTGTGTAGTCAGAGGCCTTAGGGCGGCTTGAAAACTTCTGACAGTAAGACAAGCCACTAGTCTTGCAAGCCTCCACCAATCCGGACTTGGCCCGCGTGGTGGAGTATGGCCTATACCTTCCTCTGTGACCTGTGCCCATCGGTGAGGACATAATAGTTGATGATGATGCCCCAGACCAGAAGGTTAAATAAAGGTGGCCAATCTCATTTATGGGGCCCATCTTCGGTTAGACGAGTCTCCAAAGTGTATTTTTTCCTATCATCTCTCGACACTTCTCCATTTCATTCCAATCGCGATTTATATTTTACATATTTCTTAGTACCTACTTCTGAGACAATGTAGAGTGTACGTAGGTATCTAATTTCAGTTCGATGAAAGTAATAAAACTTAACACAGTGACCATTACAATTTTATTTTTCACTTCAAAACTCTAGCTTTACCAAGCAGCTGTTCTTTTAGTCCAGAGATGTCCAATGCAATTATATGAAACTGTAGGTCACCAGATTTGACGCCAAGAAATCGCCCCAACGCGCTTTGCATAAAATCCATGCATTGAGCAGAGTCCGTTACATTACACTGCATCCGTCTATTTTTCATCACAATTTACGTTTTCGTTTTTTCATATCACACTATATTTGACGAGGTTGCCTGATAGTACTGAATATGATGATTTGATACTTCAAACCACTCTTAAGAGTTACAAAGGGTAAAATATTATTAAGAACATCAGAAAAAATGCAGTCCATCTTGTGCCAAGGACAAAAATTTTGCAAATCCAAACTGTTGTCAATATTTGACAGAGGTCTTCATTACCAATTTACATCGATACGCTTTAAATTTTTTGGCGCCCCAAAGAACTAGAAAGATGTGTCGAAATATTAGGTATTTAAGAAAAAAACTAACTCAACAGAAACACTAAAAAACCGGCCAAGTGCGAGTCAGACTCGCGCACCGAGGGTTCCGTACAAACCTGTATTATAGACCTGAGTATTTGGTATGAATTTCAATTTAATACCTCTACGCGTTTATGAGGAAATGGGTAGTAAGTTTAAAATTATTAAAAAAATATATATTATGTGATGTAACTAAAAATTTATGGTTTTCGTAATTTTTCCTTTATCTATGCTATAAGACGTTGCTTCGTACCAAATTTCAAGATTCTGAGTTCACGGGAAGCACCCTGTAGGTTTTGATTCCCTTGCAAGTGTCGAAAATTTGCGGCATAAACGGCTGTATCTTTTGATTGCGTTGGCTTAGAAGTTTGATTTTTTCACAGCTTCAAGGGACAGTAGACCTGAGTAATTGATATAAATTTCAGCTTCATACCTCCACGCGTTCCTGAGAAAAAGGGTCTTGACAGACGGACGGACGGACAGACGGACAACAAAGTGATCCTATAAGGGTTCCGTTTTTTCCTTTTGAGGTACGGAACCCTAAAAACGTGCCGGAGTGTCACTTATGTGCTACGTAAGTGATTTTATCATAGATTCCATTATAAAAATCATGTCAAAATCTATATGAAACAGACCATCAGGTCTTTTGATTTATAGAGATCTATATGAAAAAATCTATATGGTTTGACTCCTACAGTGACTCCTTTTGATCACAGAATCAATGAAAAAGTATGTTCGAATTAAAAAACTTTGGCCTCTGCATCGACGTAATAAGATGATTCATACAGCGTCCAGTGGCACCTTGACTCACACTAGTTGGGTGAAGGGACCACTTTGACGCTGCAGAGCCTGGGACATTATTTTAATTTTAAATGGTGTAGACTGCCAATCAAAGAGTTCAATCATTAATGATGTCCTAGTTTACGACAAGGACAAATGATTTCGTTGTGAGGAAGTAAATATTAGATTTTTTTTCATACCCCCCCCCATCATCAAACCTTGACCCTTTCTTTTTGGGAACAACCATTGAGGCAACCCATACCTAACAAAAAAAATCTAATTAAAAAAATATGCGTGGGCCGCTAAGCGCGTCATTGCTTCGTGTGTTCGCGTCTGCTTATTTGCGTCTACGAATACCAAACGAGTGCTAAGGATACTGGAATCTGGCGCAGGCGCAGACTGTGGTCATTGTTTTACGAGCTCGTGTAATTTAATCACTCCGGCTAAGACAACTTTGTCGTTTACGATCAGCTTATTAATATCGAGAGGGGATGAACTTTGGCATTCTGTTTCATTGTAATGCATAATGTGCGGAAACCTAAGTATCTGGGGTAATATAATATCTAATTTTAGATTTTGTTTGTCTCATAAAATTATAGTAGAGCCGAGTTTACTATGACATTTCTTAATTGCACGGACTACCTGTGTCTAATTCCTTTCTTGTCTCAGTCTATGGTTGCCCGGGTTTCTTCCGGGTCTTATAACTATAAGACCGCCAATTATAGGTACTATATTTTCATAAATGACTGTTCTGTAATTTCTGTGTACGAGTACAATCTATCTACAATGCATATCAGATTAATCCACAAATTAAAATGCAGCAAGAATAATTTGTACTGATGCCTAATCGGCTAAGCAATATAGAATGGTCATTGCGTGGTCTTGGGGCCTTGTATTGACGCCCACAGCGTCAGCGTCAACTTGAAGAAGAAGAAGAAAAACTTTTTTATAGAAAGAGTAAACATTACACACGCCACAATAACAAAATACACATAAAACATAACATTCACAAAAAAAGAAATGAAAACGAAAGGTCACGGCGCGGCGTGTCACTGCTGCTATAAATGGCAACTAACTCAGCAATATGCTGATAGACACGCCTTCAATGCTGATTATTAGTCAGTGCTTCTTATGTAGCTTACGGCAACTATAGAGCTTAGTCGCTTGAGTCTCCATTCCAAACAAAAACGCTCATCCCGGCAACAATGTCCGCGAACACAAATACAAAACAGTGGCAGAGTTATGGTGTAAGCAGCCACTTTTTTCAACGAACAATAATGGAACATCACCTACTGGCCAGCGATGTCATATTGTTTCTTCAAATCAAAAAAAAGATGTAAAAAGAGTTCGAGCCACCCCAGAGGTAGAGTCAGGCGCATCGCAACATTTCGACACTAAAGCATTGATTTACTGCCTTCGGCCGGCGATTGCGCACTAAAACAGCACTTACGTCACTTTCAATTTTAAAGTGATGCTTCTTAAACGCCCCCAACTGTAAAATTGCGCGTGTCGATTGTCCGTACCGTGCTACGCCGTAAAATGTTCCATTCTGCGGACTGCGGGGCGAAAAAAACGCATGAAAACATCTTTTATAGATTACTTTTCTTGATGGCATGCGGAGTGGATGAATGGAAGAGTTGGTTTTTGAGTGGGATAAAATTGAAACGATTTCCGTTGAAAAAATGTTGCGGCTGATTCAATCTTACTTAGCAGAGAGTTAAAAATTTGAACGATTATGTGCGTGTTAAATTACTCGTGAAATTAAATGAAAAAGTTTTGTTCAAAGTAGCGCAGAAACTGCGGCTTAATGAACGTTATAAATCGAACTCGGTGTTCATTTCAAAATCTTGATCGTTTTGGAGAAAAAATGGACAAAGTAAATTTAACTTTTATTAAGTTCCGTTCAAGAGTACCAAAAACAATTTGCATTGCAGTTTATTGGCAAAAGTACTCAATGCACAAGTACTTAGATAAAGTTATAATTTTCGAACTAAAACGTAAGCACTACATATTATTAATTTAACTCATGATTCACTTACTTCATCCGTGAATGAGGAATTAAGATATTAAAATTAGATTTATTATCAACCTGTTATAACCAACTGCGGTCTAGTGACATCACGTCCGATTACGGTGTCGGAGGTCGTGGGTTCCCACTGGGAGCCGCCATACTTTTTTACCAACAATGTCCTTAGTCTGAGTGTATTTCCAGGTTTGTGTTGTCCTTTCCAGGTTACCTTAGCACAGGTATCCTAGTTTGGGATCTGCTTAAGTGATTGTGTTGAGTGCATGTTGTTTATTTAATATAATCACTTGAAAGTGAACTACATTTATTGCAAAAACACAAATTATACACAAAAAGTACACACAAAAGAAAATAAAAAATTGACATAGATGTAGACAGACATAAGATCATCTAAAACCATTCTAAAACGGCATGTATAGTATTCTTCGGCACGTGTTAGCGGGTCGAATGGTTGTCAAATTTATCTTTAATAGGTTATGTAACCAGGCATACGTGCCCCACCATGTTAGGAATTTAAATAAAAATCGGTATGTAATAAAATAATGTTTATTTAATAATCAGTCCGTTACTTTGGCTTAATTTGCATGAGAAAAACTAAAAACATCTTCTAAATTATAATTAAAAACAACTGAGATCAACAATTAAAAAAAAATCAAGTGGGGCACTTTACACTGAAATGTCCGTTTAATGTGCCCCAGTGTAGCATCTCACTTGGCAGACTTTTTTCCCTTCCCTTTGCCTTTATTTTTTGCTTCACATGTTTTGCATTTCGGCGCATATGTTGTGCAGTCCTCGTGTAACCATTTTGAGCACTGTACGCACTGAATCCAGTCACTTTTTGATTTTGTTTCATAATATGACTTCAGACACTCGACGCAAATATTCTCCATTTCGTCAGAACATTCTTCACTGCTTGATGGAAGATGTACCTCTTCTTCGCTTTCCGATGAACAAGAAAGATCTTTATTCTTATTTTTTTTACGTTTTAGAGGCGGTAACTCTTTCTTCTTTTGTTGCAACTTCTTTTTTTCTTCGAACAGTTTACGAATGATCAAGTGCTTTTCTGATGTCAGAACTTTAACGTTTTGTTTCCGCTTGCTAATTTTTTGATGAGTGATGGGCAATGGACTAACGTTCTCTAACATCTTGGTTGTGCACCGCCAGCCTTTAAGGATGTGTCTTCGTAAAGTTCTTGATGGTATCTCATAGATACGGCTAGCCTCATTAACTCCCATTTTCTTAGTTGTTACAGCATCTAATGCCTTCTTTAAATTTTCTTCTGTCCATTTTCTTGTGTCTGAAGGCATAATTTTCCGCATTTTCTAAAATAAAAATAAATAAATCAGAATGCTTCAACGTTACATAGTAAAAAAAAAGATCTCGGCAAATTGAGAACCTGCTCCTTTTTGAAGTCGGTTAAAAATTAATTTTATACATGGGGCACATTACCCAATAAAATAAAGGGCACATTAGCAAATGTTCAGGGTAATGTGCCCCACTTGACCATGAGTTATTGGGTTTGCACTACCGAAACGCACAAGCGGCGTTGAATAGTTAGAGGAGGTTAGTTTTATATAAAAACTTGTAAAAAGTTGCATCTGAATCACTAATTACTTTTATTTTATGTGTAACTACATGCAAAACAAATTCAAGAGGTGTGACATACCTTTTAATAACTTTTTACCACTGAAATCACAATAAAACCGGCACAGGTTTGTTTACGTGGCCGCCATACTTGTGGCACTGACTCGTTCGGTGAAATTTAGCGCCAAATTTGAATGTCTTCGGTGAATTATGCTACTGGGGCACGTTATCGACTGGGGCACATATACCTGATTTACCCTATAGAGAAACGTCTGGAAGCACTACAAACTTAACTCGTATGGAAGATTTTTAGCTTCCAGAGCTAAAATTTTACGTGCATTTTTTATGAAATAAACAGTTGACTTTTTTTATAAAGCATTTCTTTAAATGCTTTATAAAAAACATTATAGAAAGACGTACATTTATAGAAAGAGCTTTATAAACATTAATTAATTTAACTTACAAAATATAGACATTTGTAGAAATGCCCGCAATCGTAGCGTATTTTCATGTTTGTGAAGTCCGCTGTCTTCCTCCAATAAAACAATTCAACGAAGAGATTAGAACGGAGTATGTGTAATTGAATAAAAAATATGGATACATTGCCAAAACTCCACAGCAGTGATTGGCAACATGATGACTAAGGAAACACGCGTCAACGTTATAAAATCGGAATCAGAAATCTCGAACCAACCCTCCGGATGCGATGCCGTGTCAGGCCGACCGCATTGTCTTCATTGTGAGTGGTCACTTTTAAAAAGAAAATGAGTACATTTCATTACAATATTAAAGTCTCACTACAAACGAGTCGTCGCGGAGCTTTATTGCGATAGGTATAAGAACTAAACTCCAACGGAGTGGCACAACATTAAGGGCATGACAGACGAGACGCACTTCCGTTCCGTAGCCATATGTTATGCGATTCTCTATTTAATTTTCGTACGGGCCGTTTATGATAATAACATGTAAGTATAGGGTTGACAGTTGATGTGTGGAGACCGTGGAGAGTAAAGAAGAGCCTAATGATTGGAGGGACACGTCGTTAGTTGTCTGCTTGATGATGATAATTTATCTTAATTTTTTTGAACAAACTCTGTAATTTTTTTGTTACACTTTATTGCACAAAATACAAAACATAGCACTTAAGAAATTGGATTGTGAAAATGGAAAGGCGGACTTATTTCTAGAGAAAATTCTTCCATCTAGCCTCAATGTTTAGAATATTTAATATCGATATCACCGTCTTGTGCAGTAAGTTCATCGCCTTGATTTTATGCCCATGTTACTACAGTGTTACAAGGAGGGCGTGCTGAAAAATATAGGTATCATATATTCTACAACTTTGTGTGCGTTGAAACAAATAAGACCACTTACTTACATTGAGTAACTAGGCACCACTTTTCAAGGAAAAAAGTGGCCGAGTTGCAGACGGATACAGTACTACCCACAGCATATTAACCTTAGGTTATGTGCTACGTTAAAGATAGGTTTGAATCAAAAATTAAAGTTTGACCTGCTTTCGACTGTATAGTAGATCAACCTTTACACTTTAGTTGCAAACTCACCCATAACATAATTGGATAGAGTGCACGCGTGTATAGGTTGATTTGCTGTCGACTGTACATACTTAGCAAAGGGGAAGATAAAAAGTACCCGGAACCGGCGTGCGTGCATGTCAGGATCGTGGCAATTGGCAGTCCCTGGTCTCTGCCTGCTCCTCTGGGATACAGGCGTGAGGTTATGTATGTATGTACATACTTGACCTAACCAATGGTACAATAATTACCTAATTATTCAACCATTCTTTAAGGACTTTTATTCTCCTGTAGCATGACCTTTTATCCCGCGCACGAGAATAGAGAAAAACCCGAGCTATCCCGCGCGTGATGAAGCGATTCTTTGTCTATTTCTCGCGCGCGAGATCATGCTGCCGAGGCTGGTCTAACAGACCACGTAACCCTAAAATACCCTTACTCCCTTTTCAAACTATCGAATAATTAATTAATCACATCCTTTCCCATACAATGAAAGGGTTTAAATAAATATCATGGGTCCGGCTTAGGCGTTAAACAAAGGCATTGCCTTTATTCTTAATCAATCGCTTACTCAGGAGGGCATATTAAATTGTCAGTAGCCTTAAAACTGAATGCGGGGCGGAGGCGATTGACGAACGGACAATGCGGAACAATTAATTAAATATTAAGCCTTTTGTTAGTACGTTTAGAAGACTGCAGAGTTTGCCTTGGAACTTGAACTCTGTGACCCCAGTTGTAAGGAAAAAAATTGATTGGTCCTGAGTTGCTGGTTTTTGTTTCATACAACTCACAAATCAAACAGTGTTCAATATTATCAAACACTGACTGAAACTACAGCAAATAATTGGTAGCAACTCTCCAGTTTTTTAAGAACAAGCATACTTAATTTTTTATCCATTTAACGCCATGATCAGTATGAATATTTTTTTTCACACATAGGTCAGCACGCTCTATCAAGATTACTTGAACAAAGTTTAACGCTAACCTCAGGTTAGTCTTAATGGTGACCGTGGCCACGGACCGCCAGCGCGGTGGTTATTAGTTACTAGCCCTTCCCGCGACTACGTCTGATTTTATTTACGTTTATTTATTCAGTATAAAAAAACTTTATATTTATCAATTTTCAATTGATTGGTTAACAGATTAGCCTTTAGCATATATCCACATAGCCCTTCCATAATGAGCGCCATAGCGCCCTGTCTTCAGCTTGCCGCATCCAGCATTTGCCTGCAGTTTTTCGCAGATCGTCATCCCACCTGGTCGGAGGGTTAGGAGAGGGTTATGTCCAGCAGTGGACTACATAAAATAGCCTGAAGAAGATATATCCACCCTGACGGGACATTCTGAATAATGGTGAAATGATGTTTGACATCGGATAAGTACATTCGGAGAGTGCCGAACTTGTCCCATACAAACTGAAACATTTGCATTATCAGTGCATCAGTATAATTTAGTATAAATAAGTGTCAAATCAAATCGATTATTTATACTCGTTGTAAGAACAAAATGTATGCTTAATTAACGTTAAAGTATCACAATTAATAGATTATGTAAAGAAGAAACTAACAAAGAGGTGTCGGATGTGTTCACAATCACATACCTCAGCGCTTGAATTTGCCAATCTGAGGTGGGCACGCGTGGTGACTAAGCTCTCAGAGAGAGAAAGAGGGTCCAAACTCTCTTTCTCTCTCTGAGACCTTTATTAAGGTCAGTGCTGCACAGAGGGACGCTTGAATTTGCCAATCTGAGGTGGGCACGCGTGGTGACTAAGCTCTCAGAGAGAGAAAGAGAATCCAAACTATCTTTCTCTCTCCGAGAGAAGGCCAGTGCCCTACAGAGGGAAGCTTGAATTTACTAATCTGAAGTGGGCACGCGTGAAGACTAAGCTCTCAGAGAGAGAAAGAGAGTCCTTACTCTCTTTCTCACTCTGAGAGAAGGCCTGTGCGCAACTGTGGGACGTCTGTGGGCTGCATTACAGGTATAGTATGAATATGAACAGTATAAATAAGCATAGACAGGTTACGCGTCGACTGTCAAATGAAAATCTAGAAATTTAAATTGAAACTTCACACTGGGAAAGCTATTAGTCACGTTTATGCAGCCTTTCTGCTAAGGATTTGATTACGTTTTACTACCTTTTAACACTAGTCTTGACACCCGGCTATCGCACCGCAATATGGAGTTAGCCTTCCCGAGTCGAGTGCGTACTTCATATCTGTTGTATCGAACTGAGATGGGGCGAAGTGAGATTTATGATACAGAAAAATCTCTTAATGGACCTTACTGCGCATGGCTGGTCGCTGCCCGTGATAAATGTGCAATTCCAACTTTGTTTGCGAATGCACGAGAGAAGTTTTGACTGCATATGATATATACAGTGCTAAATGTTTAATGAACTTGCCTGCGGAATTTTATAGTTCCTCCTACGCTTGCTTCGTCACGAACATCTTCATTCTCTTTAGCTTTTCTTTATAGCTTATACAGCTATGTAGGTCTTTATAGCTTATCCATGACCTTTCTCTACTTCTTTTCCTTCTATAAATGTCTTTCTTTCTTTCTTCCTATATTTCCTACATTGTGAGGAAGCTCGCGGATTGGTTGGCTCCGCACATATAGATTTGTCTTTTCTGTGGGTTAGGCCGACTAAGCTGTCAGTATGGTATAGGTGCTGGGCAAGCCTACTCCATCTAAAAGCTTCTTCCCAGGCATGCATTATCCGAGTGGCCCCTTCACCCATCTAGTGTCACTGAAGGTGAGATGACTTGAGAAAAGATGGTCAGAGTAGAGTTTTTTTTCCGCTGCATTTTTCTCCACTACAAGACGGCCCAAAGCCAGAGGCTTACATTTCACATTGTACATTGACAGTCAGCTAACAGAATGTGAATTCTTTACGTTGAAATAAATTGATTTGGTGCCACTGGACGTTTTATAGATCGTCTCATTGCGTAGATGCAAAGAACAAGGTTTTTTTTTTCTTTCTATGTTGTTCTTTTTTTCGGAAAGCGTGGATGATGAAACACCATCGAAATTTTAGTGGTTTTCAACTTACGAATGATATTTTAAAGTGTATTATTAGTTTCTTTACCTTGAGTTAAACTTCTCGAGAAAATCCATCCATTGAAATTGCAACAACACTCGCAATACCGCAAGAATTTCGGCAAGTAAATTACAGCGCCAACAAACCATAAGTCATAGGCGGATTTTAATTGCAGTACTTAGCAACATATTACGTCCGACAAGACAAAACGGCGCACGTTAATGTGGCCCGAAAATTGGCCTCTTAAGTGCTCCAGCAGACCATCGGGACAATAAACATATCGCATGGCTATTTCAGGCAAAACACAGCTCGGGGCCATAATTTTTCCACATTCATACAATAAGGGCCGCAGTCAATGAGTCTAGTCTGACACCAACACACGTGCACTAACGCACACACCGAGGCCGCCCCGCTCGTTCGGCACAGCGGAGATCGCGTGCGAAAGCTCCACACACGCACACACGGCCGCGTGGTCGGCGCCCTAAGCTGTGGTCAGTACTAACGCAAGCCGTGTGACGGACACACGAAAAACGAGCTGAAAACGGAACGCAAAACTCACAAAAACAAAATCGCATCGCGGCCCGGTGCACACTCGCGCACGCCCTACGAAGCACCTCGTGACGACACCCGCGGCGCGTATGTAAATGTGCTCCTGAGTGCGCCTGTGTTCGTACTTTATGATCATCTGTCAAAACTCAGATACACATGTGACGTTTCGGGTCTGAAATGTAAACAAAAGTTGTCCGACCGTTATACTTTGAATTTATTTGGACGTTATTTACAGCGTGCGATCCGAGAGTTACGTGAAATATGAACTTAAATATGTAAAATTAATTGCGCTGCATTGAGACGCAGCGGAAAGCGTTCCGTTTGGATTATTTTCGGATGAGTAAGTAATGATATGTTGTTTGTTTTAGTGCTTCGCTGTTTCTTAGGACAAATTTGAGTACTGAAAGGGAAAGTAGGGGGCATAAAACACATGCTTAGCGCTCGTTACTGATGTTTTGACGTACCACAAAAACTTTATGAGTGTCCTGTGTCGATTTCCATAAAGATAATAATGTCCATAACTTGAGAATGTTTAATAGGAGGACGTTTTAAGAGTATTTCGCATTATTTCTCACTGTTTCTTGGTATGTGATATTGTCGAGACAAAAGTAATTTTATAGAATTGTAGAATTTTATAGCAGGAGGACTGCTGAAAAGTATGCAAAGCCGACGGCCAAACTCCAATAGCAAGGAGACACATTTGAGTTGAGAGTTTTTAAACCGTTTATTACATACTACACACCTCGCTACTAAGCCGAACTTAATTAGTCTTAAGCCGAAAAATTTATAAAAACCTATTTAGAGGCTAAAAATTCCACCCACGCCGGGATTCGAACCCGCGACCTCTGGCTATGCGTGCCAGCGCTCTATCCAACTGAGCTAATGGGCGACTCACCGGCATCAGTGAAATTTCGAACCTCTTTACACTATTCTCTGTATTACGTACAGGCAGCGACATCTGGCTTAAGTAAATTGCATCACTTACAGCCCCGACTACCTACTTTGCAGTTAGGTTTTTAAATGGGAATGATATCACTGTACCCACATGATTATACTATTTTTATTTTTAATGCACTAACCCGTGCTAAGGACAATTTTTAAAAACCTATTTAGAGGCTAAAAATTCCACCCATGCCGGGATTCGAACCCGCCAGCGCTCTATCCAACTGAGCTAATGGGCGACTCACCGGCAGCAGTGAAATTTCGAACCTCTTTACACTATTCTCTGTATTACGTACAGGCAGCGACATCTGGCTTAAGTAAATTGCATCACTTGCAGCCCCGAGTACCTACTTTGCAGTTAGGTTTTTACATCGGAATGATATCACTTTACCCACATGATTATACTATTTTTAGCCTCTAAATAGGGTTTTAAAAATTGTCCTGTGGCGAGCACATGTCAACTCTGCACGCGCACTACAAAAACTCCAATATTCCTGCATCGCGCAATTAAAGTGTTTCAATGACAGCATAAATACAATGTCTAACTAACAATAGTTGGACCGGCCGTCCCCAGGCATACGATCTGCCTGGCGGGAAATTTCCCTTTATAGTAGAAGAGCACGATCACCCGCTCTTCCCTATAGTGGTGACCCCTGACAGAACGTTGTCAACCTTCCTTCGCTCTCGCAGCACTCCACATACATTAGTCTCATAGCAAAGCCAGCATTCTTCCCTCTCACTTCATCAGTTCCACTACAGTAAACGCACCGATTACTGGGACTGATCGTGATCTTCCTCTAACCCCTCGGCACGGCAGCCACACAGCAACAGCATACGTTGCCAGTGGTACAGCAGCCTTCACCGGTTCCTACCACTTGCGCGGTCTCCATGGTACTGTCGCCGGTGAAGAGACTGTTAGCCGCCGAACACCCTCAACCGCTAGTCGACTCACAGACTCAGCGTCACCTGGCACTTGCAGGCCTTAGAGCACGGACTTCGATTCCTGTCAGACCTAGCTAAGCGTAGCTACGGTCTTGAAGGGGAGTGATGTGGCGAGCACATGTCAACTCTGCGCGCGCACTACAAAACTCTAATATTCCCGCATCGCGCAATCAAAGTGTTTCAATGACATACCATAAATATAACGTCCGACAAACAATAGTCGGACCGGCCGTCCCCAGGCATACGATCTGCCTGGCGGGAAATTTCCCTTTATAGTGGAAGAGCACGATCACCCGCTCTTCCCTATAGTCCTTAGCACGGGTTAGTGCATTAAAAATAAAAATAGTATAACCGAATTTTTTTTTTTTATTTTTTTTTTTCAAAACAATACTACTTTTCAAACCACAAAAAATAGTTTTTTAATTAATTGAGAAGCTCAAACATACTTCTACATTTGAGTGGTCTTCTTCCTTTTCTTCTTCAGGCTATATTATGATGATCGCCATAGCGCCTTTGAGTGTTCTGATTGCAAGTATTTATTAGATGCTGCAGTTGCCAAAACAAAGGCGACTAAGATGATTAAATTAATCTTAGAAGAAATGCAACCAAAACGAAAAGTCAAGTGGTTCGTACAACCAAGTCTCTGTGGCTAAAATAAGAAATATCACATAAAATATGGGACAATTGGACTCCCTATCTGCGGCCAATGTGGTAATCCCATAGCAGGCCTACTAATCCTCAGGGGCGATGGTGGGATACATGTGCGTGTTAGGGTTGCCACGTTTGTGCATGAATACAAATGGTGTAATAAGTAGTTAAAACTGTTTTTAAATGGATTTCACTCGTTAATATTTTTATATGATATATTTTTACAATTTTCCGACGTTTCGGCACTTTTACAGGTGCCGTGGTCTCGGATGTCATCCGTTTTAATTATGCCTTGTACTCGTGTTAACCTTAGAAAATACTATAATAAGTAGTTGTATAAACGATAAATGTATCATTTAGATAAACATTTACAGACACATTTACAGATTTAATTCCCGGAGCAGTCAACGCCTCCGTCAATGATTTACTGGTCGATTCAGTCAAAGTCACATCCCATAAACTCTTCAGGTATTGGAAGACTCGCATTTTCACTATTTTTAAGGTTCGGTTTCTCAAAAGGAAAAAACGTAATCCTTATAGGATCACTTTGTTGTCCGTCAGCCCATCGGTTTGTCAAGAAACTTTATGTCAGAAACCCGTGAAGGGATCAAATTGAGATTAAAATCGTATACCCGGGTCCACGCTCCCTTTAATTTGTGTTTTTTTTAAGTTTACACAAATATTCCTCTGTGCAATTAAGCATACTCTCCCTCTCTCTCTCTCTCTCTCTGAGAGAAAACCTGTGCCCTGCAATTGGACGTTTATCGGCTACATAAAAAGTACGGCCGCTTCTGCCACAAATAAAAGTTATTTTTGAATTTTGACTCTCTTGAGTGTCGACTCAAGGAATTCGTACCATTACACGTTAACATAACATAACCTCTCGCCTGTATCCTCGAGGGGTAGGCAGTGACCAGGGACTGCCACTTGCCACTATCCTAACAGATCACCTTCGCTTCATCAACGTTCAAAAGTCGTTGCATGCACGCACGCCGGTTCCGGGTACTTTTATCATTCCTTTGCTAACACATACCCTATTTGGTCGACATGTGCCCACCTGGGACGTCCCTTGCCGGTCCTTCCACTCACTTTTGCAGTATATATTTGTTTCGTCAATCTTTCTTCCTTCATCGTCTCCACATGTCCAAAAAAAACGCAACATTCCTTTCTCTTTTTTAGATATTACTTCGTCAGTAAAATGAAGCTTCGGTAACCCTAAACCGCAAATAGGTAATCGACACGATATTTCAGAAAGTGCACTAGTGGGTGTGTAAAGTGCATTTGTGTGCACTTGCAGCTCTCATAAGACATCTAGAGGGACACCCCTGGACAGTTATTATTGCATTCCTGTGAAATATTATTCTCTATTTTTATAAGGCCTTCGTACTAGCAGTGAACGACAATAAAATAAATACACCTGGGAATCTATTATGCAAGTATCCACTGGGATGGGTGACGTCGATTTTTACTTTTTTTACGCTTATCCAGCAGTCAAACGCATACATATTTTGACACTTCGGATTCGGAAGCGTTAAGGTGGACTACTCAACACAGTAGATCATTACATAATAGGAGGCTGATACTATTATCGTGTACTTCATAAGTGAGGAGTTTCGATATCAACTCTTGTATGTCCCCATCGCTGGTGCACGGGTCTCTTCCTGCATCGCTAAAAGATTAGGCCATACTCCACCAAGGAGGCCACGTCCGCGTTGATGGAGGATTGTAAGACAGTTGTGAGCCTTACTGTCAGAAGTTGTCAAGTTACCCATAGGGCTCTGACATGGCTTAACGACTGCCATTGCATGACAGTCGGCACCAATGGCTTAACGTGCCTTGCGAAGAACGGAAACGCGAAACACCGCGGTACATTTAAATATATAAATAGATAAGTGATATACTACCTCTGCTGACCATCTAGGGTAATAATTCATACCTATATTACCTAATTTATACCTACCAATAAAATTTCACCTTGTTCAGAATCGATTTACAACGCCAATTTGATTACACCAAGAACAACTAAACAAACCATCAAACCAGCAAAATTAACATAAACAGGGCAACGTAAAAATGTTGAGTAACAAACGTAATGATTTTCTTAATAAAATGTTACCATAAAGAGCTTTATCACAGCATAAAACGGCCAGTTGAGGTTTAAGCGAACGCTACTTACCTGCTAGCTTAATCCTCACAAGGCACGCGCGCACAAATCTAAAGAAATCATTAAGTGCTACATGGGGTCGTAACGTTTTAATATTATAAAAACCGTTGCTTCGATTAAAGCACAACTGAACTAAGCCCAGCTAGCTTAGCTTAGCTAGGTGAACTGACTATGGACGGGCGAAGGCAGCACCTTAAGGCCGTCCCTCAAGGAGCAGTTGCCATACAACGCTATAGATGGTTTTAAATTTACAAACGACATGCCATATCTAAATGACACTGTATCAATATGCTTAGAAGACTTCAAGGTTTGCTCTTGTTCATAACTGAATCACATCACATCACATCACATCACACCACATCACATCACATCACATCATACTAATATTGTGAGTGTGTATGTTTGTTACTTCTTCACGTCTAAACGGCTGGAGTGAATTTGATAAATTTGGTAAGGACACCTGGTAGGGTCGCTGACAACCTGGATTAACACGTAGGCTACGTTTTACTGCGGGAAAATATCTTATTCCCATGGGAAAATCGATAAACCGCGTGTAACACCGCAGGACACAGCTAGTAATATTATAAAAACCAGTTGCTTCGATCCACGCTCAACATGAACTAAGCTTAGCTACCTTAGTACACTATTTTTATTTTTAATGCACTAACCCGTGCTGTAAGTAATGCAATTTGCTTAAGTCAGATGTCGCTGCCTGTACGTAATACAGAGAATATTGTAAAGAGGTTCGAAATTTCACTGATGTCGTGAGTCGCCCATTGGCTCAATTGGTAGAGCGCTGGTACGGATAGCCAGAGGTTGCGGGTTCGAATCCCGGCATGGGTGAAATTTTTAGCCTCTAAATAGGTTTTTAAATTTTTTAGCTACCTTAGCTTAGCTGGGCGGACTGACGATAGACGGGCGAAGGCAGCAACCTTAAGGCACTTCGAGGTGCTCACTAGCGCCACCAATGGACAAAAATCATAACTTCGAGTGGAATAAAGTCGCATGGCTTATCGTCCGACATTGTCAGTGTAGTGTGTCGCAACCCTAATAGTGCTTTGTGATAGCTGATTGAGGGTAGTCTGAAACCTCATCAGTCGAAGATGCGAACGGGTGCCAGCCATCAGTCTTCTCGTGACCACGATGACTGTAACGTCGTCGAAACGTCGAGGTAAAATAGCAATAAATTACTACGCGATTAAGCCCCGAAAATATTGTAACTAAAAATCATAACTTGTTTTATAATAGGTTTTTTTTTTCAAAAAGTAAACATCATCCCACTATGACAGCTATTTTTGTAATCTACAGAATCTCCGGCTTGATAACTTCGAACATTAAGGCCCGCCTCTGTCTTACAATCCTCCACCAACCCGGACTTGGCCTCCGTGGTGGAGTATGGCCTAACCTTCCTGCTGTGCAGGAAGAGACCCGTGCCCCAGCAGTGGGGACATACAAGGGTTGATATCAAAGCGTCTATCTGTTGCCGTTATTAATATGGAACATAAAACAGGAAAAAGGGGATGTAACTAAAAAAGTAAATAAAATCCACGGCGTGTCACTTTCAGTATGCATTGCAACTGACTCATGACCTTCTAAATATAGTATTTTGTGAAGTATAATTTAAAAAAAAATCTTAGTTCGATACTACTAAAATAAATCTTAAAACATGCCTACATGTTTTAAATTTTTTATATTTCTAGTCGTATCACCCCGGTATAGCCAAAATATTTGTTTGCAAAGTTTCCCCTAACTTAGCTGAATCTCTAATCAGCTTATAAAATAGTGCTAAAAACGTTCTTTAATTCGGGCTATCATTTTCAAAATTTAAAAAACGTCACCCATTATTGAAATTTTCCTAATTTTTTGGCATTGTGGTTATATACTCTTTGATTACTACTTTACATTTCAACTAGAACGGACTACATAAATGTTCCTTTACCTGCTTTTTATTAATCTGTTTTTAATCAAGTTTTTTTTTGTTTCTCGTTATAAATAAAACACAGAGTGGAAGTCGTTCCAGTTTATTATTTATAAAACGTTTTACAACTTCACAGTATGTTTGTCTGTTTCTCAATTGCACCGTAATTTCTAAATTTTCCAACAGATTCCTAGTGAATTCTTGATGACGAGAGGATTCTATTATATTTATTTTTAATGCACTAACCTGTGCTAAGGACACTTTTAAAAAACCTATTTAGAGGCTAAAAATTCCACCTATGCCGAGACTCGAACCCGCGACCTCTGGCTATCCGTGCCAGCGCTCTTTCCAACTGAGCTAATGGGTGACTCACCGGCATCAGTGAAATTTCGAACCTCTTTACAATATTCTCTGTATTACGTACAGGCAGCGACATCTGGCTGAAGTAATTTGCATCACTTGCAGCCCCGAGTACCTACTTTGCAGTTAGGTTTTACATCGAAATATAGAGAGGATTCTATTTACTCTCTTTGCTTTGACCATAAAGATACGGTTATAAGTTCAGAAAGGAAAGATTAATGTGCTGTTGACGATATCTTTAGGCTTAAGGGATTTACCTTCACATTTGAGCACCGCAACGATGTCCCCAATATCCTTATAATAGTTCAAATCCCGCTCTCCCAACTCTCACGGAAGCCATGCAAAATATCTTCTGATGGACTTTTAATGCAGACAATTGATGTGACTTACTGAGGCCTGGGAGGCAAGAAGCGTAACTCGATTTGAAAACCGTGAAGGCAAATCAAACATGCAACTGATGGATATCATAATTATGTAGCTAACTTCGCCTAAGATCCCACCGTAACTCATTACTGTATTAAGCTCAATAGAGAGCTATAGTGAGTATAAGAAAAAAGTCTGGTAAGACCAGATAAATCAATTTATTAGGATTGAATTTCAGAAATCGATAATTTATTTCATCGCAAATAATTTACGTTCTGTTTCATCATCAACCCATTACGTCCTCACCGAGGGGCACGGGTCTATTCCCTGAGGAAGGAATAGGCCATACTCCACCACAGGGGCCAAGTCAGGATTGGTGAAGGCTTGCAAGACTAGTGGCTGGTCTTACTGTCAGAAGCTTTCAAGCCGCCCTAAGGCCTCCGGCTTGGCCTAACGATTGCCAGCTATCGACGGCAAGACCTCTTACGAAGAAGGTCAAACACATGACCAAAGACTCATTGTGTTCAATTACTAATTTGATATTCTATTTTGGTTTCCTAGCAACTGTTGTTTATATTGTGTCTTCACTAGTAAATATTATGTCATCGTGAACGAAACACACGTTTTTCCTTATTTTTATTTAAAGGGACCAACTGCTTAGTGTGCCTTGCGAAGCACGGAACCGCTCGGAAAATTGTCACTAGCGTTAGTCATAGACGGCCACTCATCCAGGCCCGGAACGCGTCCTATGTTGCTTAACCTACGTCATCGTTTAAGATCACTCAAGCAGCCGGGGCTACGAGTGAAACGTTCTGTTTGATGAATGCTGCATTCGGGCCGTATTTGTAGCGGAGAAATGGCAGCGGGCAGAAAAACTTCAATTATTTCAAACATCATAAACTTAATACATCAGCAGAGCCTATACGACAACCCTCCATGATTGCCATCAATAACTCCTAAAGTCGAAACATTAGTTATTTTTCTTACACATGATGGAAATACATTATGAGTGCAAAATGTGAACATCATTTTATTTTTATCTATTTAGTAAACCCACAGCACAAGTTAATAAATATTCACTGTTATAAATATTATTTGTCTTTGGCCAATTACGATGCGAAATTGCGAAAAATGCAAAATTACGATTAATTGCGTTTTTAATCGACTTTAAAAAAGGAGGGCGTTCTTCGACGCCTATATTCCTTTTTTGTCATTAGTTGTGCGACGAATTTTTTTTCTAACGTATTTAGGACAAGATAATTTGTCAAAAAGACAGTATATAATTATCATACTTACTAGTATAGTCGACAGCACCACGATCACTGCACACTGTACTCAACCTCAACTTCGTAATTAATCTTGAAAGTTAATCGCTTGTCGTCTGTACATTAGCATTAGCACTGTGGCCTACAGACAATAAATATTTTTATTTACATTTATCTATACATCGAAGAACTGAATTTACCAACTTTTAAAAACCTATTTAGAGGCTAAAAATTCGAATCCCGGCATGGGTGAAATTTTTAGCCTCTAAATAGGTTTTTTAAATTTGTTCCTTAGCACGGGTTAGTGCATTAAAAATAAAAATAGTATAATCATGTGGGTACAGTGATATCATTCCGATGTTAAAACCTAACTGCAAAGTAGGTAGTCGGGGCTGTAAGTAATGCAATTTGCTTAAGTCAGATGTCGCTGCCTGTACGTAATACAGAGAATAGTGTAAAGAGGTTCGAAATTTCACTGATGCCGTGAGTCGCCCATTGGCTCAATTGGTAGAGCGCTGGCACGGATAGCCAGAGGTTGCGGGTTCGAATCCCGGCATGGGTGAAATTTTTAGCCTCTAAATAGGTTTTTAAATTTGTTCCTTAGCACGGGTTAGTGCATTAAAAATAAAAATAGTATTACCAACTTTTATTAACACCCGTCGTCTATAAGAGTAAACACACATGATTTGCTCGCCACCAGTCATTATTTTAACACACCACTAATAAGGAACAGCGCGCAAAAACTTGGGTATGGGTATCTGCGAGCGCCGTCCATTCCTCTATTCCACTAGACAAAGCGCAAAACAAAAGAATAAAAGCAGTTATTACAGCCATTAACAAACCTTGCCCGTTTTATTACAAGAAAAACTATCAACAAATACCTAGCGGAGACAATACACTCACTTAGCTGGCCGGCTTAAGTGGCTCACAGACGGTTTTCTTAATTTCTTAACCACTACACTCGCACAGCAGGATGAAATTAAGAAAACATTCGCCACATTAAGTGGCCAGTATTTATGCTTATATTTGTATGTGTGGTTAAGTGGCGGAGTTGTGTTGTAGCCCCACACGTGGACGCTTCCAGGGGCAAGGTCGATTTCGCACTCGGCCGGTTTACCGTGTTTTGGTGCTTAATCGGGCTGAAGACTGTTCGTCTGGCCGACGCACTGTCTAATGAAATGTGCTCGAAGGAAGGAGGGTTGAAGTTTCAGCCACCCCGATCTAATTAGACGCGAGTTCTGAGCTGTTAATATCCCAGCATTTGTTTTCGACACCGCTCCTCTAAAGTAGTGGAAAAACTTCGGCACAAAAAGCATTTTAGTTTTCGAGACAAAATAAGTTAAGTATTGTAGACTTTTAGTCCGGATCTACTTACGGGTGTTGTTATATCGGAAAAGTCCGACCAGGTTTCGCTCCGATTCGCAGAGCTTACTCATGGTGAGCAGATACTTATTTATAAAACATGTACAGATATAGAGTAAAGTTGGCGGCCTTATTGCTAAAAGCAATGTCTTCCAGTCAACCTTATGGCTGAAAGTTGCTGAAGGAAATGAGAGGCGGGTAGTGGGTGCAAATATGAATATATTATTATACTACTTATATAAATAACAATACACCTACATACAGTTACGTATATAGTTATGATAAACATAGAGAAATAAGTTACAATAACAATTAATGTTCGGTAGCGTTACAGTTGCCGTGGTCTCGGGTCTACCCGAACTGCAGCGTTACAGTTGCCGAAACGTCGGAAAATAAGGGAATTACGTTTTACCTAATAAATAATAGCGATTTGACCCGTTTAATATATAACTATGTTTAAGTACCGCGAATCATTAACAAATACTTTCCACTCCAGTTCTAAATACTCATCGTAAGAGTAAAGCGTTATCATTAAGGCAATATTATCATGGAGCGTTTTACGAGCAACGAAAACACGTAGAGAAAACAGACATTATCTTTGCCATAGCACTATTTTCTCTAAGGAAACTCCTTAAGCGCCGACGTCTTAGCGTCCAGCCAGGAAAGTAATAAAGAGCGCAGGCTTCCACGTTCATTAATTAACCTACTCTGCGGCTATCTCTCTCACACTTAAGCAAACAGTTTGTAAATGAGCGGCGCCTCTCCTCGCACCAGCTTTTCGCAAAAATTAACCACTACATGTCCTAGTTAAGGTCAAGTCCTCGATTAACGACGAAGACCCACTTCAGTGTTTTGTGTGTTTGTGTCGAGTTGGTGCCTCCACAAAGGAATCCGTTTGCTTTAAGCAAATGATTTTCATAGCTGGATGAAACAAAATATTTTTTATATTCTTTTTAATGCACTAACCCGTGCTAAGGACAATTCTAAAAACCTATTTAGAGGCTAAAAATTCCACCCATGCCGGGACTCGAACCCGCGACCTCTGGCTAACCGTGCCAGCGCTCTCCCAACTGAGATTTCAAAATTTCTCGAAATTTCACTGATTGTGAAATTTCACGAAATTTCACACGTGACTGATTTAGCCTTTAAATAGGTTTGCAAAATATTTTTTTGCACATTAAAAGCAGGTTTTTTTTTGTAGCCTATATACGTTCCACTGCAGGGCATAGGGCTTCTCTCAAAAAGAGAGAGCAGATTGTTTATTTGTATATATACATCACACTACCATTACAGGCTTACCTAATTCGATAGTGCAGGAACATTAAATTACAATTAGTTGCAAAATCAAACTATAAACTAACACTAGGTACATCATTAAACTTATAACTAAAATTGTAAATATAAATATTGTAATATAACATAGAAAATTACAAAACACCTAAACAGAAAATGTAATAAACAAACTATCCCATTACGGTTTTGTGGAATACTTTTAACAGAAAAGGACGCACTCTAAAACAATGTTCAATCTTTTATGAAAAACACTAGCAGGAGACCTGGCTTTTAGATACATTAGAATGAAGGCAAATTATATTATTAAAAAAAAAATACTCCGTTGGTATGTAGCACTTTCATACGGTCCCTGCCTCAACGATTTTTTCTTACATTGAAGTATCTAATCATAAGTACTTCTCCTTAACTTTTACTATCACACATGGGCACAGAGAATGCATATGCACGTGCGACCCCAGAACCACATCATCGTAACAGCCGCACCCGTTTACCGAAAATAGCGTTAATTGACACCAGCACAAGATTTGATTTTCAATTGCCACTTTCTATTTAGTGGTCACGTATGGTTGCTTTCCTTCCTATCCTGTAGTAATAAATCTTCAACTCCTCGTAATTACAATGTTGGTGTCGGTTGTGTGTTTCCATTAACGGCCTAGACATACAAGAAAACTGTTTGCTTCATTAAATTGTGCTCTGTATTTGATTTAATCATTCCGTCCAACTTCTTCTCACTCAGAGCTTAATTACTTACTATCTGCAAGAGTCATTATGTGTTCCTAATATCGACGCAGGTATTTCTACGGGAGATGAGTATTATTCAGAGTTGTATGGGTCCGCCTTTGCCCTGAAGACTGATAAAGTTTTCGCGAAAACCAAAATTACTCCTAAAAAAAGTAAAACCGGTAGTTCCATGACGTGGCATACGCTCTCATTACAGGAAAGCGTCACATCCTACAGCCATTCATGCTCAGTCTCCGGCACCGCAGGAATTCTATCCAAATTTACTTATCAGCCAGCTTCGCTTCCGTAGCGACGGCGATAAATTTACTTTCATCCCTTTCGCTGCGCGGCGCAGCCTAATTGGCATACATCAATAGCTTGAAAAATTGTAATTTTAAAAAAATATTTGCATATTCTAATTTTCTACTCAAACACGTTTGAAACGCTGGCTGGAATGCGAGCATCAGAAAAGCAATAAATTTTCAAATTTAGAAGACAGTGACACGTCAAATAGTTGTCGGGATCGCAGTCTGTCCCTGTCACGCGCGTAGGGCGGTGGCGCGCTTGGGCGGGCGATATGCAAATGCCTAGATTCGTGGTTGTGAGCTCGCGAGGCTGTGTGCGTGCCATGTACCATTGGCGGCGCTAGAACGGCCAACTTCGCCTTCAGTTACGGTTGTTTTTCGTTCCGCTGTTAATTAACTTCCGTATATTCTCAACGTAACTTTTCTCATCCCGTTCTCTTTAGTTACACTTTTTTCTTCTGCCCTCCTTCATTACCGTTTACGCTCAGGACTGTTAAATGTGAAATACTAACGGAAAGTTTTGTGATGCAATTAGTGCACTTTAAAATATGTGAGATGTTGTGATCGTTTTTTTCGGAGCTTAGGGGTAAGCGTGTTTGATATTGAATTAAAGGCTTTATTTATTATAATAATAAAGCCGTTTCAGTTGCTATCAGAGTTTTCATGGCACAAAGTCGACAGTAATTCTTAACGTCACGGCAATAAAACCAGTAACCAGCGAGGTAATGCATAACCCCTTTGTTATGGGAATGCCGTAATGTTACATGGAGTTACTTACTTCGCACAAAATGTTACTTTTACTGCTTAAAGAGTGAGTCTTTACGAGCTTTAAAATAAATTACTCACTCTTAAAAGATAGTTGGCATCCATACTTCGAACCGGGATGTTTAGTTCGCGATTAGTGCGAGCGAGAGATGAATAAAGACCCAGCTCATCGTGTGATCCCAATAATTATGGGTGTTTTGACAACAATCTTGTTGGATAACCATAAAGTGGCAGCGGGAATGCTTGCGTGCACAGACGTAAGTACCGATTTTCGTGAATCTCGAAACATCGAGTCGGGGTAATTATAACCATAAAACATTTAGTGTTTTTGGCCCCCAAATGTCGATTATAAACCCATTAAACTTATTTGAGAACGACGTCTAAAAAGTCATAATCCGGCCATAAATCACGGCCCAATTACAGCTGTAAAAAGGCATAATAAAAACTATGGTACCGCGTAAACTTAATTCGGGACATGCTTCCACTGTTTTAATGTGTCTAATGATTGTGCGTCTGTGTTGGTGATTTGTAATGGACGTTTTTATATTCGCGAATCCGAGGCCTAGCACGCGACCAAATATTCCGTGTGCTGCACGTCAGAATGCAGCCTTAGTTGTTTTTCTGAGTGAAGTCGTAAAATACCCAAGGAGGAAATTAATCCCAGCCTTTAGGGCAGCACCAAACACCTTTTAATTGCTCCTTTGACAGACATTAACAGTCTCTTATCATGTAGCTTTTCGGGTGTTGCCGATGCCAAAGTGATGGCAATATACTTTTTATAGTTCAACCGGGGTGCTGTTTTTAATACTGGGCAATTTATTATTGCAACAGTCCGCTCTGAGGGCTGCAAATTAGAAAGTTTATGTGCCGATGACCGATGAGATGTAGTCGTAAATTATTGTTTATGTCCTCATTCTCAGTTTAGCGGCTCGCGAGATGCAATTTTTGAATTTAGAGGATGAGTGATTTTAATTACACCCTCAAGCATCTTTATTGATTTATTGGTTATTAGTGGCCAGGAACTTTAAAAGTCTGCATAAGGTCAAGCATTGTTTTCTTTTAAAAAATGGTCAGTGACATTTGAATATTTCTTTTACACGTAAAAAACGGCCAGTATCATTCAAAAGGACAGTGCTCGCACGAAAAAGGATGAATAACAAAAGATATCAATGCTCAGATTGCTCAGACATAATAAAATAAATGCAAAACTAAAATAAAATTAAAAAGAAAACAAATACAGCAGCGTGGATGGCAGGCGACGAAAAGTATTCGCCGAGGAATGCACTTTTGCATATACAATGCCTTTTGTTTAGAGAAAGTATTCCACATTTTAACCTCCTGAGTGATTTATTATTTATTTTTATATGATTTATAGTGGTGCCGACCGCGGGTACAATGTCTTGCCTGCATCGGGCGGTAGCTTTCAGTTATTTTCTGTAGAATCGTAATACATAATTATTGTTTGAAAATAATATTATTTTTAGCCTAAGTGAATAGAAACCCTAATATTTTGTAATTTTATAGTTTTATAGGTTATTCTAAAACCAACAATGTTATTCTTTTTATTGTAATAATATTTACAGTAAAAAGTAAAATAACACCGATGGTTTTAGATTATTCTTTACGTTTTTTTTTACTTCAGTTTGATGTTAAACAAGAAGTGCTTTAATGGTAAAAAGTGACATCAATGTTTTTGAAATAAGGACAAAGTTGAAACCTATGTTACGGATGGCTGACTTATCATGTACCAACGCTTTTTTAGAGGTAAGTAACAGATACTTTAGCCTTGTTCTGCAAAATAAGCGAAGTTTCTAACCGTCAAACTCTAAGTATACGTGTTGATACTCATAATATCAAATACAACAATCGCAAAAAAATATCAATGAGCTACTTAAGTAACTTTATGCTACTTAGATTGTAACCATAATTTACTGGTGTTTAAGAAATACTTTTTCATTTTCCCTTTTACATTTTCATAGTTCAAGAAATTGGAACGCAAAAATTATTGCAATCGAAATAATTTACATTGTTTGTTGATTGCTGCCTTCGGGTCTAGTTGTAGTAAAGGAAAAGACAGCAAAAACATACTCCATTCAGACCATCTTTTCTCAAATCATCATAAATTCACGTGAGTTCAATCAACATAGCATTGCTAAAACATTCGTTACAATTCCTTCAAAAGTGAACATACGATTGTGGGTGACTGCATAATTACGGCTGTCGGTTCCAGTAGTATAAACTGTAGGATAAACGGCAACGCAAGCCTGCCTTGCCGATTATTCTACAGTTACAGGAGCTTACTAACATTTTTAACCGGCTCCAAAAAAAGGAGGAAGTTCTCAGTTCAACTCGTATATTACTTTTTTTAATACACCATTATGGACGGCGATCACACGCAGAGAGAGAAAAGAAAGAAAACATTCATTCAATCATCGTTCACTATGTCATCTTCATTCACTCACTTGTGCAGTATTGCCAACAAAAACAATGAAAACACTATTAGTCGCCAGACATGCGGACAGCACCCGTTCACGAACATAACGCCGGGGTCAGTCATCGCCAGTCTCGACCAGGGGCCGAATTATTCGCACCAAATCCTGTCGTAATCCTAACGTCTGCAGCAGTATTAGCATGGAGTTTGACATTTAGACAATTGGAATAGCTCAGGTTGTGATGACGTAATATAGGGGCAAATTAGAGGGAGATAGGCGACCCGGCCACCACGCCACTATTCCCATGATCAGGGGAGCGAGTCTCTAAAATGCTTAATTTTTCAATTAAGTCACATCTGTACGGTAATGGCAGTTTTATTGATACTATTGGTAGTCTTCTCGTCGTAGTCGTCAGGCTGTACATACTAGTCCACTGCTGGACATAGTCCTCCCCTATTGAGCGCCATAGCGCCCTGTCTTCAGCTTGCCACATCCAGCATCTGCCTGCAGTTTTTCACAGATCGTCATCCTACCTAGTCGGAGGGCATCCTACACTACGTTTGCCGAGTCGCGGTCTCCACTCAAGAACACGTTTGGTAGTCATGTAACTAATAGTATTCTAATGACTTATCCCATGTAACCTCGCTCGGTATGATCTTCTTTGGGGATACCCGTTTTATTTGAGTTATACTACTCAGATGACATTGTACTGCTATTGCTTAGTACATAAAAAGAGGCAAATAGCAGCTATTGTCGTGCTGATATCATCATCATCAATCATGGGCCGCCTTCATGGCTTTTCAAGTATCCCGGTCTTGCACCGCCCGCACCCAGCGACTTCTCGCCACGGTAACGAGGTCATCAGACAATCTGGCAGCAGTGGTGCTGATATCATTCTATTAAAAATCTATGGCAGATACACCTGGTGTTTCAGGTGCGTTAGGATCTGGAATCCAACATAGTGATGCACCAATGACTTTGTTTTCCAAGTTGCGTACATTTATGGTATTCACTCACCACACATCAATCCGCGGTGGGCACAAGTAGAGATTAATTAAGCCCATATTCTCTCTCTTTCTCTCTGGGAGATGGCTCATTCCTTAAAATATGATGTAAAATGTTTAAGTAAATTTTTTTAACCTGATTTTTTTTGTTATTTGAATATTTCTGCTTAATGCACCAGCCTTTATTCACATTATTTACTCAGCTTACTGGGTTATGAAAACAGCATGTCGTAGAGCGATAGAATAAAAGCAGTCAAGACAGGTGTCGAAAATTATCACCTCCAAAGTTTATTTTAATAACAGGGTTGAGCGTACTTAATGCTTGTCTTTTCCGTCGACTGAAGTTGTCTGTTCATTCATCTACTATATTATTACTCAGCGGTGTTTGTAAGTTCTAGGCATCAGGAACTACGGCTTCTGAAACAATTATAGTGTTAAACATAAATATACTTTTCTGTAATAAAAATACAGCTGATCGTCTTTCGCAATCGTACGGGACAGTTTAATTGTTTCTATCTACAACTGCATGTTGGTAAATATCGCAAACGATGATGCAGGTGAATACATCACCTCCATCATTGTTTATTGATGGAGGTGATGGTTCATTCCGGTATCACTGACAGAAGTTGTTTATATCTGGTGATAAAAGATATAAGCAAGTTTTGTTAGTCATACCAAAAAAATCTGTTCATCAAGATACATACCTCTACCACGAGAAACGTTTCGAAATCTCAAAAAATATGTTTTTTGTATAGGGTGGTCATTTTTGCATGGAACAGGTAATATATTGTTATTTTTGTGTACTGTTACAAAGGTATGATCACAGCAAATAAAAGATGTTTGTTGGTACTGATAATTAGATCTCCCATTTTCGAATAGATTATGAGGATTTTTGTAACATCCCGCACAGAAAACAAATACTGCTTAGACGACGGAGTCTCAGGCTGGAACTAGTATATAATTAGTAAGTAGAAAGTTCGGGTGCACTCAGACTATTGGTGGAGCGCACGCGATGTCTACGTTCATTTATTTTTCAAATGTTTAACTGATTAACTGTGTTGACATCAGAAGTGGAGAGAGGAGTTTATGTTTGTATCATTATTTTCAATTCAATCCAATTCCAAAATTCTTTGTTGCACAAAAAACACCTGTGTTTGGTTTGTACAAAGGCGAGCTTAATACTAATAATATTTTCGGAGTATTAAGAGATTCAATAAGGAAAAACTATATCGTCTGAATATAATTTTCGATGGGACAGTTGAAACCGTGCAAGACCTCTTACAGTTTTTTATGGGGTGGTGAGTGATGCACTAATTTTTGTAAGACACCTTAGGAAATGGTCAGTCGGTAAATAAAAGGTCGAACCTATTGAGCCTGCATATTGGACCCAAAAAAACTACAGTTGTATATTTTGGTAGAAATTGTTTTATAGTATTGTCTAAGGTTTCACATTTTACAATTTTCCGACGTTTCGGCACTTTTGCAAGTACCCTGGTCCCGGAAGACTTAGGTGACAGGCGTCTTTTTGAAAGCATTAACTGTTAGTTTACTACCCTCGGCAAAATTATGAAGTTACGTTCCAAAATAGGCAAACCAATTATTAAAAAATGCAAGCACGCAATGGACGCATGACTATTAGCGTTTTTTTGGAAAAGAAAGATGATGAATCCAGCCCTACGCTTGTTCGAGATCACGATTTCTGAAATACAATGCATAGGTACTGATATTTTCAGTTATTTTTCTAACACAAAGCGTAAGAATTTCGATAAGATTCTTTCTTTGGATAAGATTATTTCAAATGGCCTTGATAATCCTAGATTCATAGGTCGCGAGCTTTCTTGCGAATTCCCACAAATGCACATTAACAATCTTTGGGAATTAAGTAAATAATTGTCCGGCGGAAATAATTGTCGATAAAAGTCGAGCAGACAATAATCGGCGGCGCGCCATCTTGCCTGCGGCGGTGGCCAAATGTTTCCGCTTTAATTTCTCCGATAATTTGGAGTTTCCGGTCTCAGGCGATCGGGTCCTTCCTTTACACCCCTATTTTTTTAGTAGCTTATATACATCCCACTTTTGGGCACAGGCCGTCTTTTCATTACCACGCGTGATCGCCGCGGAATCACATACCTTACCACGCGCTGAGGTATGTGAACTGCTTAGATACTCAAGCATCCTCACGAAATTGTCCTTCACAGTTAGCCAGTGTTATTGTTACCACAACTGCGCAATAGTAGGTAACTTAGAATACAAAGTCCATGTCAGGATTCTTACCCATGTCAGCTTTTAATGTAAAAAATAACATCGTACGATATCTTGCCATTTATTAATTAAAATAAAAATCGATATCGATCGATATCAACCCTTGTTTGTCCACACTGCTGGGGCACGGGTCTTTCTCTTCTTGCATCACGGAAGGTTCAGCCACACTCCACCATGAGGGCCAAGTCCGGGTTGGTCGAAAATAAAAATGTTAAGTCTTAATTAAGCTATCTTAATGCGTATCTAGGCTATTTATAATAAGATGGGTAAACGAAGTATGTATCGACTTTGATTTTTTTATCATGCATTTTTTGCTTGATTATTTTGTAAGTATATACTTAATAATACGTATTTTTAACCAGCGCCATCATTTTCCTTCTCATACTTTATAATAATGAAAAAATATTTGTAGTACTTTTGTTAAATGTAAAAAAAACCCATATAGCATAATAAAATTACAAAAAAATGGCAGAAAAAATAAAATAAATAGTTTGGACATCTTAATTAAATATATATTTTTAGACACAACTTTTTTTTTAAATGTTAAAAACGTTGGCTGAGGATAGACAAGCTATATTCTATAGCCACATAATAAAAAAAAACAAATATCTAGCCTGGTCTCTTCCTTTCTTCCTATACCCTTCTGGTATACAGGCTCGAATTTGTGGTGTGTTGTTATATAATCTTTGTCCAATTACGTAAGCCAAATACCACACATGAAAAAGTATTCTGGGAATTTCATAGACCAGAGAACTTTTCTCTCGTGGATCAGACTGGAGGAGCCCACCTATCCGTCCCGTCAGTCGGCCATAATTATATTATTTCGGCAATAAATTATCGAATTTTGTACACAAAGGCAGTTGAGGTATGGGCTACTTCATTTTGGTTAAACACAAGACATATGGAACAGGTTGGATACCAACTCAAAGTATATTTAAAGTGATTATAATTGTAGCTGCGCAGTTAGGACAGACAAACGCCAGTTAGATCTTGCGTATTGTGGAGAGTATTCTATTGGGATAAGTAAATTTATATAATATTTGGGTGTGGCTAATTGTGATTGACCGAAGTGAAGTGACCTACTACACTGTCAGATAGGTACAATGAAAATCATAACCTCTAAGTTACCAGCGTCTTCTTTATGTAACTTTTCATGTATACATCTGTGTGCGAAAGCATGATGTTTACTTAGCTCTGCCGCATAGATATGAGGCGTAATATGTATAACACAATAGTTGTTACCACATTTCAGTGGATATCGGATAGTTTGATAAGTGAGTGTTATTTGGGCCACATAATTGTACTAAAAAGTCCAGTAGATATTTCGTTTCTGCACACAGATGTATGCGTGGAAAGTTACAAAATCAAGGCGCACGACATACATTTTTCAACAATGTACTGTCAATATTCGACACATAGTAACTTCATTTTAGCAGTACTCTTTATAATAGTAGGTATGATATCTTTATTCCGTATCGTATATTTGAAGATAGATAATATAAATAAGGCCCTTACGATCTTGGTTACGTCGTTTCCTTGTAAAACCTCCACCTCAGACTATTTTAATCGGATTTATCGAGTGTTTTAAGGAATCGTGCTTTTTACAAATAAGACTGTATTCTAAAAACCTATTTAGGAGCTAAATATTCCACCTATGCTGGGACTCGAACCCGCGACCTCTGGCTAACCGTGCCAGCGCTCTCCCAACTGAGAGAGCCAACTTGCCTCTAAATAGGTTTTTAAAAATTATCCTCAGCACGGTGCATTAAAAAGAATATAAGACTGTATTCTATAGCAATGCGTACAGTTTGCGACTACCACTTGCCACGATCCTAACAGTCTCCTTCGCCTTATCAACGTTCATTACTATTTGCAGACACGCACGCCGCTTTTGGGTACTTTTTATCTTGCCCTTTGGTCGAAGTATGTGCGACTAGGACGTCCCTTGCCGGGCCTTCCACCCACATTCGCTGTGTATATTTGTTTAGTCAAAATTGTTTCAGTTCTTCTTTAATCCTCTCTACGTGCCCAAACCAACGCCAAATTCCTTTCTCAATTTAAGTCACCACATCCGCTTTCAGTTCATACATAACGTTCTTTAATCAGACTATTGCGTATTCTGTCATTCAAAGATAACATTTGGCATGTAGCTAATACAGTGAGGTCTAGGGAAATCACGTGACCAGCGACTTCCCAAGTGCAAACATCGAGTCCGTCTAGGGAAATAACTCTATTTCAATTGCACGAATCGATACCAACGACGGCTTTTATTCGATTAATTCCTTTGGAAATTAACGCGGGTGGGTATCGACCACAAAACGAATACTACAGAAGGGCAGAAGGACTACTAGCCGACAGTGACAATGAGACAATCTAACTAAACTAGGCGCAGCGGTAGCGCATCTGCCTACCATGCAAGAGGTCCCGGGTTCGATCACCGGCTGGGGACAAAAAAAAAGCCTTGGATGTTTACATGTTTGTGATGTCGTTTATTCTGGCTCCCACGACACAAGGTATCCTAGTGTGGGGCCAGATACAATGTATGTGCCTGTATGTAAATGTTATGTTATGTTATGAATTTTTTTATTCCGTAAAATTGTGACATTTCATAAGTGTAGTAACAAAAGTAGCAACTAAGTGATTGTGTTGTATGAATGTGTGTGAAAGTTATAATTATTATGATTAAAAAAACTCTCCATGAAATGAGGAGAAATATTTGACGCATTTGAGGGCAATAAGAAATAAAATGCTAGCCATTATTTTATGTCTTACCTACAAAAGTCAAGAAATGATAGCTGTCAGGATTCTATTGAATAAAAAGTCTAAGTATAAAACTTTCGTAAGCACTAAACATTATTAGGTTAATTCCGCATTGACTTACTTGATTTTTGTCGGAAGAGTCAGACCTTCCCGGGTTGTACGACGACTCTAGTCACGCGTTTAGAGTTTCAAAAGTCGCGACTTTCCAGTGGATTAACTGTCAATTAGATGACAATGATGTCTGGAATTAAAGCCAGTACAATGCATGAGTTCTATGTTTTATTAAATAATAATCATGTAAACTCGGTTAATTAAAGACTTTGAAAAGACTAAGTTTGTAGTTTTTTGTCCATTTTTTCTCTAAAATTATCTAGATTTTGAAATAGACACCTACAGTTCTGCCAAACTCGATAAAGAATAGAGGTAAACAAACCAATTTAGGGTTATCACAACTCACGTTTTACAAATCTTCTATTGTTTACATGATTATAGCCTTTTACTTGCTAACTATTTATTAACAATTCCTATTGCAGCATATTAAACTAGAATCACTTAAATAACATGCATATTACCTTGTTATTTCGAAAAACTATAAAAAATTCGACATTAATTTTACGCGACAGCCCTACAGAAAAAGAAACATGGATGAAATTCAGGTGTGACAAACATTTTGGGTTAACTTTATGCAGACAAGTGAAGTTTAGTCGTTTGTCAATACATACGTGTATATGGCATAAGTATATATAGCATATATGTGTGACAAAATGGCACAAGACAAAAATATAGATTGCCCCCATATCATTGTGAATTAAATCCGATAGAAATCATATGGGGGCAAGTAAAAGGCCATGTTGCTGCCAAAAATAAAACTTTTTAAATGGCTGAACTAAATAAAGGTCCTGTTAGATGAGGCAATAAGTAAAACTACTCCAGCAGCATGGCAACGTTGTGTTGAACACGTAATTAAAGAAGAGAAGAAAACACTGAATTTGATCGTGTAATGGATAATGTCACTAATGAATTTATAATTCAAGTCTCCGGAGACACAAATTCATCCTCCTCTTTGGCCAGTAACAGTGATGATTAGTGTGAACATATGAATAAAAATATATACAAAGAACTTTCTTTTATTGCAATATTTGCAGTAGGTCCCAATCTCCTTCATAGTAGCATCTATAGGTACTTATTAATATTATAAAGTTGAAGAGTTTGTATGTTTCTTGCTTAAACGCTCTTAGGAAAATCAATCACGCTATTAGGAAAATCATGCGGCATGGCTAGCGTAGATGTTTGTTAAATCCGTCAAATCGGTTCAGCCTTTCACTATAAAATCATAAACATATAAACATAAATAAGCATTTTACATTAGTAGGAGGAACGATTATTATTTGTATGTAAACGATTTCTAGAAAAAAAGGTTGTTAACATCTGCCTTTTAGGTGTAAACAAGTCGTTGCCTAGCAACGGTTTGTTTATCGCCATTCGTTATCGAATTTGGCTCAGGTATAGTTTGAATTGTAACGTTCATTAAGTCGCAGTTCCTGCGCTACTTTGAATAAAACCTTTTCATTTTATCATTTCATTTTAAATTCTGACATTTCTATGTCTCAAAACGCGTGACTCGTGCAATTGATCCACGCTGTTGTCGCTTTGATTCGGAGATAGCACTCAGTATATCATGGTCAGATACAAAATGGAGTAAGGGAATTCCAAATAAAGCAAAAAATTGACAAACGATTCTTTTTCTTACAAATTAGCTATATTTATAGCATATTTACTTGAATAAATAACAATACGGTTTATTAAAATGTGCTTAAAATAGGTTTTAAATTACTCTATAATTTTACGAAGAGTTACTCTAGCCAAGTCTTCATTAAAATTACAAATTTTGACATAGAATACAATCAATATAAAAATTGTAGTCTATACCTACCTCCAGTTACTGTTGAGTCAGTTTAGAAAATTTTAGAAATACCTAATTCCAGTGTTCCCAAAAATGGTGTGAATATCTGGAGACCCAAGTTCGATTCCCAGTGCGGGAATCAATGACTTTGTTTTGTAAGTCATAACATTTGTGAAGTTATAGTGGCAATGCCCTTGCTAACTGTGAAGGAAAACATCGTGAGGAAACCTGAGTTTCTGAGGTGTTCAAATTCCCCAACGCTTGAAATTGCCAATCCACGGTGGGCACTCGTGGTAATTAAACCCATACTCTCTCTCTGAAAGAAGGCTAAACTAGAATTTTATTGAGCTGGTAATATTCCCAGCTACATCCCATTATCTATACCTAAAAGATTATGAACATGAAGTCAGGCTTCTGTGGTTAATATGTCTTGGGTATCGACAGACGCCGTTGTCATGACAACGCGCCCCATACTCAACCACGCACTAATTATGCCACACTGATTGCTTTCCACTTTTTTTTACCCGAGAAGACTGCCACCCCATCCCCGGTTACTCGGTGGGGTGAAAGCCATTCGATTTTTTTCGATGCTGATTTCTTGATTCGAATTATCGATTACTTAGAACAAAAAGAAAAGCCCGATTGTTGTGAACTAGAAACACTTCGAGGCCACAGTTGAATAGTTTTTTTTTTTCAATTATATTTTCGTGATTCTCATTTACGTTCTAATTTTCTAATTTGAGTAAATAGTTTTAACCCAATTCAGACCGTCAATTGTAAATGTACTTACTTTTGTAAATATTATGTATTAGTTTTTTTCCAGTGTACAATAAATAATATTATTATCTTAGATGCTCAATTTGAACCCAATGTATAAGGCCTGTGCCCTACAGCGGGACCCATAATTATGTTGTTTTATAGTTAATTAGATAGATATACCTACTTATAAAATATATTGACATTACGAGTACATATAATTAAATCTGCTCACGTATAACTTTTTTCTAACAACTAGCTTTTAATCTGCGTGTTTATTCGTATGGACCGCGGTGACGATGCATTTAAATGTTCATGACGTCACGCCGATCGATTTGAGGAAACGGCTCATTAGACTGTTTTTATTCGTCACAATGATTAATCGAGTGATTAATTATTTTGTTTCTATCGAAACGCACTGGCCGGCTGCTACGTAAACTTTTTGTTTGTTCACTTTTTTATTGTTAACACTGGCTGCTGCGACAGTCTTTATTTAAATATAAACATAATAAAAATTATTTTGTCACAATTCTAAATTGGAATTCTAAACCAATTAGAATAAAAAAAAATTAAGAAGACACAGTCAAGTCTTCTTAACGGTTACAAACAAAAGCTTACTCCCCAACTAGCATTCTCTGTGCTATGGGTAGGCTACTTCAAAATTGCATAATAGTATATTTTACAATAAGAACAGTATAGTTAATTAAGGACTTTGAAAAGATTAAGTTTGGAGTTTTCTTGTCGTTTTCTCGAAAATAATCTAAAATTTGAAATGCACACCTACTTTGGATTGTAACGTTTACTAAGCCGTAGTTTCTGCGCTACTTTAAATAAAACCTTTTCATTTCATTTCGAACAGATACTAAATGTGCTAATTCTTAACTAAAAGTGTTTGTCTTAAGACTACACAGGAAATAACACAATAGCAACACCAGTATTAACGTTAAAACAAGTCCCACTAATACTAAAATACAAATTACAAACTCCAAGCAAAATACAAATTCATCTCTTAACAATTCTAAAAAAGAACGTGACATTAATAATCCAATTTTGAATGCAAACACAGTGAATTGGAATCGCTGTTTTACTGGGCAATTCGCGAAGCTCCAAACTGGCCATTGATCAGATAGAGCAGCCCTGACCTTGCTCAACGTACGTACACGCGCGAGACTCACGCAATCATTCCCTCTACTCACACATACAAACTTCTTATAGGCTGAACGATCTGACTGGAGTTAGCCCAGTTAAAAACCTCAATATTCTCCTCTCAGATTTCCAATAAGAAATTATCGTTCAATTCACCACGAAACTAAGGGCGATAGTAATCATGAACGTAATCAAAAATTTACAGTCAATCCAACTTGTTAGCTGTCGAAACTTTACCGGCAACTGTGTAATTACAGTGAAATTATAACCGGTCACCCCTTAAAGTCGCTATTAGTGTGTCAAGCAAGGCGTCCGTGACTGTTAGCCCTTTATAATTAACGAGCCGAAGTATCGACTAAACAATCAATACGCGCCTGATCTATAGGAAAGAACACAAAAGCTCGGATAGATAACTACCCCGGCCCTCCCCCCCGTCTTACCCCACCGCTCATTAATAATATCGACCCCCCCTTTTCACTAATTATGTGTGTTGCGAATGCAAGCGTCGGTACTAACACTAACGTATACCAACCCACACATTTGCGCTCTATGCAGGGCAGTAAGCTGATGGACAAGCGGGCAACTTTTTGTCGCATGATTCTCGCGAAAGCACATATAATATATTAACTAACCAAATAAGACTTGAGCCTTAAACTAGTTCCAGTATTATTTATTTATAAGAAATAATAATATTTCTTTATTACTCAGATATTATCTGCGTTATTGCACGAAAACTACCATCTAGAACCCCATCTTTGAAATACGGTTAAAATCAAGAAATATAAATTAGGGGAATGCTTTTTGTTGAATCAATGAGATTAATGGATTACCTAGGAACAGCAAATAGTTAGATTGACATTATTTTTATCAACGGTTCACCTACTTATAGCCCAACAAAAAGTGTAATGGAATACAGTCCATTTTGAGTCCCTAACGTAACCACCCAACGGACGGGTCGAAGCCCACACGAAAATAATGTCCTTACTATGAGGATTTCATCCCGTCTCTTGACTAGACTGGCATGTATTTAGTCTAATTCACTTTCATAAAATATGAAATGTATCTCTTCTGTCTGGCCGCTGAATAAAACAGTTTTCAGTCGTACAACAAAAACTTGCAAGTTAGCAGTTGTCTTAATGCTTACGTTAATGGGTAAAGATAGCCCGCATTAAAAGTATTGATGGAAAAAATCAATACAACAGTGGTAGCATGAAGAAAGAGCATGTTCTATTTAGGTAGGTAATTAAATATTATTTTCATATAGGGATATAAGAATTATCTTTGTTTCTGAAAATCGTCAAGACATGAGCAATAATGGCGTGCTTACTTACGTTTTCATTCAAGCGGTTACTAAAGCAATCGATTCTTTACTATGTGTAGGAACTAAGAATCTAATAACATATTCTTGTGTCAATCCCTTTAAAATTTCACTGCAAGAAGATTCCAACAAGCGCCCCAAAATTCTCATCTGTTCTTAACAGAAGTTTAAAAGCAAGTATCAAGTTAGCAAATATGCGAAGCGACGGCCTGTACTCCACTGATTGGATTAATAAGATGGGGTTGCGGCAACCCTGGGGTACTGCCACCCCACGCGCTCACCCTTGCGCCTTACCCACGCGAAACAAAAAAAAGTGACTCATCAACTCACACTAATAAACAAAAATCACCCGCAAACCAAAAACGCCACCTTAACAATAACGGCATAGAGTCCTAATCGGTGGACTGAATGCTTCGTCCATACGTCTACTTAGCTATAATTGTTCATTAGCACACAAGCAAACGTGGTCATTGTCCGTAGTCTCGCATACTAGCGAGCGTTAATTATATCGGAAACTAGTATGTGGGGGTTAGTTGATTTGATTAATTCTACTTGGAGTTGACGCGTCGGCGCTTCGAATGTCGCTAAACATAATAATACGAGTATATTGGAATATTCGAATACAACAAAGCTAATGGTTTATTTTGTTTTTCCCAAACCTAAGAAAAAAAACATGGTACTAATCGGCGCAAAACTATAAACTATGAAATTTCAACAACAAAGGTTGATTTTCTTCCAAAATATCTCTTAAATATATGTGTACTTGGGATAAGTCAGAAAATATGGGCTATTTCTTACTAAAACCAATATATTTGTTTTTAATGGTATCTATCCACTGTAATTTGTTGTACTTCGTTAGTGGTTATGTAAAGTCGTCACGATATTTTAAAAGTTATTTTTTTATTATCACAAATTATTGATACAAAAGAAGTCAACACACATTTATTTAAACTAGTACAGATTCTGCAAATAAATTAACGTTGCAGGTCAAACACTGGTGACCATTTCAAATTATCGAATGTCTTGAATAGATAGACAAAAACTACCAAACGTCTTTTTGATTTAGGTCTTTAATCTGAGAGGTTTATTATTCTATAAAACCAATGCAACAGGCGTTAATACTAGACATAATTTTCATCTAAATAATCGTTATTAATGTATGGATATTAGCACTCCACCGCATCTCTATAAACTTTTACAGGATTGCGCTCAAATCAGATGCCGTACTGGCAACTTTACTTCCTACTCCATGTCACTATATTAAAGTCGCCAGCTAAGTTTATTTCGATATCAACCCTTGTATGTCCCCACCGCTGGGGCACGGGTCTCTTCCTGCATCGTGTACCCGATGTCCTGCACCAGGAAGTTTACGTCATACTCCAACACAGGGGCCGACTCCGGGTTGGTGGAGTTTATATAATAGGACTATATAGTCCTATTATAAACTTAGCTGTCCATCATCAAACACCGGAAATCAAACTGCATTGAGGTTCGATTTTTAACGTGAGACGTTCAATAGTTTTCCTCAAAGCAAACGACTACACAGAATTGTCCCCCAAACTCCGCGGAAAGTTTCCCGCTGGAGGCAATTAATATGGTTTTTTGCAACGTTGTGTTGCCCGCCGTGAATAAATAATGAAACGTATACCGTTTCCGGGCTTCCACAAACGCTGTCCACGAATCCTCGCGTGCTTAATATTGCCCGAAAACGAGAAAAAAACGTTGGAAATTTTTATTATTGACTGGCTTCAGCCCAATATGGAACATTGACAAATTGCTTCGGTTTTTAAACAATTTCTTGTTGCTTTTTCCGCCGCTTGCCCAAATACGTTTCGGGGGGGTTGACGCAGTGTGGAATGGCGGAATAAATGCTATTAATTGCACGTTATTCTAATAAAGTTGACGTTTTGGGTAATTTATTACTCACAGTATACTCAGACTGTAATATTCTTCGTAATATTTCAACGGATTCCTGGTGTACTGTGAAAAAAAAAATTACTCTACTTTAAAAACTATTTAAAGGCCAAAAATTCCACCCATGCCGGGATTCGAACCCGCGACCTCTGCCTATCCGTACCAGCGCTCTTCCAACTGAGCTCATGGACGACTCATCGGCATCAGTGAAATTTCATACCTCTAGATAGGTTTTTAAAATTGTCCTTAGCACTGGTTAGTGCATTAAAAAGAATATATTCTACTCTACTCTTTCACAATTTTTAAGTCCCATCGCTGTTTCTTTCAAACTAACAGCAAAGCTTGCTTTTTTTTTGTCTTTTATGCAGCCAATAAGCGTCCCACTGTAAAACACAGGCCTTCTTTTAGAGAGAGAGTATGGCCTTAATTGCCACACGTTTCCACCGCGGATTGGCCATTTCAAGCGCTGAGGTATTAGAATACCTCAGACGCTCCTCACGGTTTCCTCACGATGTTTTCCTTCACAATTAGCGAGTGGTACATATTCACAATTAGCGCTACTATAGCTTCACAAATGTACATTACATAAAAAAAGTCATTGGTACATGCCCGCACTGAGAATCGAACCTGGGTTTCTCGCTTCTGAGGTCATTGTTCTACACAGTGGACTACCGCCGCAGCCATGCTCTACTTGGTATTTTAAGATCCAACGACTCACAGAAAGAAGGCAGTGTAGCCTTTAACAATACAACGCACGATTACTGTGGATCATTAAGAGACATCATTAATTACGACTTATCGAAGAAACAAGAAAGTATAATTAATGCAGTAGAAATAAGGTCCTTGTGTAGTGTTACTTTGAACGACAGGATATGCGATAGTCTGATTAGAGAACGTTGTGGACTGAAAGAGGATGTAGTGACTAGAATTGAGAAAGGAAAGTTGCGTTGGTTTGGACATGTGGACAGGATGAAGAAAGAAAGATTGACGAAAATAATATACCTATATTGCTAATGTGAGTGGAAGGGCTGGTAAGGGTCGTCCTAGGAGGACATACATCGACCAAATAGGGGGTGTATTAATAAAGGGGAAGATAAAAAGTACCCGGAACCGGCGGCGTGCGTGCATGCAACGACTTATGAACGTTGATGAAGCGAAGGTGATTTGTCAGGATCGTGGTAAGTGGCAGTCTCTGGTCTCTGCCTACCCCTCTGGGATACAGGCGTGAGGATATGTATGTATTTATGTATATATAGATACGACCTCTAACAATGGACTTGCAAAGATCCCTCCCTCAATTTAATTAACCAGAACCAAAAAAACCTTACCACGACTCGACACCATCTCTCCACAATATGTTAATACAGCAGCACACTCGTCCACTGTCGTTTTATCTTCATATGCAAAATATTAGCTCGTGCCGGACTTATGCAAATACGTTGCCACCTTAACACGTGCTCGGTGAAGTGATGCGAGGAAAAAAAAGAGTATGGATTGCGCCTTATAACTGGCTCCGTATGCAAATGGACCTCGCTTCGTCTCCAATAGATACGGCCTAGTCACAGAATGAGTATAAACAGAGGAGCGCCTATGGTTGGTTGAGAAGGTTGAAGGTTGGTAAAGTTGAGATTGAATTACCTTAGTAACTTGAGGTCATAAATCTGAATGTCTAGAAATCTGAATGTCTGGTAGGTATTCGTATGCCATGGTTCAGAATAGTATTTCTTAATGGTTCGAGATACCCATTAGTTATATATTAAACGGCTCTAATCGCGATTATTTATTAATTAGAACGTAATTACCTTAATTTCGGACATTTCTGCAGCGTTGCAGTTTCCGTGGTCACGGGTAGACTGAAGTGGCAAATACAGTCAAATATTGTAGTTTTTAGGCAGCAGGCCGATATACCGTTTATTATATGAATAACCATGGTTAAAAGTTTGTGATTGACAATCCTTGGCGAGAACTCAGACAATTTTAATTATTCTTACCGAGCCATTGCAAGACGCTAAGTTTTAAGTTATTTAGTTTTCGTAAGTGACTGCATCTACGAGTATTAGGGGATGATCGGGCTAGAAGTAACAGTAGTGTGAATCTATATACAAACGCAATATTTTTATATAGTTTTAAGTTATTTAGTTTTCGTAAGTAACTGCATCTACGAGTATTAGGGGATGATCGGGCTAGAAGTAACAGTAGTGTGAATCTATATACAAACGCAATATTTTATTGGTATTTTTCTAAATTTTTCATTTGTAGTGACCCTCACAAGATAGGCACAATTTATCAACCACAGGACTACTCAGGAACCAGTTCTAAAGAGCTGCTACAGTAACACCATGAACAGCAGCAAAACGAGTTTCGAACTTTTTGATTGGATGGTTATTGAAGATTTTTTTTAATCAATTGAGTTCTTTTATTATGTGATATTCATCTACGGACATAGTCAGCCAGTGTCAATTCACTTCTGCACATAGACCTCAATATGATATTCACCGTTAAATTAAACTTTAACCTCTGCATCTATGTAATGAGATAATTTATACAGCGTTCAGTGGCAGTTTCGCTTCCACTAGCTGGGTGAAGGTACCACTCGGACGCTACAGGGCCTGGGACATCGTTTTCAATTGTTTGTTGTTAAGGCCTTATGGGCGGCTTGATAACTTCTGACAGTAAGGCCCGCCATTGTCTTACGATCCTCCACCAACCCGGACTTGGCCCCCGTTTACACGCGGACACACACACACACACACACCCTGACATACACACACACACGCACACACATACGATTATGATCTACCTAAATAATAAAAACACATGGCTGAGTTTTATACTTTTATCTTTTTTTTTATATTTTTCTCTTAATAGTAATAAAGTAATCTTTAAAATAAGAAAAAAAAATCAAATTAAACTAAGATTTTCTCAAGCTATGGAAGTGCGGTTTCACCTGGTACAGGCATTATACATGCTTAAAAGGTGGCTCCAGATACTATGTACCGTTAAATTAAGCAGTTTACGTAAATAAAGATTTTTGTATTTTGTATTTGTATTGTATTTGTGGTGGAGTATGGCCTAACCATCCTGCGATATAGGAAGAAACCCGTGCCCTAGCAGTGAGGACATTCAAGTGTTGATATAAAAGGTGATCAGTCAGGATCGTGGCAAGGGGCAGTCTCTGTTTTCTGACTACATCTCTGGGATACATGCGTGTGTTTTATTTGTGTTGATATTTTTTTGCGTTTTTTTAGCTATCGGGATGGTATTGACGCTGGCTAAGCCTGCTCTATCATCATCATCATCATCACCATTACCATAAAAAATAATGACCGTTGTTTAATCCCTGAATGGTTCGTAATATTACCTGAAGTTATTATTGGATATTTTACAAAAGTAAAAACCATTAATATTGCAATCAGTTGCCACGTACCTGTTTCGAAATGAAATGAAATGAAAAGGTCTTATGCAAAGTGGCAAAGAAACTGAGGCTCAATGAAAGTTACAATTCAAACTAGGTGTCCATTTCAAAATCTAGATAATTTTGGAGAAAAAATGGACAAAAAAACTCCAAACTTAGTTTCAACCTACTTTTTGTTAAATCAAATACGAATTAATACTTCACCTAATACGTCACGAAGAAAGCTGGTGTTATATACCTCAGCGCTTGAAATTGCCAATCCGCGGTAGGCACACGTGGTTACCAAGCCTATATTCTATCTGCGGGAGAAGGCTTATGCCCTACAGTAGGATGTATATAGACTGCAATATTATTACCTAATACTTCCAGCCATCGTGGTGGTAGGATTTGCCAGTCAGCGTAAGGGAATTCTCTAATTGTTGCCCAGGACATTATGAAAACTTATAAGAATTATGAGCATTCTTACGAAACATGTCGTCGTCAGGCTATACTAGTCCACTACTGCCCTCCCCTAAAGAGCGCCACGTTGTGCTATCATAGGGGGTAATGCCCATAATCCCCACGCTGGGGTTGGGGATTGCAGTTCTGTGGAGTTGTACTGCAGAGGGCGCTGCTGCCCACCCCCGGTTTGTGTCCCTTAGTCGCCTTTTACGACACAGAGCACATGAAACTTGTGAAACATGTTAATTCTAAAAACCTATTTAGAAGCTAAAAATTCCACCCATGCCGGGATTCGAACCCGCGACCTCTGGCTATCGGTGCCAGCGCTCTATCCAACTGAGCTAATGGGTGACTCACCGGCATCAGTGAAATTTTGAACCTCTACACTATTCTCTGTATTACGTACAGACAGCGACATCTGGCTAAAATAGATTGCATCACTTACAGCCCCGACTACCTACTTTGCAGTTAGGTTTTTATATCGGAATGATATCGCTGTACCCACATGATTATACTATTTTTTATTTTTAATGCACTAACCCGTGCTAAGGACAATTTTAAAAACCTATATAGAGGCTTAAATGTTAATTCTAGCCCCGTTCTCCCCTTGCTTATCCCTAAAGATTTCAAAGTGTGATTTTTGTGGCGATGGGAAACTTTTGGCAGGGTGGTATGCTAATTCGGTGTCCACAGCACGTGGACATAGATATGTAAACTAAGCGATCGTGTCACCTCGTATTATTATACTTAACTGATGTTTCGGCGAGATTTATTCGCATATTTCAAGCTTATTTACAACTCCTTAATATTTAAATGTGAAAGGATTTGGTTTATTTCATTACCGATATGCTAAATGTTATTCAAATATTTGCGAATACGCTAGGTATAATATTTTGAATGGACGTGTAATTAAGCCTGGTAAGTCGTTAAAACGTTCCTTTATTGGCTAAAGTATTCATGTCAAACCGAAACAGCCTATCTAAATCGACTTTAGAATTAATTCGTAGACTATCATAATTTAGCTTTAGGAAAGAGAACTAGAATTACATTTTTGAACTAAAACTTTCGTAAGCACAACACATTGTAGACTTTTAGTCGGGATCTACTTACGGGTGTTGTTAAATCGGAAGAGTCCGACCAGGCTCTGCGAATCGGAGCGAAACCTGGTCGGACTCTTGCGATATAACATAACCCGTAAGTAGATCCGGACTAAGTATTTTAGAGATATGTAAAGTTGGCTGTGCTACATCCATATCAACCCTTGTATGTCCCCACTGCTGCACGGGTCTCTTCCTGCATACACTACCACGGGGGCCAAGTCCGGGTTGGTGGAGGATTGTAAGACAGTGGCGGACCTTACTGTCAGAAGATATCAAGCCGAAGTGGTAGTCACGGGACGGTCATCCATCCTGCACCTTTTTTTTTTAAACATTTATTCAAATAAAAATACAAAAAAATACAGAAGTTGGTTTCTGCCAAACTGCATAACAGTTTGTTGGCAGATGCTCTTGGTTTTACATGTTCGAGTTATCTTATATGCTAGGTACATACAAATACTAAAAAAGAAATTTAAAGACTCCCTACACACTACCCTCTTGCTCGCCCTACGCCTAAGGCTTGGGTTCGGTCAGTCACATGACATTGCCACGAACAAGAGGTCAGTGTGCCGGGCAGAATCCAAGCTAGCCAACTACCCACTACCTACATACACATCAACTACAGTTGACTTAACAGAAATTCTGCAACTTTTTTCTTATATATGACTTTACAGACATTCTCACATCTTAAAGTAACCGGAAGATCGTTTAATATTTTCGGAATGAGATATTTTCTCATACGCATACCATAATAATTTAGAATTCTAGGCATGACCAATTTTCTGAGAGATACATTTCTTGTCATGATTTTACATGACGCGATGGTACGGATAGCCAGAGGTTGCGGGTTCGAATCCCGGCATGGGTGAAATTTTTAGCCTCTAAATAGGTTTTTATATTTGTTGCTTAGCACGGGTTAGTGCATTAAAAATAAAAAAAATATTAAATAGTGTAATGATTTTACATGTTATAGGTATTTTATACGAATTAATGCCATATTGTTCTACTGTCAATAAAAGCTTTACTTTTTCGTGTACAGGCCAAATTTTACAGATTTCAAATAGCTTACTATAATCTCCTTTGCAGTTTACTTTTGTATTTTTATCCACTAGCTGTTTTAGAAACCGAATTTGTAGGTCTTTAATTTGATCTAAGTAAGTCTTAAACGTACAACCATAGCTACTCAGCCCATACGACAGTATCGAGTCTACCAGTGCGTAATATACGGTATAAAGTATAGCCCTATTTGCCACTCCACGCAGATGGTAAAATTTAGTAAGTACCGCCCTAAGTTTGCAACAAACGTCATGTACATGTGCCTTCCAGGACATATTTCGATCTATAGTGCTCTATAGTAGATCTATAGTACCTGACCGCGCCTGTCGTGCCTTAACGAGCGCTTACTGTGCTGCATACATTTTACCAATTTCATTTGTAATTGAATTAATCGTGAAAGCAAAATATGAACATCATATATTTACATACGACGGTTTTTGCGTCATAGCTCTCATATAAAAAAGGTTGTCTACAATTCCCCATAATTATTATTATTTTAATGTTTATAATATTATTGTTAGTATTTGTGGTGTAGACACAATAAAGAATATTTTATCTATCTATTGTAGTACTTAAGTATAATTAAAATAATATCATATGGCGTTCCGGTATGAATAGATGCTGGGCAAGTTTATTTAAAATCCTAAGGTTGTCTGGAAGAGATCACTTTAAATGATATGGCCGCCGTCTGTACGGAAGAAATATGTAAGTTCCTTTTTTATGTACAATGAAGTATCTATCTATTTCATATAAAACCAACATCCTAGGCACTTCCTTGTTCATGTGGTCTTTTCACCCATCAAGTGTGAGTCATCTCATTACGTAGATGCAACGGCCATTTTATTATTTTTTTAGAACAGTCGACATGACATCAACTTTTACATTTCTGTTGCGAAGTTGCTTATAACGTGAGTGCAAGCTTGTAGACGTTGATGTGCCGTATACTTTACTGGACTGAACAAATATTTTTGTATGCAGCGCCCAATTAAGATCATCCAAAACTGAATCAAGTTTTGTTTGTTTCTGAGTCGGCAGAAAAGTTGGCAGCAACATTCTGAAGGTCAATACTGACAGATATACGATAGCCATAGGCTAAGCGTGCACGGGTTACTTTGGTCACCGTGACTATTTCGTCACTCCGTAGATATGTATGGAGATGCGCGAAATGTCACCCAGTTGTCACGTCGTAACATACACGCATTTCCATACATATCCACGGTCTTGATAAGAGTGACGAAACAGTCACGGTGACAAAAGTAACCCGTGCGCGCGTAGTCATATTCTAAAAAAACTAGACCCGGACACTAATTCGTCCGTCAATCAATTGAAGTAGTGGGGCACACTGTGCAGTGACGTAAAAAAAGTAACAGTAAGTGTCTGAAATAAAAAGGTACTATTTTTATTTCAATTGGCATAGAGCATTCCAGAATATACCCATTTCATGCGGCCCCAAAGTTTCCAGCTCAACGTAGCTCGGCGGCAGCCACTGACACCACACCTGTCCGCGGGAATCTAAAACCTATTCCCAATACGTTCGATGGCATATTCTTGAATTTCATACGTATCTCTAATTTCAATAAGACCCCTCCGTACCTGCGGCTCATCTACATATCAATATTCGTGTATGTACGGGAGCGTCGCGGAAATTTCTTTGCGTTTACTATAAGTATGCAACCCGTGCTCCATATCATTATAGACAAGGGGTTCTGCTATTCCGATCCAGGCTACTTAGTCCCTCGGATTATTTTTACATCGTGAGGAAAGGTTGGCTCCACACGTATTGACTTGTTCTTCCTGTGGGCTAAGCCGAGTAAGCTGTCAGGATTATATAGGTGCTGGGCAGGCATACTCCATCTGAAAAACAATGTCCCGGGAACTGCTGGGTCCGAGTGATCCTCATATGTTATGTATGAGTGAAGGCGCTACTGGACGCTCTATATAGCTTCGTATCTACGTAATCATCTCATTACGTAGATACGAAGGCCAAAGTTTATCATTTTACTTTGGCTGGTGTCTTATTTAGAAATCTTGCTTGTATTAAAGCTTAGAGTTTTTTTAATGTAGTCTATATACGTTCTAATGTAGTTCTCTCAGAGAGGGAGAAAATGAAGAAATTAAAATGAAGTAGAGAATTACAGAAACACTTTCACCATATCATTACACACAATAGGCTATTGTGGGAGAGTGTAGGCTTAATCACCACACGAGCTGACTTTGGATTGCAGTTTCAAGTGCTGAGATATGTGGGTACCTCAGACAATCAGGTTGCTTCACGATGTTTTCATTCGCGGTTAGCGAGTGGTATTGGGTACAAAATCGGACGGCCTCGGTGGCGCAGCGGTTTGGAACTCTGACTGTAAAACCGAAGGTCTCGGGTTCGATCCCCGGCCGGGCCAAACTAGGAAACGAACTTTTATAGTTTGTCTCGGGTCTTGGATGTTATCTATGTATTTATTGTAGTAAATCTATCGTCGAGTTAGCACCTATAACACAAGTCATTTAGTTGTACTTAGTATAGGGCTAACGAGATCTGTGTAATAATTATGTCCATGAATATTTATTTATTTATTATTATTATTAAAATCTGCATGCGTCCTAATCAATTCAAAGTATTAAAATACTTCAAAATTACACAGAAACTGTAACTTATTCAATGTTACGAGTAATCAAGCGATTCTTCTTCTTCTTCTTCAGGCTATATTAGTCCACTGCTGGACATAGCCTACCCCTAATGAGCGCCATAGCACAAGGTTGTGCCATCATTGGGGGCTAATGCCCATAATCCCCACGCTGAGTATGCGGGTTGGGGATCGCAGTTTAGTGGAATTGTACTGCAGGGGGCGTAATCAAGGGAGGGGGGGGGGGGGTAATCAAGCGATTATAACTATAAATTATATGTAACATTTTGTTTCATTAAAGTTCCTTCGGAATGATTTTCGAGAAAAGCGAAGTCGAAGCCCAGGTGAAACAGAAGGGAACAGCCCAAGATTACGGTAAAACTAAATCGCCCCATTTCGTACACTGTCATACCCTTTGCCTACAGTAACGGTTTCTTTTACAACGGACTTTTTGTAACGCGATATTCGAGACTTTGTTTTCAGTAGGGGTGGGATTTGTTGCGCGACGTTTGATTGGCGTTAGGTTCTCTCCTGGCCCTTTGACGATTCAGTTACTCGATGTTAATGGGCCCACTGTAAGGCGATAGAGTAACTTTCAAGAGATATCACTATCTAATGATACTAAACTTTGATGTTACCAAGAAAATCCTCTTTGTAAGTTCCGTGTTCAGGATACCAAAACTATTTTGTACACGAAGAAATATGTTATGGTCCCTGGTCTTTGTCAACCCTTCCGGGAAACAGGCATGAGTTTTTGTCATGTAAAAAAACCGTTCTCTCTGAGACGAAGGAGAAAGGAAAAACTTGGCTGGAGCTACCATCCTAGCTATGAACAGAGATAAATGGAAAGCTCTTGTGTCAGCCCCAGCCTCCACGGAGAAGTAAAGGGACCAAAGAAGAAGAAAAAGAAAAAAATATTCTGCATAAGAAATCAGAAATACTGCTCAACATTTGATTGCACAACCTAAAACCCCCTTAACAGGCGCAATAATTCGTTACAATTATCTGATAAGTATCATCTAAATCACAACCCCTTCTTCCCACAAGAAATCGTTCAATGCATTTCACGTCTCTTCTCTATTATTAAACGTATCCTCCTTACCCTTCCGATAGTCAATCCGACATCAAAGTGCCTCGAATTTATGCATGCATCCGACAATAGGCGGCCTCTGCTGCATAATTTCATTACAGGGACTTTTGTATCGATTAGGGCAGGTATCGGAACGTGAAATTAAATTTGGACCCATCATTGGTTAATTTCTGGATTGTCCCCGCTCTCGATCACGTTGCGTCTCGAAGGTTAACAATCGGAGCTCTTGCATCGATTTATTTCTCGCGCGCATTCTGATGATGTATTGAATGGCTACGATAACGGTTCTGCATTGTCATTCTACAGGGAGCGCATAAAGTATTCTTTTAATTTGCATATATCAGTTATTGATTGGAATATTATTCAAATGGCACTGTTTAGAGTCACTGGATCGATCCGTTACGGTTATCGTAATTTGACTCCGACAATAGAAAATTTGCGTGGCTCAGTAATGGCTCTATGCATAACGAACTTTTTCATTACCATGACGTTCTATATAGCAACACTCTATTCAATATTTCTATGTAAGCACTCCATCCTTTTGTGCAAAGTTCACGCGTTTTCTCCAGACTTCACTTGTATTAATTAAACAATCGTTGTATACGGCACTTTGTAGTCAGAGCCTACAAAACACTACACTATCGTGTAGTTTGAAAACTTAATTGTGGTGGCGGTTGGCGGCGCGTTTTCTGTGAAAACATTGCTCCGTGTATGAGCCTCAACATACGAGCTGACAGCTTCCGTCACCGACCGTCGCATATTTCTGAATGCCTTTTGTTCTTACTTAAACAATGAAGACTTCAGAAAACAATTCAGATGATAGATACCATTTCTTGCCCAGTATCTAACATCACTTCACCATGTTTTCCCATAGGTTGAACTGACAGTTCACTTGTGACAGTCCCATCTTCGGGCAGTATTTTTTCAAAACATAATACCTATGAGATTGTACCCAAAGGTGGTATGCTTAGCATACATTTGAATAACGTGAATGGGGCACACGCCGCCTACTTTCTTCACTATTTATTTCGTATTACCATTTCAAATATATGTGCGTCCTTTAGATAAATAAATGTAACGCTTGTCTACTAATGTTGGAAGAAATAAGATCACTTACTTTGCATAACAGGAATCGTTTGGCCCGTGCTAAGCGTACGCAGGTAATGTTAACAGACCGTTTTATGGACATTTGCATACTTGTGGCCAGGGTTTAAATATTTTGCATATAACTAGTCAACAGACACCCTTAAATATGCACCGACGCCGCACGGCCAATTCTGCTTTAAGAGTGCCTATATTTTATTCGTATGCAAACTGTTTGCTTAAATCATCCCTTTGTTGGGAAAGTATTCATAATGTGAATATTTTTAAGCTAGCACGAGTCACCGAGTTGGAACATTAAAATGTTAATCAGTCCAAGCTAATCAAAATCGTATTTTAATCTTTGGAAAAGTGTCAGAAATGACATTAGGCGGAAACCAGTTTTCATGCCACTCCAAAATAAGATGACCTACAATTCCTTATTTCTCCTCCTATGAAATAGTCGGGGAAGAGGGCCATTAGAGGCCCGCCAACGCTGGTACTTCCATTGAGGTAATTAGAGTGAAGCCGGTTGAATGAACTAATGTATTCATGTAAAGTATGACGTTTGTTTATATGCAAATTTGCGTTGCATGGAAGACGCAATGCGAAAAAGATGATAAATAGTGCAGTCAGGAATTGGCTGTTTCGCGAAATTAAAATCACTTTTAACGACCAAAAACTTGACGGTTCGTTTTCATAGGAGCTAATTAAATACCTGGCGTAAAATTTCGTGCAAAATGCAAGTCACGGAATAATTTGCCCCGAAAGCGAACGAGGCTGACTGAATTAATTGTCTTAATAAATTTCGCCATTGTAATTCACTTCTTGGCATTCCAAACTGCCGTTACTGCAAAAAATTTAATTCGTCTGTATACTCTGTAGTATCAGAAAAAATATTAGTGTGAATTATTTGAAGTAGTACTATTAAAAATAACATCTTACATAGGCAACGTTCCTTTAAAGCCTGTTATTAATTTAGTCCGCCTGTTTCAGGCATTTCATCTACTTAAAAAAGTGTTTTGTTCATTCAGGAAACTTTCTTTTGGACGGGACACATGATACTATGTGTACTCTATACAGGAGAAAGTTTCAAAATACTTCAGAAACACTTATAATCAGTTTCACGATTGAACCCTTTCCAGTACTTAAACAGAATACTTTAACTGGCTCTCCAAAACTCGGTGTAAACACATGACGTAACCGCACGACAGACGCGTCGGGAACAAAGGGCATCAATCATCATTATTTTAATTCCCCAAAATCAAATATTATCGGAATCGGAGTGAATGGAGTCCGGCCGGGTCCGGCGCCGGCAGGGACGGCTTCCGGCCCAGCCCGACCCGCGTCACTGTGCTTTGATGAAGCTCGATGCTAATAAAATGTTGCCCTTCTACAACAAACTAGGCAGAGTGCTTTGACTGGCTTCCCTTGACTCGATACGTTCTTTTGGTAGTTTTTAGGGGTACGTCCACTAGGATCACAGAAACAGATCACAGTCGCAACGGATCACATCAAACCGAGCAAAATATTCCACTCGGATCATTTGATCCGAATGGACTACATTTTTGATTATATTTCTTTCAAGCTTTCTCTTCCAGTAGAAGATAGAGTTTTGATAGACTTTCTTGGAGTTCAACAGCAGCTTATTCAGCTGCGGACCGTTGTTATGTTAGTGTGCTGACAACTTGAGATTTCTTTGAAATATCTTGTACAAGAAACATTTACAAGTAGGTAGGAAAGTATGTACATATTTTATACATACATACATAACCTCACGCCTGTATCCCAGAGGGGTAGGCAGAGACCAGGGACTGCCACTTGCCACGATCCTGACCGATCACCTTCGCTTCATCAACGTTCATAAGTCGTTGCATGCACGCACGCCGGTTCCGGGTACTTTTTATCTTTCCCTTTGCTAATACATCCCCTAGTTGGTCGATGTAAGTCCGTCTGGGACGTCCCTTACCAGCCCTTCCCCTCACATTTGCAATATATATTTGTTTCGTCAATCTTTCTTCCTTCATCCTCTCCACATGTCCAAACCAACGCAACATTCCTTTCTCAATTCTAGTCACTACATCCTCTTTCAGTCCACAACGTTCTCTAATCAGACTATTGCGTATCCTGTTATTCAAAGTAACACTACACATACTTCTCAAGGACCTAATTTCAACTGCATTAATTCTACTTTCTTGCTTCTTTTGCCACACCCAAGTCTCGCTACCATACATAAGTGTTGGGACCAGCACGCCACTATGAATAGCCAATCTAGGTCTTTTGGAGATGTTTTGGCTGCACACAATAGAGTGCAAGGCACTGTTTACACAATTTCCCGCTTTTACTCTTCTTTCTATATCACCTTCACACTTTCCATTCCTCTCCCCAAATAGACAAATTCTTTTACTTGTTCCACTCTTTCGCCTCTAATCGTTATCTTGCAATCAGTCATTTCATCATCTTTTTCAAAGACCAGTACTTTCGTCTTACTCACATTCATGTTCATACCTTTCCTTTTAAAAGCCTCATCCATTACCGTGACTTGTGTCTGCAAATCTTGTGTTGCGCAAATCCAATGACTTCGTTCAATGTCACGTGCATTTGTGAAATTGTAGTATCAATACCACGCGCAAACGTGAAGAAAACAATGTTGAGGAAACCTCTGAGCGTCTTAAATTTTGACATACTTAAGCGCGCTGCTAATTAAGACCAAAATTGTTTTTATACGGATTTCACTCGTTTATTACATTTTTTCAATCAATACAATACAATCAATACAATTAAGACCCTCCTCTCTTTCTGAGAGGAAGGCTGTGCCCTTAAAAACTGGCTCGCAATGCTATCACACAGTTATAGATTTAACAGGTCCCATCGTCTTAGGGAACCAAATAGAATGGTAAACGACGCTAAAGTCAGTTTGGAAAAATTGTGAAATCAGACCTGCATATACTACATAGATGGTAAGAAGGCGCGAAAGGCCCGTTTCCTAGCGCTAAAATGTCACAATTTGATAATTAATCAAAGCAGTTAATTTTGAGGAGCTGTAGAATTTTATCGGACAAAAGAACCAAGGGCCTAAACGCAACAGGAAGACGCGACTCCGGTCGGCTTACTACCTATGCTGAGGCACTTGCAAAAGTGCAAGCTAACCATACAGAGACATAGTAACAATTACACTGTACATATTTAATTACAGCGGAGTTAATTTCAGAAGCCCCACAGCCTTGCAGACTGCAGCTCCGGTAGGGTTTCAGCGGCCTCACTCATTTGCACTTAGCTGGGCTAGTTTGCACGTTGTAATGAATATTGTACTATCTTTTCGGATTATGACCAGTGAATGGCATTAGGTGAACACATCGGTACAGTAACGATACTTCTTTATTATTCTTTATTATTGCTGGCCAGCGCACCCGTCCAGTCAAGTTCGAATAATAAAAAAATCTTTGGGTTTTGTTTAGGTCTTCTTCTTCTTTTCGTGTCAGCGATTCGACCAATTTATATTTTTCCTGCCCAATAGTTGGCTACTGCAATTGCAGCATCGTTGGCCTCTGTTAGGTTCTCCAGAGTGGAGGTGTGAGGGCACAATGGACATTGGAGCAGGTGCACCATGGATTGCGATGAGGCTCCACAATCACATATCTTATATTGTTTAGGTGTCAGTCAGTGTCAGTGACAACTATTTTTAGAATCTACAGTCTAGGACCTAGGATCAACAATGTAGTTCTTTATGGTCCTAGGATTTTAACACTACATTGTAAGCTAAAATTTCTAAAAATAGTTATCACAGATTTTAAGACTTTTGATGTTGAACAAAATGTATTATAAAACCATTTATGATTTTTATTCCATTGGTGGCACTAGTTAGCACCTATAAGCGCCTTAACACGTTTATTTGAGGACTATTTATATGTAGCTATTTATACTCGAAACCTACTAGATGACTCGGCTAACGTTGTTTCGCATTTTTTATTAGTTAAGGTAGGTACTATTATCAGACCTGTTAAATATAAGATAAGATAAGAATATTCTCTAATGTACACTGGAAAAACAACAAATACAAAACAATTGCAAATATACATAGTAAAATTGGCGGCCTTATTGCTAAAAGCAATTTCTTCCAGACAACCTTACGATGGAAAGTTGCTGAATGAAATTAGAAAGACGGGTAGCCAGTGCAAATTTGAATATTGATACATACTTATACTTAATAATAATACACTTACATACCGTTACTTATATAAACTTATAATTTATTAGAAACATACATTAATGAATAAATTACAAACATAATTTAATATAAGTACACAAAAATCATAAAAATCTGTGAAACCGTTTCGAAGGAGTTCCATAACAATCAGAGCGACACCAGATTTTTATATCTTACATTTATACGTGTTATATCTTACATTTATATCTTACATATAATGTATCAATTACAGTCTGTTAGCTTTTAGAATGTACCTCGGGCTCCAGAGTAGGCTCCGGTTTTCGCCGAAAGCACACGAGTGTAATACTACTTCCTGCTCTGTATAAAACTTTTCTTCACTATTTTGAAAAGTTATGTAGATTAAGTGTCATATTAGTTTCGTTCCGTGACTACCGCTAGTGGCATTTTTCCGAGCGCTTCCGTGCTTCGCAAGGCACGGTAAGCCGTTGGTGCCGGCTGTCATATAATGGCAGTCGTTAAGTCATGTCACAGGCTTTGTGGGCGGCTTGATAACTTCTGACAGTAAGGCCCGCCACTGTCTTACAATCCTCCACAAGCCCGGACTTGTCCCCCGTGGTGGAGTATGGCCTAACATTCCTGCGATGCAGGAAGAGACCCGTGCCCCAGCAGTGGGGACATATAAGAGTTGATAACGATGATTATTTCCGGTATTTCTGTTACACGAACATATTATTATCCGATTCTATCCGATAGTAGCCGAGGTATGTTGTATAAAGAAATGTTGCGTTGGTTTGGACATGTGGAGAGGATGAAGGAAGAAAGATTGACGAAACAAATATATATTGCGAATGTGAGTTGAACGGCTGGTAAGGGACGTCCCAGGCGGACATACATCAACCAAATAGGGGACGTATTAGCCAAAGAAAGATAAAAAGTACCGGAACCGGTGTGCGTGCATGCAACGACTTATGAACGTTGATGAAGCGAATGTGATCTGTCAGGATCGTGGCAAGTGACAGTCCCTGGTCTCTGCATAACCTTCTGGGATACAGGCGTGAGGTTATGTATGTATGTTTGTTCTAAAAGCTAACAGTCTGTAATTGATATTATTATCTGCAATGGGTGATTGCGTGGCAAATTCTTTCGTATGAACACAGATGAATTCGAATTTCGGGTTTCGGGTGCTGCAGTAGCAATTTTTTTTAGTATTGTTGTAGAAATTCTATTATGTAACTGCGAATTGAAGAACGAGTGGAATCGAAATCAGATTCAAAACGAATAACCTGTCATAATTTATAGCGGCTATTAAATTAATTAGTATAGCAAATTTGAAACCAACAAGTATGAAAGTTATCACAAAAATGTCGCGCCCACGTTATAATTTATGCATTTAGATCTTTAAAAGGAGAAAGTCTAAAATGTGACGCAATGTTTGATGATACATCTCGATCGAGAATCGCATCCACTGACAGCCAAGGCACATTTTACCCGATGCTTTGTGGCGGAGTCCAAAAGGGGGGTAATGTGTTCGCCTCGTATGTATTTATTTTATTTATTAGACACACAATTAAAACACTATTACGTACATAAATTACAAACATGAAATGACAAAAACACTCAGTTCAATCCATGACACAAATACATGCGCATCATTATTTTTTTATGTTTGTATTTATGTATGTATGTATGTATGTATGTATGTATGTATGTATGTATGTATGTATGTATGTATGTATGTATGTATGTATGCATGTATGTATGTATGTATGTATGTATGTATGTATGTATGTATGTATGTATGTATGTATGTATGTATGTATGTATGTATGTATGTATGTATGTATGTATGTATGTATGTATGTTAGTACCTCCGATTCTATGGTCCCTCATAACTTCTTAATTAACCAATTGATATCGAAAAGCAGAAAAGCAAACATCGCACGTCTAAATCCATTGTTTTACTAACAATATTTTACTAAGTAATAACTATTACATAACAGTAATATGTTTCGTTTTTCCTACAAAATTCTGTAGTCTAGATCTATAAAAATATTTGATATTCATCTAAATATTTCACATAAACTAAACTGCAAAGCTTTTGTAGGTACCAAACATGTTAGTATTGCCTAACCTTCCTGCGATGCAGGAAGAGACCCGTGCCCCAGCAGTGGGGACATCCAAGGGTTGATAACGATAACGATGTTAGTATTGCATAGCTATGCAGTACTAACATGTTTGGAACAAAAGCTTACTGACCAGCTGATCACTAACTCTTTCGTGAGTTTTCCTCAAAGCGAAACTGGTTCGTACGAGTAGAACCCTCAATTTTTGGATGTTCATGGGTAAAGTGTTACAGCCTGGCCAGACGAAATCAAAGTCCCTATTCCAATCCTACAACACGGGTCTCTTCCCTTTTGCTCCCGGAACGTCACACCGGAAACACATGGGGTGGCCGGGGCGGTCGATATATCGATCCCCACGTGACCTTAGTGTACACCTCTAGGTTTTGTTTACTACCTACTGACCGCAGACTCAGACGCGCTGGCCAAACATGCTTGGCCAACGGGGTGGGCGAATGACCGGGCTTGGTCTATAGAGGAAGACGTATTATAATTTACATAGCTTTGAAATGATTTCATTTGTTTCACTCAGTTCCTTCTCTGATATTTTGCAACAGTCCATCAGGAGGTTGTCTGGAATATATCTCTTTTAGTGAGAAAAATCTGTGTGATTTCTTTTTTTGTGTACAATAACAAGTTCTCACTCTATCTCTGTTAGTTGTACATAAAATATGTAGATTAAATAAAACACCTTAGAGTGTTTTAGTGGAGAGGTGATTTTATAAATGAGGGCGTTAGTGTACGTGTATTTCGAATTTTTGTGATCAATAGATATTTAAAAAACCTATTTAGAGGCTAAAAATTTCACCCATGCCGGGATTCGAACCCGCAACCTCTGGCTATCCGTGCCAGCGCTCTACCAATTGAGCCAATGGGCGACTCACGGCATCAGTGAAATTTCGAACCTCTTTACACGATTTCTGTATTACGTACAGCCTCTAAATAGGTTTTTTAAATTTGTTCCTTAGCACGGTTTAGTGCATTAAAAATAAAAATAGTGTGATCAAGTGATATTTTAGCGAATTTAATAAATATAATTCATTGCTTTTAAATATAACTTCCCGTCGTGATAGAATATGCCCATCACTATTTTCGACAAGTAATTTTTTTCTATGAATTTATAAAAAGGCGTCACCAGTAGAACAAAACTCCTTACAAAGTAAAACTATAGCGTGAAGTTGCGTAAATTTTTAAACCAGAGCAATATTTGCAGGCTTCACTAAACAATACGTAATATCTAAGCCTAATTTCCAATTAATAATCTGAGCCAATCGTAAGCCAATAACATTCAGATTTAAATATTCAACAAAAGCATTAAATGACTTAAAATATGCTTCATCAAATCGTCTATTAAACAAAATAAATAACTTGGGCGTAGTACCTACCCCCTAGAAGGGACACTCGGAAGTCAAAGGTACAAGCAAAGCGGGGACCATAGACTTATTACGCAAAGATCGGAACAAAACTCCGCCGCTCAAAAGTGAGGCAATACGCACACATTCACGCAAAGAGTGTGAACATAAAAATAATTTATGAATTACAAGTAAACTAATACAAATGAATTAAGTCAAAAGTAAGAACTAGTGTTTAAGATACAGAATCAGCCTAGTTTAAGCGCTAGTGATCCTAGATAATATATCTTTGTGTTACCTAGTTTAGGTAAACTGTACTGAGTAAAAACTTATCGTCTAAGGTACGTAAATGTAAACTGCATGAGTTCAAATAAATGTTTTTATTATTTTATTATTATTATAAACAGTGCTTTGGAATTACTTTTGCAGGCACGCAATGTTATGTTATACGCATTAATGGTGCAACACTGACTACCAGCTACGCTAAGAATGCCAATTTAGCTACCATTTTGTTGCTTCACTTTAAAAGCTCAGACTGCGATTCGGTGCCTTATAATTCTATAGTGGGGGTGGTTATCGGGCACCATCTCTGACCGCACGTCTGTTTGACACTTGACCGCCGAATCTCCCCTCCTGTTGTTGGTACGATATTTTGATGGATCGTATCATGTATTATTAAAAACTTTTTTAACATGTACACGTGTTTTTGGTTGAAAGAATTAAGGACTAAGTGCGCGAGAGAGATAGTTATCGGAGACGTATGTACTCATACTTAGTAAGCTTAGCATGATCGTGCTCTACACTAGTAAGAGTCGTGCCATCTCACTTTCTCTTTTTTTAAACTAACATTTAGAAACATTTAATATGACGACCTCTGTGACGTAGCGGTAGTGCATCTGCCTGCCGTGCAAGAGGTCCCGGGTTCGAACCCCGGCTGGGGACAAAAAACCCCAGGTCTTGGATGTTTACATGTTTGTGATGTCGTCGCTTTCAGTTCCCACGACACAGGGTATCCTAGTGTGGGGCCAGAAGCAATGTATGTGCCTGTATGTAATTGTTATGTTATATTATATATCGAAGTCGATCCCAGAATCATTCCTAGATAATCGATTCACTATCTAAACTAACAAAAAGCCCCATAAAAGATATATGTAAAATAAATATACGATGCCTGCATAAACAAGATTAGATAAGGTAAAAACAAAATATTGTTTTTTAACTTCTACACAACACGATCTCCGGCGCTGGGAAACATTGAAATATACCTAGCCTGAGGACATTTGTACAAAAGTACGTCGCCCTCCAGTGGAAAACAAACCCACAACCTTCCGCGTGGTAATCAGATGTGATATCGTTAGACCAAAAACACAGTCAAAGATAGTGGGATAAAAGTTGTCGTGAACAATTACTTTTGTCCCACTAATAAACCTCTCATAAATAATTTTACAAAAACTATAACTACATGACTATAATAGCTGTGCAAACGGCTAAATACAAAGCTCGTATGACCTGCTAATGTCTTATTTATGGGTTTTTAGGTCGCAAACAGTCCGTTTTCACATGCTTAGCAACTCTACCTGGCAGATGCTAAGGGCTACACGTTTTTGATCGTGATTGGAGATTCAATAGAAATGTAGAGTTCATGGAAGTATAGAACAGTCTTGCGTTTTTTATCTTTCGTATTCCTAGTTTGATGGCCGTCCAAATTTACTATCGTATTGCGGCCAGCTATAGACCATACGCGAAATAAATAATAAGAATAAATAAGAAATAATAAAAATAAATTTTGTCTACAAATCGAAACTCCTTTTCGTATACAACCTCTTCAAACATATTTACAAAAAAAGTCTTGATGTATTTGGACAGTTTGTACGAAAAAAGTTCTTACCAAATTATAATTTCTTAGTAACTTTTCGCCGGTCGCCCACCGGCTTTCTGGACCATCTGAGACAGATTGCTGGCGGTGGCTGGTTGAGGATGGCCAAGGACAGAACCAAGTAGTGTGCCGACGGGGACGCCTATTTCCAGCAGTGGACGAGTGCTGGCTAATTAATTGATCGAATTATTAATACATATTAGTTGTACAAAATACCATAATAATATCAAATACCAAATACAAACCAAACCTATATTTTAAAGTAGTACAAAACTAAATTTTCGATCATTTTAATTTTTCAGTCTTGCACATGTTATGAAATGTTGCGCAAAAAGGTTAATTATTTCATGTTACCTAATACAGAAAACATTTACTAATAACTTGCTTGGAAAAAATAACCGATAGTATATGAATAAATTTTAACAAAAAAAACGGCTGTCGTTGTCATTCTAAGAGGACTCAGAATGATCAACAAATACCGTCAGTGCTAACATTGCAAACATACACAAAGACTTCAGACAATGACCTTGTCTACGGCGTACAAGCTCTACATCTTTAGATGATTTTTTACTGTTTCCAATCCAGTAGTTTGTATCGTTGCGATTTTAATACGTCTTTAGTCGCACATTTAGGCGTGGAACAGTCGATCTCGGGGCTGTTTACGGGGCCGTATAACATGTCAGGAATGGTTATTTTATGGTATCTACATCGGTTGGGGTGCGTGTTAAAGTAAAGACTAGTGTGTCATAACATTTTGAATTCTCGATACGTCATCTTCGTAGACGTGCGTGGAAAATGATAAGAAATTGCTCGGTGTATTTTTTTCTACGTTATCATCGCGCGGTCGTAAATTGTGTCTATCTATGGCTTTATGTCTCTGTTTTAAAACGGTCGGAAGTGAGTAGTTTATGGACGTTTTACTGTCAAATCCGAGACGTGGTTAATCTGTTGTTGTACGTGACCGATTTCGTTTTAAAATGTTAACACAAAGGTATAACATTTCTGATACAAATAGCTCAATTTGTCACTAACAAACGTACAAAATAAACACAATTAATAGTCTCGTAGAAATTCGATTCACAGTATGAAGCCGCGAAGTTAACCAAAAAGTAATTTTTCAAACATTGAAATATTTACTTTTGCACTCAGTCTCTGTGTAGACTTGGTCGGAGCTACTGCACAACAGCTCTTATCACAAGGTAATAACTGCGAGTTTTGCGCAAGAAAGTTTGTGTTTAAGAATTGCAGACTGTTGTTCAACCCTAAATAATTCCAGTATGTTTGCATGTACATACGTTCAGCTTAAAGAAGCAATTGTTTGGCGAAGCTAGCAGGGGGTTAAAAAAATAATATAAATATATCACTTTACTATATGAAAGAAAGTTTGGAAGTCTTTTATGGTAGCGATCAATTGTAACAAAGTTTTTTTCTCTCTAAAGCAATGGCGCTCAAACATGCTACCATTTTCTGTGGTTGTCCTCCCAAAGATAAATAAAACACCTTTGCATCTTTATATTACCCGATATCACGAACTTATGCAGGGTTAATATAATATTTAAACACTAACTTACATTAACAGCTTCAGAAATCTAAAGAAATATCGACTTTATTTTAAATCCATTGTGTTTTTAGACGTGTAACTGTAACAGAAACTGTCATTGTTAATTTAATTCCGCATTAACTTACGATTCAAGTGTATAAATCCGGCATTATGTTAATGTGTTGTGCTTATGAAAGATTTTCTCAAACATGCTCGGAAATGTTTGTGTTATTACCATGAAATAAAGCCACAAAGTTTCTCTTTTATGGCTCCCGCCTCACTTTACTGGCCTAAGCCAGTAAAGTAAGTATGAAAATCCATTACCGTCCGCTGCTCTAACTTTTTAAATTTACTTACTAAAATTAAACTGACCAAGGAAAAATTACATACAGCCAACCACCTACTAAGTTCTGTAAGCATACTTGCAAGATTAAAAAAAAAACAATCTATGGTATTGGTTTTTGTGCGGTTAAACATGGTGCTCAAATATGTTAGTGTATTTAAAAAATAAAAAAGGCGGCAAACTAACTATTATTTCTTAATTACCTAGTAATTATTTTAATATTAATTATTCCTCGCATTGTTTGAGAAAAGCATTATACAATCCTCGGCCGGAACAGGGATTGCAGGACTCGTTCTAGACGGCCACGTCTACGACTCGGCCGTCTATCCCAAACTCGTCCAGCAATCCCTTACTTCTCGGCCTCTGCAGTAATGTACTATTAACTCAGACTCTGTCATCCTTACTATCATGTGGAAAGAAAAAAAACTACTGCAAACAACTGCTACCGTTACTTGCAACTCGCACTATACCACTTCTTCTTCTTCAGGCTATATTATGTAGTCCACTGCTGGTCACTATACAACGACAATAATTATTGGCATGTATCAACTCCGATTCCATTCCCTGTGTGGGCATGTACCAAAGACTTTGTTTTCTCAATTACGTACTTTTGTGAAGGTAAAGTAGCAATACCAGTCGCATATCGTGAAGGAAAACACCGTGAGGAAACCTGAGCGTCTGAGGTTCTCAAATACCTCAGCGCTTGAGATTGCCAATCCACGGCGGGCACGCAGCGTAATTAAGCCCGTAATCTCTCTCTGAGTTGGGCCTGTGCCTTGCAAAGGGAAATTTATGGGTTACGTAAAAAAAGAAGTGTCAACTTGAGAATTAAACTTTGAGAATCTCTAGCGGCAGATCCGTAACGCTCACTCTGGGGTGGCTAATCCGTCCAAATGTTCACGGCCACCGAGCACCGTTCAAAACAATTTCTGGCTTATTAAAACCGTATCCTTATGTCTCATTGATTCGTTAGCCTCAAGCCAGGTAGACATATGGCTCTGCGTACAGTCGACAACAGTTCATGGGCATTTTTGTTGCGAAGTCGCCCGTAACATAACCGACACCGTCGTAGAGTGCACTCGTGTAAAGGTTGATGTGCTCTCGACTGTACCTGCAGCCGTAAATTGGTAGATATGCAGAGCTTACTACCAACATTCAGTAGAAATAGAATTTAGTAATAAAAACGGTTTTTACACGGATTTTACTCGTTTATTTAAATTTTTACAATTTTCCGACGTTGCGATACTTTTTCAATTGCCGTGGTTTTCAGAAGACTTAAAAAAGTGTCGAAACGTCGGAAAATTGTAATTATTTAAAATAAACGAGTAAAATCCGTGTAAAAACAGTTTTTATTATGTCTCGTGTTCGTGTTAACCTTAGAAAATACTAGAATTCAGTGTTCAGTAGACACTGAAAGAAAAAGAAGATGGTTCGACTTGAGTTGAAGTCATCCTCGTTTATTCACTAAAATTAATTTGCCTCAGATAGTCGTTCCATGATGTGCCAATGCTCTGCGCTATGTTTGCCAATTCGTCGTCTCTACTCGAGAACTTACCTACGCCGATGAGAGAACGCTCAAAAATTTAGATCCACTTAAAATCGAATACACCATAGAAATTAAACTTTATTAACTTCTGTTGTAGTTCTTAGTATTGATTAATAGAGCGCCCCGTTTTCGGCTGCTACATCATGCATTTTGGCTGATTTGAAAGCCATAACAAATTAATTAAAATAAATAATTGTTATCGAATGTTTTTTTTAAAGGCTCTTTCCAAAAATATCTCGATCCAAACTCGAATCTGTGAGAACCATTAGAAGCGAGCGGTGCGGGTCTGCGTGTCATGGTTCTGATAGACGCTACTAATTGTTAGCGATTTTATCGAAAGAAGAGTTCCAAATTCGAAAATTAGTGAATTCATTTTTTATTTATTGATGAGGACAGTTTTTAAAAACCTATTTAGAGGCTAAAAATTCCGCCCACTCGACTCGACTCGAACCCGCGACCTCTGGCTAACCGTACCAGCGCTCTCACAACTGAGCTCATGGGCAAGTGCCGGCATCAGCAAAATTTCTAACCTCTTTACAATATTCTCTGTATTATTTACAGGATATTTTTTATAAATATAAAGTCTAAATAAACGGCATTTTTAATTACCAATTGCATTACGGCGGCTTTCAAACCACAACTGTTTGAAAACATTTTGTTACACTTGTGCAGATAGACTAGTAGCAAAATCGATAATCGTATTGATATTCTATTTATTTCTGCTCTGTGGCTGTACAGTCTACTTGCTCGTAGATAGACAACACGAGCGGCGAAGATGTGTAGTGTGCTCGAAGCCCCTTATGGTGTACCTCAGTGGAGTGGCCACTTAAGCAGTTTTTGAAGATTTTTCATCGTTACAAAGAACGTGGAATTGAAGGGGCATTAGAGAATGCTCTAAAGAAGGTATAATTAACCATTCGAGAAAAGAGGTACCTCGTTACTCGACACGGGTGAGCGGTTTTCACTAAGGAAACGGAAACAACAAACCTACAAATCAATTGGGGAAGGCAGCCCAAACACATTGGCAAGAAACTATTTTCTTTGACCCGTTAAAAGAGCAGTTTTAATCAAACGGTGCGAATGATTGTTTAAGGCTTGGTGTTCATGTGCGCACGCGATCGAAACACGATCGACTAATCTGTAACGTATTGTATGAAGATTGGAACCAAACGTCTTACTTCAACTTCTGCGGTGGTATTTCTTAATGATTCGCGATAATTACGTTTTACTTAATAAATAATCGCGATTAGACCGGTTTAATATATAACTTCTGAGGTGATTTAAAGCGTAATGGAAAATCAGCTTTACATTAGAAAGTTACAAAAGGAAATATTAAGGGTGCGACATAAACTACAACCAATAATTAAGTTGCATTCAGCGCGCTCGAAATAATGAAATTCCGGATCGCACCGGATCTTTATTGTGGAAACTTATTATAACCGCCTCGGATCGAACCCTTCCGATCGATAGAATCGACATAATGACATGTACCTTAAGCTGTAGTTGATATAGTGATTTGCTTGCCATTTTGACCTTTACGACGAAAACTATACCTACTACATTTGCTTACGTCACCAGTTAGTCGCAGTACAGGGATAAAGAGTAAGTTACAGGTATGTGAAATTTTATACCACGCCTTTAGCTAAATTAAATTATATGTTATTACTCTGTCCTCCTAGTTTGGGCTTTCAGCTTCTCAGGTATTTCTCGATCTTTGTTTCCATTTAGTTTGATCACAAATAATCCAACAGTAAAATCTGTGGGATAGAATACACTACTTTGTGTGACGCAATATCTCATTATTTATCAAAATACTTATGTCACCTTAGTACAGAATATAAACTGTCACTCATAAAATAATGTATTTTTGTAAAATGGCAATACTTTTTTGTCGATTCATATTTCAGTCAAACAAAAGAGCAAATCCTCTAACGGTCCGTATCGAGTTAAAAAGTAAAAACTTATTTCTTCTACGTATTCATTTGAAAGAAAAAAATAATCGACCTTAAAATCTTTCGGCAAAAAAACTGTTACAATTAGAGAGTTTTTGTTCATTGGCGTTTGAATCAAAAAATCCAAGCGACAAAAATAAGGAGTACAATACTGACATGTCACGTTGGGGTTGACGAGGTTTTTTTAATTCTACCTTTATACAAATTCGTCCAGAGTCACATTTAATTGAACCTTATAACCCTTGCTATAAGGGTGTTTATGCTCTAGTAACTTTGCGCGTAGCACGACACCTGAGATTGCAATTTTGACGAAGGCCATTGTGTTTTTTCAGACATCGGATCATCTTGCATAAATTAACGTGTGACTATTAGGGCGGGAAATGAATATTCCCAGGAATTATAAAGTTTAGGGAGACATGGTTTGGTTTCTGTCCTTCTTGAAGTTAGTGAATTATCAGGGATTACCAAAGTGCGATTCCTGAGTCTGTGTTTTACAATAAAAAGAATCCATGTGTTTTCTCTCAGATGGAAATTTTCGATATATCTGAGTGTCGTGAAATAATTTAATTAAATCCGTACATAGCTTAAGTTGGTGCCGGCTGTCATATAATGGCAGTCGTTAAGCCATGTCAGAGGCCTTATGGGCGGCTTGATAACTTCTGACAGTGAGGCCCGCCACTGTCTCACAATCCTCCACCAACCCGGACTTGGCCCCCGTGGTGGAGTATGGCCTAACCTTTCTGCGATGCAGGAAGAGACCCGTGCCCCAGCAGTGGGGACATATAAGGGTTGATAACGAATAATAATAGCTTAAAAATGAAAAATACTTATTAAAATTAAAGGAGAGTCGTGTCACAAGATTGAGAATTAATTGACAAACTCTAACTAACGTGTCTCAAGAATGCGCATTTCAGCGAAGCTTCTTTAACGTCTCTCCAAACTTACTCTATCTTGTTTATCCTAAAATCTGCTAATCGCCTAAAATTCTCGGTACACACGTATTTCGACGGCACCTACCGAATCAGAATAAATTAATTTGAACTAGAACAGCCGTAATTTATTTTTTATAAAATATTTAATAGTAGAGATAAGCTTTTAAAGGTTTTTGCATTACACGCGAAGTTCCAAAAAAGAGGCTCTGTCGCGTTGAGAGGGACAATATGGTAACCGATATTTATAGCCCCCGATTGTCTAACCTCCACTAGACAAATTTACGACACTCTATCTCCGATAAATCATTTTCCACGGCGACGTTTTAAATACACTTTTATAAGCGAACCCAATGTATAACAGCAGCACCGCGCCGCGTCGTAGAGGTGAATTCAAAAGTAATTTGCTAATAAATCTTCCCGACTGAGGGGACTTTTTTTCTTCTATCTCCTAACAAAGATCACAATGTGGTCGCAGCATTAACGTCGTGTACCCGATAATTGTCGCACGTATTTCATAATAACCCCAGTTCTTTCGAATGTTTTATGTGAATTAAGGAATATCGAAGTTTTCGCTTCTTCCCTGCGAGCCGTGTGAATCCGGGCTTCCTTTGAGATTTTATTTGCTCGAGATTTTAATATCAAATGTACTCGTTCTAAGATTCATTGTATGTACCTATTCTGATCTTTATTTTTCTTTGTTACAGAAGGTGAGTCAGTTGAACGTCAATGAAGTAAGGTTTCATGAATAAAGGCGTATTGTTTGATTCACGTTTCATACAGAATTCTATGGTGCTGCAACATATACACCGTCATTAAACATGGACAATAATAATTACACCTAGATTAGATACGACCAATGTGGCCTGTAAAATATCGTTTATGTACTGTACACGTTATTAACTCTACAAATAATTACTTGATGTCAATCGCATGTTTACACAAAATTGTATATCACAGAAAGTCCACTTCTATAACAGTCCAGCTCAGACTCAACCTGAAAACTGTCTTGATATCTGTACCTATTAGATACAGGCATAATTAAGTGAGCACTCCATTCAGTTTTGGACAGAAATTCAACAGACTTCTTTTAATTGCTTTTAACCTGGCTGGAATTTGGAATGACTGCCAATAAAAAACCTCTTTTTTAAATTGTTTTTCGTGTGCGGCCCAACAGCAAAGAATCTGGCCCCTTTGGTGTTGGGCCACACACGTATTTTTTTTTGAAAAAGAGGTTTTCACAAAAAATGCTGGCTACTCTTTGGTGTCACCTATTATGGTGGCACATAATACTGGCATACAAGACCTTTTATAAATGTGGTGTAACAGGAAAGAGGTCACATCAAAAAATGCTATCGACTCTTTGGTGTCAACTCTATGGTGGCGTACAATACAGGCATACAGGAAACAGCATTGTTTCTTCATCATCAGGTAGACAAATGATAACGGCAACACAGATCGGTCACGCGACGCGATGGACCGCGGCGGCGCATCCGCGGCTTTGTTCGTCGTTCGATAAAACAATATATTGGTCTTGTTGGTAGCGGTGCTTTCTAGGGTTTCATAGGGAAGATTTTTTCTGACAAATTCGATTAGAGCGAAATTAAGCTCAGTCGTACAGTGGACAAGCTCATCGACCTTTAAAGTTTAGTTGCTAAATGGCCCTTAACGTAACTGAGTAGAGTTAGCGTGCGGAAAGATTGATGTGTTGTCAACTGTACGATAATGTTGTGATGTGACTCGAGTACTGGTTTAGTCTGCTAAACTAATTAGGATCTTTTATAACTTAAATACTTGAAGTGTTCTCGACCTTGAAGGAAAGTTGATAGATTTAACACTTTTTTAGGCTACATCCTTTGTACATCTACATACTTTTGTAGGCTATATACGTCCCACTGCAGGGCACAGGCCTTCTCTCAAAGAAAGAGAGAGAGAGATAGAGAGAGTATAGGCTTCATTACCACGCGAGCCCACCGCGGATCGGCAATATCAAGCGCTGAGTTATTTGAACACCTCAGACACTCAGGTTTCCTCGCGATGTTTTCCCTCACAGTTAGCGAGTGGTATTGCCACAAAAATTTCAAAAATATTATTAAAACTTAGAAAACAGAGTCATTGGTAGAACAGACTTATAGATAGATAGAGAATACTTTTGTGCACAACCAGAAAAAAGTATACATGGGTGGAATTTTTAGCCTTTAGAGGCTAAAAATTCCACCCATGCCGGGATTCGAACCCGCGACCTCTGGCTATCTGGATATCGAAAAATTTCCCTTAGCACGGGTTAGTGCATTAAAAAAAAAACATGATTGTATACTTTTTTCTGGTTGTGCACAAAAGTATTCTCTAACTTATATTTAAGAAATCATGATTGTATTCAAAAACCTATTTAGATATGTTTTTGAATACAATCATGTTTTCTTAAATATAAGTAATGTTATACAATTGGCGATCTTATCGCTTAGAGCGATATCTTCCAGATAACATACTTAATTTTCAGAAAAAAAAACAATCTTACGCATAATTGGACACAATCGAGGCTACATATAAAAAAATTGGGCTACGGAACCCTGTAGGTACTATAGCAGCAGTTGACTTGGCTGTGGCTGCTTTTTGGTCCAATGGATGCCGTGTGGGGTTTTGTTTATCGTAACGGTTATATTGACCTATCAATGGAGTTACTCGTGTCAATTTCTAATTATAGAAAGTAAATTACTTGAAAAACATTTGTGTTATACCACTCGCTATACCATTGCTAAGTGTGAAGAAAAACATCGTGAAGAAACCTGAGCGTGTGAGGTGTTGAAATACTTCAGCGCTTGAAATTGCCTATCGGCTGTGGGCACGCGTGGTAATTAAGCCCATACTCTACAAATACAAAAAAACTTTATTGTTATAAAAGTGTACAAAAATAGTGCCCGGTCCCCAAACTAGAATACTCTGTATAAAGGGTAACCAGACTTCCACTCAGAAAGTGACAATGTAGCTTAGACATAGGTAGTTTCGTTACAAAACAAAAAAAAATAATACTAAAAGTAACAGAATTTAAATTGTAGACTTTTAGTCCGGATCTACTTACTGGTGTTGTTATATCGAAAAAGTCCGACCAGGTTTTGCTCCGATTCGCAGAGCTAAATCATGGTGAGCAGAGACGGAGCTCGCGTCGTCGGTTGCTCGTCTTACAAGTAGATCCGGACTACAAGTCTACAATGTGTTGTGCTTACGAAAGTTTTAGTTCAAAGAATTTAAATTCTTTACATTGAAACAAAATTTGGTTATTAATGTAAGTATCATATCTCTCTCTCTCTCTCTCTGAGAGAAGGCTTGTTCCCTGCAGTGGGACTACTATGTTTTATGTTATGGAAGCGGAAGTGCCGTCTCAATAATGGTTTATTTATCTTATTCATGTAAAATAGTTGAACCCTACTCAGGCACTTATGTCGTATTAACATAGAAGTTTGGTTTTTTCACAGCCTCAAGGGATTGTAGACTGTAGACCTGAGTATACAGTTTATTGTTATTATTTAATTCTTTAGTGTACCTGTAAATATTGTACAATTGTCGGGCTTAATACTAAATAGTATTTTATTCTAGCCAACCAACAGGTGACGTGGGGAAGGTGGGGTAGTCTCAAACAGCGAGGTGATATTTTATTGTCAAAAATCTATTTTTTTTTTAAATTAAACTATACTATATTAATACATACAATAATTTTAAACATACACATATACAAATACAATAATTAAGCACATATATAAAGATGAATAGATAGACTACATATACATATAAATAGACTTCATAATATATTTAATTTTTCAGTTTCAATTTCAGCTCTACGTTGTTCTGATAAAGGATCTTAACAGACACACGGATGGATAACAAAGTAATCCTATGAGGGGTCCATTTTACCTTCCGAGGTACGGAACCCTAAAACGCAGTTGAATTACTTAAGATACTCCTAAGTCCGTGATTACACCATTCTGCACTGCCTCGCTAGCGGAGCGTGAAACAGCAGCTAGTACTCGGTTTAGTGGACCCTACGAAACACCTAAGTCTGCCGCGGCCTTAAGTGCGTGTACGACACTTTTATTGCCCTCAACTTAAGGTCTAAAGTTGATCGCAAATGCTTGGCTTTGTATTGCAGCTGACTGTTCAGTGTTCCTATCAGCGACGCAATGCGTAATGACTATCGTTAAAAAATGTTACTGCAACTCTCCGGCGACTCGCGAACTGTAATTGGCATCATTTTCCAATTTCTTCATGATTTTTTTTCTTTCTTTATTATTCCCTTTTTCCAACTGTTTGTTAGTGTAATGAAATCATTGCAGGTTATGCTTAGTGGCCTGTATTAAGTTGTCATTGTTTGCAATTGTTTGCGTAGTATGAGCATTGTAAATGTTCTTGGTAAATATATGCTGCAATCAGTGTGTACGCTTATTTTGATATTCAGCCCCTTACTTAGAGACCTACTTCTACGGGACTTAATGTTATGTAATTTATTTAAGTAAATAAATTTATTTAAGTTAACGACGATCGTTTGCACCATGCACTTCAGTGAAACAGGATAGCTTCACTGTGGTGCATAACACGATATTCATACTTTTTTTAGTTACAATTTTTATAACTACAAATATAGTATAACATTAATATTTTAATACGTTTAAACAAATTAATTTGCTTAAACTTCGGTAAAATTATACGATATGTTTTACGTTAGTACCTCAGTTTAAAAAAAAATATCGGTTTACAACGATCGGTTACTTCAGTACATTGCAGAAAAAAATATCCATACCTTATTAGAATCGAAACCGAATCGAATCCAACCAATGAATATTAATGAAACGATGAGGTATGTCAGGATCGTCAGGATCGTGGCAAGTGGTAAACGTGGTCTTCGCCTACCCCTCTGGGATACAGGCCTGAGTAAGAGAGAATAAGAGTGGGTAAGATTTAATGTAAATTTGAAATAACTCATAGTTACAGCAGCAGTTATTACATAATTAATTAATTTATTTATTTATTTATTTACAAAAGAGGTGACTAGGTGCATAATACATGGTTCTACGGCACATAGGTACTATGTGTGTAACGTATAAAAGTATTAACAGACGATCGAACTTGGTACGCGCCGCACAGCGGATTGGATGTACTATCGGACCGAACGAACACGAAATAGACGAACGGATATGGTATGGAGTGTACCGAATCCGCCGTCCGGACCGTACCAAGTTCGATCGTCTATTAATAGTATAAGTTTTGCCAATAACTACAATTCCACTTTCAGATCTTTCATAGCTTTTTACCACATTGTATTGCAGAGGCACTCGTACAGTCTGTTAGCTTTTAGAATATACCTCGGCTACTATCGGATATATGTAAAGTTTAGTGTCACATTAGTTCTTGTAATAGAAATATCGGAACAATGTGACACTTAACTGTACATAACTTTTCAAAATATTGAATAAATGTTTTATACAGAGCAGGAAGTAGTATTACACTCGTGTGCTTGCGGCGAAATCCGAAGCCTACTCTAGAGCCCGAGGTACCTATATTCTAGAAGCTAACAGACTGTATGTCGGTGCAGTTGACTTATATTTTTATTGACCCCCACATCGTGTAAGGTACTGAGTGCACGTACAAGAACGAGTATAATGAAACGCAAATACACATCACGCCAAGCGCTTTATGGTAATCGAAATATGCCGAAATATGTTGTTAAGAGGGCACAAAACTACCGACTAACATGCGAGGGATGAACTAAGCTTACATATTTCGCGGGTAACCGTAACGAAGCGACGACAGCGAATAGAGAGAGGACGACGAAAATGGCATGAAAAAACTTATTAAAAAAACTAAAACCCGACTGCTGAAAAGTCTTAAGGGCATGTATGTCGGTATTCTCTCTCGCTTGTGCATTCTATATTTCTTATAAGTGTAAAATAACGGGTATGCTTATGATAATGGGAAACAACAGCACTAGGAAATAAAATCACGGACGTTTTAAACGTTTTTTATTTTTCCTAGAGGTACCTACTTACTTTTTTAAATAGAAAAATGGCATTTGAAGTAGGTATATAAATTTTTGTAGTACTTATATTTTGTAAATTTGTATCATTCTTTTACAATCGTGAAGAATTTCTAAAATTTAAGTATCTCCAATTTATTTCATAGTGCCTATGTTTTCTATCATTGAATATGCAAGCGAAAGGTGATTCCAATGTCATATACATTCTTAGCCTGTGCCCAGGCGCGATCAAATTAACTTAGGTTAGTTTGAATCGTCCCCTTGCAGGTTGAACTTTGTGATTGAGAATTCAATGAAAATTACAGAAAAATCCAAAAACAACTGCTGGATTTTTTCTAACTTCACTATTTGCAATAAACAGTTGCGTCGTCTAAGCCATATTTCTAAAAAGCGTAAATATACATACATACCAGGGAAAAACATAGTTCTCCTACGCTGTCGTAGTCGGGTAGAAGCCTGTGCGGTTTTTAAAAATACGCTAATAACGTGAGCGCTTTACAACGCAAGAGTAACATAAATTACATCGGAATTCACGTAAATGAGTTTGCGAGTAAGCGACGTTTTCTTTTTAAGCTCTAAGGATTTTCCACAAAGGGCGTCCTCGAGCAACCAAGTCGGGCGGCCCCCGGGAGGGTCGAGTCACGAGTGATTAAGAATTTTAATTATTTTTTTAAGCCGGTGGCATTGAGGTGATGCTCCCTCTGCCGAGGCTTATGCAAACAATCGACTCGCACTTGGAATTAATCCGACTCCTCTCAAGATTTTTTTCTCGTCCGCGACAAGGAATTAACAAGCAAAGAAGTCATTTAGTCGGAAGATCTCGAGGATCCCTTTTAATTGTGATTTTTCTTCGCGTCCGGCCGCTCTAATTGGTTCGTGTCGGTGAATAACTTGGTTGGATGAATTATTCGGCCTATCGTTCTAATTATTCGTTTTCCTAATAAAAAAGTGTATTTAAAAGTGTATTATATAAAAAGATTTTTCAAGAATGGTAAAATCGAAGGGTTCGAAATTTCACTGATGCCGGTGAGTCGCCCATAAGCTCAGTTGGAAAGAGCGCTGGCACGGATAGCCAGAGTTCGCGGGTTCGAATCCCGGCATGGGTGGAATTTTTAGCCTCTGAATAGGTTTAAAAAAAAAAAAACTGCGATTTTGGTTTTTATAATATAAACAAAAATGTATATTATGTGTTTGTACTTAGCAAAGAGCAAAATAAAAAAATACTTTTTAAGGCGCTTCAGGTTGCTAACTAGCGCCAGTTAGCAACCTGAAGCGCCTTAAAAAGTATTTTTTTATTTTGCTCTTGGAAAAAAATGAAAAAAATGATAACTTATACTATTTTTATTTTTAATGCACTAACCCGTGCTAAGGACAATTTAAAAAACCTATTTAGAGGCTAAAAAATCCACCCATGCCGGGATCCGAACCCGCGACCTCTAGCTATCCGTGCCAGCGCTCTTTTCAACTGAGCTAATGGGCGACTCACCGGCATCAGTGAAATTTCGGACCTCTTTACACTATTCTCTGTATTACGTACAGGCAGCGACATCTGGCTGAAGTAAATTGCATCACTTACAGCCCCAAATACCTACTTTGCAGTTAGGTTTTTACATCGGAATGGGTGGGTTTTAGCTTCTAAATAGGTTTTTAAAATCATAACTTGTTTTATAATACGCTTTTATCTTTTTTGGTTCGTTGTTGATTCTAAGTTCAAGACTGTATGTAGGTTCTAAAAATAGTTCTCACAGTTGTTGAGATTTCATGTTCACTTTTATTAAAAACTTTGTATAAAACAAGTTATGATTTTTTCCATTGGTGGCGTTAGTAAGCACCCCGAATCACTTTAAAGCCTAATCTGATCCATAAATCGAAAAATATGTTTTTCACTTATAATATTTTTAAACGACCAACCGAACAATACCCTATACTGTGAAGTAAGTCGAAGAAAAATGCAGTTCTAATTTAGGTGTAAGGGATGTAATTTTCACATTTTATGTTTTTATCCTACTGTTTTGTCGGCGTGATTAATATTATATCTATGCTAAATTTAATCTTTAGTTGTTGACGTCTCTGTGCTAAGCCGCAAACATACAGACGGAAGGGCAGGCATGGCGAAAAACTAAGGATTCCTCGTTGACTACGGAACCCTAGCTAGAAAACGACATATAATAGACAACAACGTGTCATATTAAACACGACAGTTTACAGTGCATAGTGCGCGTTGAACATTATCCAATTATTTCTAACCTTTCAGTATCAGGTCGTCCAGTGCAGTAATTACTAAACATCGATTCTCGGTACTTTCGACGTGACCAAACGAAACCAGAACGTTGCAGAGAACATTATTAATTTTCAAATTTATATATTTGACAGTACAGTAATCGATATACACCCTTGTATGTCCTCACTGCTGGGGCACGGGTCACTTCCTGCATCACAGGAAGGTTTGTAAGGCAGTGGCTGGCCTTACTGTTAGAAGTTATCAAGCCGCCTATAAGGCCTCTGACATGGCTTAACGACGGCCATTACATGACAGCCGGTACTAACGGCTTACCGATAGATGTGACTGAGCAAATAAATGCGTAATTGGAACTCGCTATAGTGTGGGTATAATTTTGCGCACAAAAGATACATACCAGGCCACTCAGAAAGTCACAAAACTCACAAAACGAGGGACTTCCTGGACTCCACACCGGTCAGAGTCTTGGGACACCCTCCTTGCAGTCCAGATTTGGCTCCGTGTGACTTCTTTTTATTCCCTAAAATCAAAATCAGCTCAAAGGGATACAGTTTTCATCGCCGGAAGACGCGCTAGCAGCGTTTGAGAAGGCCATGGAAGAGGTGTCTGCGGAGGACTGGAAAAAATGTTTTGAAAATTGGTTCAGACGCATCAAACTTTGTATAGAGGCTGGTGGAGAGTTCTTTGAAAAGATTCAATAAAAATATTTATTTCATAGAAGTTACTTTTTTAGTTTCTCGAAACTTTCTGAGTGTTCCACGTACATAGATTTTGTTGGCGTGTTTCGGTTGAGTAGTCCAAAATAATATACTTTTGCTGAACAACAGCGTGTGGCAGTAGGTAGGTTGATAATCCTTGATTTCAATATTTCTAAATTGCACCGACTATCCGTCCCTAATTTCTTTCTTGTCTCTCCTATAGTATGCCTGGAAGAAATTGCTTTTAGTAATGAGGCTGCCAATTGTACTATATTTTTATATTATTTCTGTTACTGTAATTTCTGTGTAAACAAAGAATATATTCTATCTAAAATAATCGAACATTGTGTGACCCGCAAATAGAAGTTTGCGTATGACCGGGATAGCGTAAGTCGAGGCAGCGAAAGTGGTGGTGGCGTTGTGTGGAGCAATAGCTACCTAAACAGAATCAGGCCCGACCGACTTGCTAACTTTGAAAGTCTTACATGACAGTCTAAGTGACTGTATGAGGTAAACCCTTCGGTAGCAGCTAGAATAATGAATTATTTGTGGCTCGCGTGCTCAAACCCAGCCTTAATTAGATAATGACGCATTGCTTTTGCTTTCTAATAGCGAAGGCCTTTGAGTGAAAATTATTTTTCAATCATTTTCCCTTGTTGGTTGCGTCAACCGGCCAATCTTGATGGCGTTTCCCTATACACGAGGTAATTTTCATTTTATTTTTTCAGTTACCTACAGGTAATTATAAAGGAGAGACCAATTCACCTAATGAGTTTGAACAAGGCTGATTGCGAGGTCAAATGACTTATTTATATTAACAACTCATGATTCAACTCGGATTTTCTTTTTGGTGAGGTTCAGTCGCTAATTGAAATTGAAATCTGATTTAGGTGCCCCCCTCGCGGTCTATTGAAAGAGACCGAGCCCCCGGTGATTAAAAGTACTGGAGAAAAATACAAATAATGAAATTACAATATCGCTAACGATGCCACCACCTCGCCGCGGCCTCCCCAAAATCCTTTTACATTTCTGCGAATAAATCGGAGCCCGCGAAATGGAAAGAAAAGTGTTCTGGGGAAACTTAATGAGTTGGTAACGAGCAAGTAGGCTGTCTGTGTCTTCTCATTGTTAAAATGAAAATTTGTTATATCACGATTTTACTTTGAGTGTGTAATTAAAAAAGTCGCTCCTTACTCTCACAACATAAAGCGAGCAAGATTCAAAAAGTTGTCCGGTTACTTTGTTAAATAAACCTTAGGTACGTATTTCTTGTATATTTCTCGATAGGTATATTCGATATAGATCTATGACTTAGGAAGGACTAATGTTATGTGTCCTTCCTAGGACGTAGGTGTTACAAAAGAAATAAATGTTTTTCACTTTCATTTTCACAAATATCGCATACCGGATATACCTCCGGATAGACACAATATTATTTATGTATTAATGATTTTTAGTAACGTTTTGTATACATTCTGGGTAAATACAGATTCGGCATGACACGGTGCCCTGTTTAGTCTATCAGACTAAAAAAAAATATATTGATACAAGCAAAGCACTTCAATAGTTGAATTCGCAATTTTGTTATTCATTATTTCCACTCTATAAAATTTTATTTATGTTTTAAGAACGTTGATGAAGCGAAGGCGGTCTGTCAGGATCGTGGCGCAATACTTCTTAATTTATAAGAAGAACTGTTATTTATACATTTATTATAATAAATAAATTTTCATACCACAAGTACTGAACATTATGCTCTTTCTATGGGCATTAGGTTGCGGTAATGTATAGCGCGGTATACCCAAACGTCAAAGATTATTCTTTAATCTGAGATTCAAACCTAGAATGAAAACATGAAATAAACTCATGGCTGTATCTCGCAGGGGTAGGAAGACACTATATAGGGTCTGCCACAAATCAAAATAAAATAAACTTTATCGGAATAGTGCTGATTGTCAGAACCACGTCTTGATTGTGTAACCTTTTACGTGTACATATGTGTGCAAAAACAGTATGTTTACTTAGCACCGCCGTATAGATAAGAGGCGTAATATGTATCACAAATAGTGGATACCGCATTCTAGTGGATATATGATACGTGACAGTGATATTAGGCCACAATTGTGCGACAAAGTCCAGTAGATATTTCGTTTTTGCACACAGATTAATACGTGGAAAGTTACATAATCAAGGAGCTGTAGAGTGTAAATTTCTTATCACATTTTCAGGACTTCACGTCCACCGCCCTCCTAAGGAAAACCAAGCGCCGTTTAGCCATTCATACTCGCAGCAAAGCCGAAACGGAATGAAAAATTGCCCTATTTTGAAGATGGATGGCCCGAATTAAGAAAGCAATTACTCATCCCGGAAACGTACCGGCAATGTTAATAAGGCAAACGACCGGACTCCGGCGATTTTTCATTTGGCCCTCTTGTGGTAGCACTGATATCTTCATTTTCATAAGAGACGTGAGGAAGTTTCACTTTTAATTGATGCCACGTATAAACGTGGAGAGAATAAAACGTTAGAATTACTACTACTTTATACTTTATTTCACACATAAAAATCATACAGGTGGTAAAGACAAATTGAACACCAAAACATAGCAGGATATACGCATTAAAAATTATTATGTACCTACCTATATCAGCTTGCATGCCGTGATTTGATTACTTGTAATTGGCTTGTATACTTATTTTTGAGTTCAATTTCCTTAAGTATTCTATAAATGTTAATCCTAAATAAATAAAATAAATACTACTATTTACAGGCAGTGTAGATTGCCAACAGTTAGAAGATGTTTAAGTATCCAATCTAGTTCGTACCAACCCCGTATACTCTTTCCAGGTACTCAAAGTTACTTATTCCTGGTTTCCTTATTCATAGTTCTATTTAAATAGGTACGTGTTTTTTAATAACGCACTGAACACTGACTATCTGCATTTCCACCATTTTTTCAGATTGAATCTCATTTTTTGAGATTTATTTTACTTAAATTTAAATGGAATTAACAAACTCATCAGATTAAATATATCAGAGTCATCATAGTCACAACGCTTTAAAGACACACCATTAGAGCTTTTCTCCGAGTAATTTGCAATCCAAACTATCACTCTTTGAGTAAAAACGTGAAAAACTACGAAGACGCTTTTCCACTACTCGAGTTTTCCTCGAGCGTCATTTCCCAAGGTACGTTAAAACCGCACAAACAAAATTAAGGTAAGTAAAGCTGAAAAGTTGATGAAACAAAACTCCTATAATCTTGTTGAGGAGCAGACGCGCGCTAATCCGCCGCCCATCAGCTAATTAATCCGGCAAGTTTATTTGTGTCAGTGAGGTATACGTTTTACGTTCTAGAGGAGACATCCTAAACTTTTGTGGCGCTAAATTTCCAATCTGTATCTGCAAGCTTTCAACTAATTTAGTCTATGACGAACTTTCGTCATGACGGCATTTTCAATGGAGTCTTTATACGTCCCACTACACGGCACAGGGCTCCTCTTGGAAAGAAAGTGTGGGCTTAATCACCACGCGTGCCCGGATTGGCGATTTCAAGCGCTGAGGTAGCTGAACACCTGAGACACTAGTCTAGCATATGGGTACGTCTAAATTTTAATAAAGAAATTGTCTTAAAGTTACTACTTAATTGTAATTTTTTCGCAATAACCCTTTTTTGCTCCATGGAAAAAATATAATATCTAAATCATTAGATATTATATTTTTGCTTTGTAAATTCTACAAAGATCTTTTGCAACATGAAATAAACATTAATCGTCCAATGCACTTAACTTATCCTGATCCCAAACTAGGAAACCTTATGAAATGTTTATCGCCTAGTTCTTAGTAACTTATCTGATATCTTATCTCATATGATAAGTTAAGATAGTACGTGACAGAGGAGTTATTCCAAAAAAAATCTGCTACGAAAATTAATAGGTAATTTTGCTACACAAACGTTGTTTGGAATGCCACATCCAGCACCGCAGCACCTACATAACACCTCACAGATTTGTGTAAAACTTCCAACTAGGAGAGTCATTTCACGGCGGACCAACTTCACACTTAGCCCTCCCCGGTAAACACTCATGACGTTTCCTAATTAACGAACGCAATTAGCGGTCCGGCTCGATGGACCAGCGGGGAGGCGGGTGATAAGTGGCCGAGCGCGGAAAAAAGTTAGGCGAGAAAATTCTAGAGATTAACACGAGGGTACATGGAGGAACCGGCTCTTTTCATGTTTTCCTACACTTTTCTACTTAACTATCGATTACGCTGTTGCCGGGGACGTTCTGCAGATGCTCCGGGCCCTGTTTGGGGGTGTTATTAGGCGTCGCTTTGTCTCTGCTTCTTATCGACTGGATTGGAAAGTGAGCTTTGTTAACGAGTAACTTTGCGTTATATTCTTTTTTTTAATCGGCTAACCCATGCTAAGGACAATTTTAAAAACCTATTTAGAGGCCTCATACATGGAGCCGGTTCCTCCATGTACCCTCGGGTACATGGAGGAACCGGCTCTTTTCATGTTTTCCTACACTTTTCTACTTAACTATCGATTACGCGGTTGCCGGGGACGTTCTGCAGATGCTCCGGGCCCTGTTTGGGGGTGTTATTCGGCGTCGCTTTGTCTCTGCTTCTTATTGACTGGATTGGAAAGTGAGCTTTGTTAACGAGTAACTTTGCGTTATATTCTTTTTTTTAATGGGCTAACCCATGCTAAGGACAATTTTAAAAACCTATTTAGAGGCTAAAAATTCCACCCATACAGGGAAACGCCGCCCTCTGGCACGGTTAGCCAGAGGTCGCGAGTTCGAGTCCCGGCATGGGCGGAGTTTTTAGCCTCTAAATAGATTTTTAGAGTAACTTTGCGTTAGTTTCATGTTCTTTAAGCATGTTTTATATTGAGGTAGAATAGAATAGAGACTCCTAAAGCATACATCTGTAAGAGATATAATTTTATTTGGGATTTCCACGGTGGGCGCGCAGGTAATAAATTTTCTGAAAGGGCTCTCTAAGAGAAGGCCTATCGTCGTCGTCGTCAGGCTATACTAGTTCACTGCTGGGCATAGCCCTTCCCATAATGAGCGCCTAGCGCCCTGACTTCAGCTTGCCGCATCCAGCATCTGCCTGCAGTTTTTCGCAGATCACCTAGTCGGAGGGCGTCGTACACTACGTTTGCCTGAAGAAAAAAAACCTGTGCCTTTATATTATTTTTTTGGTAACCCCAAAAAAAAATCTTATAGCCCTCACAATTATTTCTAAACATCACAATTCCTCAAACGTGTCGATTAGTTATTGTTATTGCTCTACGATGGATTTTTTTTGTACGCTTTTCCATTTTTTCAACAAAACATCAACTTTTACCTACAAGTCTTTTTGTTTCTAGTCACGATTTTTAATAGGTAATGCTTACAACCATATGTGTTAATTACAATATGCCGGGGGTTATATAGTGGAGTTGTTAAGTCATGTCAGACTCTGACATGCCTCTGATAGTCAGAGGCCTTATGGGCGGCTTGATAACTTCTGACAGTAGGGCCCGCCACTGTCTTACAATCCTCCACCAACCCGGACTTGGCCCCCGTGGTGGAGTATTGCCTAATCTTCCTGTGATGCAGAAAGAAACCCGTGCCCCGAAACGACAAAGGATATAACGTCAAACGGATAGACAAAGGGTGGATTTCGATAATGTGCGTTATTATCTACGACAGTGATTTACTCAATCGAATAATGCGTTGTTGGTGGAGCGGGTAAGCGGGCGAATTTTAAAATTATGCAAACGGTAAATAATTTTGTAACTGGCGATATTTACAAAAACAGAAAACTGACTGAAAAACTGAAAAGATCAAAAGTTCGGACTCATAAATCAAAAGTTATTGCCAAACACATACCTGCTCTATATATAAAGAATATTGTTTTATTTTACTCTGTACCTACTCGGAGCCTACTCTAATTGGTCACTAGAAAAATAAACCAGTATACTTAACATACATAATGACTCACGAGGCTCATACCTACGTAATTATATATTAAGCGGGTCTAATTGCGATTATTAAGAATTGAAGTAATTACGTTTTACGTTATAAATGAACGCGATTAAATCCGTTTAATATACAGGGCGTCTCATTCAAATCGGTCAGTATGGGAAAGTCAGAAACTATAAGACATACGAAGATCTGTTCTGAGGAACCATGTCATCGATTATAATAACAAGAAAAACCGCATTCATACATTTTAAAAAACATCTATACTCCGTTCGGGAATCGAACCCGGTTGTTTTGAAGAAAAAACCTACACTATTTCTATTTAGATATCGATTGTGTAGGTCTTAAGCAGTAAATGTCTGTATGAAACATGATGTCTAAAATGAATGAAATGCACTGTTTTCACATACTTTAATTTATTTTAGTAGGTGCTCGAAGTGACCGCCGCCTTTCTCAATACAATATTCAACACGTTTAGGTAACGATCTTAATCTTTAAATAAGTATCTACATACTTATTTTAAGTGGGCTTTTCAATTGATTTTTAGTGTTTGATTAATAGAAGTTTTTTTTTTCAAAACTACCGGGTTCGATTCCCGAACGGAGTACAGATGTTTTTTAAAATGTATGAATGCAGTTTTTCTTGTTATTAAAATCGATGACATGGTTCTTCAGAACAGATCTTCGTATGTCTTATAGTTTCAGACTTTCCCATACTGACCGATTTGAATGAGACACCCTGTATAACTACACCTAGGAGTTGTACATATAAACTTCGCTTGGTTTTGTTAAGTCTACACTTTTTTCTTCACTTTAAGGCGCTTTGAGGATTTAACTAGCGCTACCAATGGAAGAAATATCATAATTTGTTTTATAATACGTTCTTTTTTTTTAAAAGTAAACATCAAAATTCATAATATCTGTGATTACTTTTAGAAACTACAGCCTAGAACATAGTATCAACATCCTAGGACTTAGATCAATTTAAGCTAAAAACGGCTGTTATTGGCGAAAATCGGTAGGAAAGTCCTAGGTTGTTGAACCTATGTTATAGACTGTAGTTGTCACAGATATTCAGATTTGCAATGAATATTTTTGGAAAAAACGTGTTATAAAACGAGTTATGATTTTTATTCCGTTTGTGGGGATAGTTAACACCCCAAAGTGCATTTACAAAGCTCATCAAGTTATTAAGAAGTTACAGTCATTAAGAAGTATTAAGTATTAAGAAGTTGCAGTCACGATTACCCTCTAGTTGCTAAACACAAGTCGTCCCTTCAGGTGTCACGGGTGCCACGACATTCTTCGCTTCGACTAACTAACAAGATAATGGTGATTGCACTCTCCTCGGTCAGCCTCGGTGCAAATATAGAGCGGCTATCAATTTTCCCACAATATTTCTTCCACCTAGGCATGGCTGAAATATATCGATATTTTGTTTTTATAAAAAACGACATTTCTTACGAACTCTCTCAACTCCATGTTCAAATCTTAGTAACGTACCTCGGCGCTACGTACAATGGCCGAACTACAAGGCTAGGTGCGGAAATCACACTTTTCACGATTTCGAAGATTTCCCCATATCGTGTTAAAGAGGAGAACCCGCCATTCTCGGATGCATTTGTGGATTTTTTTCACCTTGTATATACTGACCTTTCCAAAGAAAATTAATTAGTATATATTCTTTATTGCAAACCATTTATATGAAATATTATAACATAACATTGTTACAAAAAAAACTACCCGGAACCGGCGTGCGTTCATGCAACGACTTATGAACGCTGATGAAGCGAAGGTGATCTGTCAGGATCGTGGCAAGTGGCAGTCTCTGGTCTCTGCCTACCCCTCTGGGATACAGGCGTGAAGTTATGTATGTAACATTGTTACAAAGGCGAACTTATTTCGAACCATCTATATAACCTGTAACCAGGTGGAGTGAAGCCATTCGCAAAGCACGGACTGGAAAGGAAGTTGGCACTGAATGGAAAGGAAGAGCCAAAGATCGTGCTCAGTGGCTTGTCTTGGTATAGCACATAGCTATGTCCAGCTGTCGGTCTAATACCAGCTGATTATGACAATAATGATTGATATAAGAAATACGTAACCCTTATAGAATTATATTCTTTTTTTTAATGCACTAACCCACGTGATTATACATGATGTACAGCGATTATTTCAGCCAGATGTCGCTGCCTGTACGTAATACAGAGAGTATTGTAAAGAGGTTCGAAATTTCAGTTGGAAGAGCGCTGGTACGGAGAGACAGAGGTCGCGGGTTCAAATCCCGGCATGGGTGGAATTTTTAGCCTCTAAAATAGGTTTTTAAAACTGTCCTTATAGGATTACTTCGTTGTCTGTACATCAGTCTGCCTGCATCGAAAGTATGGAGACTATGAAATATCGATTGAAATTTTATCGATACATCTTTTCGACTTAGTCATCCCTATAGAACTCGCCAGTGTGGAGTTAATTAACCAGGCGGCGGTGTCCATGCGGCCAGTTTAATTAACACCTATCCGACTTAATCACACTTTGTCGCATCGAAGCTGTAGAGTGTAAACAGAAATACAACTAGGCTATTGTGTACAAATATTAGGCTCACATATGAGACAGCAGTTTACTGATTGAAACCATAACTTACCTGTATTATGAAATGAACGCACACGATTGTAAAACTTCCGCTGTAATTAAGGGCGTTTGATAATTTATGTAAATTATAGTTGAATAAGAAAAATGCGTTCGTTTAAAGTTTAACGTTCAGAGTACTTGGATTTAACATTCAGAGAACAGAGCGAGCCTCTATGATCTTATCAAACTAAACCATCTAAACTTCACCCCTACTCTGCGATTTTTTCACTTTTTATATTTATGCGCTTTTGTGAAGTTTGCTTATGAAACCTAACACTTGGAAACTTGGAATCGTCGCAGAAAACATAGAACACTAGAGATAGGAATGTTGATGTTTCATTTTAATGATCATCATCATCAACCCATTACGTCCCCACCGAGGGGCATGGGTCTCTTCTCTGAGGAAGGTACCTATAGGCCGTACTCTACCACGGGGGCCAAGTCCGGATTGCGGAGTCTTGCAAGACTAGTGGCTGGTCTTACTGTCAGATGTTTTCAAGCCGTCCTAAGGCCTTTGTCTTGGCTTAACGACTGCCATCTTTCGACTGTAGCCGGCACCAACTGCTTAACGTGCCTTGCGAATCACGGAACCGCTCGGAAAAATGCCACTAGCGTTAGTCATAGACGGTTTTCCTACCCATACACTGAACGCGCCCTGTGTTGCTTAACCTTCGTGATCGTTTAAGATCACAGAGACAGCCGAGGCTACGAGCGGTTAATTTTAGTTTAGAAGGATAATAGGTTAAGTGGGCTATGACCGTTTCAATCGTGAAGAGTTACCGGGACTTCTGTAGTAAGTTTTAAAAGGTACAATGATATGCGTCAATCTCCAAGGGTAATGTTAGACTTGTCGAGGGCGTAACAAGACATGATTGCGGTCCGTCGCGTCGCCTTGTGTGTTTTATTAATTAGAAATGCTCCATTTATGAAGCAGACCATTCCTATAGCGACGCCTAGCAGAATACGGGGTGTTAAAAAACTGATGCCCGACCTAAAACTGTGTGCTGGACACCAAAACAAACCACTATATCGATAAAAAAGTCCTGGAAAATCAATTGACTGCATCGTTAGTCTCGGTTACACGTCTGACTTCCATACCAGAGTTGTTGGTTTCGATTCCCGCTGAGAGGCGACGTATGTGTGGTTTTTCTTAGTTCGGACCAGAACGGGTATGTAATGTGTACAGTACATATATGACATGTTAATAGATTTTTTGGTCATAAACCAACCAGCTTTTCGCACGTCTGAGATCCCGTTTTTTTAAGATTAACACTCAATTATACTAGACTACTGGAAGAATTAGACTAACACCCAATGTACCTATGTCATGTTTTTTAGAAATGTAATATAGAACTTAAAAAACCTATTTAGAGGCTAAAAATTTCACCCATGCCGGGATTCGAACCCGCAACCTCTGGCTATCCGTGCCAGCGCTCTACCAATTGAGCAATTTTTTCCTTAGCACGGGTTAGTGCATTAAAATAAAAATAGTATAATATAGAACTGTTTGCAAGAAGAAAGATGGTCATAGTGGAGATTTTTTTCCGCTGCATTTTTCTCCACTATAATACGGCCCGAAGGCAGCGGCTTATATTTTACTTATATGTCAATATTCAGCAAACAGAATGTAAATTCTTTACGTTGAGATAAATTGCTTTGATTCGATTGAAGACACATTAATTGAAGTTTCTACTTTTGCCGTATTTCGACAATAGACCACCTCAATCAGACTCGGTTCACTAGAACTGTACTACAGAAGTTTCCAAGTTCACTGTAAATATGACGTTGTGATTATTGCTACTGTAAGTATTTGATTAACTTTCACGAACAGGTTCCATCAAACGTTTATTTTGAACTCACAAGCAAGACCTTGTATTTCAAGTTCAAGTGAAAAACAGTGTAATGCAACGTTGCAAATTTTCTCTCCAAATCCGTGTTCCGTACGACAGCGTCGTGTTATGACAGTGCGAGCTGGCAACGCTTGGCGGGACGACCCTACTCGCGTTTTAATGATAAAAAAATGCGTACAGAGGGGAGCTGTAAGTGCCATCGAAAGGAGGGAAAAAAACTAAGGAGGAAAATATTTGGCGCGACAGGTTGCCCCCCGCGCGGGGGTGGCGTCTTGATGAAAATTAAATCTTAACGACGGAAATTTAAAGATGACGCTCGAGCGATCAAGAAAAGTGCACATCTGAGGCCCGAGGGTGCTTTAATTGGGCCTAGTGTGTATCTTGCCGTGAGGGACAAAGAGATTACGTACTCGAGTTTCTTTCCGCTCTTCTTTTTTTTATTGCAAACGTCTTTGATTGATTGATGCCTTTTTACCAAAAATTTCTCGTCTCGAGCTCCTTTAACTTCGCGGGGCGTTTATAAATCTTACGCGATGATGAGTTTTTCTGACTCGGCATTATTTCCGCAGATCTCTGGGAAGCTAGCTGAGATCGCAGCATGAATATGAATGACCGCCGCAGCACTCGCCAACAGTTTCCTAATTGCAGCGTCTTACAAGATTCGCGGGTTTGAAGCGGAAAAACAAAACGCGCCGGGCGCCAGCGGCCGCATTGAAATTCAAATCGGGATGCAGATTGCCATTTGCATCGGCCAACATCGACTATTGATTTTTGGGCGCAACGTCTTGAGGGCGACCATTGCAATCCTACTTGTTTAAACTTTTTATTTTACTCTTCACCCGGGTTTTTTGTTTCAGCCACTCGCCCCAGGCTTCGCTCCCCTCGTGGGCGCCCTCTTGCATAAAAAAGCTTCTAATCGATAATTTCTGTGGGGGTGCATTAAGCATATCGCCGAACCGTACCGCGTTCTCTCTCTTTGAGATTTCACCCGAGGCTACAGTTGTATTATGCCAGCTATCTTATAAATTGAACTGGCCCTAAAGAAGAGAAATTGTGTGATCTCGCCCCTGCATATTAATTAGAGTGTTGGTAAACAAACAAAATCGCAAGACAGTCAAGGAGGTTTGAGCTGGGTAGAAAAAACGCATAAAAAATTTAGACTTGCATAGCTCAATTTGCACATGTTTTTCAAAGAAAACAAATTCTAAATCTTTACCAAATTCAAATAAAAAGGTTTTTAAGTGTTCTCTATTTGTTTTGTCAAAATAATCTACTCCTGTAGAGAACGGTACAAGAACAAAGTCCTATATACAAGAACGTTCTAAAACGCTTGAAACTTAACAAAATCAATAGCCAGCGTCTTATTAGTTAAAAATAGCCAAGACACGCCTTCCAAGAAAGTTCTTAAAGGCATGCATTTCAATTTAAATTGAATGTCTATACATCACGAGGAGCTGATCGCATCCCATTTGACGATCAGATGCAATCAGCCGGAGAGGCACCGTGGCGGCAAATGTAGCTAACTGCCAATATCAGTTGCATCGGCGTTAAGGCTCACTGTCCCATTGTATTTGTTCTTTATGTTTTTTATGGACTAGGGACGCGGGACGATAATGTTTTTATGGGCACGGAGGGTAACTTTAATCAGAACGAACGCTTTTGATTAAACTCGCCAATGTTTTTGCTGCGCGGACACATGAAGATCCGTACAATCCGCACATGCCGTAACCATCGTCCTACTAATCCTATTAATTTATAAGTGTGAAAAATAGACAAATATAAATTACACAGATAATGAAAGTGAAAGGTAGATTGAGCTGAATAGTAAGCAAAAATTGCTGAGTAGACTTGGGTGAAATTTGACAGCTGAGCTGTGCTGTCCCTACAATTTAACTAAAATTAACTAACCATTCAAGTGTCACTGACTAGGACTCCCGCTAAGAGCCCCTAACAAAATTTTCTTTTCATTAAAAAATACATTTTTGCTTTATGAAACCGTGGGTTAGAGTTTGTTATTTATACCCATTTCCGTTCTACCAATTTTTAATTTGTTTTTGTTCTTTTTTTTAAGTTGGACAGGTTTCACTTGACCCCAGTCGAGCCTGATGGTAAGCGAAGACGCGTTATGTGTTCACCTGTTAAATGCCGGTTAACTCTACTTTTAAAGACACCCACGTTATATGTCTCCGGAAAGACAGACGATGGCAGCGTGTTTCAGCCATCATCGTCTGGAACGAGCCGATCGTCTGCTGATCTGATGAAAGAAAGGGGATGGGGGTATAAGTTCATGTAGCCCCTGTACACACTCTCCAAAATACATCTTCTCTTCCACTGTATCTTGTGCCATTTTACTTTTGTGTTAATTATAAGTTCTATAAGCCTCACAAGTTTATAATTCTGTACTTTAACATAAATAAACATTTTTCACTTTACTTTACCTAATATTAAGGAAAAGTCACCCTCATAAACGACGCTAGATACCACTCTCAAACGCTAATGAACAGAAAATCAAGAACATTACATCCACGTATAAATCAAATTCGATATCAAAGTATTATGTTCCAAATAGTACAGAAACTGTAATTTTCTGAACGTTAAACATTAAACTAGGTAGCTATTATATGATCCAGTAACCCGGACTTGGCCCACGTGGTGGAGTATGGCCGAACCTTCATACGATGCAGGAAGAGACCCGTGCCACGGTTGATATCATTGTATGATAGCGAGTTGGTAACTCTCAATTGAAACCAGAGTTTTCATAAAAGGAACTGCATTAGTCTGTAGTATGTTGCCCACAATAAATTCATAGTAAAATCTGGCAAGTATGGATTGGACTCCTACTAAAAGTCCCGAACTAAATGGCAAAAGCATATTTTTGCTAAAAAGACAATGAAGGTGTAGTGACTAGAATTGAGAAAGGAATGTTGCGTTGGTTTGGACTTGTAGAGAAGATGAAGGAAGAAAGATTGACGAAACAAATATATACTGGAAATGTAAGTAGAAAGGCTGGTAAGAGACATCCCAGGCGGACACACATCGACCAAATAGGAAAGGAAAGGGGAAGATAAAAAGTACCAGGAATCGGCGTGCGTGCATGCAACGACTTATAAACGTTGATGAAGTGAAGGTGATCTGTCAGGATGGTGGCAAGTGGCAGTCCCTGGTCTCTGCCTACTCCTCTAGGATACAGGCGTGAGGTTATTGTAAGACCAATATTATGTGGTACTATTGATTTAAAGCCAAATTAACTTACTTGATTTTTTGTCGGAAGAGTCCAACCAGGTTTAAATCTTAAGTTCGAAAAATTAAGTTCAAAAATTATGTTTTAGTTTCAAACACTCTGTGCGCAAGTTGGATTGGCCGATTTTTCTCTCTTTCAACCTCAAGAGAACAAAGTGAAGGGCTTAGCCATATCACTAAAAATTCCTTCCAAAAGTAAAGAAAACTCAATAAAGCACACAAGCAGCAGTCTTAAAGGCTATGAAACAGAGCAAGGGACACTGCAATGTCGTATCCATAACGACATATGATAACGAGTTAGAAACGCGCAATCCAAGCCAGAGGTTTCATAAAACGAGCCACATTAGTCAAGAGTACGGGGCCCATAAACACTGTGCACGACATGGTACCCCCGCGTTTTCGGCCCACTCACCCCTTGCTCGAAAAAGTCACCCCCACACGCAGAGACAGGAAAAAACCGGCTAACTGCGAGTCGGACTTGTCCACCGAGGGTTCCGTAGCATAAAATTAATATTAGGTATTTAGAAAGAAAAAAAAACATTTAATACAACAACAGGACACAACATAGAAACGAAGTTTAGAAAAAATATATGGCGTTTTTTTTTCAGTTGGTAGCCTCAGCAAGACTACTCCTTAAGTTGTCTGCACTATAATCTCGCCAAACATTCGTATGTGTACGTATAAAGAAATATCAAAAACAAAATTGTAATCATTCCTTTTTTTTATTATCGTTTTTAAGGAATCTATGATTTGATAACACATATTTTTTTAACACTTCAACTTTACAGTTAACTTTGAACCGGTATATGTTGCTATATACCGGTTATTATGGTTGAAAATAATTTTTTTCATAACCCAGACGGAGAGACTTTACAGGACGACAATCACAGTTATATTTAAGATTTAGACTATTGTCGGTGCAACATCTTACACATACCCCACTCACAGCCAGTCCTTAGACACCGTGATATGTCACGACATCTACCATCTTTCCTTCAACTTTTAGAGAAAAGATTTATGCTGGAAACTTACAACGTAGAGGAACAAAGGCTTGGCTACGTTTTATTATGCAGCCTATATACCTACGTCCTGGGCACAGGTCTTCTCTCAGAGAGAGAGTATGGGCTTAAATACCACCCGTGCCCACCGCGGAGTGGCAGTTTCAAGCGCTGAGATATTTGAACACCTCATTAAAAGAAAGTCATTTGTAAATGGCTGCACTGGCAATGGAACCCGGGTATCTCGCTTCCGAGTCCATTTCTTGACCCATTGGGCTACCGCCGCCATCCTGTGGAACCCTAAAAACTGCATCGGAGGGACGTTCACCGGCCCTAAGTACAAGTAGCGCGATGGTGCGATCTGCACATGTCTTTAAATGGCTTAAAATTATTCCAAGAAAGTTGTTGGACTTTCTGTTTATTCAGGTAGCGCTTTTTTTCTATAACTCCAGTTAACTCTTTTTATCAACGTTTCACAGATTTTCTTACTACTGTTTTCAGCCATTTTGACTGAAACACCATCACAGCGCATGACGTCATGCTTATTAACATTGGTAAACTTGACCCGTGCTTTGTTGCGACTAGTAGTGATTACGATGCTTGTTGATCTGGGCGTGACATCAGATTTGACGACATGACACTGCGAGCGGTTTTCCCACTAAAATATTTTTTTTAAAAAGCCATTTTTCTAAAAATATTCTATATCTGTAATAAATTTGTAGTAATAAACTTTAGATTATTACTGAATTATAGATTTTTTTGTAAATGGTAAATGTTGGACGAGGATTAAAAAAATATTCCGTCGTTTCTGACTCCGACCCTGAGGAACACTGTAAACCGAACTCTGTTTCTATAGACCCAACAATAGGTCGACATTTTCCTGTCTCATTCGAAGTAGCTCATGCTTGCCCTGACTTAAATTAATAAGCATTCAAGTCGGGCCAAGTGAAAATCAAGAGAATCATGCACGAAATTCCGGGGAAGGGCTGCCACAGGAAAATTAACCACTTTTATGCACGAATTGGCCGTAGACGAACTAATGAAGTTACCAGGTTAAGTAGAGTGTGCATAGGGCCATTTTCTGAATTGAGTATTTTCACATGAAATTGAAATTGTCTTCATTGCCAACAAATATTCAATGCCGTACATTGAATGTGTTGTAGTCTGCATAGATTGCATTTTTAATTACTTTTTACAAAACCGCGACTTTCAAGCGTACATAAAAGACTTGCTTTTTCCATTACGGCCTCACAGTAGAGTCTGATTCTCAAGGTCCATGACGTTTTCATAAAACTTAACTCGAAACAAGGAAACTATATTTGTTTATATTTTTTCCTCTTATGTTTCTTCTTAATAAATACTAGCCTGCATAGATTGCATATTTTTTAATTACTTCTTACAAAACCGCGACTTTCAAACCCACCAGATATAACAAAAGAACTTGCTTTTTCCATAAAGGCCTCACAGTGAAGTAACATTCTCAAATTCTATGACTTTTTCATGACGACTTAACTCGAAACAAGGAAACTAGATTTACCATATTTTTCCTTTTATGTTTTTTCTTAATAAATACTAGCCTGCATAGATTGCATTTTTAATGACTTATTACAAAACCGCAACTTTCAAACCCACCAGATAATATAAGCGTACATAAAAGAACTTGCTTTTTCGATTACGGCCTCACAGTGGAGTCTCATTCTCAAATTCCATGACGTTTTCGTGACGACTTAACTCGAAACATCGAAACTAGATTTATATTTTTTTTTTCTATATTTCTTGTTAATAAATACTAGCCTGCATAGATTGCATTTTTAATTGCTTATTACAAAACCGCGACTTTCAAACACACCAGATATAAGTGTACATAAGAAAACTTGCTTTTTCATTACTGCCTCACAGTGGCGTCTTATTCTCGAGGTAGGTACATGACGTTTTCCGTCCCGGCGACATCTCTCAAGTTTAGATAAAGTAGGCCGTGACGAGACGCCCGAGAGAATTAGGCAGACAAGAGGACCCTAATAATGAATAAAGCTCATAACGGCGAACAATGGGGTAATAAGGACGCTGCATTTCGTCCCGTGAAAGCGTTGGTTGCAAAACAACAATAATTCCCTGGTTTCGCGAAGAAAAGACTTTCAGCGTTGTTCCACTTGAAATTATTATTGTTTTTTTTTCTCTCGTCTTTGTCTTGCCTTTGTCTCGCTGGGGAGGTGGGCGAAGGAATTTGGGGGTTGACTGAGGGACGTCTCGAGTCAGGGCATTTGCGTAACCGCGGCTTAAATTTGAGAGCTTGCACAAGAAATATTTTATTACATTGGAGATGCCACGTAAGATTATGACGTTTCGGGTTGCTAACTAACGCCACCATAGAAGAAAAATAATAACGTTTTACGTTTATTACGTTTTAACAACTGCAACAACTATTGTTAAATCCCACAGTGTAGAACCTAGAATCAACAACCAAGGACTTTATAATCGATTTCCGCCAAAAACGGCCGTTTTTAGCGGAAATCGATTAAATTTGTACGCTATAATTAATAAATAAAAGAGCTAAGTAAACATTCCGCTTTCGCACACAGATGTTTTACGTGTGAAGTTTTACTTTACTGTACCAATCACGTAAAAAAACTTTTCATGAGTATACACACCTACTAGCAAACATTTAAAGAACAATTAAAAACTGTTTTTTTTTTATTAAAAAACCTTTTGTTACTGAACTTGATCTGTAAAACGCAAAAAAAACTCTAGGACTTTTTTATTCTTCTGTTTTTTTCCCTTCTATGATATAAAACAATATTACTCCAATTTTTGGTTTAAGGTAATCATTCATTCATACATACATACATACATACATACATACATACATACATACATACATACATACATACATACATACATACATACATACATACATACATACATACATACATACATACATACATACATACATACATACATACATACATACATACATACATACATACATACATACATACATACATACATACATACATACATACATCTTCTTTTGTTTACACATTCAGTCTGGCGTCAGTTAATTCCATCAGTCTGGTTAGACTGACGGCAGGGTGATGGTTTATTCAGTGGTCTGATGGACCAGACTGACTAATATTTTGATGCTTCATCAGTCTGGAATCAATTCGAGCTTGATCAAGGTCACGGACTGAACTGACGCCATACTGAACGTGTAAACAGATCTCTTTAGCTTCATCAACATTCATTAGTCACATACACGCTCTCCAGTTCTAGGCAGCTTGGCGAAAAATACTTATATTTGATTCTATAAGTGCATTTTCTGTATTCTATAATTTTCTAGAAACTTTCTGGCTCAAAAATATACTACCTAAAACTACATAAAAATGAAAATCACACAGACATTTCTTAACCTAAGAGTACAGACTGCGGCCTTATCACTATCACTATATTTTATCAGTATTTTATTTTATTTATTCAAGGACAAAAAACAGAATTGACAAACTTATAAGATAAAAAAATTTTGAATTAACAAGTACACTTCGCCAATTCCTCAGCATTTCCCACAGATAGGTATTCACATTATCATCAATAAGAGGCTCAATACACGATATAGTTATGGTATAAAAATAAACAAGCAAATAAGCAACTGTTTCAGTAGATAAAATTACACACCTTAATGTGGTATAAAGGTAACTCCTTAATTGCCCTATCCTCGTTAAATCCAAAGTGAATTGCCCAACGAAGGTGTCCTTGGTTAATGATATAACAATCGAGTAAAAAAGGTCTCCGAAAGTTAATTAAAGTTAAACGGTTTCGCGCCGAAAAGCAATTAAAAGTGCCATTTGCGCCGTTTCAATCAGATATCGAAAGAGATTACAGCGGAAGGGATGGGCAACGAGTCAGTTGCAAGCCCTAATGTTTGGGTGAAAGCCCAAACATTTGTAATCGCTCGTAACCCTCAGTGATCTTGAACGATCACAAAGGTTAAGCAACACAGGGCGCGTTCAGTACATAGATGGGTAAACCGTCTAAGACTAACGCTAGTGGCATTTTTCCGTGCATCGCAAGGCACGTCAAGCAGTTGGTGCCGGCTTTGGTCGATAGATGGCAGTCGTTAAGCCAAGTCAGAGGCCTTAGGGTGGCTTGAAAACTTCTGACAGTAAGGCCCGCCACTGTCTTACTATCCTCCACCAACCCGGACTTGGCCCCGGTGGTGGAGTATGGCCGAACCTTCCTGCAATGCTGGAAGAGACCCGTTCCCCAGCAGTGGGGACATACAAGGGTTGATATCGTTTCAAGTAAAAGGGGAAATGAAATTAAAAACTAAAATATTATTTTTTATTTTAAAAACGAAAAAAAAAAGTATATATGAAAAAATTACAACAATCATTTGGTGCTAAATCTATCAATAGGGTTTAGCAGCAGTGAGGACATACAAACTGTTAATATCATCATCATCATCATATGATCCGTTGATAGACGGCAGATGTTAAGCCAAGTAAGAGGCCTTAGGGCGGCTTGAAAACTTCTCTCAGTATGACCAGCAACTTGTCTTGCAAGCTCCCACCAATCCGGACTTGGCCCCCGTGATGGAGTATGGTCTGTACCTTCTTCAGAGAAGAGACCCGTGTCCCTCGGTGGAGACATAATGGATTGATGATGATGACCAAACATTTGGTTTTCTATCATTTACGCTCGAAAACAATAAGTACTTTTATTATTGTCGAATTATTTATTTTCTACTTCCACACAACACAATCAAACTGGTCCCAAACTAGGATACCCTGTGCTATCGTAACCAGGCAAGGACGTTACAGACATGACAATACACCCAGACTGACACCACTTGTACAAAAATGTACGGCGACCCCCAGTGGGAATCAAACCCTCGACCTACGTCTTGGTAGCCTTACCAGCTAGACCTTTAAGGCAGTCAGAAAGAAATGTTAATCTTTAAATATCAACGGAAACTTGTTATCACGATCATTTGATGAGTATTTAATATTGATGAATCATGAATATTTTAACGCAAAAATATGTTACTTTCCACCGAGTATTTTGGAAGTGTGATTAGTAAGTTTCCCCAAAGCTATTCTACTTGATTAAGCTACAGATAGCGGAATCACACAACATAATTTCATAATCAAAATCGATTCGGATCGATTTTGATGTTTCACTGAAATGAATTGCTTCCACTAAAGTATGAAAGCAATTAAAAAGGGAAATCTTAGTGAGAGTAAATTCAATCCTAAACAAAACCTATTTAGAGGCAAAAAATTTCACCCATGCCGAGATTCGAACCCGCGACCTCTGGCTATCCGTGCCAGAGGTTCGAATCCCGGCATGGGTGGAATTTTTAGCCTCTAAATAGGTTTTTAAAATGGTCCTTAGCACGGGTTAGTGCATTAAAAATAAAAATAGTAAAATTCAATCCTATTTTGTGATACACTGACCCGTTCTGCATTTCCTTCTTCTTCAGAATCTGTTGAAACCACTTGCGTTCAGATGAAGGCCCAAACATATGGGTTTTATATAATTAACCCTCCAACAGAAACAATATCACTGGATATTGTCATTCGTCATCACGTTCAATGAAATCATGAAATATTTTCAACACAAAAATATGCTATTTATTACCGACTTTTTCGGAAGTGTGATAAGTATATTACCCCAAAGTTATTGTACTTTAATGAGCAACAGATAGCGGAACAACACAACATAATTTCAGCACCAGAATCGATCCAAATCACTGAAGTATGGAAGTTTTTAACCCGTTGAATTCTGACCTAGACCGATGACAATTAAAAACTATTCTACCAGTATGAATTGTTTTTACGTGCCATGCCACTAATAGGGTAAAAGAGGCTAAGACATCTTAGTCTAGGATATCTTAGTGACAGCATCATCATCAACAACCCATTATATCCCCACCTTCCCTACCTATACCTTCCCTAAGGAAGGGTTAGGCCATACTCCACCACGGAGACCAAGGTCGGTTTGGTGGAGTGGCAGTGTATTAAATTTTGTGATACTCTGACCTATTCTGTATTTACCCACTGGCGCATCCCTACCGAAATCTACGTTCCTTTAAAAGCAAGGTGCAGTTGACAGTCGTTCTGTGAAATCATTAAGCTTTATGTCATCACACTGCCATTACTTAACACCGGCTGGTAGACGAGCTTCTGAATTATTTATTAAACTACCAGAGAGTTAGCTCGTAAGAACGTACCGGTTAAGACTTAACTAAGCATTTAAAGCTTATTAAATTACCCATTCACAGCGCTTAGAACGCTAGAGCTGTCAGTCAGAAAATCAAAATCGGATGTAAACATCGTTGCACGTCTAGCAATTGCCTTTTTAGTTGCTTCTAACAACATCGTTTTTATATTGTGTTGCTGTATAACCAGCTCACTTCTGCACCTGTTTTTTTCAGAGATACATGAATAATTTAGTCATTACCAGTATCGTTCGACATGGCATCGACATCGATATTTCAGTATAAGACTTTACGTAATTTGATAAAAATTCGCGCTTTACGCGTCCTTCCAAAGATACAGGACCAGTTTCTGAATTGAGAATCTCGCCAAGTAAATTTTTATAATGTAGTGCTGTCTTTTCTAATTTCCCAGGAAAGAGCATGATAGAACCTTACTTAGGTATTTACTTAGTGAAATTCTCAATTCAGATACCTGCACTCAGTCTCTGGTGAACAATAGCCCTATACAGTAGTAAATCCGTTATATTGAACAGATTATATGGTTTAAGGCAATAACTGTAAAAAAACATCACGACAAAGTAAAAAAAAAATACAAAGCCAAAATATTTTTAAAGATCGTGAAACATAGATTGACGTGTTTCAGAAATTGCGTTTTCATTTACCAGTTATACATTAAGATGTATTGACACTGTGTTAGTGTATTCAAATCAAAATCAAATAAAAATATATTTATTGTGTAGCCATGATTTTTAATATCTGGGGTTTGGCAGGGTTAAATATCTGTTTCATTTAATTTCAAAGCATTAGCATTTAATATCAAATATTTGTTTCTTAGGATCATAAGCTACTAATAGACACAAACACGTTAAAGCACCAACGTTACATCTGCTAACTGCTACGAACCTTAAAACTAAATTCGTCTTATTCTAAAAGGACGTAACCGCCAAATGACGTCACACATACGGCTTAATAATACTTACACCCTTGCCGCCTTTTTAAAAACCATTGGAATTAAGGAAAGGAAAAGTAATTTCTCCGACATGACATTTAAATGAAATAGAAAATGTCATATCATTTTTAATATTAGGCAACGGTACCTCCTCATTCCACCGTATGTGTGACGTCATCACACAATTTTTGGTTTTTATTGATTTTCTGTAAAATTAAGCAATAATAAAAATTCTAAATATTTTTTTTCGTAATCAAGATAGCAAAATTAAGAAACGGTATTTTTAGTTTTGCGCATTGTAAAATATGAAATGTCGTCAATTCTCATTTTGCAGCGTCGTCAGCGAAAAGGGGGTTGACCTCATTAGTGTACAAGAAACGCCGAAGTAAGCAAGACTGAGGATCTAGGCAGTGGGCTGTCTATATTTTAATGGGCTCACCCCTTCTTGACCGGGGTCGCTCGTGCAAATAAGATCAAGGGCCGTCTGCCGTCTTGCTCGGTACTTAGTGCCAGGAGTAACCAAGTAGTTTTTAGGGGCTGCATTCTGGATGCGCCGGTTTTCGCTGTAACTGTCTTCATTTGAAAAGTGCTCAAAACAAATAACACGTAAGTAAATCAACTTAGTTAATAAATAACATAAGAATATTCTTTAACTACTTACCTGGTATGGGCCATAATAGTTGCCACTTTATAATGGCTCTTCTCACATTGAACTAAAGTCCAAAATCTATGAAAAAATATGTATTGGTTAAAAAGTAATTATCTTAGTTCCAGACGTTTCGGCAGCGTTGCAGTTGCCGGCCACACAATAGACTAATGTCAAGTACAGTCAATTAGTATTTTTTGATGATTCGCGATACTCATACATAGTTATATGTATGAGTATCGCGAATCATCCTGGAGTTTTTAAGTGATTCCCACAGTCGGACCTTACGATCATCACAGAATATGACGCTGAAGATACCGAGTCACTCGACTAAATTCTTCAGCAGCTCTTTTACAATCACAGCTGTCCAACTGTGGAATGATCTTCCTCTTGCAATAAGACGCTCGCCATCTCTCTCTATTTTTAAAGGAAGCAACAGAGACTACTACTTGAGTATAAAACTGGTACAATAAATATTACCTCTTTCAAATGTTGCGTATTTGTATTATATTCATCTATCTTCTTCTCCTGGATGATATTATTTGTATAAATTATGTATGTTTATTTTATATTTTATTTATGTATTGTCAATGGTTGTTTATCAAAATTTGCCTTCTTTTCCTAATTAAGTCATTAGTTGCACCAACTACCCGTCTTTCAGTTCTTTTGTGTTTTCAATCAAGGGTTGTCTGGAAGAAATTACTTTTAGTAATAAGACCGCCAATTGTACCTTAATCTGTATCTTCTTATTTTCTAAATTGTAATTCCTGGTGTGCAATAAAGTATATTCATTTCATTTCATTTCATATATATTAAACGGGTCTACCCGAGACCACGGCAACTTTAACGCTGCCGAAACGTCGGGAATAAGGTAAATAAGTTTTACCTAATAAATAATTGCGATTTGACCCGTTTAATACATAACTATGTACAGTCAATTAGTACGTGTTACCTAATAAATAATCGCTATTCGACCCGTTTAATAAAAAACTATGTATAAACATCGCGAATGGCTAAGAAATACCAATGAAACATTTATGCTAGCTCTACAGGTTAAAGGGTTAATAACTTGCGCTATAATAAATTAGGAACTCCACAGGACACAATCACTTTTCCCGCTCCCAAGTCAGGATACTCTTTGATATGGTGAGTATATAACAAACATTGAAAAAGAAATGAAATGAAAAGGTTTTATTCAAAGTAGCGCAGAAACTGCGGTTTAATGAACGTTACAATTCAAACTAGGTGTCCATTTCAAAATCTAGATCATATTAGAGAAAAAATGGACAAAACCTCCAAAAAAATAACATAACATAACATAACATTTACATACAGGCACATACATTGCTTCTGGCCCCACACTAGGATACCCTGTGTCGTGGGAACCAGAAACAACGACATCACAAACATGTAAACATCCAAGACCTAGGGTTTTTTTTTTTTGTTTCCAGCCGGGATTCGAACCCGGGACCTCTTGCATGGTAGGCAGACGCGCTACCGCTACGCCATAGAGGTCGTCTAAATACACAGACTGAGGCCATTGGACGTATTTCCAGGCCTGTGACGTCTTTGCCTGGTTATCACAGCACAGGGTGTCCTAGTTTGGGACCAAGCCCTAGAGTCTAATACTTACATAGTTTTTTAATAGAATAGTATAAGCGCGGTTGTCAATTGCCTCAATTTGGTAGTTTACAAAGCAATAGCAGTACAATGTCATTCCAGGGGTATAGCCCGCGCAAATTAAATAGGCATCTTCAGCGAAGAAGGTAGAATCGCGCGAGGCGCCGATTCAAGTAGCGCGGGTTATACCATTGCAATGCGATTGGTTAGTAGACTACCGATAGTGTGAACGACCATTACCAGACTAATATGACTCTAATGAACAACTATGCATTTAAGAGACTCAGAGACTTAGGACTAGTGATTTTGCGTTTAATCACTAGTCCTAAGACATTGGAAGTTGCTTTTTTATTATTATGATGATTTTGGTGTTCTTTTGTTTTAACATCTTCAATTTTAGTACGCATAAAGAAAAACCCAACGAAGGCAATGGACGCACCTATATTTTTGCCTCATTATCCCAGCTAGGGAGCGGATGACGTTTATCCTCACCCCACGCAAATGGCGAACTCAAACATTACTTCTGTAGTTTCCTATTTACATATTCCCAAAGCGGCTTTCTGCCTAAATTCCAATATTTCTTTGCTCATGCGCGACCCCGCTCACGGCGGTCCACCATCCAGCATTTTTAATCTCGTTGCCCGGATCTTGGGAGTAGTTGGGTCCGGGTTCCAGTGTTGCCCGACTTTAACGGAAAATTCCAGTTTTCACGCCCGATGGAGCCACTTCATAATTTTCCTGTATTTTTTCACAACTTCCCTTGATGTTGTAAAAAAATAAAAAAAACAGGCTGTTTATGACGCAAAAAACATGTTTTTCTACACTCAAGGTAATCAAAAATCATAAGGTACTTCCAGTTAACCTAGAACTATAAAACTAGGCAAGTTATTTGGTCTCATACTACAAATGCAGAAAAATCTGAAACTATTCATTTACTATTTAATCATTAAAAATTTTTTTTGAATTTCGGTAAAAGCTCGGAAAAATCGGCTAGACTCGATAACTAAACTATTTACCTTCTTAAATATTTATACAGAACCCTCAGTACGCAGTCCCGACTCGCGCTTGGCCGATTTTTCACTCTACTCCAAAAGCTCTGAATATGAAAAAAATACTTTTGCAGTTGCGATTTTCCTAGTTCAAGGGTAACACCCGTAAAACATATTACGGAGAAGACAGTGGCTGAAAACCAGCGCTGGTCGGGACTGACCCAGCACCAGCTGAGCCACTACCATTATCGTGGGTTAGCTGGAAGAAAATACAATCTATTATTAAGCTCGCCTTTGTACAAATTTGTTTTTAGTGCAATAAAGAATTTTTCATTCATTCACTACCTTTTGCTTTATGTTATAATACCATAACCTAGGTTTAATTATTTTTTAGTTTTAAGTTGTATTTTGATGAGGCCACAAATACTTTTTAATCTCATCTTACCTAGTTCTTCTCAAGCGCGGCGCGGCAAACTGGAACATAGTATGTGGCAACATTTGTTCGAACCCTCGCCTGTGTTTACCTTCCGAAATAGTTTAACGTGAACAATTTGCATCTGCTTATGCGCGGTCCGTCCTCGGTTGTTAACTACGAGTCTTTTTGCCTTCTTTCGTTTGCGGCTCGACGGACGGAATAGGAAATTCGGGGGCGTCGGGCCTCCTAATAAAGTTATTGTGATGCAAAATCGCTATGACTAACTAAAGCTTTCAACGTTCCGATTTGCATTCGAAAGCTCGAGTTGCCTGTGTTAGGATTAGGACTCTATCAAGGCGTGACGTCACAGTGCGAAACAGGAATGAAGATGAAACTATTGCGCTATTCAATGCGAACGCAGTACGACGATAACTGTATTTCGAATGTCAAAAAAAAGCTTGAAAATTCTATTAGGTGATAAACCAAGTTTAGTACGAGTTGCGAACATGGGACTGTATTGTATAAAGTATAAGTAAACTGAGCAATTTTTTTAATAGGTGGGCATTTAAAGTGGTAATTTTTTTTTGCTCTATTTAGGTATATACGAATGAGAGTAGGAAGGCCGGTAAGTAATATAAATCGACCAAATAGGAGATGTTTTAGTTAAAGGCACGATTAAGTAGCCCTAAGCCTTTGCGAGCATGCGATTTGAATTTTGATAAAGTGAAATAGGTTTGACAAGATTGAGGCAAGTGGCCGACCCTGATCTCTGAGAGTACAGACGGCGGGCCTGAAGGCTTAAGCAAAGAAAAATTAGTGTCATTTCCTTTTTGTTAGAGTAAAGTATCTTATCTATCGTCGAGTGTCTATAAACCATTGAACACTGCAATCCGTAGTTTACTCTTTCTATGGACAACAAAAGATTCTGGCCAGTATCCACTTCAGCTCAGCAGTCACAACCTTAGCTAGAAACTGGCCAGTATCATATATCGTCCAGAAAACGACCCAATGGTTATTAAAAAAAAGTCACACATGCAAAACGCGGGTGCCCCGCCGAGATATGGGCAGGTTGGAGGCGCGCGCTCTAATCGATATCCTTATAATGATTGCAAGGAGCTCGCATACGAAATAAGGAGGCGACCGGGGGGCGGGGGCTGCGGGGCCGGGGAGATATGAGACGATTTAGATTATTTCCCTCTTCTATTCTTTCGGTTTTTTTTGGGGGAGTCCCCTCACCGAAAAGGGTGAGGATTTTTAAGACGCCGCGCCGATCGATTTTCCCGAGTGTGCATTGGTATGCTCGTAATGTCTCACTTTGGATATTGCATCATTTTCCGATCGTGTGAATTACAAGTTGGCTTGTACTTTCTTTCCTTTCGTATCTGTCGGTTCAGAGTCTGACGTCGACGTTGATTTTTAGAGGAAGCCACAAAAAAATTCCGTTAAAATCACTAAGTGATAGCAAAAGAGATACACAAACAAAAACAGGGAAACACAAGAATCAGAGGCAAAAAGCGGGGGCGTGAGGTTATCCGCCTCAAAGGAACTAAGAGCGTTATTCACAAAAAGTCTCAATTAAAAACCTGGCGGAAGCTTTTAGAGTGTAATCTATCAAATTGTTTCCAACGCCCCCTCATTAGCACCGGGGAAGTGTTAAAAAATAAACTTTTTAATCTTTATTACTCGACGACTTCGCTAAACGGGTTAAATTATTATAGGAAAGCCAGATCTCTCACTTTTTATTTCTTAACCCTTCACTGCAGCAATTTATTACCGAGGGAGATGAGTTGCTTTGAAAATATTAAAAGACTTTTTAAGTCTGTCCCACCTCAAAGCTGTCTTAATTTGGGGGATTTTGGCGCGATTTTTCATTAACTCTTTTTTCTTTCATTGCTAAGTCTCTAATCTTTACATGCTCATTTTGCCTGTTACTTTACCGCAGCTAATCAATTTTAGAACCTTTTCTGTATTCATTACCATTATCATGAGCCTATCACTGCTGACTGCTATATATTGGCCTACTCGAGAAAATGCATCATTTTGCTATCACTTAGTGATTTTAACGGGATTTTGTGGCTTCGTCTAAAAATCAACGTCGGCGTCATACTCTGAACAGGCAGATACAAGAGGAAAAAAAGTACGAGCCAACTTGTAATTCATACGATCGGAAAATGATGCATTATGGGCATTACCCCCTATGATAGCACAACGTGGCGCTCTTTAGGGGAGGGCTATGTCCAGCAGTGGACTAGTATAGCCTGACGACGACGACGACGATGACAAAATGCTATCTCACATCCGCGTCCACTGACTTTCCAGCGACGCAACTGTATCGTCCAATCATTCAGCTGCTGGTCTGCCCACTGACCGTTCTGGCACTATAGTGATGATGATGATGATGACGATGATGATGGTAATGATGATATCCTCCACAACGATTCCGTCGACGGCGACACCCCGACAATCACGCATCTATACAAACCCCAAAGTGCTCTAAGAAGTGTGATGCAAACCCGAATTTGCTCTTAAACACGGGGTCAAAGCTGCCGCAATACATTTGGCCGTAGTACCGTGCTACAGTCCACGGCACATCAACCAATATTGCAACAAATATGTAAATATTGATGTGCTGACGCCGAAAATTCTTTATTCCACAAAAATTTTGCACATAGGCGAGCTTAATGCTACTTATCGGTATCTACCAGCTAACTTAAGTTATGACACAGGGTATCCTAGTTTAGGGCCATCGGCCTAATTATGTGCCCGAAATTCTGAGCGATTCTAATCGCCTAACTGTCAAATTCCATACAATACTAATTTGGCAGACGATAGGAATCGCCAGGACAAGTGATGGTGTTGTTTGGAAGTTAGAAGTAATGTTACAAGTAAGAGGTTTTCTTACTTCTTACTCTGAAGCGCTCGTGGCCTAACGGAACCGAGTGATTGTTTTTGAAATGAATTAATGACTTGGGTTAAGCAACAACAGGCGCGGTCAGGTGCTGGACGGGTGACTACCGCTAGTGGCATTTTTCCGAGCGCTTCCGTGCTTCGCAAGGCACGTTAAGACATTGGTGTCGGCTGTCATGTAATGGCAGTCGTTAAGCCATGTCAGAGGCCTTATGGACGACTTGATAATTTGTGACAGTAAGGCTCGCCACTGTCTTACAATCCTTCACCAACCCGGACTTGGCTCCCGTGGTGAATTATGGCGTAACCTTCCTGCGATGCAGAAAGAGACCCGTGCCCCAGCAGTGGGGATACACAAGGGTTGATAACGATAACAATGCTACTTAGCATTAACTACCAGCTCACCTAAGTTTTGCAGACAAGATTAGCAGGTAGTGCAAAATTAAACAATAAATAATTTACTAATTATATCTTTTTGAATTATATCTTTACCTTTTACTCAAGTCGCGGAATTCCAGCGCGGACCTAAATAACAAATTCCGAATAGTCCAAAACAATCGATAAGTCGACGGCGAACTTCGTCCCTAATTCTCTTTTCTCAATTTGTGTCTCGGAAAAATAAAATTAAATAATCCAAACGAAACAAACTTCACTAATTACACGAATAAATCCAAACAATTCACCGCAAACTCGGCTCTGGGCGCCCTAACAAACCGAGCAAATTAAAAAAAAGAAAAACCCCAAACAGACGGAGAAAAAAGCATTTTCCTTGACAAGTTTTATTTACCATAAACATTGTTACGGCAAACAAAGCCCCGGCGAAAGCGATGCGAAAGTTGGTCCGTCATTAGATTCGTTAATTAATTCAAATGAAACCGCGACAAAACATTTAGATTCTCGCCGCTTCCCTTTTGTCCCGGCAAACAAAAGAAAATCCTAGTCACTTAAGATTTCCCGTCGCAAAAAACTGCCCACTAAATGGAAATTAAGCGTTTCATAAACCGACCGATGTTGGCCGGAATTAATTAATACTTCGCCTTGTTTCGCGTTTTTTTTCGCTAATTTCTGTCGGGACTTTTGCCCCTCTTAACTTTCATTAGCTGGTATCACTGCAGGGTCGACAATTTGTACGCGAAAAGGGGAAGTGTCCCAACTTAATAATGGTGCAATAATTAAGACAAAAGTCCCATGTTTTTCTAATAACTCCCCTAATCATTCGTTGCCACTGGTTGACGACTCTTTTATTGAGTGACAAGTTTTCTTGTTAGGGTTCCCTAGATCAATAGAAAAAACGGAGCTCTTTGTAAAATAACCTTCTCTGAAACGGATGAGGTGATCAAATTAGAATTAATATCAAATACTAAAGCTTACTGTACTTATTGGAGCAAAAAAGTTATGCGTATATGCTATCATAAGACTCCTTTAGTTACGTCACATTTTTCATACTAGCAAACTCACCATCAGACTGCAAGATACTTCTCAGTGACCTGAAATCACGACATTTGGTAAGAAATGAGGGCTCACAAAGCAAATGAAGGAAAAAAATAAATTATTATTATGAAAAACCAGAGATTACAAACTTACCTGTCTTTGCAGTTTGATCATATGTTAGTTGAATTAAACATTTGTTTTCGTCGTGTTAGTAATTTCTTCGGAACCCTGAAGACGCGAGTTCGACTCGCACTTATCCAGTATTTTTAATCCGCATTCGGTGCCATTTCAAAAGTTAGAAAGACTCGTGCATTTTCACGACTTTTCAAATGTACCGAGTTCTCAACAGGCTTCAAATAGAGTGAGCATATAACATGGTGTCTTTATTTGACGATCAAATTAAATGTAAGCACGCCGACGCGCGTTGGGAGCACCTCAAATTGGTTTACCGCTCGTATAAGGAATTTCATGGCTATTGGGCTGTTTAGTTTTTAATTAGTACCGGCAACGGCGTTTCATTTTGAACGCGGAATGTCGTAGCCGTGATTAGGTTTTTCCTGCCAGTTAAAGCAATTTGCTTTTAAGGCTGCCTTTTATGACGCTTCATTGTTTTACAGCCGAGCTTCTACTGCAAACCACTGACTGTTTGTGGGTTGGTTAATGCCTAAAGTAACTAGAATATTTGTTGTGTTTATCGTTTTTCCGCGATTCGCTTAAGAGAGTTGCCTTTTATTATTCGGCTGTAACTTGCTAACTTTCTTTTGAAACGTCAATACGGAATGTGATCCCGCGACGCCCACGCCTTAAGCGGATGCGGAGGAATTAAAAATTCCGTCCGGACACGAAAATTATCTGCACATAAACGCCATGTACGCGACACGATCAGATAATGTGGGCCATTAATTTGAACAAAGTTCGCGTCGACAACCCTGGTGCACCTTATAAACAAACATGAGGCGACAAAATTTATAAGTTCGATTACTTTAATCTCGGTTAACTTATGCGAATACAATTTCGAACCTGACAAAAGAAATGCACGCAATAAATCGTGGCGCGTCTTATCGGCTAAATATACCCGTATTGTTCGTGCGCCCGCCGATGTCATCTAGACGGGCCCATCTACAACTAACACCGTGTAATTAATATAATGAAACACCGTTATAAAACACGCTAAGTTTTTCCTCGCATGTGTGGAACGTCATAACACTGCCCACCGGTTTGTTGTGGGCTTAACAAGATACTTACATTTTCTAACAAAGCGCTGCGAAGCGTACGGAAGCGCGCAATAATGAAGGAATCGAGTTTTTAGGGATCCTTGGCAAGGCAAGAAGAAGGTACTGTTATATTGTAAACTTTAGAGCCGTCCAGCCAACCAGTTGCCTCAGTCAACTAAAGAAACCGTGCGGTACTTGGACACTGATGGATTGAATAGCAATCGGACTAAGCATGAAGACGTAATGTTTTGAAACATAATAATATGCTTTTGTCACAATGTTTTAAACACTATTCAAATCCTGTAACAATTATCAAAGTAACAAAATATTTACCTTCTAGATAGAAATTATCCTTACCATTAAGACTTTTTACGCATTTTCCTTTGTGCTTTAAAAAAGTTATAATAATTTATCGCTCAGTCGACAGCAAGATTATTTGTACTCGCGAATATTAGTTTCGTTGAATCAAATGCAACCAAATCCAAAAGTATACTTTGGGCACAGATTAGATAATCTTTGGGCCCGTTTCTTAATTGAGAATTTCGCTATGTAAATAGTTAACTGTAGTGCTGTCTCATCAAATTTCTCATAAAAGAGGGTGACAGATATATATTTTTTTATGTAGCTTCGATTGTGTCCCACTGCTGAGCAAAGGCCTTCCCTTTTGTTTTCCACTCCTCCCTGTTCATGGCCACCTCCTGCTAGCCCGGCAGAAAGGTCGTGACAGAATATTATTTATTTATTAAGTGAAATCTTCTTTGGTCCCTTTACTCCTCCGTGGAGTCTGAGGCTGACACAAGGGCTTCCCATTTATCTCTGTTCATGGCTAGGGATGGTAGCTCGAGCCAAGTTTTTCCCTTCTCCTTCATCTCAGAGACAACGGATCTCTTCCACGTCTGATAGGGTCTTCCGGGTCGCCGTGAGCCTCCATCGGGTTACCAGCCTGATGTCTTGGGCTAATTAGTGAAATTTTCAATACAGAAACTGGCATTAAGTCTTTTGGTCAAAATTAAATGAAACCAAAACTAAAAGTGTGCTTTTACCAGAAGTAGGTTTTGTTTGTATTTGAATCTGAACGGTACATTAAAAAATGTGACTTCGCCGAAAGACAAGAATTCCGTCAACATCTTGTACATGCGTGCCAAAAAATGCACTGACATCTCACAAAAAGGCAGCCCATTTCTTCGCTTACGGTGCAACGTACTCTGGCAATCAAGCCAAAAAAGAACGTTTTGCTAATCAATTTAAGAGTTCTAATGAGTGCAATATAAAACGAGGCTCTTAATCCCGCACATCGAAGGCAGAGGCCATAAATAAGCGCATAAGAGCACGCGCCATATTTCTCGATTAAGTGCGAAAGTGAGGCGCGGGCGCAATGTGCCATACCCAATACCGGGTTGTTCTATACCGAGACATAATTTAGTTCTTTTATTTTATATGTGCCACTAGTGGCTTTGAGGTGATCTTTAGTGATTTTTGCTAGTTTTTTTTTATTAGGATTTATTCAAGACATTTACAGAATACTATTTAAATACAAAAAAAAACCTTCACTGAAACCTGTACAGGTTTATCTGTGAGGTGAGTTATTCTAGCTGTTGCTGTGAGTGTGTCCAGTTAACGAAAATGATAACGTGATTTATTCCTGTTTTTCAAACAAAGTTATCTGGACACCCGGGTGTCCAACTGAAATAAAAAAAATCAGTTGGTAGAGCACTGGTACGGTTGGCCTGAGGTCGCGGGTTCGAGTCTCGGCATGGGCGGAATTTTTAGCCTCTATAGGTTTATAAAAAAAATGTAAAGCCGACAGCAGATAAAATAAAGTAAAATATTTATTTATTGCACAAACATATGGTACAGTTATATTGATGCCTTTTTTCATGAGCATAGCTTAAGTAAATATACAAAGTTTTTCATCAACTTAACATTTTAATTGCAAATGAACCGTAACGTAACCAAGTACAGAACACGCGTATAAACGTTGATGTGCTGTCTCACTTATTTCGTGTTTCACCAACTGGACATGCGCTTTGTCCAGTTTCTCCTGTCCAGATGGTCACTAACCCAGAAATGCTGCAGGAAGTCTTTATCTTTCCGGTTTGAAAAATCGTAATTTTCTTTGTAAATCGTACGACGACAGCATCCTCTTTGCAGAACCCAATTTCAGTGCCAAACAATTATACTGACAGCCTCAGACTCATAAGCGAACAAGCCGTAAAGCGCTCGGCGGGTTCCGTAGTGTCATTACAAGCTGCGGATTGGTCACGCGAATCAGATCCGCACTGTCCGCGCAATTATAATCAACTACGGAACGGCAGTCGTAATTCTGAGCCAATCAAAGGCGAGCCATCTGTATGTGCAAATAATATTTTAAGGCCCCCGCAGACTGGCGTCTGAACGTCGAGCATTTGACAGACCGAACCGAACATTGAGCATTATTCCCCTAATAGGGGAATCAATCATTTGTACTCTAAGTAACTGTTCCTAATTTGTATGTACCTACAACAGTGCAACAAAAATGTATCAATCAGATTGTGTCTCTAAACATGACCTTCTAAGCATCAAGCAGTGTAGCTACGAGCTACTACATAAAATGGTTTGAATCAAAGTGATGAATGAATAATTGCCAAGTCACTGAAGAAGTGAAAAGTGATTTTAGAAAAGAGAAAGAGGCCCATCGGTCGGTTCCAGACGTATGGAAAATGTCTCATGGACATTAAGCATTGATATTCATCAACTCATCTTCATCAGCTCATCAAATTTGATATTTTCGTCATAAAATCTCCACACATATAGTAAAGCCACACAAGTCAAAGTCAACTAGACCAGGAGAATAGCCTTGGCACACCTTAGAACTTAAAAAAAAAATATTATAGCGTTGAAAGCTTTATGGTTTGAGTAGTTGTATGTCCAATATTTTTCATTGAACACTAGCTGTGCCCCGCGGTGTTACCCACGCTTTATTAGGGAAAGTAAATTGTGTATTAACAGCAAAAGATGTTTTCCCGCAGTAAAACGTAGCCGTATGTGTTAATCCAGTATGTCAGCTAACTCCGTACCAAATGTTATTAAAATCGATCCAGCCGTTTCGACGTGAAGAAGTAACAAACATACACACTCACAAACTATCGTCTTTATATTAGTGTGATGTGATGATTGCATTACCAGTGAGCACGTACCCTTTGGAAGTGCGTACCGCGCTTGCCCCCCGGTCATTTACAGGGTTTGCGTAGGCAAATGTTAACTTGTCATGCTCTGGATACTATTTTGAGCTACTTGTGTGTGCAGTGCGCACGGCCGCAATTTCACAATAGCAATGATGGATATAGAGCTACAACTTGGAGGATTATAATCATCTGGAGGTGGCAAAGGACAGGCGTTGTAGGGATTGGATTCAAAAAGCTGAGCGAGTTTTCAAAATATGCACTTATATTGAAGTTATCTCTCAGAACCGGCTGGTGATAGTGAATTTGAAAAATTCGTTCTAATTAAAAAAGAATGATTAGGTTTAGCACTGGGTAAGTCTGTTTACTATACGATAAGTATTTGTTTCAAAACTGAAACAGTTAAAAAACAATAATGTGATACCTACATTTCCCGTACATGCGTCATTGTACCAGCCTGCATGTCTACTGTTTAATGTATTGTCAGCTTTATTTATAAAAAAGTCGATCCCACTAACAAGCACTCTTAATACGGAGTACGTCATCATCATCAGCCCACTTCTGCCCACTGCTGGCTAAAAGTCTTTTCCTCGTCACACCATCCCCCGTGGCCTCTCGCCATTTGCATTGGATATCAACCCTTGTATGTCCCCACTGCTGGGGCACGGGCTCTTTCTGCATCGTAGGAACGTTAGGCCATACTCCATCCACCACGGGGGCCAAGTCCGGGTTGGCAGAGGATTGAAAGACAGTGGCAGGCCTTACTGTCAGAAGTTATCAAGCCGGCCACAAGGCCTCTGTCATGGCTTAACGACTGCCATTACATGACTGCTCATCCTAATCACATAGTTATATATTAAACGGGTCGAACCGCAATTATTTAATATATATAACTATGCACGAGTATAATAATATGGTGAATGATTATGAAATACTATCCTCATCACTACCAGAAGATAGAAATAAAATAGGGCACAATAACCTGAGTAGGTATCATTTAGGTGACTTAAGTTCAATCCAGCTTCACAAGAACCATCACAAAGGTAACAATGAACCAATATCGATTCATGCAAGTAAGTACAGTCGGTTAATAAAAAATCATAATTTCGTTCGACACTCGAACTTATGTCGCAGGAGATAAAAGCTATGCTTCACGCACTAGAAAGAACTTAAAAATACATCCCATTCCTCCTCTCCGGTGTTGTTATTTCATCTCCATAATCCCATAGAAAGCTTCTTACCATAAATAATACGTGTAGTCTGCTAGAGATAGTGGTCCGGGTACACGTAGTAGAAGGTCAGAGAAGAACCACTTGACATTCATTCGTTCGGGCTGTCTCAACACTGTAATAACCGTAAGAGCTTGCCGATAAACTGCTTTAGGAGTTGGCAAAATGTGTAAGTGTGGTTAAAAACGCGACGACGTGTAAATACGCGGTTTCTGTCTTTCCTTAGCCAACCTTCGCGCAGAACCTTCCTGACCTGAACTCAGCTGACTCAATGCTTCGTTACCTCTCTTTCTGTCTTTCTCTCTCTCTCTCTCTCTCTGTCTCTCTAATTATAAGACTGGGTTTTGAGTAGTTGTGATTGTTTCATTATAAGACAACCCCAAAAAAATATTAGCCCTTTCATGTACCTATATTGTAGGTCTAATATGAAAGTATAGAACATTTGACGTTTTTGTCTATACCTATATCAGAGTTCCTCTCGTGTTAAAAATTGTTCTTATTAAGAAGTAGAAATTGCATTAGACCCAAAAAATATTCATAGAGACCAGACTCGGTATAAATTTATCGTTCAAATGATTAGAAATTTGAGCTGGCCTTTTTTCCCTTTACCCCTCTGTATCTTGCTATCTCACTTTAACCACTCACATTGAATGGTTCCTCTGTACTTCCACAATATTTGACAGTTGGGATACCGTGGGCGCGGTGTGGATCGACAGCCCGAAGTATCCTGATTGTAAATCAGTGCGCGTGTTAGAAAACGATTATTGTTGGTGCTCCCCGACGTGTGTTTGGATTATCGACTACTCAAAACTGCGCCCAAGCTAAACTCCTTGAGCAAGGCAAAATGAGCCGTTTGCCAGATAAGCAGACCTTAGATTATATTATTTTTTTAACGCACTAACCCGTGCTAAGTAGCCGGTTGACATTTTTAAAGACACGTAATACAGAGAATACTGTAAAGAGGTTCGAAATTTCACTGATGCCGGCGAGTCGCCCACTAGCTCAGTTGGAAAGAACGCTGGCACGGATAGCCAGAGGTCGCGGGTTCTAATCCCGGCATGGGTGGAATTTTTAGCATCTAAGTAGGTTTTTAAATAGACCTTAGATACTTCGGTTCACCAAGGTAGTAAGAGTAGAGTTCAAGAACACCATCTAGATATTCGGAACAATAATGTGTAATTCCATCCGTAAGTATATAAAAATGTATTATCAAGTCTATTTATATGTACTTAGAATTATGTATGTAATATTTATCTTTATATATGTGCTTAATTATTATCTTTGTGTATGTGTATGTTTATAATTATTGTACATATTAATACAAAATTTAATTGTAAAAAAAGATATTTGACAATAAAATATCACCTCACTGTTTGAGACTACCCCCTTCTCCACGTCACGTGTTGGTTAGCTAGAATAAAATACTTTTTAGTATTAAGCTCGCCAATTGTACAATATTTACAGGTACAATAAAGAATTTAATAATAATAGTAATAGTGCCGTGTCTTTGGTAGATATTTATACGTCATTGCCGCTTCAAGTTAGCACCCATAAGTGTATCAATTTCCCCATAGGTACAGCCTAACAGCAGAATTAAGTTTTTATTAAAAAAAAAAAAAGTTAGTATATTTTTGTGTAATGTACCTACTAAATAAAATCGTGAATAATTATATTATTTTTTGAAATGAAATGAAATGAAAAGGTTTTATTCAAAGTAGCACAGAAACTGCGGCTTAATGAACGTTACAATTCAAACTAGGTGTCCATTTCAAAATCTAGATCATTTAGGAGAAAAAATGGACAAAAAACCTCCTAACTTAGTCTTTTCAAAAGTCCTTAATTAACATAGTTTACATAATTATTTTGAACATAGAACTCATACATTGTACTGGCTTTCATTCCAGACCTCATTGTCATCTAAATAATCCTTTATGTTATAGTAGCCCTTTTGGCACAAAGTGTGCTTAACATATTTTTTGAACCGCGATTCAGGCAAGCTTAATATATCTTCAGGGATTTTATTATAGAAGCGTATACAATGCCCCATGAAGGATGTATTAACCTTTGCCAGCCTAAATAGTGGGAACAAAAGTTTATGTTTATTTCTAGTATTTACATTGTGTTGGCTACCTAAAGTTTTAAAGTTACTGATATTTTTCCTAACGTACATAATGTTTTCATATATATACTGACTGGCAACTGTCAGGATGTTAGTTTCTTTAAAGAAATCTCTTAACGAATCTCTACTACCCATCCTATAATGCACTAACCCGTGCTTAGCCGTGCTAAGTAATAGTAATGCTGCCTGTACGTAATACAGAGAATATTGTAAAGAGGTTCGAAATTTCACTGATGGTGGGTAGTCGCCCATTAGCTCAGTTGGGAGAGCGCTGGCACGGATAGCCAGAGGTCGCGGGTTCGAGTCCCGGCATAGGGGTATTTTTAGCCTCTAAATAGGTTTTACCGTAAATAATGTTAAATTAAAGGTTAAAGTAAGAAAAACACAAAAGATATGCGCTAGTCCCACTGTTGGTACATTTAAGAAGCGGTTGAAAGAACATTATCTATCTCTGTCATAACATTGAGCTATATATTTATTATATTATTTATAATGCACTAACCCGTGATAAGCCTCTAAATATGTTTCTATATATTTATGTATTTATTTTTAGTTTATGTAGCTTATTTATTTCTTTCCAAGTTAGGTAGGTTATTCAATATTTATGTACTATATTTTGTATATAGTGCAGTTTTTTTTTTAAAGTTTTTTAAGTTATCTTCCAGCAAACCTTAGAGAGTCGGAGAAGCAGTAAATAGACCCGCTTTTTACTGCTTCTCCGACTCTCTAAGGTTTGCTGGAAGAAATCTCTTTCAGAGATAAGCTCGCGTTTGTACATGTTATTTCTTATGTAATGTCCTATTTAATGTTTCGTGTGCAATAAATTATAATAATAATAATAATAAATTTGAAAGTATTTAATATAAACTAATACCAATAAATACTTATGATTCTATGTTTACAAATAAAAAACATGCCCTTGGTCGGTCCCGCAACGTGTCCCATTTTTATTTCACTAAATATCTTTAATAGAATAAAAAGTATTGTTAAAATACCTCCAAAAAAAGTAAACAATTATAGAATCATTTTGATGCCTGTTCATCCTTTTTTTCAGAACCCAGTTTGTAACCTGTAATGGGTCTACTAAAAATAGGTACCGATATTTTTGGTGGTCAATAGTACCTATGAGATAAACTGATAATGATGTCATTTACTAAATGTCACGAGAACCATTTCTCTCGCCATTTCTATTTCTAGAATGATTGAAAAACCATTTAGGCGTAGTGTTGTTATCAACCTTCCTGCGTTATTTATTACACTAGCCTGCAAAACTATCACACTTTAAAAATGTAAAAACTTTTTAAGTTCAAAGGATATACCTTCAAAATGAAAAGAACTCGAAAAAGAGTTAAATTTTGTGTAATAAATCTCCATAGTATGTAACCTTCTTTTTTTAAAACATGACTGAAAAAAAATCTAATCGTTTAGGTAGCTAGAAAAAAATTTAAAATGTAGTAGGTACTTAGTTTTGTAGGCCAGTGTATTTCATTTCTTGGAATGAAATACACTGGCGTACCTAGTAGTGTAAAAAACAAATATATAATTTTTATAAGTTACTATAGTATACCTTTGATATAAATTTAATGGTACACCTACCGGACACAGTTAATTAAATGAGGTAAACTTAATTCGACGTTGATACTCGTCAGGAGAAACAATTAACCAATCAGGGATTTACAACTATAATGTAGAGCTAATCTCTGGACAAACCTCTGATTGAGACGTGAACATTGCAGACATCGAAACGTCCTAATTAGGCCTACTCCAATGGTGCATTTAATTTTATAGCACACACGCGAAATCGGTTGAGTGCTCACTAGCTTTCTCCCGCGGCTTTGCTCCTCTTAGCACAAAATTGCGTCAAACCATGTCAGAGGCCTTATGGGTGGGTTGATAACATCTGACAGTAAGGCCCTCCATTTTCTTAAAATCAAGTTCGAATTATTTTAAAGGAAATCGTTAGTTTAGGTTTTGTTTAGGTTTCAGTGGAAACCCAGTAAGGCTATGGTTCCGATAAAAAGAGAAAATAAAACGATAGTCTTGACGATATTGAAACGATAGACAGACGAACAGCCTGTTAGTTTTCCATCGGCACTAAGTTTGTTTATTAATTAAACTTCGCGTGTTCCAATTAAGGCGATGCAATAATTCGCCGCATTACAGTGCGCTCGCATAAAGTTGGCCGGTGATGGACTAATCCCCGGCCGGAACACGCCCGGGGCAAGTTGTAAATTACTCGATCGCACTCTACAAGCGGCGACAAAGCCCACAGGGTCATTCTGCAAGTGCTAAATCGGTTGGCGGGCTTAACTGTACTGTAACCATACCTAGCCTAATTTATTGCAGGGCTTGATTGTAGGCATGCGTGGCTTGATTGCCACGCATGCCCATCGCGATTTCAGATGTAATTATTAGCAAATAATGCTGCTCCCCCACAATCGCAGATGTATAAGTAACTTTGGAAACCGGTTACATGCATGGACTTACGCGCTGAAGGTCCAAAATACCATCACAATATTTTCGCATGTAGCAACAATATTTTTTATAGTACACGGGTCTAAACGCGATTATTTATTGATAACTATTACTTGACCGTACTCACCACTTCAGTCTACCTGACCACAGCAACTGGAACCGGACTAGTGCATTGATTCAAATACGCACTGCGTGTTATGGAACGGCCTAGACTGGATGAGTCCCTCTTATGCATCACATCAGAAATTACATTACGGAAATTAATAACTCCTATACGCTTAGCAAGTGTCAATGAGCTGCGCTGCTCTGAACTAGATGCTCTACGCAATGAACTAAAAGCACGCCCACCCTGTGCTACCATTTATAACTACTGCAATGGTGTGCTCACTTGTCCGCATTGTGCGCAGACATTCTTTGACAAGATCGGCTATGTAGTCATGCACGAGCACACCAGCAGCGATTAGAACGGAGCTGAAGCGGTCGGCGTGGCCAAAATCGGTTGAGGAGATAATATATGTAGAAGTGTCAATGGGCTGGCAAACTGTCGAAGAACCGAAAGCCGGATAGATTCCCAAGTAGAGACCACAAACTGGCAAACCCAGCGTAAGACGCTCGCTGGATAAATAATCAGAGGCATTTAGCTGGAAGTGGACGCCCGAAAACCAAAAGAAATTATGTGCCTTGGATGTGCCCTGTCAGTGGCCTAGGGCGTGAGCTATTTTCTCATACTTGTATGTTATTCGTTGGTGTGACTTAAAGAAAGGTGAGTTGATTGATCATGTGAAAAAAATTCGCTTTGAAACCGCAATTGGAAGTATGAAAATCAAACATCCGGCAGAATAGCCCGCGGCGGCATGCGCTCGCGCACTACAAATTACAATCAACACGGCGGACATGTTCGCACGTGGGGACGCGGCTCGGCTTTCCCTATCAATTTACAAACAAATACCCGCTGATACAAAGGTACACCCAGCGACATTGAGCGCTATCCTTTTGTTCCATATTCGCTCTAATATCAGGCGAGGTAAGAAAGAACGTTGTTAGAGTACTGCTGAGTGTTACTGTGTGGTTGGAGTGAGGCTTTATGTTTGTTTTACTAACTCTCATTTCTCTATTACGATGTATCTCGATGCAGCGGGAAAAGTCTACATTTACGGCGCTATGAATAGTAAAGCTATTGATTAAATCGTATAGATGGAACCTTTTACTCAACGTTTTAAATAAGTTACTACTAATATCGAGCATTTCTAAAACACATGGTAAAGCTCTCTTCTTGTCTTTCTTCGCACGCCTACCAACCGACTCTTTCGCCTGCCTCCTGCGGTAGACTGGTAGAAAATGCTTATGGCATTAAGTCCGCCGCATTGTAAAATGTTATATAAAATATTTAAGTGCAATGAAAGTATTAATATTATTAATAAAGCGGCATTCGGAGCTACTCCGCCTGAAATATAAATATTGGACAAAGAGTAACAACGCTCTGCGTTTGTCTTTCGATCATCAGAAACATTATGACGAAATAATTGATTATTATCAGTTTTTAATGTTAAACATCATAACTGGATTGCATTTACGCGTCAAAGAGACCTACAAAATATATTTCACCGCTAAACTGACACTTTTACAACCACACATGTGTTACAATTATAACAAAACACTGGCCAAGTGCAAATTGAACTCGCGCGCCGAGTGTTCCGTATCGCCAGAAATAATATAATATGAATTACTTAATTACTATGAAAACGCGGATGGGGCTGTGTCGGGTTACCGGGCTGTTGGATTAACATGAAACGTCTATAAATAAGCGTATATTTTTGAGCTCAAACTGCGCAATGCGTTTCGTGGCACTGGCGCCATCTAGCAGCACGAATCAATGGCTACTTTGTTCTTCTCAACGACGTAATGAATTGTACACGACACGTAGTTACAAAGTTACAGGCCTGGCCTAGGCGGAATATATTCTTTGGATGCGGTTTTAGCGAGTGGGCTCCTTCTGCTGAAATATGTTTCCCGTCAAAAATGGAATTAAATTCGTTTAGTTCTATTTATACTTGGCCGGTTTTTATAATTTGTCATATTGTAAGTACTTTACGACTTTATTTACTGTTTTTATTTTAAAACAAACACAAAAATGTTATCAAATCACTCTTCTTGTTTGCATCTCTCTTACTTTTAAATTTTTTAGCATTTTTATTATTATTATACTTGCACACGAAACAATAAATAGGTCATTACATTAGAAATAACATGTACAAAGGCGAGCTTATCTCTGTAAGAGATTTCTTCCAGCAAACCTTTACAACATTTTTTTTTATTATCCACCAAAATACAAGCGTTCTGTAAAAACAATTGACCTTTCAACCTAAGATGGTGCAAGAGATAAAGTCATTTATAGGTCGGACAGATGAGATAAGATATGAATATTCTTTATTGTACACCATAGCAGACAGAACAGACAGACAGACTTCTTAAGCATAGTAGGTATTAGGATCCCGTTTGCACCCTCTGCTTACGGAACCCTAAAAATTACCTTTCCAATAAAGCAAGATAAATGCTTCATAATATGACTACCTTGGCAGGTAATGGTAGCAAATCAAGCTAGCCTATATTATCACTAGGCCAAGTAATTCACAGTTTTTTTACACCTGTCGCACCTTTAACAACATAATCAAGTGCGTGTTTTACAAATTACATTGCAAATCATCAATGTAAACAGCACAGTTAGCTGTGGCCTTATTGGTGGCACACAGGCCCCATACATTACCCCAGTAACGCTTGTGCACTGCCTTTTATGCGGTACTTTATGGTTCTAAGAACGTGTGTCTACGCCTGCGCTAAAAAGCAGCCGGCCCTCTACAGCTGACTAAAGCGCTTCATTAGCTGGGCAAATCTGCTATATAAATGTAACAAACGTAACAACACATCCTTAGGTCGGGTTCTCTAATATTTTTGCAAATCCGTGAAAGGTTTTTATTTGAAAATCTGAGAGCACAATATAACAAAACTTATAATGTATAATGTACGTAATACAGAGAATATTGTAGAGGTTCGAAATTTCACTGATGCCGTGAGTCGCCCATTGGCTCAATTGGTAGAGCGCTGGTACGGATAGCCAGAGGTTGCGGGTTCGAATCCCGGCATGGGTGAAATTTTTAGCCTCTAAATAGGTTTTTAAAAATGTATAAATAATCATAATATTAATTGTGTGCGTGTGATAGTGTGTGTGTACTTGCGAGCCGGTTCTGTGTGTGTCTAGTATTAAAATAATGTTAATGGGAACGATTATGTCCAGAGTTAATTAAGTAAAAACAGTTTTGAAGAGAATAAATGTGAAGTTTCTTTGTTAGCTTCTTCTTCACATAATCTACTAATTGTGAAACCAATAGTTTTAGCGTTCAATAATGAAATATTTTGTTTTTATAGTGAAAAAATAATTTAGAGTTAGGCTAAGCACGCATTGCGAATAATATCGCCGCGATTTTTTTCTGACCTAATATAAAAAAATCTGTTTTGTTTGGGGAATTACTTTCGCGTGTTTTTTTTTTGCAATTGCACCTTCATACATTTTTCATATCTCACAGATTTATTAGGATCGAAAATCGCGCTGTGGAAAATCGTAATGTGTGTTGAAGCTTAGGGTCAGTTTCTTAATTGAGAATATCGCTAAGTAAATACTGTGTAGTGTTATAGAACTTTTGTAAATAATAAAACTGGAACGACTTCAACTTTTGCTTTATTTATACTGTTTATTTTATAATAAAACAGAAAACTAGATAAAAACGGATAAGCAGGTAAAATAGTCAAAGTAGTAATGATGAAAATGAGGGAAATCTCCAAAATGTGTGACATAATTTCAAATATTTGAAAATGATAGATAGAAAAAGAAATATAAAAAAATGGTGTAAAGAGGTTTGCACCGTTACAACTTAACTTTAAAAACCTATTTAGAGGCTAAAAATTCCACCCATCCCGGGACTCGAACCCGCGACCTCTGGCTAACCGTGCCAGCGCTCTCCCAACTCCCAACTCCCGGCGACTTACCGGCATCAGTGAAATTTCGAACCTCTTTACTCTCTCTGTATTACGTACAGGCAGCAATATCTGGCTGAAGTAATTTACATCACTTGCAGCCCCGAGTACCATACTTTGCAGTTAGTTTTTACATAAATACTTAACTGTAGTGCTGTCTCTTCGAAGTCCTCGGCAAAGAACGTGACAGAACGTTACTTTTTTTTTTTATTCATGGACATATTACACAGATCTCGTTAGCCCTATACTAAGTACAACTAAATGACTTGTGTTATAGGTGCTCGACGATAGATTTAATACAATAAATACATAGATAACATCCAAGACCCGAGACAAACTAGAAAGTTCGTTTCCTAGTTTCACCCGGCCGGGGATCGAACCCGAGACCTTCGGTTTTACAGCAGTGTGCCAAACCGCTGCGCCACCGAGGCCGTCACTTAAGTACTTAAGTATTTACTTAATGAAATTCTCAATTCAGAAATCGGCCTACAGATAGTGAGCCTAGTTATGAAGTAAAACTAGGAGGACCTATTTGAAGGACCAAGCAAAGTAAGAATGGACGGATCTACTTCAGAGAAACGTGAATATATGGTACTTATGGTACTTGACGACCTCAGTGGCCGTTTGGTACTTGACGACCTCTGTGGCGCAGCGGTAGCGCATCTGCCTACCGTGCGAGAGGTCCCGGGTTCGACCCCGGCTGGGGACAAAAACAACCCCAGGTCTGGATGTTTACATGTTTGTGATGCTGCTTCTGGTACCCACGACACAGGGTATCCTAGTGTGGGGCCGGAAGCAATGTGGTATGTAAATGTTATTATATAAGTCCGAAAATTACTACATGTTTAAGACTATTATTGAATTAGATTCGCGTAGCACTATTACACTGTTAAGGTCGGTTTGAAACAGGAAACCCTGTCATACACCGGTTTTATCTCCGTCTTAAGAGTGTTTAAGTGGAAACGACTTTTTATAAATAATTTTGTTAATTTCTAACAGACGAGAAGGATTTATGTAAATACTTTGGCTTGGAAAGCTTAATGTCACACCTATATATCAAGTGAAATACAATATTTTCAAGATATTTTTGACATGAAATCCCATTAATTACTTATCAAATTGGTCATTAAAAATAACAGCGATGCGGCTTAAACATTTTTATTGGCACGAGAATGTCAAATAAACCCCGGACCGGGCGTCAAACAACAACTTTATCATATTTTCTCGTCCGAGGAATCGACTTCTTAATGTATCGACCTACCACGTACATTTTATCGATAGTCAAGTGGTCACTACGCCCACACTTGAATTAATTAACACGTGACGTCGATATCGAGTTCTCGATTGTCGATGTCAACGATCCGGTGAAATGGAACGGAACTATAAAGGCAATACACATCGACAGCTTTATGGCACTGGATTAGACTTCAATGACTCATTCTCTCTTAACACACACGGGGTATTTTAGGTGCGGCTCAATAAAATTAAGTATTAAACGTGTTGGTGTGACCTAAGACACGTTTTGGGGTTCCGTGCCCAAAGGAATCCTCTTGCTATGTTTGCGCTGTCTGTCTGCGTTTCTTACCTTCCATGCGCTTGATCTTTGGACCGTAATAAAATAAGAAGCCAGTTGACATTTTTAAAGACACAAATATACGTAATACAGAGAATATTGTAAAGAGGTTCGAAATTTCACTGATGCCGGTGAGTCACCCATTAGCTCAGTTGGAAAGAGCGCTGGCACGGATAGCCAGAGGTCGCGGGTTCGAATCCCGGCATGGGTGGAATTTTCAGCCTCTAAATAGGTTTGTGAAATGTGAAAAATTTCATGAAATCTGAAAACATTTTTTTATTTTATTTTTTTGTTTATGCTCTATCGTAAAATGGTAGCCGCCATATTTAACACGCTTGGCTACCGAAATAGAGGTCGTGGGTTTGATTCCCACTGGTGGAGGCCTCTGTACTTGGTTTATTGCTCTGAGTGCATTTCCACGTTTGTAATGTCTTGTCTGGTTACCATGGCAAAGGGTATCCCAGTTGTGTGAAAGTTAATTTTGTTATTATTACCATAGTCGTTAGATATGGTGGAGAATCGTGGAAAGTGTAGTGAATCTAAAGAGCCCGTGGTTGTCGACGGGTAGTCAAATTTGATCTGTTTATAGTACTCTAGGATAACAAGAAATAATAAAACCACAACCAGATAAAGTGTGCGGATTCGATAAAGGTGCTGGACTTAAAAATCTACAAAAATTTTTGGCTAAATACGTAATATCGTACTCATATACGGAACCCAATAATGACGCGGCCAGTTTTTTTTTTTTGTAGTAGGTTCTATGCCTAAGTAACATGGGTAATATTAATATTCTCATCTTAATGAAAATAAATAAAATGTGTTTGTGCACCCACATATACCTTTGCTTAAATTATTTGTATGTATCTCTTGATAATTTTATTTATTCACACTGTTATTTAGGCATGTATTTATATAGGTACCTCTGAAATTATCATTTTCTATGTTTTTTTACATCTACTTCCTTTTCTAATGTGTTAGTCAAGTTCATCCAAAAGTTGTCTGGAAGAGATCACTTATTTTATTTTATTTTATTTCATTTATTGGGGTTACAACAGGATGAGTTACACATAAAAATAATCTTATAGTAAAATACACAAGTGAATAAGGTAAATTAACACATCCCTTAGAGCATCCCACTGAGAACACAACTGATTGTAGTTTACGAAGATCAATGTTTTGCGACGAACAGGACCTCATCTCACGGAATGTTGCACATACGGCCCTGATAAGTAGTGACAGTACACCACACTTTTAGGGATAAGGCCGCCGTCTGTACTCTAACGTTAAGAAATATCTGTGTAATTTCTATTTTTATGTGCAACAAAGTGTTCTCTATCTTTCTATCTATCTAAATGCTAAATGCATTCAGTAAAGGTTGACCTACAACTTTATTCTTCACGATAATTACCTCAAGGACTTGGAAATTAAAAACTAAATTTCCTTGGGAATGTTACCAATGACCGTAATATGGTTGTATATTACACCCCTATGGTCAAGGTAGCCGCTTTACTGACTTCCTAAGTTAGCAACTAAACAAATAACAGCTTTTTTGACTTAAAAGTTTCGCAATACTACACCTTATTAACCTGATTCCAGATTCACTTACTTGCCAAAAAATCACGTAAGTGAATCTGGAATTAAGTCAACCTTACATTTCTATAGTAGTAAACTGGATATAGTGCACTCATGTAACATAGAAGACTGCTGTCGAACATGCAAGAAAAAGACAAATAATTATAATGCCTAAGTTTTTTTCTATGTAGCTTCGATTGTCACACTGCTGGGCAAAGAGAAGACATTTTCGCTTTCCACTCTCCCCTGATGATCGCCAACTCCTGCCAACTCGGTAAAAAGGTCATGAGGTCATCTGGCCATCTCTGCTTGGGTCGGCCACGTTTGCGATATCCGTCGCGTGGAACTCAATGGCGGTTTTAACCCACCAGTCTGGGCCCATACGGCTTACGTGGCCCGCCCATTTCCAGGTTTATTCTTCAGATAGTGAAAGGTCACTTATTGGCCTCATCATCCGTACAAATTCGATGTAATGAGTTCCGTTCGAAAACATAATTTACGTTGATGTTTGTATTAAGGGATAACTAATAACCCCAAGTAACTTGTAGTGTGACAAAATAGAGATATTTTCCAATCAACTGGTTTCTTTCTACGATCTGGTAATTTATTTGTTTTGGGTACCGGTTTTAGCGATCTGTCCGAGTAGGTGTTTAAATAACGTTGATAGACTTATCGATTATGAGTTATGACATGAGCGCTAAAAAGATAAATTACTCTTTTCTTGTCATTTATGATCTACGGAGTACACCTACTTGTATTGTTTGCGTATTCACTCTCCCTTAAAACATATTTAGTGCTAGAGATTTCACGTCTCCACATGAGAGAATTTGATTGCTGTAAAACTCCGACGTTTTCATGCATTTGTTAGTTACATTGTTCCTGTAATTCACATCGAATCTTGTTTATCTACATAGCGTATTGATTGATCCGAAGGGCATCCCTAGTCGACTATTTTGTGACCGTTCTAAAGGTGGGCTATGCCGTATGAATGAACGGAACCACCTATGTGTGCGTAAACGACCCTATTCGTACACAACGTGTGTGTAGCTCCCATTTCATAGAGGCGATAGTGATTTCGTTTGTGTGTGTGTGTGTTTTTTTTGTGAATGACCAGTGTATTTCAAACACACAGTCAATGGCTTTAAACTGCCATCGCAGACAAAGGAAAACCCTAAGTTAGGTATCAATTTAGTTGCACAAAATATACAGGGTTTTTCCGGCAAAGACAATTTAATTGAACTATTTTTAGCAGATTTCAATGTAGATATTTTGTGTTTAACAGAACATTGGCTGAAACATTCTGAAATGTCATTTACTTTAAAAGACTATTTAGCAGCAAGCACTTTTAACCGACAACACTCAATAAGAGGAGGTTCAATGATCTTTGTCAAAAGTAGTTTGAAAATTAAAGAAAGAAAAGATATTGTCAGTCTATCTGTTGAACGTTTAATTGAGATATCGTGTGTGGAATTGGATAGGTATATAGTAATGTGTGTTTATAGGCCGCCACAATCAAATTATAATGAATTTGAATTACTTATGGAGGATGCCTTAAAACGCCTATTCAGTACTACGAAGAGCATAGTGGTGTGTGGGGACTTCAATATAGATTTCTTAGTTCAAGGTCCACTTAAAACTAAACTCGCAAGCCTTTTCAGGTCATATAATTTAGATAATTTATTTACAGAACCCACTAGGACAACTGCTACTAGCGCTACCTGCATAGATAATGTCTTTTGCAATTGTGAATATTTAGAAAAAGAAGTCATACACAAATTACAGTCGGACCATAGCGGGCTATGGGTAGTCCTACCGTCAGTACTGGAAGCAAAAAAATGCAATGAATTAAATTGTAGGCCAATAACAGAGAAAAAAATTGAATTATTTAAAAAAAATATAAACATAAAGTTAAATTCGTTGAATTTCGATAGCAATGATCCGAATACGTTATATCAAGTATTGTTTTCAACCATATCAAAAGAATTTGAACATGTTTTTAACGTAAAAAAAATTACAGAGTTAAAAAGCGGGTTTTCAGAATGGGCAACGCCAGGTATATATAGAAGTAGGAAAAGGCTTTATGAATTGTATGAAGAAAAACAATTCAATCACAATCCGACGTTCAAAGAGTACGTAAAAAAATATTCAAAAACTTTTAGACAAACTTGTTTAACAGCCAAATCGATAAGTATAAGTAAAAAAATTATGGCGTCTACTAATAAAATAAAAACAGTCTGGCAAGTAATTAACAAAGAAACAGGTAAAACGAGACCTAAGGACCAGGGATTTGCGTTGAAGATCGAAGGTAAGTTAGTTAATTCGAAGAAGGACATAGCAGAAATATTTCAAACTTTTTTTAAAAACATGCCACTGCATATAACGGCTAGCTTAAATTCTTCCTCCCAATTAGCCGATACCTTACTTTTGGAAAGTACAAATCCATGTAAAGTTGACTTCCAATTCTCCCATATAACTACCTTAACTATTGTCAAAACATTTAAAGAGTTAAACTTAAAAAAGACTGAAGATTTGTGGGGGTTATCGGTTAAATTAATATCCACTATAATCAATATTCTAGCACCTTACCTTGCTTTGATTTTTAATAAATGTGTTGACCAGGGAACCTTTCCTAATCTATTAAAGTTAAGTAAAATCGTACCCTTGTTTAAATCTGGTGATAGTGAAGATCCAAATAATTTCAGACCTATAGCAATACTGCCGGTGCTAAGTAAAGTTTTTGAGAAAGTAATATTACATCAATTGCAAACTCATTTTAGTATAAATAAGCTCTTCCATAAGAAACAGTTCGGGTTTACAAAAGGCCGCTCAACGACGGAAGCAGGCATAGCGTTAGTAAAGCATATCTTTGAGGCGTGGGAGGAGTCGCAGGATGCCATTGGGGTTTTCTGTGACCTTTCTAAGGCGTTTGACTGCGTTGACCACGAAACACTTCTCATAAAATTGCACCGATATGGTTTAAGTAATAAATCACTAAGTCTTCTTCGATCTTACTTAACAGACAGAACTGTAAAGGTTGATATTAATAGAGTTAAATCCTCGGGTTCTGATGTAAAAGTAGGAGTCCCTCAAGGTTCTATACTGGGTCCGTTCCTTTTTTTGGTATATATAAATGATTTGCCCTACCTAGTAGAAAAGCTTTCGCAGATAGTGTTGTTTGCAGATGATACTTCCTTAATTTTTAAAGTAAAGAGAGGTATAAGTAATGTAGACGATGTAAACAATGCTTTATCTACTATTCTAAACTGGTTCACTATAAACAATCTGATGCTAAATGCAAAAAAGACAAAATGCATCAAATTCTCACTACCCAATGTTAAAAATGTTGACACGAGTTTAAAAATATCTGGTGAGAGGCTAGAGCTGGTAGAGTCCACGCTTTTTTTAGGCATAACGATAGACTCAAAACTGCAATGGGGTCAGCATATTGGAAAACTGTCGGGTCGGTTGAGTTCAGCAGCGTTTGCAGTCAGAAAAATTAGACAACTTACAGACGTGTCGACGGCGAGGCTGGTCTATTTTAGTTATTTTCACAGTGTCATGTCGTATGGTTTGTTATTATGGGGACGGGCAGCAGATATAGAAACCATATTTGTCTTGCAAAAAAGAGCAATAAGAGCTATTTACAACTTAAACAGTAGAGAATCGCTAAGGGAGCGTTTTAAAGAAATAGGCATTCTTACACTGGCTTGCCAATATATATTCGATAATATAATGTATGTCCGAAAAAATATAACAATGTTTAAATTAAATAGGGACGTTCATAACGTAAACACAAGGAATAGAAACAAGGTTGCTTGTACTAAATCCCGATTAGCCAAGGTAGGCACATCATTTGTAGGTTACTGCGTTCGTTTTTACAACAAAATTCCAGAACGTGTTCTATGCTTGTCTGAAAATAAATTTAAAACTTTCATTAAAAATTCGCTATGTAAAAAGGCATATTATAGAATAGACGACTATATAAACGATCCTAATCCGTGGTAGTAAACCAATTCCACCGCGATTTTATTGTTAAGTATAACTAAGTATAACATATTTTATAATACAAGTGTGTACAGACGACGTGATTGCATATTAATAACTATATGATACATTATATAACTGACAAAAACTTAACTGCAAGTTTGCTAAAGGTCATTCGAATGGTAGCGTGGTGTTCGGGTCATCTATCTCCCTCCAAAATGGTTGAGACTGATGATGGCTGAGCACTGCGTTATGCTCGTGAACGAGTGCTGTTCGTGTGTCTGGCCGCAGCACTTATGTTTTCCCCTATTATTGTGAGACATTTGACTAATGCTTTGGCATTTAGGGTTGTTAATGGCAATCATGAAATCTTATTAGGTTTACATATGGCAACTGATGTATTTGGTTTTTAAGATGATTTGAGAAAAGATGGTCAGAGTGGAGTTTTTTTTTCCGCTGCCTTTTTCTCCACTACAATTACGGCCCGAAGGCGGCGGCTTACACTTTACATTGTACATTGACATTCAGCAAACAGAATGTAAATTCTTTACGTTGAAATAAAATTATTTGAAATTTGAATTTGAAATTTGTAATTTCCGGTTTATATTCTATATCGCTCGAGCCTCAGGTTTTGTTATCATCCGTCGAACCTCGCGTGTCTAAACAGTGAACATAAAAACTCGGTTTTATTGACTTTAAGAATGCGTTTCTCGTTTTTACGACGACGCTCGAATCCTACGATCCAACGTTATTGTTATATTGTTAAGAAGTAATATGATTGTCTTTCAGTCGCACAATGTCTCCAGAGTGCTTAGTGCGAGTTTCTTAACTACTCGATCGCGTTAACGTAAACTCATATTTCTATGGCATCGAGGAAGCGCCACCTAGTAACAAGTATGGAAATTAAAATTGCTGAGTGCGAGTTGTAATGGTTTACGTTGAGAAGTGAACACGTTTACCAGATAAAGCACGAATAAACGCGAGTGCGAGTTGTACTGTGACAGCGTTTTGCCAGTTCGAACGGTTAACTTACTCATACTCACTACTCAATGCTCGATTAACGCGGTAGTAAAGTTATTCGATTGGATCTGTCAAACTCGCACTAAGCATTGAGTAGTGAGTATGAGTAAGTTAACCGTTCGAACTGGCAAAACGCTGTCACAGTACAACTCGCACTCGCGTTTATTCGTGTTTTATCTGGTAAACGTGTTCACTTCTCAACGTAAACCATTACAACTCGCACTCAGCAATTTTAATTTCCATACTTGTTACTAGGTGGCGCTTCCTCGATGCCATAGAAATATGAGTTTACGTTAACGCGATCGAGTAGTTAAAAAACTCGCACTAAGCACTCTGGGTTGTATGCGTTCATATTTATTTACTTTCTTTCATATCCAGTTGCGAAACTGTTTCTTATATAAAGTAGGTCTAAACTACGTCTCTTAATTCCTTCAGCAACCTACCCTCATAAGGTTGTCTGGAAGAAATTGCTTTTAGCAATAAGGCCGCCAATTGTACTTTATATCTTTACATGTGTTATAATATGTGCTCTGGTGTACCTACAATCAAGAATATTCTTATCTTATTTTACTTAGGTGTAAAAACTGTGGTAGTCCCATGGCTACCGCAGTTTTTCTTTCAATAAATAAAAGTGCATTGAATTAAAGAATCATCTCTCCACAGCGGTGGTAGCTCAGTGGGTAGAACAATGGACTCGTAAGCGAGAGACCCAGGTTCAATCCCCAGTGCGGGCATGTACCAATTACTTTGTTTAATCTCAAAGTTACGTACATTTGCGAGTTTGTCGTCGCAATACCACACGCTTACTAAGAAGGAAAACATCGTGAAGAAACCCGCGGCTTGCCTACACCATCTAAAAACCATGTCCCAGGCACAGCAGCATCCGAGTGGTCCCATCACTCATCTAGTGTGAGTGAAGATGCCACTGGACGCTGAATAAATCATCTCATTACGCAGATACAAAGGTCTCCTTACTCCATAGTATCATAATATCTATCCCAAAAGTACCTAACAGAAGCCTACTAAAAATACACTGTGAGGGCAATTTAACACTATCGGGTAGAGCTAGTATATATTTATTACATATTTTCATTGGCTTTGAACCTTACTTAAAAGGATAAGGTTCGACTTAAGGTGGTAACTATTATACTACGGCCTGGTAAAGAGTAAAACAAACAAATAAAGAGTTACCTGTCTATTGATATCTGATTGATAGGATCTTAGTTCGCTTGGAATTTGAACGCAGAAAGCACAAACTTGTTACGCATCTTGTGAGAAAATTGTATCAATTGGAAGCTTACAAACATTTAAATGTTCATAACAACCTTAAGCACCATAACAATACTTAAGCGTCGTTTATCAACGCCAATTAAAGTAGAAATTTGACAAAATGGTCTAAGTTAACTCTTTTTAAATTTAGAGTTACTACATAACATTTTATTGTACATGATAAAATAAACTTCCGGTTCTGATAACACTTAACCCAAGAGCAGAGACTGCGTCTGTCAGAAACACTCACAAACTCAGGTCTTCATATAAGTGCTTCAGCAAAAAAGTTATGATTTCTGAAAACGATTTTGGTGTAAATGAACGATGTTCGAGTTTATACAAGACTGGTTTTTTGGCTATCAGGTTCATGTTGAGGCTGCCTATCGCTCGGAATGGCCCAGTTGCTGCAAAAAGCGAATCGCACCGAATTTCTGGCATTGTCTTCGCGGCACGCTAACAGCAGCAACACTGAATGGACGTCAGGAACGTGTAGAAGAATATATCACTTGGTTTTGCCCCTTCGATGTCGTTCGCCTTCTTTTTGGGACCCGCTTGAACTGGACGCCTTACGGGTGTATTTGGAACTGGCTGGGCCAAAAGGCTTTCTTATCGGACGCCAGCTAACGGTGTCAGTGTTTGTCCGTTTTCTTGACAATTTATAGGCTATATCAAATATTTTTTTGAAAAACATGCAAAAAATTAAATAGCTTTCGCTTTCGTTTTCCTTTTCTTTTCTTTTATATCTACTGTTCGTTTTTGTTGGTATTAGATTTACAAAATATTGTTTTGTTTTATATACAGTTTGTAGTTTAATAAAAAATAAGCATGTATAAATAATTGATAATAAGTTATTTTAAGTTAGCAGCGCCCTAACAGGGTTCTTGTTTGAAACAATTTTTTTTAAGTGATCTCATGTACATACAACAAGAATGCTAATAAACGTCTTATCTTATCACCTTTTCTTCTTCTTCAGGCTATATTAATCCACTGCTGGACATAGCCCTCCCCTAATGAGCGCCGTAGCGCAAGTTTGTGCCATCATTGGGGGGTAATGCCCATAATCCCTCCGCTGGGCATGCGGGTTGGGGATCGCAGTTCGGTGGAATTGTACTGCAGGGGGCGCTGCTGCCCACCCCCCAGATTGTGTCCCTTAGTCGCCTTTTACGACATACACCTTTTGCTTAACCTTAATTTACCTTTTGCTAATAATTAAAACCTAGGCAGTGGGCGGGGTATATAGCACGCAGAACTAATCGTCAATGGGGCCGAAAAGTTCTCAAATAGAGACCATAATATATCGGCAAGCGCACCGTGGGACGACCAGCCACAAGATGGACAGAAGATCTCAAACAAGTGGCAGGAAGGCGATGGATGCTAGCCGCTTCCAACTGGTCTTTTTGGAAATTTATGTAGGAGACCTATGTCCAGCAGTGAAGTTCTTGTGGCTGTATGATATCAACCCCTTGTATGTCCCCACTGCTGGGGCACGGGTCTCTTCCTGCGTCGCAGGAAGGTTAGGCCATACTCCACCACGGAGGCCAAGTCCGGGTTGGTGGCTGTATGATGATGATGAATAATTAAAACACACTGACAAAAACTAACCAGTCGCCGTTTCGGTTTTGGTTTCGCGTTACTTTTACCTTTCGAGAATGAATTACTATGGATGAGCTGGTTAGCTTCTCCATAAGCGTTGCTTAGAAGTCGTCGTCAGGCTATACTAGTCCACTGCTGGACATAGCCCTCCCCTGAAGAGTGCCACGTTGCGCTATCATAGGGGGTAATCCCCATAATCCCCACGCTGGGCATGCGGGTTGGGGATCGCAGTTACTTAGAAGTAATGTTTACAAAAGTTTATATCACGCATAAACACCTTTTTTTTCGTACATCAACTTCCTTCTCTAATGTATTAGGCCAGTTCATCCAAAGATTGTCTGGAAGAGATCACTTTTAGTGATAAGGCCGCCGTCTGTACTCTTAGGTTAAGAAATATCTGTGTAATTTCCATTTTTATGTACCTACAATAAAGTGTTCTCTATCTATATATCTATCTAAACACTATCCGCTCATACTGTAGGCGAATGTACTACAGATATATAAAATTACCACCTGTGTCACGCGGTGTTACCCGTGGCTTATGGATTTTCCTATAAGATATTTTCCCGCAGTAATACGTAGCGTATGTGTTAATCCAGAGAGTCAGCTAACGACATCCCAAATTTTATTAATATCGCTAAAGTTTAGACGTGAAGAAGTAACAAACATAGACATTCACAAACTTTCGCCTTTATAATCTTAGTGTGAAGTGTGATGATTTATACAAAAGTAAATCTGTCACACTTACGGGTATTTATACAGTTTTAAAGTATACACTGGAGCAGTCTGCAGATAATGAAGCTCCGTAAGATCTAAAACTAAAATCAGACAAACATAAAACAAAGCAAAACTAAACGCAGTCAGACTGCCAATTCGGAGTCCCAGAGACGGACGAAACTCCAATTTATTAGGTTATAAACAGGCTTAAAATCGACGCAAAGAAAAAAACCACCCTCTCACCAAACTAAGAAGTTAGGAACACAAAACGGGGACCCCGGTAGCCTTATCAAAATTTAAATTTGGAAAAAAGCGAGGGCCCAGCTCCTCTCATTTCAATAACCGTTATTCGATCCCCCCGCCCTGTCTCCAAGCCATGGGTGATTGATGGCAGGAGAGAAACAATGGCCAGTAGACTTGAGAAGAAAGCGTTGGACCGAACTCCGCGAATACTAATAAACGCTCGCGTTTTATTTTTAAACAGAATATGTAACGAGACTCGGTAATATAATGTTGAAATCGATTCGGAGCTATAATCGATTACACTATTTTTAATGCACTAGCCCGTGTTCAGGACAATTTTAAAAACCTATTTAGAGGCTGAAAATTCCACCCATGCCGGGGATTCGAACCCGCGACTTCTGGCTATCCGTGCCAGCGCTCTTTCCAACTGAGCTAATGGGCGACTGCTAAGGACAATTTTTAAAACCTATTTAGAAGCTAAAAATTCCACTCATGCCGGGATTCGAAACCGCGACCTCTGGCTATCCGTGCCAGCTCTCTTTCCAACACAGTTAGAAAGAGCGGGATTGAAAAGTGGAATTTTGCATAGGTGGAATTTTTAGCTTCTAAATAGGTTTCTAAAGCTATGATCGATTTAACAGGTACTGTGAATACTATTTGTAATGCGCTTGTAGGTCGGATCAGTGATTCCATTTTCGCACAGCAACTATGAAAATTGCGTACTAATATTAGCGAATTGAAAAGTTCTTACAACTTGTCATCACTTCCCAAGGCATGTGTTTATATAGCATTTCAATTGAAACAATTACATACCACACACAATATGCGTTTAGACAATGTCTAACATCACGGCCGTCCATGATGAAGCGACTGATAGGAAAGTCAGGTTTTCCTTTAAAATTAGTTTGACAAATAGTTTTGGAAAACCGCGGATCGCCATGTTCCATTTTAGAACCACACCGACTGAAAAGTGATGGCTAGTTCAAAATAAATGGCTGAAGTATGAGTGCTTAGTATGTATAAGTGTGGTGGCGATAGCTCAGTGGGTAGAACTATGGACTCAGAAGCCAGAGCCTCAGGTTCGATTTTCGGTGCGAACCTATACCAATGACTTAGTTTTCTAAGTTATGTAGGTAAATTTGTGAAGTTACAGTAGCAATACCACTCGCTAACAGTGAAAGAAAACATCGTGAGGAAACCTGAGTGGCTGACACGTTCAAATACTTCAGCGCTTGAAATTGAAACAGCGGTGGGCACGCGTGTTATAAGCCCAACACTCTCTCTCTGAGAGGAGGCCTGACCTATACCAATGACTTAGCTTTCTAAGTTATGTAGGTAGGTACATTTGTGAAGTTATAAATAAATAAATTAATAAATATTCAGGGACACATTACACAGATCTCGTTAGCCCCACACTGAGTATAACTAAATGACTTGTGTTACAGGTGCTAACTCGACGATAGATTTAATACGATAAATACATACTATATAACATCCCAGACCCGAGACAAACTAGAAAAGTTCGTTGCCTAGTTCGACCCGGCCGGGGATCGAACCCAAGACCTTCGGTTTTACAGTCAGTGTGCCAAACCGCTGCGCCACCGAGGCCGTCGAATAAACATATACATACATAACATCCAAGACCCGGGACAAACTAGAAAAGTTATAGCAGCAATACCATTAGCTAATTGTGTATGGAACCATCGTGAGGAAACCTGAGTGGCTGACATGTTTAAATACTTCAGCGCTTGAAATTAAAATTGCCGTGGGCACGCATGGTAAACAGGTAAGCACATACTCTTTGAGAGGAGGTTTGTGCCCGGCAGTGGGACGTTTAAAGGCTGCATAAAAAGTGTCTTAGGAGTTCTGCTGGCTTTTGGCGAAAATTCTTTTGCCTATTTCTTGTGGCCTGACAACTTTCGTACGTATACAAATGTCAGCTGAATGGATTGCACACTTTAAAAGTAACTTCAGTACTCGAGTGTTAAGTATGATTTCTCAAACGTGTCATTATATTACTAGAGAGCTTTAGCAGAAAAATTCTATTAAAAGAATATGGACACTAGACCTGTCGATGTTAGTATTAAATTCCTTTACACCTAACTGCGCAATACAAAGTCGATCGACGATTCACGCGAAAGCGTATCCGACGAATAATTGCGAGCGTTCGCTCGGACAAAGAAGCCTCCTTTATGATTTGTCATTAAGAAAGTCGACTGACGTACAAATTACATAGTAGCGACATGGTAGCAACAGTTTTTAATGTGTAATTGACTCATTTGTTGTTTCGCGGCGGCTATTACTTACGGCAACTAATGTTACCGGCCGGCATAAGGGCCTCCCTGACACATAATGCTTATGTAGAGTCCGACATTATTATAACCAATGACTCTGTGAAATATCAGTCGGCTACTGTGCGAGCCTATGCAATTTCACCGCAAATGAATGAGTGCTTCATCGGTACCTGTTCTTAGCGAAAAATAGTGATAAATTCACCCGCTGGGTCAAGTGAAAATCAGCATTGTTTTATTCAGATGTTGTATCAGGCGTTACTTCGTGGAAATCCATAATAGCATTAAAAAGTTAAAATTACTTTGCTAAATTCCGCCAAAAATCCCACAAGCACCAAGCCGCCAAAAATCCCACAAGCACCATTGCATTAACTAACAGCATTGGGTAGAACTTTCAACGAGAAAGAACGGGCAAACCAGATTCGATTCCCAGTGCGGGCATGTAGGACTATGACTTTATTTATTTTCAAAGTTACGTATTATCTTTTTTTTTAAACCTATTTAGAGGCTAAAAATTCCACCCATGCCGGGATTCGAACTCGCGACCTCTGGCTATCCGTGCCAGCGCTCTTCCAACTGAGCTTATATATTTAGTTATTAGCTGCCAGAGTAACCAAGAAAGTTATTACTTCACCTATCTAGTGTGCGTGAAGATGTCACTGAACGCTGTATAAATCATCTTATTACGTAGATGCAAAAGCCCAAAATTGCTTTGGAATTTTTATTGAGATATTGTCTTAGATGGACAGGCAAAACCGTTTCATCCGTAAATTAGCATCTCTATTTTACGATAGCTAGTCTTTGTGTTCCAAACATTAGCTGTTAATTTACATATCACAGTTATAGATGACATTCGATAAATGGTTTTATGTTGTGCTATTGGTTTTTTCCTCGAGACTTCGAATCAAAATACAATCACTTTGATTATCTAGCTAATGACAATAAAGAATTAATGGCGGCGTGCCAGGCAATTAAAATATTTATGTTAATCTAAGCCATCTCCATGGGACCGGTCTAACTCGGTTTTGTTACAAGGCGATTTAATAATAAATTATTAATTGGTTAATACTAAATTGTAGAATTCCAATGGTCAGGGTTCTAAAGAAGATATTATGGCATTATTAAGTTAAATAACAAAAGACTGCGACAAATTGAGAATATCCTCCTTTTTTGAAGTCGGTTAATCTTTTTTTTTATTGCTCAAATGATAATGTACTAAAGGTAGACTTATTGCAAGTAGACAAGTACCTAAACAGTTAACGATTACAAAATATGCTTTTTGCAGAAATCATTATAGTTAATTTCCAATACATTCTGTCTGACAAGAGATGAAACAGGTAGATTACCTGAAATTTGAATATGAATTAGACGTCTAATCCATCAAAACGTTCGAAGCTAGACGTTAAAGAACTCATCCTTGTAAGTTAATATTTTTCCAGACAGTGACATCGTGCAGACGTTTACGTAATTAATTCCGAGCTAAACAAACTAGAATTTAATAACAATTCGACAAACGTTCAAAATTACCGCCATTCAACGTTAATCATTGCTAGCCGTATCAAAAATTGAGCTCTGCATTTTGGCTATTAAAATAATAACCTCGCCGGCACAAACAAACAAAAATAATGAGAAAGTAATTAAAGAAAGGGGTTCAATTTGATAATGGCCCAATAATTCTGCTCCGGCGTCCATGGAACAATTTTCTAGAATTATTATCCTTAAGTGCTTTCATTACATATGCCTTAGAAATCATCAATGATAAATTACATCGCAGTTCGGTCTTTTAAAAAAAAATACCATCAACTTTTTTCTACAAGCAAAAAACGAGCTGGCTGGCACGTTCCAAATTTGAAATCGTATCGTTAGCTAACGAAGAAAGAGGCAAATAAAATTAATTCATCAAGCCAATTGAGAACGGACAAAGGGATCGCGGCTGAAAATTTCATTGGTCACAATTAGCCGGTTCGAAAATTGAATTTTCTGACAATTATACCGTCGGGCATCCGGATACGGGCCGCTCCGCACAGCCTCCTAAAGAAGAGAGACAGATGGTTGTGTCAGACAGAGATGGACGTTGAGCAACAGGTGGCTGTTTCGAGCAATTAAAACTGGAGTTTAATTAGTAGGGGAGCTTGATTATAATGGCGAATCTCTGGTCGCGTTTTAGGGATTTTCAGCGGCATTCAAATTCACTCCAGAGAAGGGGAAAAGTTTGGTTATTATTTCTACTTTCGTTGTTTTGGGTAGTAGAGTTGTTGTAGTTACTAATTTAGTCCACTGGTTTTATATACATAATTTTAGGAGTTCTCATTCATGATCCTACCTTCAATACTCACTCTTTGTTAAGCTAACGCATTTTTTTATGAAACTACTTTCCTAAAGGAATAAGATATTTTCCGGCAGTAAAACGTGGCCTATGTGTGCTATGTGCCTAGGGTGTCAGCTAACACCGTACTATTTTTTTTATGAATCGCTCCAGCCGTTTAGACCTGAAGAAGTAACAAACATACACACTCAAAACTTTCGCCTTTATGTGACACAATAGTTTACAGTTGACGGTTTCGTTGGAAAGTCACTTCTAACATAATTGAGGAAAGTGCATGCTTATAGTTTGACGTGTTGCCGGCTGTACACATAGAAATTACGTAAGAAAAATAGTTAATTAAATGAGTAGTCAATTATTAATAAATTATTGTAATCTAACAGCTTTGTACAAAGCTTTTGACAATAAAAAGTTACGATTATGATTAGATACGTTAAAAATAAGTGTTTGAAGTGAGGTCAAGTGAAGAGTGAAGTGTATATAAATTCCGTAATTTTAGCCGTAGGTGTACCTGTTAAGCAGGCTTTGGTTTTCACGTGTTTTAAACATAACATAACATTTACATACAGGCACATACATTGCTTCTGGCCCCACACTAGGATACCCTTGCGTCGTGGGAACCAGAAACAACGACTTCACAAACATGTAAACATCCAAGACCTGGGCTTTTTTTTTCTTTGTCCCTAGCCGGATTCGAACCCGGGACCTCTTGCATGGTAGTCAGACGCGCTACCGCTACGCCACAGAGGTCGTCAAACATTTATTTAGCTTAGTCTACTACTAGCTACCACTTTTACAACCACTGATCGGCTCATGCCTTCTTTCAGAGAGAGAGCATGGGCTAATAGGAGGATTATAAGGAAAGTATGGGAACACGTCAGACACTCAGGTCTCCTCACGATATTTTCCTTCACAGTTACCTACACAGTTTCAAATGTAACAATTTTTTTTAACACGGTCTTAACAAATGTATTTTATGTAATCAGGCGTTACTTTGCGAAAGTCTATAATAGCATTAAAATGTGAAAATTGCTTTGCTAAATTCCGCCAAAAGCTTAGCGGAACTTAGCAAAGTAATTTTCACATTTTAATGTTTTAACAAATGTCTTAAGACATTCTGTTTTTGAAATGCCGATGGTGCCCGTAAGTTGCATCATTTAAATTCACGGACGTTCCATTATTACCTCCAGAACTAAGAACTATAAAACTACTAGTTCCACCCACGCATGGACGGTTTGACTTCCTCTCGCAATACAATGGAAGATATTTATGAAAAATATCACGGAATGGTACGAGAAAACACCTAAATATGTCACAAGCATGCCTTGTCTACGATAATCTGCTTGTTTATAGCGCAACTGGCATTTGTGTCCCGGTATTGAAATCCCAACTTTGCTGTATAGGCACTCGCAGTACCTACCGAGCATAGTATGTTGATACACTGACTGAATTCGACTCTGTGCCTTTGCGACAAGAATGGCCTACAGGGTCAACAAATTTTAAGGGGACATTCTAACCATGATTTAGTAACAAATATTTTATGAAATAATGGACGTCACCCAAAAATTTTTTCTCACCCAATATTACTTTACCTAAGCTTAGCTAAATAATGTACCGACGAAAAAAAAAAATAAAAAAAAATATGAGTCGATCGTCTTGTGGTCTTGTGTTTTAACCAATTGCTTTAGCCAATTGTACTATTATAACTTAGATATTTAGTTTTTCATGTAGTAATCAAAGATTTAACGATATTAGGGGAAAATATATATTAAAAGGATTTAAAAAACTCATTCAGTCTTACAAAAAAGGGTATTACGAATATTTTCATTAAAATAAAAGATTGTACTGCTTTCAGCCATTTTGACTGAAACGCCCATTACCCCGCGTGACGTCACGCTTAGGTTAACATTGGTAAACTTCACCCGTGCTTTGTTGTGACTACTAGTGATAACGATGTTTGTTTACCTGGGCGTGACGTCAGATTCAACGCCATGGCATTGAGAGCTGTTTCCCCACAGATTTAACATAGTTTTAGAAAAACTTAACCTTCTTTAAACTTTAGTTTATTACTGAAATATAGGTTATTTTTGTAAATATTAAATGTCTATTACATAAGCTCATGTCTATTAAATAAGCTCATGCCTATTACATAATGCCTATTACATAAGCTCACGCCTGTATCCCGGGAGAGAACTGGCGAATACTAGCGTTTGCCACGATCCCGACAAACTCCGCTCCATCAACATTTATTAGTCACTGCATGCACGCTCGCCGCCGTTAACAAAGAAACCTATATCAAGCTCAAACTAGTACCAAAGCAACACTTTATCGCCGCTCCATATCTTCATCAAACGCCTGCCTCGTTACCTCTCAATACATCGTCGATATTTGGTTTTTCTCGGAATGTCTGCATTTCCTTATCAAAAGGCCCCAGTGGGGTAAACGAGGCCTTTTTAAAGAAAAGGTTGGGGTGGGTGGGGCTGCGCGTGTGTGCGCGCTTTGCATGTTGGCCTCTATTCGTATATGTGTTAATGCGTTTTCTTTTTACCAATTTGTCGGGTGACCATGAGGTCTTTGTTGATCTTGGGACGGCGTGTGATTGATTAGCTGACGTAGCATGATTTTCGTTCAGATCTCGATAAAACAATGTGATTAGCGGACTTGCTTTACGAAGAGAGCGCAATGGTGCTACTCTACAGTATGGCTGTGTGCGTCGAGCTTAAAACAAATTATAATTGTAAATCAACAATAGTAATTGCTTAAATCTTGTGCCATTCTGTCTAGAAATAAAAAACATTTATTACACATGACAGAAATAAAATAGAGAGATAATTTACATAACATGAACAACAACAGAAGAAAAAGTCTGTTTTGGTGATATCGCGGTCCAGGTCCATAGAATACTTGAGAAGTATTGAATCCATATCCCGGCATGAACAGTTAACAGCAGGTCAACATTCACATTTTTTGTAAAGCCGCCGTAAAGTGCGCACGTGTGACGGTTGATGTGCTGTCAACTGCACAAATAACAACATATGTTATTTTTTATTAACAGTGCCACGCGCTATTAACATCGTGAGTAATGCTGAGTGCCTGAGATTTTCACATAGGTACCTAAAGCGGTTGAAATTGCTTATCCCCTGCTGTGTCCTTCTATGGGACATATATGGGCTGCAGTACTTTGTTTTATTTGTTATGTTTATCAAATTTGTATCCATTTAGGTACTCGTATTATATTCAATTTCCCCTAGCCCAGACGGCAGCCCATTGTCACCCTACAGGCGTCTTCGCAGCACGATCGAACCTTGCATATTATTTGAGCTTTATTTGAGTCACATTTCACACACTCACGAGGGCTGTGTTGTGTGTGTGCGTCAGAGCACGACATTCACGAATTCGCATCGATAGTATTGATTTCGGTTTGTCGTTAGTCGGCGACATGTAAAAAGAAAAGGGGTGTTAGGGGACAGACACATCGGTCACCCGATCTCGGCTTGTTCGTGGCAAGCTTTTTAAAATGTAGTAGTATAATCGGTCTTGTTCGAGACATATCCGAGCATAGGTTAGCTACCTACTATTTTTTATAGATAGATAGAGAACACTTTGTTACACAACAAGAAAAATATTACAACCATGTTTTTTTAAATCTAAGTAATGTTATACAATTGGCGGTCTTATCGCTAACAGCGATCTCTTCCAGACAACCTTTGGATGGAGTGGATTGCATGTAGTCGGTACGTGGTGCATGTACATAAATAGTTAAATCGAAAATATATTTATATCAAAAAGCAAATTAGTGGGAGAGTATAATTACTTATAATTACCTACGATTATACTCGTAGTATGGGGAACACTTTTTGCTGTCTCTCCATTTTTGTACTTTGCTTTGTCTGTAACACGTTAAAATAAAAGCTGTGAATTTAATTAAGAAAACATAAGTTTGGACCTTCCTCCCTTCTCCAATGTCCACCCACAGGTTGCCTAGAAGAGATCACTGTTAGTTAACAATGCATTTTATTCATTTTAGACATCATGTTTCATACAGACATTCACTGCTTAAGACCTACACAATCGATATCTAAATAGAAAGAGTGTAAATTTTTTTTTTTCAAAACAACCGGGTTCGATTCCCGAAAAGAGTACAGATGTTTTTTAAAATGTATGAGTGCAGTTTTTCTTGTTATCAAAATCGATGACATGATTCCTCAGAACAGATCTTCGTATGTCTTATAGTTTCAGACTTTCCCATACTGACCGATTTGAATGAGACACCCTGTTACCCTGTTACCAGCTACAAAATCCAAAGCTTAAACTGTGTCATTTGATTTGATTCTAGAAGAATCAGAATAACAAAATTTAATTGCAATTTTTTTTGCGTCTTAAGGTTTAGCTTTATCGTCTTTTTTACCATATTCTTTGCATTTGTCTTTTCTACCATATTGTTTGCATTTGGCCACAGATACAATATAAAAAGTTAGTCAAATAACAAAATGCAATTCCACAAATGTTAAGGAAAGCAGAGATCCGCGTTCAAAACAACATCCGATATTGCGTCACGAAGTTTGCTCTGGTAGCGCAAGAAAATGTGTAAATACTCTCAAAAAAGGCTCTAAAGCATGGGACGCCATTAGAAAAATGTCGCGATAACGATGTTCAATCATTTCGCTACCAATAAGGGGGTGCCTATCGATTTTGCCGAAATGGCGACACGCTCTCAAGTAGAAGAGTGCATTTAAGCAGGGTTGTCTAAAAATGCTTGTAGTTTTTTACGATGAGTTGAGGCTGTAAGAATGAAATAGCGAACTTTGCTCATAAAGATATAAGCTTTTCAACTTATCTTTTCTTAAGCCCTGTTAAATTTTTCGTGAGCAATTTTTCGTGAGCTGTGTCCGCGACTTCTGTCGCATGAGATTTTTTTTTATTTCAAGGCAGGGTATGTATTTCATACCCAAACATTCGTCTATACACAACATACTAGATTGTCAAAATATTCACGCCCAACTTGAAAGTTACGCATGAAAGTTACTATGCACCAAATTATGCTGTATTTTTTGTATAAACTACAGTAAAAAAATATAAAAGATTTCGTTATAATATTTATAAGTAGGTACCTATGTATCAATATTCAAATTTACACTGGCTACCCGTATTTCTAATTTCTTTCATCAACTTTCCATCGTAAGGTTGTCTGGAAGAAATTGCTTTTAGCAATAAGGCCGCCAATTGTACTATGTACCTACATTTGTAATTATTTTGTATTTGTTGTTTGTTTCAGTGTAGGTACAATAAAAAATATTCTTATCTTATCTTTATTATTCCCCATTTCATATCAACTCAACCCGTACCTGGCCAATTTGATTCAATATTCCAACCCTCACTTATTCTGATTTTTAAATTGTTCTAACAACTCCTTATTTCTTGTTTCAGGTAAATGCTCGGTTTGCAAAATTTCATCGCACCGCAAACGCATCTCTGAGGTAGATAAACATAAAAGCCACTAATGTTTTTAATCTCAAGCCCAGCAGTGTTTTAACAAGTCACGTCAAAGGAAAAAAAGATATAACCTATTGAGCTCATTAATTGTTTTTATGCAAAGCTGTAAATTCAATCGACACTTTTTCTTCTTTTGAACAGGCCTTTAATTTCTTCAGATGCCACTTAATTTTCAAATTCCGAATTTGAGAACTGTAAACCATGTCGCGGCTATTCTTTCTTCCGTTTCCCTCCAGCGGCCACTAGATGGCGCTGGGCGCAAAGTAAGCGTGCGGAAAAACAAGAAAAGTTCGCCACACACGATCGGCGCGCTCCCCCACACATGTCGCGGGAAACTCGAGTTTTTCCGTCTTTTCCTCACACGCCAGGGTTATTCCTTAGCTCGGGGGTGTGATAGTGTGCCAATTACCGTATAGGGGGCGGTAAGTGTAGCTTTGCTTTCAATTCGCACAATTTTACTACTAATATTGGATGGGACTTTGAAGTGTTGTAAATAATGAGTTAAATAAGTCGCATGCCTCCAGTTGATTTATGAACTGTATAACTGTAGATTATGTTGTTATCTTATAATTTTGAAATTTTAAAGTCTTACGTAGGTAACTACTTACAAAGTTTATTTAGTGATACCTAACAAGACAGTTTCGGAAGTTACAGCTAAGTCCGGTCGCAAGGTCAGAATTTGATCGCCCCGAGCGATGACCTCACACTTGAGCCTACTCTTGCTCCGGGTATCGAATTGAACTTTACGTGTAAAACAACAAAGGCCCTTTTGTTTTATTTATTCAGGAAACAAAATAAACGTCTTATATTGTTTAGTAGTTTTTATGAGAACAGCGCCTTCATTGGTAAACTTTTCACGCATATATCTTAAAAACCTATTTAGAGGCTTTTTTAAAATTGTCCTTAGCACGGGTTAGTGCATTAAAAATAAAAATAGTAGGTATACGCATATATCTGTGTGCAAAAACGAAATAATTTAAGTCAAAAAGTTTGCACATCTGATTAAGGTGCTTCAGGGTGCTAAGTAGCGCTACCATTGAAAAAAAATCATAACTTGTGTTAGGTATAATACTTTTTTATTAAAAAGTGAACATGACAAATCTTAACAGCTGTGAGAATTATTTTTGGAACCTACAGTCTAGAACCTATGATCGACAACAACCGAGACTGATGGTAAACAACGCCGCAGCACTTAAATTTTCCCCACTTTTGTAAATAAATAATAAATAAATAAATATTCATGGACATATTACACAGATCTCGTTAGCCCTATACTGAGCACAACTAAATGACTTGTGTTATAGGTGCTAACTCTACGATAGATTTAATACAATAAATACATAGATAACGTCCAAAACCCGAGACAAACTAGAAAAGTTCGTTTCCTAGTTTGACCCGGCCGCGGATCGAACCCGAGACCTTCGGTTTTACAGTCAGCGTGCCAAACCGCTGCGCCACCTAGGTCGTAAGTAAGACAATTAACTAATGCATTGGGATTTAAAGTTATGGATGGCAATCATGTAATCTTATCATTTGTATAGGTTATTTTATTTTGTAAATTACTTTGCTAAATTCTGCGAAAATACCCACAAGCACCATGCAGTTAGTTAATGCACCGCCCTCCCTCCCACTTTTTCAAGCAGAAGCAAGACACGAGCACACCACAACCGACAACAATACTTGTGTGAGAATACACGCGACGCGTTTCGCCTCTAACACGAGGCATCCTTTCCTCAGGCTAACAAGTGCAAGTTTTTAATGCTATTATGGATTTCCGCAAAGTAACGCCTGATTCTATACAGTATTTGTATAGGTCGCAATTGATGTACTTAGGTACCTATTTGGTTTAAGATGACTTGAGAAAAGATGGTCAGAGTGGAGTTTTTTTTTTTCGCTGCCTTTTGCACTACAATACAGCCCGAAGGCAGCGGCTTACATTTTACATTGTAAACACCTTCAGCAAACAGAATGTAAATTCTTTGCGTTGAAATGAATTCAATTGAATTGGATGTAGAGGGGGGTTCCCCTCTGGATCCGATTCAACCATAGATATCTGAATCTATCATATTCCTATCCTCCCGCCACGAAACGCTATTTTTGTTAGTCACAAAGCGCGCGGGCATCGACCCGCGGCCAACCCCTGACCTTGTCATATAGTCAACTGCATTGAATTTGACAACCCCCCTCTACATGCAATTCCACCATAGATATCTGAATCTATCCTAATCCTTTCCTCCCGCCATGAAAGGCTATTTTTGTTGGTCACAAAGAGCGCGGGCATCGACCCGCGGCCAACCCCTGACCTTGTCATATCGTAAACTGAACGAGTGACAGTTGTGCCGTAACTGTAACTCGGCCGTAACCTGTGAGCGTAACTACAAGCACGAGTTTTTACAACTCCAAATCTCTTTCCGGCTTGGCGCTTGGCGTTGAGGTAAAGTTGGGGATAAGTCATTGTCCTAGAAAAAATAATACTTATATTAATAGATATTATAAGTAGTATTCACATCTTGGTATATAACGTATTTTAAAGTTAATATATCTATTACTACTTTTTTAAAGTTAATACATATAATTAGCAAATTTTATATTGTTTAATATTGCACTACCTGCTAATCTTGTCTCCAAAACCTAGGTTAGCTGGTAGATAATGCTACGTAGCATCAAGCTCGCCTATGTGCAAAATTTTCATGCAATAAAGAATTTTAATAATAATAATAATGTCCATTCTTTAACATATCAAGGTTTCCATCATACGCCAAACTAAATAAGGCACTAGGCACTACAAGGTATACCAAATTCGTAAAACGAAAGTTTGTCTGCCTCGATGGTCTAGCGGTTTATACGTTTGACGACTAGACAGAGGTGGCAGGTTCGATTCCCACTTGAGGCCGCCGTACTAGATCAGTGCATATAGCCTCAGTCCGGGTGTATTTCCATGTTATTGATGTCCTTGTCTGGTTATACAATTTTTATTTTTAATGCACTATCTAAATAGGTTTTTAAAATTGTCCTTGTCTGGTTACTATAGCACAGGAAATCTTAGGGATTAGGTCAAGTGGTTGAGTTGTCTGGAAATTATTATTACTATTGTAGACTAACGGCCTCATAAAAACACAATTCTATTAGACACTCCAAAAACGGTCACTGTAATAATCTGTGGCTGTGGTTCTACACGGAAAAGAGTAACCACAGATAAATAAAACGCCATTAGGAGTGTGTTCGTATTTTTATAAAGAAGGCCGCTATTTTGTGAACTCTTTTGTTTTCATTGTGTATTATTTTTAATTTTAATTTCACTCATATGAGTAACATAATTATCTAGACTGTGTCTAGTAAGACACGAGTAATCATGTCAGTCAACTCAAAATTTCACACCTAGTATAGGTACTTATTGGGTATAGTTGGTTATGTACTCAATCGGTGTTTTCTGTATATAATTATATTCTATGCAGATTTCTGTTTGTAAGAATGAAATACGTTCACGAAGTTTAATAAATAACTTTTTATAAAAAAGAAATCTGTGACACTTTTGTCAGCTGAAAAAAAACTTCTGTTCTTGGAACGTGAAATCGTCTTAATCGATTAAAAACCGTAATATAAAACAGAGTTATATAATAATTATGTTCCACTGGGACAGTAACATGAATACCTACATAAAAACCTAGTGTCACAGTGCTTATTAGAACTTTAGTAAGTTTAAGAATGCAGGCAGATGCTGGATGCGGCAGGCTGAAGAGAGTGCGCTATGGCACTCGTTAGGGGAGGGCTATGTCCAGCAGTGGACTAATATAGCCTGATGATGACGATGAAGTCTGAGATAAGATCGTAGGCTAATTCATATGGCAGTACAATATTTGGGGTCAGTTAGGCTAATCTATCTTCTATAATATAAAAAAGAATCGCTGAATGTGTTGGTAAGCGCAAATCTCGAGAGCAGCTGAACCGATTTCGGTCATTCTTTTTTTAGAATATTCCTTGAAGGACAAGAATGGTTCTTACGGAGAGAGAAAAAAAAAGAATCGACTGTCAGGCGGTACGAAGTTCGCTGGGTCAGCTAGTCTTCTATAGTATAAAAATGAATGGCTGAATGTGTTGGTAAGCGCTAATCTGGAGAGCAGCTGAAACGATTTCGCTAATTCTTTTTTTAGGATATTCCTTGAAGTACGTGGATGGTTCTTACGGAGAGAAAAAAAAATAAAGAATCGACTGTCAGGCGGTACGAAGTTCGCTGGGTCAGCTAGTCTTCTATAGTATAAAAATGAATGCCTGAATGTGTTGGTAAGCGCTAATCTGGAGAGCAGCTAAAACGATTTCGCTAATTATTTTTTTAGGATATTCCTTGAAGTACGTGGATGGTTCTTACGGAGAGAAAAAAAAAATAAAGAATTGACTGTCAGGCGGTACGAAGTTCGCTGGGTCAGCTAGTCTTCTATAGTATAAAAATGAATGGCTGAATGTGTTGGTAAGCGCTAATCTGGAGAGCAGCTAAAACGATTTCGCTAATTCTTTTTTTAGGATATTCCTTGAAGTACGTGGATGGTTCTTACGGAGAGAAAAAAAAAATAAAGAATCGACTGTCAGGCGGTACGAAGTTCGCTGGGTCAGCTAGTCTTCTATAGTATAAAAATGAATGGCTGAATGTGTTGGTAAGCGCTAATCTGGAGAGCAGCTGAAACGATTTCGCTAATCCTTTTTTTAAGGATATTCCTTGAAGTACGTGGATGGTTCTTACGGAGAGAAAAAAAAATAAAGAATCGACTGTCAGGCGGTACGAAGTTCGCTGGGTCAGCTAGCATTATAATAAATTGCTAAATGTATTATTAAGTATAAGTAATGGTTTATGTAAGTATAAGTACCTATGTATACCTATCAATATTCATATTTGCACCAACTACCCGTCCCACTTTTCTTTCAGCATCTCCACATCGTAGTTTGTCTGGAAGAAATTTCTCTAAGCAATAAGGCCGCCAAGTGTACTGTATCTTTGTAATTATTTTATGTTTGTTTTTTCCTAGTGTACGTTAAAGAATATTTCTACATCTGACGTTGACATATTTTCTAGCCTTAACACCTTTAAGTCTTATTAGTAGATCTGGTCTTATTAGTAAAGCTCTAGCTACTTGCAAACTAAATTAATAAAAACCAAAAGATAAACTTAACTGTTACTCTTCGCCTTAAGTTAAATAAATTATAATTGTAGGTATTTTTCATTTTGTGGGAAAGCCCACGGCATTATATTTTTGTTGTTATCTTCATCACCAATTCAGAATGTCCCCACCGAGGCGCACGGTATCTTTCTTGAGGAAGGTATAGGCCATATTCCACCACGGGGGCCAAGTCCGGATTGGTGGAATCTTGCAAGACTAGTGGCTGGTCTTAGTACTGTCAGAAGTTTTCAAGCCGCCCTAAGGCCTCTGACTTGGCTTAACGACTGTCATCTATCGACGGCAGCCGGCACCAACTGATAACGTGCCTTGCGAAGCACGGAACCGCCCGGAAAAATTCCACTAGCGTTAGTCATGGACGGTCACCCATCCATGCACGGAACGCGCCCTATGTTGCTTAACTTTTGTGATCGTTTAAGATCACTCAGGCAGCCTGGGCTACCAGCGATTCCATTACCTGCTAACCCACTGTGGTTACATAAGTAGGTACCTCAGAGTACCTACACGTTAATTTTTAGAATTTTATTTTTTATACTTTGCAGTTTTCTTGAAACTTTTGTTGGTGAACCTTCGATATCAACCCTTGTATGTCCCCACTGCTGGGGCACAGGTCTCCTCCTGCATCGCAGGAAAGTTAGGCCACCTACTCCACCACGGGGGCCAAGTCCGGGTTGGTGGAGGATTCTAAGGCTGACATTCAGAGACGAAAACTAAGCCAAGACTGGTCTTAGAAATGTCAAAATCACGTACTAACTATTTATATTTTGACATTTCTGAGACCGATCTTAGCTTAGTTTTCGTCTCTGAATGTCAGCCTAAGACTGAGAGGATTGGTGAACCTTAATAAAATAAAAAGAAAAAAAATACGCCAGTCAATAACAAAAGTGGATCTCGAATGATCATAAGCAAATTATTACGACCGACCACTCCCATTTGTATACATACAGAGACAACCTTTTAAACTTCACGTCGCCAAAATGACAACACTGTAAACTATTTGAACAGTGCAGGTAGCATGACAAGCCCGGGCTCCTCCTTTTTGATACTTCTGACATGTTATCAGGAAGAAAACTTTAAGAAGAAAACTATACCTATTAACAATAATCATAATAACATTTACATACAAGCACATACATTACTTCTGGCCCCACACTAGTATACCCTGTGTCGTGGGAACCAGAAACAACGACATCACAAACATTTAAACATCCAAGACCTGGGGTTACATTAGGTAGAGACTTCTCAATACTCAATACCTACCTACTTTATTGCATTCCACAAGTTTTAAGGTTGTTACATTATATATAACTTAACAGTTAGGTATTTGAAAAGATCTTTGTAGACCCTGTAGGGCATGCAATATTTTAAAGTGCAATATAAAAGTATGCGTTACAGTAACTTAAAATTAATTGAATTAATTATTATGCAATTTTAGTTAATTATATCTACCTTCCTGCGATGCAGGAAGAGACCCGTGCCCCAACAGTGGGGACATACAAGGGTTGATAACGAAATGTACAAAGTTACATTTACACAATTATTTATCTCATTTCATCTAGGTATTCTATCTTTTAAATATTCTTCTATCGTATATTAACATTTTGAAATTAGTATTTTTTTTAAATTCTAAGATTGGAGTTTTTTTGTCCATTTTTTCTCCAAAATGATCGAGTTTTTAAATGGACACCTACTTAGTTTGACTTGTAACGTTCATTAAGCTGCATTTTCTGCGGTACCTACTTTGAATAAAACCTTTTCATTTCATTTAATTTCTTTGTAACAAATACTTTTTGTGTTTGTGCCATAAAGAATTTGAAAACGACAGAATTAAATGGACCGTATGTATGCTAATGGAAACGTAGAAATCCTCGTAATATTATGATGTAATGAACTAGAAAACATGGGCAGAACCTCTAACTATTTGACAACTAAAAAATATTTCAATACACAACAACTGACATATACTTACTTCTTAAAGAATTCAGTCTTTTTTAACAACGATTTAAAAAAAACAAACAGCGAGGGGTTCGCCAAAGAATTTAATAATAACAATAATCTGCCCACAGTAAGTTACATTAAAATAACACTGTAAATAAAAGAAAAAGACTGGACAATTAGGTATGTGCCTCTCGCTCATACGATAATGCGTTTAGGTAGGTACCTACATTGCGTTATAGTTACCAAGAGGCAGACAATTATCGTTGTCCAGCCGCTTTCTTTAATTAACTTGTACGCAATAGCAAAACCAATAAAAAAATTACAACACTTTTGAACTTTTTTTGACGGCGAAACCGAAATGGAGCTGGGCTGGTCATGTCAGTCGAATGCACCCGGATAGGTGGGCGAAACTCGCCACCGAGTGGGTGCCACACGATGGACATCGAAATCGAGGCCGGCCTAGAAGACGGTGGAGAGATGATCTCGACAACCATCTGCAGGAGTGGTCTGAGGTGGCCCAGGACAGGAATCTCTGGACTGAATTGGGGGGGCATTGCCCAGCAGTGGGACACAAACATAGAGGCTACATAAAAAAAAAACACTTTTGAACTAAAACTTTCGTAAGCACTATATACATTATCAAAAAACACATACTACACAAAATATTACAGACTATATTATTTTTTTAATGCACTAACCCGTGCTAAGGACAATTAAAAAACCTATTTAGAGGCTAAAAATTCGTCCCATGCCGGGATTCGAACCCGTGACCTCTGGCTAACTGTGCCAGCGCTCTCCAACTGAGCTAATGGGCGACTCACCGGCATCAGTGAAATTTCGAACCTCTTTACAATATTCTCTATATTAGGTAAAGGCAACGACGTCTGGCTAAAGTAATTTGCATCACTTGCAGCCCCGAGTTCCTACTTTGCAGTTAGGTTTTACATCGGGATGATATCGCTGTAACCACATGAATATATTATTTTTTATTGCACTAACCCGTGCTAAGGACAATTTAAAAACCTATTTAGAGGCTAAAAATTCCACCCGCCACCTAAAAATTACAGTCTGTCAGTCAAATTCCTCAGTCTGCGTGTATTTCCGTGCCTGTGATGTCCTTGTGTGGTTACCATAGTACAGGGTAGGTATCCTAGTTTGGGATTAGGACTAGTGATTGTGTTTTGTGGATGTTATTATTATCAAAAACTAGCTGATCCAGCGAACTTCGTACCGCCAAACAGTCGATTATTTAATTTTTTATTTTTTCTTACTTGTCCAATTTAGGGCCGATTCGACCAAACTATTTATGCTTGGTACTATAATTGCTAATCTTGGAATAAACCGAGAATTCATCGAGAGAATTTCTCTATTTATTCCAAGATTAGCACTTATACCAAGCATAAATAGTTTGGTCGAATCGGCCCTTAGTAAACAAGATTCTACCCTTAAACTGTGACTTTTTAGTGCAAAACTGCCATATTTCCATAAATCAAGTAACCTGGAACACTCTTTTAGATAACACGCTGCCAATTTTATAAACATAGTTCATGAATTCATGATAGTTCATGAATTTGCGGGAAAATGTCTAGTTTAGACATCTAATCTCAATTTTAAGGTTACTATCTATCTTACTTACTAAATTACTTATTACTTAAATTATCTTGCTTACTAAATTGGACAAGTAAGAATAAATAGACTGTACTTCAATGAATATTCTAAAAAAAATATTAGCGAAATCGGTTCAGCTGCTCTCGAGATTGGCGCTTACCGACACATTCAGCGATTCATTTTTATATTAGGTATGTACTTAGATTTAAATACAAAGTTAATCCTTTTAAGTCAATAATATACCTACTTATTTTCGTTCTGTTTACATCAATATATACTTTATTTTTATTAAGTGACGGAACTAGGTATGTAACTAATCCAGTCGCTCATTTCTAAATTCAAATATTTTATTCATGAAAATTCTTACGCCGAATGTGAATTCGCAGTTGTTGATTTTACAATTAATAAATCAAGTACCTACCTACCTACATACGTACTTACTTAGTGGCGGTAGGTACAAAGTAGGTAGCAATGTCTTCGCGTGTTGATTAGGTACCTATAGGATGTGCTGGTTAGGATGTGTTCCAGGTTGGTTTATTCGGTTAGGGTTTTTTTTGTAGTCAGAGCCGATGATGTAAGTACATACCTAGACGCCAAAATTTGACAGATCTAGTGTTGCCCTCCAACTAAAAAATTTAGCAGCTAGTGATGGGGTACATATCTATTGTCGATTACATACTAAACAGATTAGAGTCTTTAGTTCAGATTTTCGTCAGACACATTCAGATACTTAATAAAGAAAAATAGGTAGGTACCTACCTACCTATCTTCTACAGCGAAACGGTAAAAGTAATTGCAGTAGATACCTACCTAAGTAAAGTAATACATTTATCCTTAACAGCTCGGAGCTTACGTGCTTTTTAGTATAGTTAGTAGGTATAAGTAGGTAATATGAAGCAGATAACCTAGGTACACTATGTTGATGGAGCAACAGAGGTTTCTCAGAATCATTGCAAGTGACAAACTCTGTCACTGCCTACCCCTCCGCTAAACAATCGTGAGTTTATACGTAGGTACCTACGCATGTAAATAGCAATGTGTTCCTAAAGTCACACAAACCTTTCATGACCGCCTAATCCTCAGGCCAATAATATTATCAAAGGCAAAGGTAGGCAGGCAAACAAAATAGATAATCGCGTTGTGTGGACAAGACATTTTCACAATCCTTTGAGTCCGCGTGATCCTTTTGATACAGAGTTGTGTGTGACCAGAGTCGCCCGCGCAGTTTTTGCAGAGGCCATGCGCGGGGCATCGTGGGTGGCCACCGGACACTAAAGACCGCAATGTTGAGGGAAATCGTTTTATCCTTCTGTGCGCATTTCATTTTATTTGTTGTGGGTAGGTGTACATTTTCTACATTTTATTAGCAAACGCGACAAATGGCGTGGCGCAAGAAAGTGTCCTTTACCTAGAAGAAATCTTTGAGCTAAATCCTTGTTGGTTGATTGATTTTTTTGTTGTAGGTCAGGCACTTATTAGATTCTGCTTTATTTACTTAAGCTTGAAGTTATTTATCTACTGTCACCTAATGGTATTTTAAAGATGAGAATAAAACATTGTCACTTAAATACATGCCCACCTATGAAAAAACTACGAAATCCAATGTCCGCGGATGCTAACTAATAAATCATGTTAGGCACGAGCAATTTAAAACAATCAAAGACGATTAGGGGCCTCAATAAATCAATTAAGGGCCCCCACCGATATGCCCTAAGCGGTCGCGTTCCAAATCCTAGCGCGCAATCAGTGCGCAAAACAAACGCTGACAATTAAACGCGCGTAATTAAAGCGAGGCGTGGCCGCGCGTTAATGAGGGGCGCACAGAGGCGGCGGCGAACGCAATCAACATTAAAGATTGGCGGGAGATGCGCGCCCCCCGCGCCCGCGCCCCTCATTACTTATACAAAATATTTAAGACGCGCGTCGTCCCGCTCTCGGTGTGCTAATAACTCGCACCCACTCGCTATCGCCATCCCGCTTCGCCTGCGCGTAATTAAGCCTTCGCCTCGCCTCGACTCGCTTGCCGGCCCCGCCCCCAGCGGGGTGAGACGCGGCGGGGGGCGCGGCGCAGGCGGCGGGGGGCTCCGCGAACCGGCCGCGTAGTGTGCCGGCGACCGTCAACAGTGCAACGTCGCGCGCGGCGTGCCGACCCGAACTCGCACGACTCAAACTCACACCAACTGCACAACTCAAGTTCCTCCCCCATAAACAGTTCCCGCGGGTGTTTTTGGTGTTGCTCCTTAGTAAATTCGTGTGTTCTAACTGTTTGCCGCCGAAGTGTTTGTACGAGTTTACGCTAGTTCGGATATTGGACAAGTGATTTTTGAAGTGACTGTGCGTGCAATGCCGCATCGTGTTTAGCAGCGTTTCGCGAGGGATGCTCAAAGGTTAATATTGTGCTTAGTGTATAAGAATTCCTGTAGGGGTCCAATAAGGTCACCGAATTCCCTTTCCCAGCGAGATAGATCCGAAACCAGACACATTTCTTTTAGTACATAATTACCTACCTAATCAGTTTTTCGCCGATTAAGTGAAGGTAGGTAGGTAAGTAGAGAGAAATTAAATAGGTAACGGTCGGGATAAAGACTTATAAAAAAGTCAAATTGGTAATTTCTAACAAGATTTTCTCTTATTCAATCTAAACATTCAAATCATTCCAATTGGATTGTCTAAAGGTAAATATTTATATGGCGTTGTGATTTGCACCGAGATTACTAGACTTTAGTGCAGATTTTTGAAAGTTTTCTCCTAAATACATTAATACACCACATTTGCGACTAATAAAATTAGTACAATAAACAAATGAAATAAAAGTATTATTTATAATATTAAATTTTTCCATCGTAGATTAACCACTCAGAACATAACCAACATGATAATGAGAAAAACTTGACAGCAACATCCAATGGAGTTGCATTTTTTTTCCTGGTACCTATTGCGTACATAGGTAAGTATCTAGATTTTTTTGCCCTTTGAGATGTCAAAATTTTGTAAAGAGAACAGGTTATTTAAACAGAGAATATAATATACAAAAAACCTACGATAAACACTATGACAAATAGGTTTATTAAGAACTAAGATAGAAGGTATACAAACAAAAACAACAGTCAACCTGGTAGGTAGGTAGGTACATAAACAATTATTATTAATTTTCAAAAGTTCCGTTCCATTAAAACTTCCAAGCATGCGGTTCTACTGCTTTCAATCACATCTCATTATTCCGGCAACATTCCAAACAAATTCCAAATTCAAATATTGAAACGTCCGAAAACAATCAGCGGCGCGCGCCGCATTCTCGCGCTCCGGGCCACCATCTTGCCCACAGAATCATTTTCCCGCCGATATCGTCCAGCGATCGATATTCGGGACAGATCGATTCATTAATCAACACTACCTCAGATCGGTATCAGGGATCGCAAACAGTATTTAATTTATAACCGGCCAGCTCTGATAATTGATTTAGGTGAGTAGGCGCAAGAGATCGGGCCCTATAGTGTGATACTTGCGTAGTTTTTCAATACAATGATATAAGCATGACAATGGTTGTTGTTTACCTCACTTTGGTAGTCCACAAAGCAATAGCAGTACAATGCCATTGCAGGGGTTTAACCCGCGCAAATTAAATAGGCATCTCTCTCGAAGAAGATCGAATCGCGAGAGGCGCCGAGTTAAAAAGCACGGGTTGTACCTACCTACCATAGTAATGCGATTGGTTACTAGACTACCGATATTGTGAATGAAACTCTATTGAACAACTATGCATTTTAGGGACTCAGCCCCGAGAACTGTATCAGGATCGCAAACAGTATTTAATTTATAACCAGCCACCTCTGATAATTGATTTAGGTGGGTAGGCGCAAAAGATCGGTGCGAATAACAACAATGCCACCATCACCGTTGGTATGGAAATTGATTTAGTTTGCATATTTTATACAATGTTATTTGTTGATGCTGCAGACCTCCCACGGCGGCATGGACGATGTTTAGAAAACGAAACTTGATCTTAGGCATTGAAAACTGTTTTAGATAGTGAATGGAACAGCACTAGGTGGTGAACAGGAAAAGGTGACAAAAATAGTAGGTACCTACCGTTGTAATATCAACAATTGATTTGTGCCTGCTAGAATGTGATGACGGGATATATTTTTTCACCTTGCTGTGGTAATCCAACCAACCCCTAATTATTAAGAAAGCACTTAGACTTTTGTATGTTTGTCTGTTTCAATAAACTATTCTTTTCTTATTTTGGATAATTTAAAAACATATTTAGAGGCTAAAATTCACCCATGCTTTCGGACTTCGAAACCGCGACCTCTGGCTATCCGTGCCAGCGCTCTTTCCAACTGAGCTAATGGGTGACTCACCGCATCAGTGAAATTTCTAACCTCTACAATATTCTCATATATCACGGGTTAGTGCATTAAAAATAAAAATAGTATAATATTCTCTGTATTACATATTTTGGATAGCAATGCAGCATTTTGATGGCAGTATTTAATTGAGCCTTAAGTTAGCAGTTAGTATTAATTAATTATTTAGATTCACAATGACAAACTTATCTCCTTATCAATTTTCTTGAGTGAAGTCGGTGATCACGCAATTTTATGTAAACTGCGTTAATAACTACTACTTGCAGCCTTATTCTTATTAGCAATAAGGTCGCTAATCGGATTTGCTATGTGTCTTTGCAATTTTTTATGTTATGTTCTCTGGTGTACAGTAAAGAATATTCTCTATCTCTTTCTGTCACACACACGTCTTTTTTGGAAGTCTTGGTATGTAGGTGCCTACAGAAATCCTTTCTATCCTTTTCCTGTGTTGTACTAGCCATGTGTGCCTAGCTTCTTTATCAAAGGTCCTCACTTTTCCTTCCTATTCCTTCAAAACTAACCAATATGATTGCATGGCTGTGATACGATAAGCTTTTATTGTTCAACTTGATAGCGTTATTTTTAAGCGTTTATGTCGTTTTGGCTGATATTGTAAGTAACAAGTTATCGTCGCGTCTATTCTGTAAGTCTCCACTAGGTCAGATTAATTTTTAACGAACAACTTTACGACCTCTGTGGCGCAGCGGTAGCGCATCTGCCTACCATGCAAGATGTCCCGGGTTCGAACCCCGGCTGGGGACGAAAATTCCCCAGTTCTTGGATGTTTACATGTTTGTGATGTCGTTTTTTCTGATTCTCACGACACAGGGTATCCTAGTGGGGCCAGAAGCAATGTATGTGCCTGTGTGTAAATGTTATGTTAAATACATATTATTTTGATTCTTCGCTAATTTAAAAATGTATAACATATTTTAAACATTCGCGACTTGTACACATGGTTACAATATTTTCGGGGCTGAATCGCGTAGTAATTTATTTCTATTTTCGACGACGTCGAAAATAGAAATAAATTAGAGTCACGAGTAGACCACGATGACTGTAACGTCGTCGCACCGAAAATATTAAAAATGTATTCTAAAATCCGGGACTTTTTAATGATCCAGGACAGAATATGGGTACAGGAATATAATAGTTAGACATATTATATCTTATTAGAATGCTTCAATTGCCTAGCTAGATGTTATGATGTCCATTCGGGTATGACTTTCTTTGATATTTTTTGTTGATGTAAATTGTCTAATGAGTTTTTTCGTAGTTCGTTACTGTATGTTTGACTCGTGTAGGTATCTACCTAAGTAAATACCTATATATTTTTGCTAAACGTTGTTGGGTATATTGTCTTCATAATTTTCTAATTATTGTGGACAGCGGACATTCATTTCTCAAATTATTCTCCATTCAAATATGCAAATTAAACTTAACGACAATTAGCTAATAACCAGAATTATTATTTATGAAGATGATAGGTACAATACCTACAACTGAATGCCTACAGAAGTTACGAGTACATATGAAATAATATTATGGTGATAAACTGTACACAGTACCTATATCGACGCCTTACTGCTAAAACCGACTATCTGCATGAAATGTTGTAATGCACACAATAACAAGTTTTAGTATAGTTAACGACATCCGAACCTTAAACTCGAGTTTTCTCGAAACAACATTTCATGCAGATAGTCGGTTTTAGCAGTAAGGCGTCGATATGTAAAGTGGTCTGGCGTCTATTTAAGTCCAAAACAATCTTATGTTAATCCCACCGTGATCCCGTTGCGTGATAGGAAACTTTTAGAAGACAAAATGTTTTATTAGCAATTGTAATATATTGAAATCGAATACGGTCTAATTTTAAAGTCATCGCCTTTTGTCTATGGTCTTTGTATAGTCGCCAGCACGTGAAGTTTTACATCCGTGCATTCTAACCAGTTACGTTACGGGCGACTTTTCAGATGATATTTAAAGCTTCACGTGCTCTTGACTGTACATTTTAAATTTGGACAGGATTGCGATGGAAAAATATTGTCTTTTAGCTTAGGCTAGTTTAGCCATCATTCAAGGTTGAGTATTGTAGAAGTCTTGTCTTTATCTGTAAATCAATAGTCTCCCTGGCGTTTATGTCTATTAGATATGAGCTGTACCTACAACATCAGTGAACTTTTCACCGGCAGCCAAAAACTAACTAAGGCCGGAACAAATGTTTCTATAAGATTTTTTCTGGCTTATAGAGACGCCATCTAGTGTCCGGTAGTGGAACCAATCGCTCTATCTCCTGGGAAAGCGCCAAAAGGCAATTCATCAGACACTTCAGAGATAAGGGGGCTGTCGTGACAGCTTGTTCAGATGGACATCTTGAGATACGAAGATAGCGATATATACTTCGTATTTGTTAGTATCTACTTGATACCTATCGTTTTTATAAATTTTAATCTTTGTACCAAAAATGTCGTTGATACACGAAACATGGAAATACCGAGGCGGCACTTGCAACAATTCAGCACTTGCAGCAGTTCACTGATTTTATTCAAATTTTTAAACTGATCGGTAAAGTTATTGATCTGTTATATTATTTTTATTTTTAATGCTAAGGAATAGGTTTCTTTTATTGATCTGTCTTGGGACGTCAGAATTTTACTCGTACCTACAAAAACAATTTCTTACCTCCGCATTCAGCCAAACTGCGTGTCTCTTGGCTTGAAATAGGTTTAACTTCTTTAGCTTTGATTTAATCAGAAACTTGCCGGTCGAAGGGAAAAAAAATAATTTTTGCTCTATAATATTTAAAGATAGAATTAAAAATCCCAATTAAAAAACGCTTATTCCATGTGATATTTATTATCTTTTTCGTGATACGCTCGTATTGTTTGTATTTCGTGATAGTTTTTGTTAGGTATAACTATATAAACTTATTTAATTATAATTCGGATAATAAACGAAACAAAATCGCATATTATTGGTATTAATTAACAGTGAGCTGTTATAAAACAATAATTGTAGTGAAATATAATATTTATTTAAGCCTTAATTAATACCCTGACAAGTGGACAATTTTTTCCCATTAGAATCGTTCGGTACCTACAAGATTAATAATGACCGTTACAATTTGGCACGTGTATGACAACTGACGAGAACGGGCACGACCTTTTTTCCATTATTCACCGTTGTTTTGTTGATTTTTCGAAGTAAATTGTTTATGCTCCAAAAACATTTTTATCATGGTCGCTCGTCGAACATAACACAGAAATTTGGCCATAACCGTTAGTCAACCAGCTCGCGACTTTCATATTTTTGATCAGTTTCCCAATTAGAAATTGATACTCGTTTAAAATTTTAATTAATTCGAATATGTCGTTATGGCTTTATTTATTTTATATCTGTCACTCGTTCACTATTTGTATCGCGTCAAAAGTGTTATGTCTATAATGAACTGGGTTAGACACACATTAAATATATAAAATCCGTTGAGAAAAATAGCCATACAAAGGAAGAATTGCTCAATATACATCCTGTTCAAAAGGGAATCCTCCAACGACATTATAATTTTTGGGGTGTTATTTATTCAACCGATTACGGTGTCCAGTTTCGGTACTCCGTTTTCTCGCTTAGCGCCATTTATCAGTGTACAACTGACATCAATAAGGTTTTCGTCAATTTCGAGCGAGCTTTATATGGGTATGATAATTTGTATCCGGTGTTCGGTGTGCGCACGCGCGCCGCGACACACTATTACATTCTAGTGCCGGGCCACGATTTGCATTTGAAATATTTCCTTTGGCTCGCGCCTCGCGCACAATGCCTTCAGGAGAAGCAATATATATTAGAGAAATATAATAGATGTGTCATATCAAATTTCGTGCTTCATTTTTCAGAGGCTCGTGCCTGGAGATTTCTTTTTCGGTGTCGCTACAATGGCCGTAATTTCGTGGCGCACGTGCGTGGATAATGGCCCGGCTCTTTGATGGTTCGCTTGTGTGTTCTTTGATAGATATCCATAAAGATCTGTCTCGGTATCAATATTAACTATTTCATTACAAACAAAAACCAATAAGGCACGAATCCGTAGCACAACGCCCCTATGATAGCACAACGTGGCGCTCTTTAGGGGAGGGCTATGTCCAGTAGTGGACTAGTATAGCCTGACGACTACGACGACGACGACGAATCCGTAAGGTTCTAATAGAGTTTTCTATAGTTTCGTTCCGGGCTTCGAAATTGACGCCATAATAAAATTCAACTGCGATGCGTAGTAGCGAAAACGCAAGTCAAGTCTCCCAAGAAGAAGCTTTTGTTTTATTGAATAATTGTCGAGTGGAGTTTGGGCGAGACGGACTGGTTTGGCCAAGGCCAGACGTCGAACTTGCCTGTGTTGCAGTAATAATAACCGCCGTGCTCATTGAAAAACGCCCGGGGTGGAAGCGCGAATCATGAGAGGCAGACGCTCCGTGAAATGTCGCGGTGACTTATAGTATGCGATCCCGTGTAGCTGAAGTTTGGGGGCTATTTGGTTACTCAACAAAACAATTATTTAATGTTATACCCCTATGTATAGTTTGTACAGTTTTTTGTACGCAAATATTTGGATCCCTGTAGAGCTCTAAGTTAGTTAAGGTAGCGACGAAATTCCAACACCATTTGGTTACAATTGACTTGCAGATACTTTATATTGAACGACTGTTTGCAAAATTTCTTGTTTAATTCTTTTTTTCTGCGAGATCAATAAAGAAAATCCCGCTTGCACAATGAAAAATTCTTAATTAGGTATTGTAATAAATGAGTAATACTTTTCATAAATATTGGCTATAGGTGGGATGAATTAACAAAATCAGGGACATTCGAGACATATTTTTATTACGTATCCAGTCTTTGATTGAGAAAAAATTATATATTAAACACTGCTTGTATCAAAACAAAAAGGTATTTAAAATTTCCAAATTTAAACATCTACCATCTGACCACATTTATCAAAAAAAGGTATTTAAAATTTCCAAATTTAAACAACTACCATCTGACCACATTTATCAAAGTATACTGCCTTTTTCACTGCTGCTCAGACTCCAAGGTTTGTTGGAAGACGTCTCTTAACAGAGATAAGCTCGCCCTTGTACATGTCATTTCTTATGTAATGTCGTGTTTTATGTTTCGTGTGCAATAAAGTAGGTATAATAAGTATAATATTCGAGACTCGAGCGAGACAGCATGCTCAACATACAGCATCCTTAAGAAAATGTCAAAAATGTAAGCACGCAATGAATGCTTAAGTCTTAGCTGCTACGCTTTTTTAAGAGCCCTATGTTTTGAATACAAAACGTGTTTGATGTTTTTAATTGATTGCCAAAAGAAAATCATTGTTGATGAGGGTATATTTACGATACTGGACACTTTCCTGCAAAATAATTAATAAAAAGTGCGTCATTTGTTTGAACCTCTTTATTTCCTAATCTATTGATTTAGGCATAGTTACAATGGAAAAATGTTTCTGATGATCCAGAGAATACGTGGCTCCGAGAAGAGCTTCAGTTTGTGTGTCCCGTATGTCTCCGACCTGCATAATTTTTTTTTTTTGACAAAAACTACGATTTTCTCGCACAAATTTACAGCTCGGCTAATTAAAATAAAATTAAATGTTTTATTATGAATATCCATCTTTTTTACAGAAAATGCTCCTCATCAATCCTACTTTCTGAAATTATCATCTGGCAACCCTAATCAGGAATAACATTAATAGTGCGTAGCCCTTGCGAAAGCTATCCAAATGAAGGATATAATTTGCTATGTGGATATTTTTCAATGTAACAACAATTTATATTTATGGTACCCTACGTAATAGGTGTCACCCGTGAAAAATATAACCTTCCTGATAAGTGTCCACGCATGTTGTAATATCAACGAAAGTTTAGTAAGGGCATTCTACTGGGTGTAATAAACTTTGTTATCGACCAATAATTAGCGATAAGTTGCCGAAACGTTATCTTCTGTGTTTGCTATTAAATAATCGATATGCACTCATTCGATAAAATGTCCATTGTGTGAGTAGGTACGTACCGGAACCAGCGATAAAAATAGGAAATTTGAAAACACCCAGTCATTCATACTAATTTTGGTGAAAAATAATTCTACTTATTCATTACGGGTGCGGTTCTAATTTAAACGGCTGTACAAACATCTTCTCTTCGATTCTCGCGAATCACGGAGAGGTGTCACTTTAATTAAAGTTGTGCCTTTGCTTTGTTCGTAGAGCTTAAAAAGTTAAGAACGGTTGACTCATTATTACGGCTGATCAGAGAACACAGCATGATGCAGCGTATTTGCATCGACTCTTCACTGTTTCAACACGGGCTTGTGAGACGAGCATAAAACAGTGTATCGATACACACCGTGACGAATTACAAAGATCTATTTGCATTACCTACTTTTTGTGAATCTGATCCAACTGGCTGATACTTATACGGCTTAAACTGTTCGAAATTATGCTAAAGTAATCAATTCGATTCATTGATACCTAATGATAAAGTGAATGTTTAACAACCCTAAAAACTGTAGTATTTCTTAATGATTCGCGATACTCATACTCGTATATACATTAAACGGGTCTAATCGCGATTGTTTATTAGGTTACCTAAAGAACTGGACAGCTTTTGATGAAAATTGGCATGCAGGTAAAACTGACGCAATTTTGCGCTTAGTTTCATAGTTGCTTTTTAATGTGGTAGGTACAGTAGACACTGACGTGCGTTCAGTCCACTATGTTGCATTACATGTGACTCGGTTACTAAAATGTACCTGTAGTTCTAACTGCTGTTGACTGTAGGTACCTAGCAAGCACCGAAAATCTAAAAAAAAGGTTTTATTTGCTTTAATTTCTTTATTCCAATTTTGAAAATAGACTGAGAATTTCACGAAATTCTGATTGTTACCTGCAGTGTTGTTTAGTATAACGGCAAAGTTGCCAACTCTACTAATTATCTTATTTTTTTGTGATTTCCAATTCGTTAAGCGCGACACTCATAAATTGGACCATATATTAGTAGGATTTGCGAGTTATTTTTGCTGATAATTAAAATTGCCGTCAATTAAGTTTCGTGATGTAAATATCTGGATTAGTATTTGCTGCGGCATTTTTATTTGAGTTGTTATCTTTATCTTTTATGGTTTAATTACAGGTAAATAAATAAATTCACTTGTTAGGCAGATATCAGTAGAGGTGTAAAATTTAATAAAGGTATCTTTCAGATTATAAAAGCGTCTAGGTATAGTTTTTAATTATTTTATTGCTTATCAAATAGGCTAACAATTAATATCTTAATGCGATAGCGGGTTTTTATGTATTATAAATACTGAATAAACACTGATGGCACATAAAAATTAAATGGCGTCCTCACTCCGCGAGAAAGAGGCAACCGAACCAGATTGGACGTCTCCGCAATCTCGAGAATCTCAACGTTTCAATAAATTAAAACCGTGAAGGCAATTATAAGCATTCATAATTTCCGTGCACATGTCCCGTGCCGTAACACCGCGAGCTAAGCACCGCATCCGATGCTAAAAATTACCCTCTTCCATTGTTCGGTGTTGCCAAGAGCAATAAAAATTTTGCTTAAAACAATAGCCACCCCGGGCTGCGACTGCCGCAACGATATGCATTATAATTATTTGAGAGAATAGCACGCCTTAAACGCTCCCTCTTGTCGGGAACAGGTGGAGTTCTTATATTAATGAGGCTATGCCTACATGGGGATTTTTAAAGATTTTTAATTCTGGAAAACGAATTGCACGGCGTCCGTTCTCTGAGCCAATACCTATGAATTAATGAATGAAAAATTCTTTACTGCACTTAAACAATTTTGTACAAAGGCGAGCTTAATACAAGATAGTATTTTCTTCCAGCTAACCCACGACAGTGCGGACAGTGGAAGGGGTAGTGACAGTAAACAATATAATATAGGAGTGATTTATTACATAACCTAGGTTAACTAAATATTACAAATATAATTTAAATACACATACGTTTAAATATAAAATGATACTCAAATACCTACATATTTACTGCAATCTATATACCTACATACTAATAATCAATATTACTTACATACAATACTATAATAGAATAGAATAGAAAACGTTTATTTGGTACCAGAATAATAATAATACTACATAGATACTGGATAACTCTTTATTGAAACCCAAAGTATTGGTCATGAACCTTCTCTCTAAATACGTCTACAGACCTAGTCAGTGCAAATCGCTTAGACTCAGTATTTGGAACCAAATCTTCCTTAATTTTCTCCTAATTGTCTTTATTTCAACTAATTTGGAAGAACGTAACATATATCTACAAACTTTTTCTTGACATGGTTTGAATCGTCCAGTCCCTTCTAGCTCGACGACAGATTCCTTCATTTGATTTTAATTTATCCAAAAAAATGTTTCTTCAAAGCTTAGTTCCATGGAGCGAGTTTCGTTAAGCACATTTTAATAACATTTCCGAAACGCGAAGGTAATTACTGTTTATATCATCAACACTCGCTCTCGGCACAATTAACTACGTTTTTTGGGAACTCACGACAATCACGTTTTGATTACAGTCATAAAAGTGTGGACATCCAATTGTCTGTTGCTTGACAATTGAAAGAGTAGGCAAGGAAATATTCTAATGTTATTTAACTCAACCACTTCAACATAGCCGTATAGTTCGACAATACTTTCTTAATTTTTTTTGATGTCATGAAAAGGTCCCCTTACATATTAGTTTTTTATCTTAAGTTCGTAAGACAAATGAAAAATGCGCATTTTTGGTAGAAACTTTGTTGTAATAAACGATGACCAAGCGTCAAATTGGTATGGCAATGTCCATATTGAGATTTCCTTCGGGTGACAATTTGGCCTGCGCTTTGCTGTAAATACGTTATTTACTAATGTCCCAGTACAGCCATTATATTCTGGGGTCACATTTAGGCGTGATGTAATTGGTGATGAAAAAATTCTAATTTCGTAAACCACGGAAGGCTCAGTCATCAGCAGATCGTATCATTTAAACTACGTATTTATATTAATTGCGTACAATTGCATTGTTCCAAAATGACATTTAATTCCATGACTCTTACGGCAGCTATTTGAAAATCGGTCTTGAAATAAAGCAAAATGCTACCAAGGCGTCATTTGGTTTTAGAAAGGATTAGAGACCTCACACTTTGACACTAGCATGCACAGGCTCGTTCTTTAATATCAAACGATTTTGAACCCTATTTATTTTATCGTTTGTTGTAGTTTCCAAACGTGTTAAAGATTATGAGTCTCGTAATTAATGAGAAACACCGGTCGAAGATTAATTAGTGGTGTCCTCGTGACACTTTGTCGGCAATTAATCGAGTAAGTCTGAATTACTTGGAACGTCTCGGCTACAAATTGAAAACCAGAACCGGTTGGCATTCCAAAATTAGAGTCTAGAACCAGGCGTATAAGTTTAGTGAATACAGATTTATTACTGTTTCGGGAATATTCATCAGTATCGGTGATAGCACCACTAATTAGGAACAATTAAAAGAGTTTATTTATGGTAAAATTTAATTAGATAGGTATCTGAATTAATTTCAAATAACGCTCATAAATAAGGTTTTTATGCTTAATATCCTACGACACCGGATTAAATAAATTAGAGAAAAAGTCAACATCTTAGATAGCATTACTGCGCGCTTTAGTAGTAATCATGGTATCGAAAAATATTTATACATACATATTCATATTTTATCGACATATTTTATCGATACTTATTAAGGCCCAGCTACCACTCGCGTCGTGAGGTGAGAACGATGGCGCCCCCTGCTGTGACGTTCAGAGCGGGACGAGAATATTCAACGGAATTCAAATGAAGTTATGGCTTTACGTTTCTTTTTTTTTCTCCTTTTGAGCCTTATTATTTTATTTTATGACCCTGATCAAGTTCAACTCGTTCAAGAGTTCCACACATGCCCAGGAACTTATTACAATGTAAACATGCGTTTACGAAGTGACTGAATAGATAACACCTATATTCTCGTTCACACTAAGTATGTGCCTATACGTCCGTTAATTACAGTAGCCGAGTTCGTGTGAATCTTACAACAGCAAACAGTGTGAGGCGACACCTCACGCCATTAGCTCGCGAGCTCGACAAATATCGACTGTCAGTGTTTGTCGTCGCATTGTCAATATCGACATCGGAGTTTGCGTTACGCATCACTAGAGTTTGTTTGACGAAGTTTGCTGGTGGGGTGTTTGGGCGCGTGAAGGGTTGCCCACTCTAGAGTACATGTCGATAGTAGGTAGGTACACTCATTTTCCTTGTTACCTCCGCAAACATCGTCGAGCGTACACTTGTTGGCCGTTCATTAATATTCCGCGCCTTTCCCTTACGCCTGTACTTATATTAAATTATAGCGTCTTAAATACGTCTCTTCGTTTACATAGAAGTAATAAAAACATTAACTAGGTACCTCCGTGTTACAGATGTTTATTTACTTGAGCAATTTATAGACGTGTCCAGTTCCAGTCTCCTTAAATATCAAGGTGGCTTTTGTTGAACAATTAAGCTATTGTTATTATTTTAACATAAAATTCCAATAACTTTTCCATTACATTTAACTGTCTCATCTATTATTCATGAGTCCTCTATATTGTTTCCAAAAGTAAAAATGTCAAATCTTTTATGCAATAACTTAGATTTAAATTGTATTAAGTATTATGTCACTTGCCTAATAGATTTAATATTCAAATGGGAATCGTGGTCGTATTTAATGTGTTTAATCAATCATAGCTACGATTAATTACTTAGATATGACTGTCCGTCTTTTCATTGTACTGGTACCATTTCTGATAAACGTGCCTACAGCTGACCTAAAATGTTTATGGAACATTGTCTTTGTACATAAACGATGAAACTACTTGAAAAATTCAAGGCCTCCATCTGAATCCAATAAGATGTATATTAATTATCCACAATCAGCTGTTCTTAAGCGAAAATACAATTTGAAACTCAATAATACAAATTAACAGAAAACGTGACTCGAAAATCATTAAGTATGAAATGTAATTCGTAAATTACATGACAGTAACGCATATCTCATAGGATTGAATACACAGCGAGTTACGCGCGCACAAGTCTTAATGAAAACTATTAAAATGTTATTCAATAGAGGAAAATATGATACCTATGATAGTGAACTAATTCTTATTGATTAGTTCACTATCATAGGTACTTTACTAGTAATAAATAACAATTTTATATTCGAGACGCGAAAATTAACGAACTTTAGCCAAATGAAGGAGTATAATTAAAATTACACACGTGTCCATTCGGTATCTATTAGCGAAATGTAATCTCATTGATCAGAGAATTCGAAGCATTCGACAAAAAAGTTTTTTATTGCTGATTGGAAAACCGTTTGACTAACTAAACGGACAATGTGGTCCATTGATGATCTTTATCAAGGTTAACGCACTAGATTTACGTATTGTATCGCGACTGATTCACACATGCTCGATACTCGACTCGCAAGACCGGTAGTTATAGGTGGTTCAGTTTTGATCAAAGTTACGTTTACGATTTGTAGGATTTCTCTGCAAAAACTGTGGCAGAAATGGCCAGCAGCAAAAATCTTATAAAGTAATTCAAAATGCGCAGAATCATGTGTCAGGTGAGTGAATTTTCCATCATTAAGAATGTCTGAAGTTAATTTCGTACCCTATTTGTGTAGCCCTGCCTATGTATCTAAACAAATAAAAAAATGTCTCAATAAGACATTGTACAGTCGGTGGCACGTCAATTCTTACATCCGTGAACTCGATTACGTTCTGCGCGATTTATACTGTGGATTCTGTGCGTTCGTTATCAACCCTTGTATGTCCCCACTGCTGGGGCACGTTTCTCTTCCTGCATTATTATTATTAAATTCTTTATTGTACCTGTAAATATTGTACAATTGACGGGCTTAATACTAAATAGTATTTTATTCTAGCCAACCAACAGGTGACGTGGAGAAGGTAGTCTCAAACGGTGAGGTGATATTTCGCATCGCAGGAAGGTTTGGCCATACTCCACCATGGGGGCCAAGTCCGGGTTGGTTGGTTGGATTCTGTGCGATGTAACCAAAATATTCGGTGATATCGTATCTCCGATACGACTTCGTTACGGTATCGAGTTCGAAACTAGTGTAGTGTAGTGAATAGTAACCGTCTCCGCCACCGACTACCGGTTTTACGCGCCGAAAATATCCACGATTATACAGTCGACAATCGATCGACTAACCACCTAATACCGATGTCATTGTGTTCTTTATTTCTCGGTAATAATTTACGATTCTGCAACGTGAAAAAAAAGTTGGCGGTCAATACTTCACCGTGTCCCATTCGGCGCACGTTGTAGGTGTCGGATTCGAAGTAAGATAAAGACAGCAGTGTTACAAGTCGTTAACCTATTAAACAAAAATAAAAGGTCCTTTTATAAGGCAGGGCATGCGCGACCATAAAGCTTGTCCACGTGTGATCGGAATAATTGCAAAGCGGTGCGGTGCCGTATCGGTATGACTGTAGAGAGAGTGTAGGTTTATCTCTACGCGTGACAGTAGCTCTTATCGCACGCGACATAAGTGCGAAGTGCATGTGTCGAACTAAACTGGGTATTTTCTGTTGTTGCCGACTCTACCTAAGTGGCGTTGACGAGAGCTGAATCACGCTCGCTGACGCAACCGTTTGGCTCCAGCGTGCAAATAGTTCGGTTCGGTAAAAAGGTAGACATAACGGTCAGTTTCGATCATTCTGCTTCGAAGTACGGTCGTAAATTCGCTCGTTGTCAATAGGAAAGCAAGTTCCCTGCATTGTATGGATTACCATGGACTTGAATAATATGTAGTTTGATGTATTCCTTAATCATAAAATAGCTTTTATTGTTTCGATACCCATACATCCATCCACCGGCCACAGTAGCCCTTACTCCTTGAAAACTGTTGTAGTTGGCTCAGTATGCTTAAGCACAAATTCTTTCAATGTTATGGTCCGTTTATACAAAACTTCTAATTATTACCTGCTACAAAACCTTTTGGCGTGGCGATATTCGAACTGTGACTCATTCTTAGCAGTTTCTTCTTTTAATAATGATATAACTTTGACATTTGTTGAATTGCAGATGACGCGTAGCATTAAATCTAATACTCGTAAATCAAATCTCTCGGCCACGAAAGGCGGAATCCATTAGTTCTACGTGCAATTGCTTTATATCTAGTTATTATAATTAAATTATTAAAATAACGGTCCGGCGATTATGTTAGTGCTGATTTCACTTCCAGTAGCGATTCGAGTCGGTGTTCTTCGATTATAGAAATAATAAATCTCGAGCGGCGGAAATATCACGCTGTGTTATTATTTAGTGGCAACAATGTTTGGAATTCCCCAAGACTATTTCCATTCATAAATTTCGAAGACACCGGCCTCATACGCGCGCGGGCAAAACTCCATAAAACCTGTTTAGATTTTGATAATTTTATTAACGATCGAATGCACGGAACGCGTAGGGACCCCGTCTCATATTTTACGGCTTTACCACAAATTATACGAGTTAAGAGCCACATAGAAGACGCGTGGGCGCGTTAATGTTAAAATGTGTCATACGTAATTATACGATCCAGAGAATTTTAATGTCCCACCGAAGTCGTCTTCTTTATTATAATGGAAGCTTCACGGAACTGGATCTATCAGTCCATTGTGTCACAACATATTGAGCATAACTCAAATAGATGCGGACTATGTTATATATAATAGATGGAAGGCAAATCGTCTGCTAAAGAGCAGCAAGACGTCAACTTAATTGGAGCTAAAGACACATTGGAATTGCTTTAAAAATATTGGAATATTACTGTTATTTCCACTCGTAGGTCTAAGATCGCTCCTGGGTGTCCTTTAAGGTTGCTATTCGAAACAAATCAGCAACTTGACAATGCAGCGCACCCATGCAAGCGCTATCTTAGAGCACATTATTAAAACTGCCCTTAATGTCTGAATTTAAGTTCTCAAGCACAATATAGGTACTTTTTAAAGTTTGTGTTTACGATCATTATTAACAATAAATTGGATTTGATGATTTACCCTTATATGTAAAAAACTTTCAAATGTATATAATTAATATATTTTAGCGCAAAGCGCTCGTGGCCTAGTCGAACCGTGTGATTGGAATCAATCAATTGAGTTAAGCAACAACAGGTACGGTAAGGTGCAGGATGGGTGACCGTCCTGTGACTACCGCTAGGGGCATTTTTCCCAGCGCTTCCGTGCTTCGCAAGGCACGGTAAGCCGTTGGTGCCGGCTGTCATATTATGGCAGTCGTTAAGCCACGTCAGAGGCCTCATGGGCGGCTTGATAACTTCTGACAGTAAGACCCGCCACTGTCTTACAAAGTTACAACCCTCCACCAACCCGGAGTCGGCCCCCGTGGTGGAGTATGGCCTAACCTTCCTGCGATGCAGGAAGAGACCCGTGCCCCAACCGTGGGGACATACAAGGGTTGATACAATATATTTTAAGTTTTTTATTTTTATTTAAAGATCAATCAAACTTACTAATGGATCTATGTTGGAAATTGGATTCTAAGGCTGTACTCGCGAAATGGCTTCTTTTAAGCGTAATTTAGAGGTTGCACACATTCCTTGTTAGTTGCCTTTCGGTTTTGGTAATCAGTGTTGTTTGGTAGCGACATGCACCGCGGCGTCCGCATGTCGCCCACTATAGTTAGCGTCGTCCATTCACTTTACATCATTACTAGTGATTTCTACATCGTCTCATCTTTATGCCTACAGCCTACCCATATTTGTAGGAGTCTCTTGCCCGTTGCCGTGTGTAGCGTAAATAATTTCTTTTAGCTGCCTTTCGACGTTCATTAGTGGTCCCTACATTGTCTCACTCAGACTTGTTTTAATGGCGTTATAGCTTCAAAAAATTCTCTTCTACGACAATTTCGTGCAATTACTTCGGTTCAAATTGGATTGAGTGTATTAAATGCGATTTTAATTTGGATCGTTATCTTCAATCCGAGAGCAGGGAATTCAAGCAAGCTATGTCCTTGCATGTAAAGATGTGCTAAAAGGTATAATCTCAATCCGGCTAACAGATACTTCAGAGCCATTAGTATCCACTTATACAACAACACGATCTACAAGTGATCCGCTAATCATCTTTACTTTGATCTTCACAAACGTTAACTCTTCAAATTTATAGTTCAAACATGAAAGCATAGAAGGCTGTATGAGAAGTGGGTACTGTACAGTAAATCAATTTGGTTGCCTCTTCGGACATTGATGAAAACGAGTCATTTGCCGCGTCAACCAGCAGATTAATTAAACTTTTTACAACCGTTTATGGCTTGCCAACTTGCAAGGCTTATATCCTACACCAAACGATTTACAGACTTAAAACATTGTCATTTAAGTGCAAAGTGGAATGATGATTGCTTCAAACGTAACTCTCGCAGCGGTTTGTATGGATGAGCGCAGATATCAGTGCAGTCCCATTGGTTGGCCGAGATGTTAATGCCACTATCACGAATAGCACATTCTCAAATAAGTTTGTATCTAATTCGACAGTGTTTACGCCATTCCTGACTTGTGAATTAGTTTAAATTATTTGTCTTAACGCGACCACGCTAATTTTTATTTAGCCTTAAACGTTTCACAATTTTTCTTCAGCATCACGAGTATACTTGGAGAGTACTTAAGTGTTAGTTGTTAAGCACATCTATAGAGTTCACTTGAGTTACTTTTGGTATAGAAATGATTCGGTCCAAAAGCATAAACAGTATAGTGCTAATTAAAAAACCTATTTAGAGGCTAAAAATTTCACCCATGCCGGGATTCGAACCCGCAACCTCTGGCTATCCGTATCCGTTTTAATTTGTTCCTTAGCACGGGTTAGTGCACTAAAAATAAAAATAGTGTAATCAGTATAGTGCTGTTTCTTTCAGCGTCCACATTACATGTATAAGGAACATGTAACTATAAAATCCTATGAAGAACTTGAAGTCTACTGAGTTATTCTTTATTCTATATATATAAAAAAATCTGTTTCTCAATAATTCACATCTACAAATGTTAGTTCGTTTGTTCACATTGACATGTCAAGCATCATTACATCTAACTAATGTTGCGCTCTTGAATAGGTAGTACGATCGTTGTCCTTTTTGTTATGATATTAGGGACAATTGTTGAAGACGATCTTTCATTTTTTAGTTATAATTTAGTCCATTTAGCCACAATAGATGAAAGTTGGCATTTAACAGATATCATGTTTTCATTGTGTACACCAAAAGCAATCAGTTAGCACTTCAATTTGCTTGTCCCTTTTTGTTTCAAAGCGGCACGGGTAGGTATCTGCAGTCTCATGTTGGTCAATTATCAACTTTCTACAAATTGCTATTTCTCAGCTAACAGTTTTGCAAACAATCCGATTGTGTCGTGGCTGTGGCACGTAGGCTCTTGGCTTCGTCGTCTGGTTTTGGTGTCGACTTTAATGCTGATAATTAAATTTCGAGAAAAAGGCGCGCTGCCACTTAATAAGCGTTACACGAATAGAGTTTTTTGTCACTGTCTAGCGAACAATTAGCATTAGGACGTGTTAATTATTCTCAATGGCCCCGACTGCTTCTACATCAACCGTTACGAGTTGAAATTTAAATTAACGTTGGAATACTTTTGGCGGTCGATGTTATTTTCGGTATTGACAACAAACACCAAAGATGATTATGTGAGTCTAAGTAGCCATAGAATCTTCATTTGTCAGGCAAAAGTAGTTAAGTAAGAACGTAGCTACTTTAACAATGTGACATTTTCCACAAACGGCACTGAGAACAATCTTGATTTCACCACAAAGCTTTTTATTAAGAAGGCGCAAAACCTGTTAGTGAAAAAAGTTTGTGAAAAAGTCAGGTCGTGAGAAAACCCGTTCCGAAAATAAAATGCAATGTGCCCCATTAACTGCGGGAACAAAACATCTGATGTTGACAAAGTTTTACTTTTTTTACAAGTTATCTATCAATCTCAGAAGTAATGAAAATGCAGGGTTCTATTCTTTAGGTGGAAGTTCGATTTAATTTTGTGATTGCGATGCACGACGTGACTAACAATCCGGCAGCCGTTTGGGCGACAAAAACGCGTTTCATTTAAACTTACGTCGGTGTCAAATCGACAGTAAATGTGAATGAGAATTTCATAGTGTAAATTACAAATTTACACGCTCTTAGACGCTCTTCGCCCTTTTCCCGTTTTCCCGTTTTCCCTTAATCTCATTCTTGACGAAACCATTGTCGGAGGATTTCTAACAAATTACTTAATTTTGAATCGGAAACGTCTATTAACTATTAATTAAACGCGTATCCATCAACGTTATATCTGAAGAAAAGACAGATGTTGCTTGCTACGTACCTATAATAGTTCACTAGTTATGAAATATCCCAATTAGTTCCGAATGTGGTAAACTACGCACACATGTGATATTATCGCTGCTCTGTCAATTGTTGCATCCAATACGGAGCCACACAATTTGGGGAATTTATTATAATCCCAGCAAGCTCATCATGTATTGTCCTTTGCGGTGAAGGGGCAGGGAAACGAAGGGAGACGAACAAGGGTATCTTAAATACTGATTAATTTCGTAACTGTATTTCCCAAAATTATTGAGCAAAATGCGGAATGAAAGTTGTAACATCATTGCAGTTATTAAGCCGCGAATAAATTAAGGCGCGGTCATACATACAGGTGAATCGGAGAAGGCTTGAGGCGATGAGGACGACGCGTTTGCGATTCGAGCTCGCACTCGGTAGTATCGAGATCAAAATGGGATGAGAGCGAGTTATTAATATACATTCGAACAACAGCGCGCGCAGGTATGGAAGCACTACGTTCTCTCGGCGACATTCCATCGCATTGTGCGCGCCGCCCACCCCGTCCGCGACACTTTTGTCTAACCACCAATAAATCACCTCCTCCAGTTGAATGCGAGCATTATTTACCTCTAACGACGGCTCCGTCGCGGTACATCGATTAATTAGTGTAACACTAGAGATAAGATAGCGGGGAAAGCGATCGCTTTCAATTTCCTCTGGAGGGGCACTCGGCGTAAAGTGCGCGTTAAGTGCGGACAATCGGAGATAAAACGTGCGAGACGCGGCTCCTCGCCCTTAATCCAGCGCGATCGAAGATTGCGAGAAAACGTTTTGTCATAGGGTGGCACGCTCCTCCGCTATTGTCTGCGCTCTAATTCGGTTGCCCACACACGGTTGCTGGCTCTGTTTCGCTGTGTAGGCGGCTTGCCGGATCCCTAATTAAACCTGTAGAGACTAAAGACTCGTCCATTGAGTCGAGGTCAAATCACTTCTGTGTCATAATGACATGCGTTTATTATTACGATCCCCTTCGGTTATCTGTTTAGGATCTTTAATTGTTGCTTCGTAAGGCTGCCTGCAGTGATTTTTATTTAGTGGCATTTAAAATTGTTTTTGTTACAGCAACCAATGATTGATGGTGTCTATTTAATTCAATAACACAATCAGAGCCAATGCAGACACAGACGACATCGTCTATATGGGCCTTGTATATTTTACCGCGTTTCAAATTGACATTAATGTGTATGTGTCACGTATAACAACTGTTTCCAGTTACGAACTTATTCGTCTTTCATCGCGTCTACTTGGTCATTCCACTTTGAACCTGCCAAGTCACAGTGCGTGTAACGTCGGAAAAAACCGTACCTAGTCTGTATTAGCAACATTATAAAGATATTAGCAACAAACGCCTGGAGGTCCGTAGCCAGAGAGCTATCTATGGCATCGGGGTCGGCTTAATATGCTTATTAAATTATGTCGATGGCAAAAACTGAGCCCACTGGAACGTTTAGCTTTAGGGAGTAATTAGCAGAATGAGCTTTATCGCGGATCTAATCACTGCCAATAATTATTGGGTTAGAGCGGGCCTCGGCGTAGCGGCCTGCGCAGTATGCACATGCGTCGCCTTTAAAGGCTGCGCGTTATTTAGTTCAGTGACATCAACTCTTAAAACATAATTAATTTAATTGGTTTAACGAGTGTTTTTTTCATCATTAATCACGTCAAGTTTGTCAATGCGGCCAGCTAATTCTAATGCCTCGATTAATTTAACTCTAGTGAGCTATAAAACAAACTACGTCGTTATTCTCGTTGCTGAAAGAATTTAATCTGCCCTTGTATATTGCACGAACCATATCCTGAACAAATGGAATCAAATAGTATGTCAAATGGCTGATGACGATGATGAAATCCTGAAGGATTCTAATTAGGCCGATGAACTGACTTTTATCCCGTGAATAAAATTGGTGTGTAAACAGTGAGAATGGGGCCGGCAAGGCTGCACCCGCATCTGTAATGAATGAGCATTTGCATATCAATACCTATTTTAATATCGACATGCATCATTTCATTTAATTGCGTTTCCTGAATGAGCCGATTGGCCGATAAATTGACATTTTGTCCCCTCGATCGATCAAAACTCGAGGCCTTACCGTCACATAGACTTTACAATATAGATAGATAGACAGAGAACACTTAATTGTACATAAAAAAGGAAATTACACAGCTGTTTTTTAACCTAATGCTACAGACTGTACAGTAAACATAACAGAATCACTTTTAGTGATAAGGCCGCCGACTACATGTTTTTTTTCGAATCAAGCATCTATTTTTCACGTCAATTAGTGTGTAATGTACATTAAGAATAATTGGCAATAAATAAGAAAATTAAGAATAATTGAAACCAAATCTCTTGCCCAGGGTTAAATTTATGGGCACGTCAACTTTACCGCAAACGTGATCCGTAGCAGCTACCAAAAATAGAGTTGCCACGTAACTAGGTTATTTTTTTACTAGAGTTTTACGTAGCGAACGATTTACCGCGGCTATTTGTAAGAAATTTGTATTGAAATGTCATAATAAACATGTATTAGTGCTGCGGCAGGAATATCTCTATTTGGCCGCTATTCAATTGGTGACGAGATGGTATGCGATAAGCGTCCTGAACTGGGAAAATTGCGGGAGCCTGATTTCCACGCCTACCTATTGCAGTAGTTTATAATTATTAAAATATTGTTTCGACCAAAATGGGAAATGTAGAGTCTGTGAACCTAAAATGGCAGACCTAGATCGGTATGTTGACGCCTGAGATAAATGTATGATCAATTTAAATCTAACAGAGAAATGAAGTGCGTTTAGAAGTGCACCGATTCCCAGTAACTCTTACCACACGATAGAAATAGCAATTCGATAGTCAACACGACTAAATAGTAAGAAGAAACAGAACTTAAGATGGACAAATAAATTTTATCTCATCTAGTTTAGGACCAGAATATGTGATTGTTTTGTGGGGAAGTTATTTATATATAAATCTTAGTACTCGGAACAAGCAAGATGCCCAGGTCCGATTGCCAGTGCGGGCATGTACCAATGACTTAGTTTTCTAAGTTATGTACATTTGTGAAGTTATAGTACTAGCAATATCACTCGCTAACTGTGAAGGAAAACATCGTAAGGAAACCTGAGTATCTGAGGTGTTTAAATACCTGAGCGCCAATACTCTCTGAGAGAAGCCCTGCAGTGGGACGTTCATAGGCTTCATAAAAAGTATCTTAGGAGTTCTCCTAGCTTATGTCGAAAATTCTTTTGCCTATTTCTTGTGGACTGACAACTTGCGTACATATATACAAATGTCAGCAGAATGGATTACACACTTTAAAAGTTGTAACTTCAGTACTCTCTTCTTAATTCGGGATTTAAAATTGACATTGGTAAAAGAGACTTGCATCCCGCCACATTTGCACTTAGCGAGGGACCCTAATGTCACAGGATTCTGTTTAAAAGTGTTAAATCGGTTACTATAATGATGATGGATGCAGTCCCGACCAAACAACCCGCAGCGGGGGTGGAGCACCCTGCTTTACAAATAAAATATATTTTTATTATTAACCAGCTGCCTATCTCTTTCGCACTTACAAAGATACCAATCAAGCCCTCACTGTCCCCCGTCGATTAATCGAAATCATATTTCTGTTTTGTCATTATGGTATCACGTTTAGCTGGGTTCCTCTCTTTTGTTCGGGTTTTCGAATGCGTCGGTTTCTTGTTTCCAATTGCTGCTTTGATTTTTGTGTTTTCTTTATCATAATAAGCAGTCTCTAGAGTAACTGGAAACTTTAAAGGCTTTGAGCGAGTCGGTTATAATAACACGGCTATCGATTTGGTTGAAATTAACGATACATCAATCACACTTTCTAATTTTATGGGCTCCTCGAGACTAGTGTCGCCATCTGTTGTCAAGTAGCCAAAAGAGCGAACGGATGTGTTAATACGTTGCTTTCATTACGATTCTCTCCGCGCTCAAGCCTCTTCCCATGAATGAGTGAGCGGATCTTGATGAAAAAAAGTGCAACCGTGTCGGATCCGAACAATATTGTTTGAGGTCTAAAACAGACGGTCGTGTGTGCCTTTCATCACACCACGCGTAGGTACCTGTGGAGGCCTATAAAAACCCTCGCAGGTAGCCCATTTGTTTGTTATTAAATTCTCGCGTCGAAGCCTTAATTTCCTTTTTTTTGTTATCCCACCCGGCCACCTTAATTCGTCGGGAATATTAATTATAATTATAACCGGGCCTTGTCGCGTTCGTTATGGCGAGATCTGGTTCTCGAAACTTTGGTTTTTGTAGGTATTTAAATCCGATCATTTATCATGCGACAGTTATTTTTATTGTATTTTTAATGCGGGGAAATGAAGCCGAGTGCGACGGAGGCAAAGAAATTATCGCTGCGACCGCCGCACGCTTTCTGCACATAGTAAACGTTGGTAAAAATCATACTTAATGACAACTAGGTGATCGTCTACGGCCCGTAATGGTACAATGGTTTCATTATTATACCGTAATTTCGCATAAAGAAAATAAATTACTTATGCCTTTCGTAATAATAGAGATGTATTGTGTCGTAAAACTAAAGTTTCTACTTAAACGTTTTCGTGGTTTCGTGGACACAAATTTTCTTTAGCCGTTAGGATTGTATGATTTTAAGTGCTTTTCCTACATGTTGCCTAATGCGCAAACGATAAAATTACTGAAAAATCGAGGGCATGCAAAGTTTTATGGGTATACAATGTCACTACAGTGCAACCCAGTGCATGGCGGCGCTCCGATAGAACCCGCATCGCATAACTTCGCCTTTTATATTACCAATTGGACATTTTTTTTATTGCCAGAAGAAATATTACTGTAAAATTTTCAGTTTTGTCTGCCAATAGTACCTACAAGATGTAAATTAGCCTTTATTATAATTAGAGTTTATTCTTGTTTCAAGTCGCCCGTACCGTAACTGAGCGAAGTGCATCTATGGAAAGGTTGATGTGCTTGCACTCTACTCAGTTGGGTTGCGGACCAATCACCTGTATACCTATAAAAAATAATTCAAGCAAGCCCCTAAACCACATGTCCTCTTGCTCTGCGTGATATGATTAGAGCGAGAGTACGCTATGTTTGGTGGCTTGTTTCAAATCGTTTCTTTAATAGCACAGGTTTTTTTATGTAGGTTACTTATACATCCCACTGCAGAGCATATGCCTTCTCTCAGACAGAGAGTATGGGCAACTACGTGTACCCATCGCGTATTGCCATTTTCTAGCGCTGAGGTAGGCATGTGCATACCTCAGACACTCGGGTTTCCTCACAATGATTTCCTTCGCCGTCAGCTAGTGGTGCTCCTTTATTTTATTTTATTTTTTCCATGGGGAAATCCTCATGGGTACCCTGTCGCTGGGGATGGCGATGACAACTTCATAAATGTACGTAACTTAAAAAATAAAGCCATTGGTAAATGCCGGGATTCAAACCCACGACCTCTGTATGTGAGGTCTACAGCTCCGCCATCACCGCTCAGGTTATACCTGGTTTATTTGATCCAACACTTTTATTGATACTCAATAACGATTTAGAATATTTCAATTTACCTGCAGCAAGCGAGATCCCTATCAAGTTTCATAGCTTACTGTGAATGGCATAATTACAGAATGTACTTAATCTGCTAGAGTTCTAGCTAAAGAGTACATACTACAGGTACCTATATGCACCCTTTGGAGATAAGATGTCGTAAAAGCCATCTTAGGTAAAAATGAATTTCGAATCCAGTCCTACTCAGTTTTTCAAGCTCTTTCGATCTATATTAATAATTTAGTTTCGTCAATAGGTACCCAAAACAAAATTTTTCCTCATATCATCCCGAAATTGGCGATGCTACTTCATCGATCTCTAAATAAGTAGATACTATTGATACTTTTGCTAGTATGGCGGTGGTAGCGGAGCGGTGAAGAACTCCGACTTCTCAATCGGGAGGTCGTGGATTCGAACCCCGGCATGTACCAATAACTTTGTTTTCTAAGATATGTACATTTGTGAAATATAGTAGCAATACTACTCGCTGACGGTGAAGGAAAACATCGTAAGGAAACCCTAGTGTCTGAGGTGTTAGCGTACCTCAGCGCTTGCTACGTACAATGGCCCAACTATGAGGCTAAGTGCGGAAATCTCAGGTCTAACTAACTAACTACTTTTGCTAGAGCTGGAGATCAAGAAGTAAGCTAACAAGTAGGTCGCAGCTATGAATACCAATCTCTTATCGGAAATAGGCTTTATTATCGATCAAAGGTGATTCAGTATGATAATAGCGATTGCTAATATATCACGATCCATGCATTAGACACTCCGACCTCCGTTTACCGCGGAGTCAGCCTGAGGAAAGCGACCATTGTGATCGGTGAAACGCATTTTCCCTAACCGTGGGACCAATTAGGTGTCTGACTGCTTGTTTTCGTGAAGTATCGATGCAATTCTGTCCTAGTTTTAAACCTCGACTTCGGAAAACAAGGCAAGTGTGACGCTCATGTCTGTTGCAAACAGATGGGGTATAATTGTTCCGTTATGGTTACATCAAAACCCACCAAATCTGACCGGTGCCTTTTACCATTAAAATATTTAGACATTTTTATAAAACTAATTCTATTGGATTAAAAAGTAATTCAAAATATTATTGGATTGTAATCGGATGAACTTTTTTATCGCTTTTAGTACCAAAACTAATTGTCCTTTAAATTGCATTTTACTAGATATTCCATCATTACATATGTCAATCAGAACACAATCGAAACGATATTAAAATGTGTAATTGAAATGAAATATACTAAATTAGTCAAAATTTCTATTTTTTATTTAAATATTTAGTACTCAAACTGTAAATTCTCCTAGATTGATCTCTGTTGCGAAGCGCTCGCGCATGCCTACCATGCGAGAGGTCCCAGGTTCGAAGCCCGGCTGGACACAAAAAAACCCCGGGTTTTGGATTTTTACATATTTGTGATGTCGTGGTTTCTGGTTCCCACGACACAGGATATCCTAGTGTGGGGCCAGAAGCAATGTATGTGGCTTATAATGCTATAAATTTAATTTTTATAGACAAAGTGGGTAGGTACTCGGGGCTGCAAGTGACGCAAATTACTTCAGCCAGATGTCGCTGCCTGTACGTAATACAGAGAATGTTGTAAAGAGGTTCAAAATTTCACTGATGCCGGTGAGTCACCCGTTGGCTCAGTTGGAAAGAGCGCTGGCACGGATATCCAGAGGTCGCGGGTTCGAATCCCGGCATGGGTAATTTTTTTATCCTCTAAATAGGTTTTTATGACAATTAAAATTGTGTTGTCAATACGCTTAGAGTAATTCATATTTATTTCTTTCTCCGTCCTCATCTCTGTCCCGTTGACGGCAATATTTCAATGGACTAATTTTAAGCTGTGATGTTTTTTTATCGAAAGCTAATTTAATCGGCACGTTCATAAGTAAGGTGGACCTGATAGTAGCGCGCTGGTAGAAATCTCGCCTCACATCTGAGAGGTACTGAACATCGCTGAACATGCGGGTATTTACAAAACGGGCTCGCACATCAAGCAAAAATCGCGTGAATAATGTCTATTCCAGAAACTCTCCCGAAGTCAGAAACAAATAAAATAGGGCAGGCTCAGCGCACACGGCACTTCTCAAATTGAATATTAGATTGGAATTACGCACTCCGTCGATTTTCTCCACCGCCTTTTGTTGCGGCCGGTGGTACATAAGGCGCACGCGCATACAAACATGGCAATAAGAATTTTAAATTAGCATTCTTTTTCTTTTCGAAGCCACCCCAGCGCACCCCAGTGCCACCATCTTAATAACGTGGTGAATTGAGTTGTACCGCCACCCTTTTCGGGGGAGGCGCGGTTGCAGCGGCACACCTCACGCAGAAGCCTTTTTTGTAATTGAATTTAGATATTCTCTTCCCGGATATGAAGGCGGGGAATGTAGCCTGATATGCACTGCAGAAGCTTAACTTACTTGCTCTTCTTTGTAGCTTATCGATGGCAAACTTTGTAGTACCTATAGTAGTAAAAGGATTTGCTGATCAGTGTGAGGAGCTCGCTGATTGTAATTAATTTCTTCCATAATAGTACTTTTTTATGTTAAAAAATACACATTTAAATAAATGAAGCAAAATTGCCCACTTTCATCCACAGCTTCAAAAATTAAGGAGGGTATGCACCACATGTAGGTACCTATCCGTTTATATCACTCATTTAGCGTATCATACATAATATACTTAATGTAGGAAACGAAATTCTTACTGAAGAAATAGGTACGTAATTGTATTTTTAGTCAGTTTATTTTTTTTTGTACTGAAAAAACGTAAACACGTAACCACAGACTATTTATTTCGGGAGTGTATTACAGGTTTCACGTTTTTTAATAAATAAGAACGTGGGTATACCCGCGATCATGGTGCATGCAACGATGCCGAAATGTCGGGAACTCAAATAAATGAACAATATATGAGTTGAACAGAATTTTTGAAAAGTTTTCAAGAATAGAATAGAACAAGAATAGAAGAATTTCTAGTGTAAAAAATATAGCTTCACCTAAAGTCCTCCTATCCCACAGTTTAGCCGGTCAGACGATATTTGTAAGTGCGTATGTTTGCTTTATGCTGAGATAATATTCTGGTGTGTCCGTAAGTTAACGTATTACAGATACGCACGTGTATATTTGGAGCTTTTCGGCAATACATTCTCAAATCGTATCCGTAATGTGGTCAAACATTATTATGGTTAAATTTTAATTTAATATTTTACCTACCTTAATTAATTTTTAGCCTGAATTTCCGAATACTTTTCGTACATTTTCGTGAAATACAAGAATTTAGACTAAAGCGGTTGAAGTATTTAAGTCAACCAATTTAAGCACATTTTTTTATACTCCGAGAGATATATTTCAAATTGCCTTAAATTGAGCTTAAATTCCTAGACTAGGTAATTTTCAGACAAATATAATACCTTGAGAGTCCGATACCCCTGAAGGTATTTTGCCGAGAAATCGCCTCAACGCTGGCGAAGGTGGGATGATCTCGAGAAGTTCTTGCCGGAGTGGTCCGAGGTCAAAATCCAAAATCTTGGTCTAAAAGGGAGAAGGCTTTCGCCCTACAGTGGGACACTCATGTTATGGAGGCTTCAAAAAATACCTCCATGTTCGCGGCTGGTAGTGTGGAAACCTACGAACGAATACTTAAAGAAAGTTATTGAAAATCTATTTGTATGTCGATCACCCAACATAAACTGTAATATTGTGTACGCATAAGACAAATACTTGTTTAAAAATGTTCTTTACGTAACCGTGCTATACCAAAATGCAAGCGTTCCGAGGTTCGCTCGGAACACCATAAACACGCACTTCTTCTCAACATAATCTATTAACTGTGACAATTTTGACGTCCATCAAGTAAAGATTTAGTTTTTATAGTGTTTTTTTTATATGTTGAACTTGAAATTCGTCTAATTTCGTCCACCGCTGCACATGAGATTCACTCTAGTCTTGCCACTTCTTCCTCGGTCCACGGGCATTCTCATCCAACCACCACTGGCTTTGCCTCGCCACCTCAGTCCAGCTAGCTGGTTCCTATTTCGTATTCTCCAATCGAGAACTGGCAATAAACTCTAAGCTATCTTCTCGGCTGTAGACCTAGCTTTTGCCCTACATTCCTCACGATTCGATATTTAAATTTCCCAAAACTGCGCCAGCCGATCAAGGTTTCCGTGCTGAATATGGTTATTTTAACTCAGATGAACCTTCCGAGAAGTGGATCGGCAATGTGATGATACTCGCGTGTAATTACAGCGGGCTATTAACATCGTCCGTGTACAAACATGGCGGCTGATTGTGGGGCTCGCTTTTAATTGCGCACGCGCATCCCGTCGGAGGGGCTGTCGGGAACCGCATGTAGCGATGACGGTTACAACAACGGGCATATTTAGGAGGATTGTCGGTGGTAATCACCAGTGTAAGCTATATTTTATGTCATCAAGTAGTTGAACTCTACAATGATGTGACAAGCATTTATTGATTACGTACAGGAAATATTACCAATTGTTATGTTTACAATCTGCAGGATCATCATATTCATCACTATATTTAAATAATAATAGAACTGCCAACTGTAAATCGGACAGTTCCGTTGTGTGAGGGTTACGTATAAATATCAAATTACGTAACAAAAATGTGTTTTCTTTTATTCAGTTCAGGGGCTATAATGTGACTCAAACTTGACCGGTTTGACATTTGCACAGTGTACATATTATTGTTTGTTTTTAATATAGAGCAAAAAATTTAATAAAAATAAATTTAATATATTTGATTATACAAGTACATTAACGAGTTCACGTACATTATGATGAGATCGTAATAAATATGATATGTTCAAACATGCAATGGATGCGAGAACTCCGAATTGGTTCACTTTCCATTACTTACATACCTTCTTGTTGACCAATCCGCTTAAAAAAATATGTAATGCATTCATAGATCAGACAGACATTGTGAGGGTAATAATAGGGTCCCGTTGGCATTTTTCGATTACGGAAGCCTAAAGACAGTATCACTTCATACTGTAATTTTCATTTCATAGTACTTTATGCTGTCTGTAACTTGTACTTAAGTTTTTTACAAATTTTCTTGAAGAATATATGTCATAAACATGCGTCACTCATGACTGTTAATACATAAAATGGCCACCGCAACACAGGTTTGACCTAGCGTGGTGACCACTGTGTACCTACTATTTATCGGCTTGTAACCATTTTTATTTTTATTTAATAAAGAACTTTTGGCTTAGTAAAAAGTATTTTACTTTACGTCAACAAATTGACTAACTTTCATATCAAGTGGTAGCTAAAATGAAGTAGGGATTTTGCGAAACGAAAAGCGCTATCTTTTTGGTTATACCTACTACGTTTCGTTCACATTGTTTTGATTCGACATCGTTTTGGTTCGCGACAGCCCCTCAAAGCAAAGCGGGGATCCGAACCACATTACAGCAAGGGAAATCGTGAGTCTAATCACTTATTGATTACTGGATCGATTTATAAATAATTATAAGGTCACTTAAATCCATCGAAGCTACATATGATATATCTATAGTCCGCGCGCGGGATCCTTCTAGGTCACCAGTCGGGGTAAATAATACTGACCTCTGACCTTGACCTCTGGTAATTCGCTCAGCGGCTACCAAAAAAAGTGTAAAATTCAGTCTTATAAAATATATGTTTCTTTTTAAATATTTTTTATTACTGAAATCGTTCTGCCTCGTTGGTCTAGCGGTTTCACGTCTAATTACCATGCCGGAGGTCATGGGTTCAATTTCCACGTGGGCTATGGCGAATTGCGACACATGTCGCAATCTGAGTGTATTTTCGTATTTGTTTGTCCTCGGTTTCATAGCAGAGGGTATCCTGGATTGGGACCAGGACTAGTGATTGTGTTGTGTGGAAGTTACTTATTCATCAATTATATTTTTTTTACAACTTCTTGGACTGGTGAACTTATTTGTTTAATTTTTTTTGTTGTATTTTTTCGCTTTGTTTTGTAGCGGCATTATCTTATAGATCATTCTTAAAGCTATTAGTTTGAAAAAATTGATATTCTTACTGTGTAGGACAATTATTTTTAATCGGCTGCGACGTTAGTAGGTATTATCGTTATCAACCCTTGTATGTCACCACTGATGGGGCCCGGGTCGCTTCCTGCATCGCAGGAAGGTTAGGCCATACTCCATCACGGGGGCAAAGGCCGGGTTGGTGGAGGATTGAAAGACAGTGGCGGGCCTTACTGTCAGAAGTTATCAATCCACCCATAAGACCTCTGACTTGGCTTAACGACTGCCATTACATGACAGCTGGCACTAACGGCTTAGCGTGCCTTGCGTGACTTTAGTATTGTACTTACTAGATTCGCAGATTTCATAAAATTAAGGACAACTGTAACACAAAAGTTGTTATTAAACACCTACTCATATTATACCGACTTATAAAACAACTAACTTTGTATTTTCGTCATATACTGAATTTGGTGTGAGTTAATATTTGCTGATTTCTTAGGTTACATACACTTGTAAACAAAAATAACCCAAAATGGAACCCACCTTTTGAGAACTGCCAAGTCGTTTTACCGCCATTCAAATTCGACTGTCAAAGGCTGAGTTCCCACAGTGGAAACAGTCACCCCATTCCCATCACTAAATGACATTAAATAATAGTTAAAGTAAGCTAATTTCACAGTGACCAATGTTCCTCGCCCCCCTCCCGCCAAATCTCAGAGTCATTACGAAGAAGTCGACACATTAGAGTGGGTAATGTTAGCAACACCAGAAAACGTAGCTTTTCATTCGATAACCGCACTTAAGTCGTGCCCTATAAGAGCTGCGAAGACGTACCAAGTGATGCCTTACGCTCGACAGAAACTGCGTCTTAATGCTCTCCCGGTACGTAATTGTTCCGACATTACGATTCGTCGCCGATAATAATTATCCGTCTACGCTACGGCGACATTAGCATCGAGGGTTCCGTTTTTAAATTACACAGTTTTTATTTCAAAGACGTTTGACATTCGTGCTCCGTTTCATTTCAGAGGCCGGGACAAGGTCCGTCGAAAGCTACCTCGTGCTAATGGATAAAGAGTTTGGAACTATCCACGGGTCCATTAGATATTACCAGCTTAAGGAAAATACAACAATCATTCAAATTAACACTAATGACACATTTCTCGTGAGCGATGGCTGGCAGCGTCACGCTCTCTGCTGAGAAATATAATAAGATTAAAACTAATTCGAGGTCTTCCAAATTATAGAGGTAAACTGCGGCGGATGTCGCCGAGGAAGACGCCAGCAGTCGGCGCCGGCGCACCCAAAACCGCACGTCATTGTTTTTTGTAGTCCTCCGCGAGCCGGACGCCGCCGCCACTAATTAATTATTTCACATGTATCGATCATTAATTACGACCCGGCCGACCGATAGTTGGGTTATCTTTTTAATGACGAGCAGCAATTTGTCGAACGTAATTATCTCACAAATCACACGCACAAAAAGGGGTACACCATAATGATTTAAACTTTAACACGACCAAAGATTATCCCACGGAGCCATTAACAGCAGAAAGCATCGGGATCGAATCAATCTTAATCTCGTACATAAACGTAATCCAGATTTATTTATGACGGAGCAAAGAGCGTGTGCTATTATGCCCGTCCGCGGCAATTTGGCTCGGAAATTGTCTTAATCGGCCGCTCAAGGGACTATTTATGTATAATTATTTCCAAATTCGACGCTGCGTTTGATACCTTTCCGCTCTCTTTGTGGTGGTTCGACAAAAAAGTCATCTGTTGCAACAATTAGCGTTCCGAAAAAATAGAAATAAGTATAGAAGGGTCCGCTGTAATTACAGCCGCAAATTTACGGTTCCGATGAGGAGCCGGCGCCTGAGCAGTTGCCTGTCGGCTTCACGCGATGTCTGCCCTCTAGCAGTCTATCTGCTTGTCTAGGGTCACATATAGGTCATCCAGGACCTTCTCGGGTCCTTTCTCTAACAAGAAACGCTTGTTAATCTACCATTTATAACCAAATCGACGGTCAAGAGAATAGAAAACGTCGATGGTTGAACAAACAAGAAATCGAGTGAACTTATAAATCATTGGTTCAAAGCTCTCCTCACAATAGTGTCAGTCGGCTTTGATCACAATTAGCTATGAAAGTAAATAAATCATGAAACGAGACACTATCGCTTTAGGAACGATCTTGATTATTAGATTGCTTTGTTTACTTTGAACATTCTATCTCTTCAAATCCTTTTGTTACATACAGCTCGTTTTCTAACTCCAAGTCGTCTTAACGTTTTTTGTTCTCCTTAATTAAATAATTTGTAATCTAATGAGAAGAGAAAGCGGGGTTGCGATTCATTAATCAGCGTACGAGATTCGGGTTTCACCCAGAAGTAATTACCGATGTGTGTACATTACTGAGTAAGTTCGCAAATTTGCCTTGTCATCGGAATCTTCTTGTGAAATGAGAATCGTATGTAATTACGCGCTTTCTCTTTACCATATTTTGATTTCTTCATAGAAATCACAATCGTTACAACTTACAATCGAGGCTTTTTACTTATTTGCCAGATTAAGTTGCTCGTAACGGTGTCTGTATGGGGGAAGAATTATTGATTTCCGATGTAAATACACGTCAAGATATTATTGAGTTATTACACGTATTAGGTGCCTTAAGTGCTACGGAACAATTCATAATTCATTCCGAAATGTATTCAAATTGGCCAGCAAGAGATGGCTGCAGGAAAGAACCACCATCAGCCAGTGAATCCAATCAGCGTATTGACGGGTTCAGAGATTCCAATGATTTCTGAGTCCTCAAATTCCAACTGCACGTGATCGCCGTTCCTATTGGTTTCTTGTGTAGATAGTAAAGTCTAACGATCCACTTAGAGAGAAATCGATTGTGAATCTTATGGGATCCGTGTAGCAACCTGCGCCCGCGCCCTCTAGCAGCGGCCTAGCCATGTCGGACATGGCTATTACTGTAACGCGTTCTCCACCAGGAGGCGCTGCAAAAAGAGCCATTCCCAGCATCCAAGTTCACCGTCATTACCATTAATGAAGGCTTAAAGTTAAACCCTAACGGTGGACATTGTTGGAGGCGATCCTTACCCATGTAGTAGCGCGCTCGCCGGCCCGTTCCCACGTCTAACGAGACTACCTCCATTACGTGCAACATTTTACATACACCTCCTCTTATTATTAAGTAAATCGTCCTCTCCAACTTCGCTCAATTTTATTCCATTAATCGCTTTCTGACATTTTCGGTACGGCGCAGGACACAGACGGCTTAATGCTCAACTTATTTATAGGTAGTGTAATTCCTCGTGCTGACTTAGTAGAAGGCTGCGTTTAATGCCCTTTTACGATGTTTTCGTGAAGAAAGCCGACTGAGGGTACCTAATTATTTAGCCAGTGTTCTGCGGTTTTGTCTGGCGGAGCGGGCGGCGGTTTAATGAGGGCCTGCGTAATAACGGGCGATTATTAATATGAGTGTAGTTTACCGCGGGATTGCCGAACTCGGCCTCGCGGCTCGTTACGAGTGCTGTTTGCTTTGCACTTCGCCTCTGCGACTTCTTCACACTTTTGCACTGTCCCGGTTCCTGACCTGGGCTGCTGCGTCTCTTGTTTATAATGCGCGCTGCAGTGATTTGTTTTTCTTTGTGGAAATACCGGGTATGCTTATATCGGGTTTCAATTTACTAACGACATTCTCGACACCTTCGTATTCTATGATTTTGTCACTTTTTTCGCAATAGAACCGTACCGAAAAATTACTAATATTATTCGCGATTTCATAGTTTCCTTTGTAGTAATTCTTTTAGACGAGCAGAACTCCAATTTTTGGATGTAGTCTAAGGGGATTTTGAGAGGGAACGTAAGGGCGTCTAAGGGGACGTAATACAGAGAATATTGTAAAGAGGTTCGAAATTTCACTGATGCCGGTAAGTCGCCCATTAGCTCAGTTGGGAGAGCGCTGGCACAGTTAGCCAGAGGTCGCGAGCTCGAGTCCCGGCATGGGTGGAATTTTTAGCCTCTTAATAGGTTTTTAAAATTGTCCTTAGAACGGGTTAGTGCATTAAAAAGAATATATATTAATGACAATTTGTTTATTCCATTCACTTGGAGACCCTCAGCAGTCGAACTCATTCTTGACCGGTTCCTATTTATTAGTTGTTATTATGTAGGGAGTTATCTTAAATAACATTAAATGAGGAAACACTCCAAAGCTGTGGTGGTCTATAAATACCTACGTCATTTAATGCAGTAGCAAGCCATAGGTACTCTCTCTCTCTCTCCTCTCTCTCTTTCTCTGAGAGAAGGCCAGTGCCCTACAGTGGGACGTATATAGGCAAAAAAAAATATCTCTCCCTCTCTCTCTCTCTCTTTCTCTCTGAGAGAAGGCCAGTGCCCTACAGTAGGACGTATATAGGAAAAAAAATATCTCTATCTTTCTCTGAGAGAAGGCCAGTGTCCTACAGTTGGACGTATAGTAGAGGCAAAAAAAAACTCTCTCTCTGTCTGAGAGAAGGCCAGTGCCCTACAGTGGGACGTATAGAGGCAAAAAAATCTCTCTCTCTCTCTTTCTCTCTGAGAGAAGGCCAGTGCCCTACAGAGTAGGACTTATATAGGCAAAAAAAATCTCCCTCTCGCTCTCTCTCTTTCTCTGTGCCCTGCAGTGGGACGTAGGTATATAGGCAAAAAAAAATATCACGCGTGGTAATGAGCATTTTCTGCACAAGTTCACAATGCAAATCATAGATGGCGCTTACAGGCGTGGCCATAGAGGAACCGGAATAAGGCTCTCAAAATTTACCTGCGCTAAGCAAAATTTTACAGACGTGTCACTGTTCTTGTATGTGCACGCCTTTAAGCGCCATCTGTGATTTTTTTTGGGAATTTGTGCTGAAACGGTTAAGTGCATAGGTACCTGTACCCTGCAGTTTTACGTAGATTGTTTAGATATTTTTTTAAACTGATCATCTTCGCTTCGATGATAAATCGAAGGTGATCTGTCAGGATCCTGGCAGGTGCCAGTCCCTGGTTTCTGCCTACCCCTCTGGGATACAGGCGTGAGGTTATGTATGTAATTTTTTTTTTATTGTAGAACCCTCGCTATTCCCGCCCACTAGCACTCTGCCGTTTTTTTTTTCTATTAACGGATGTTTTCTTTAACTCTCCTCCACGGCTGCCATTTTGAAGTGTCGCTTAAGCCTCTCAATTAAATGGCCGACGATGTCATAATACCTACCTACTCGTACCATTCTCCGCCTCCGACCAGACGCTGATTAACTCTCTCTCAAAATCAACAAGTTGGATTACTGTTGGGTGATCATGCACATCGCTGATCTTTACGGACAGCATTCATAGTTCCGATCAATACCTAACATTGTGGGAGGCTCATTAATGAATTGAAAACCGCTTCCACATTGTGGCGCTCATAGTTCCTATTGTAGAGCCTAGCCCGAATGCGGGTGCTGATGCTTGTGTGCGTAATCTCCATGTAAAACTGCATTACGCTAACGCGTCCGGTTCCTCTGTGTTGGTGCACACACACGTAGCCAATTATTTCCGCCGTAGTTTTCTCACGCTTACGCACACACTGGCGCGATCGCGTAATTTGCACTCGAACCTGCGTCGTCCGTGTGTGTGGGTTTATCGGAAATTAGTTCTACTGCATGCATCAGGGTATTATATTAGAGATTGACAATACTACTGATTGTTGCGATGAGAACCCGCCACGTGGGCCCGATAGGCTAGGAGCCCGCATGTCGAAGTCGGCTAGAATCTAGTAGGTATAGTCTGTTAGCTTTTAGAATATACCTCGGCTACATCGGATAGAATCGGATATATATCGTGTAATAGAAATATCCGAACTAATATGACAAATAATTTTGAAATCGGAACTAATGTGACACTTGATTTCGAAATCAGAACTCGATCATTATTACGAAAACCGGCGAAAATTGGCGAAAACCGAAGCCTACTCTAGAGCCCCAGGAATATTCTAAAAGCTAACAGACTATTCCTACATACATGTTTTTATTTGGCTTAAATACCTACGTCCTACTGCAGCGTGAAGGGTGTCTCTCAGAAAGAGAGAGTATGTGCTTAAGATCTCGCTTTCCCGCCGAGGATTAGCTATTTCCAAGCGCTGAAGTTGTTGAACACCTCCGCCAGTCGGAGCGGTGGTAGCGGAGCGGTGTAGAACGCCGGCTTCTCAATCGGGAGGTCGTGGGTTCGAACCCATTGGCATGTACCAATGACTTTGTTTTCTAAGTTTTTGTGTTTGTTCACAAATGTACTAAGTTTATGTACATTTGTGAAATTATAGTAGCAATACTACTCGCTGACTGTGAAGGAAAACATCGTAAGGAAACCCTAGTGTCTGAGTTGTTAGCGTAGGTACCTCAGCGCTTGCTACGTACAATGGCCCAACTATGAGGCTAAGTGCGGAAATCTCAGGAACTAACCTCCGCCAGTCAGGCTTCCTCACGATGTTTTCCTTCGAAAAAAAAGGTCATTGTACATGCCGGGATTCGAACCCACGCCCTCCCGATGGAGAAGCCGGTTTTCTACCGCACCGCTGCCACCATTCTCGTAAGACACTCAGATTTTTTCATGTATTTAATTTTTAGTTTTGTGAGTTACTTAAACAAAAAAAAAGATGAAAATTAATTATTGAGGTCATTTTTTTATGGCCCTATTACACAGATCTCGTTAGCCCTATACTAAGTACAACTAAATGACTTGTGTTATAGGTGCTAACTCGACGATAGATTTAATACAATAAATACATATATAACATCCAAGACCCGAGACAAACTAGAAAAGTTCGTTTCTTAGTTTGACCCGGCCGGGGATCGAACCCGAGACCTTCGGTTTTACAGTCAGGGTGTCACACCGCTGCGCCACCGAGAAAAATGCGTATTTTTTTTTAATATAAGCAAACAGTTAATATTTTTATGTGACACTCGCACAGTTAAGACGAATCGAACGACACCTCTCATGCTGAAATCCATTAAGGCGCTTTGGCGTGCGAACTATACCGCCAGCAATAGAATAAAAATCTTAACTTGTTTTATACGTTTTTTTCAAACAGTAAAACACTTTAAATCTTTACTATGTCAAGTTGGTATTTTTAGAACCTAGGATCAACAACGGAAATCAGAAGAAACAGGACGTTGATAACTAGTCTAGGCTGTATGTTCTAAAAATTCTTATAACAGAGATTAAGAGTTTTGGTATTCACTTTGGAAAAAAAAACGTTTTATAAAAGTTATGATTTTTATTTTATTGGTGGCGCTAGTTAGCACCCAAAGCGCCTTAAGCCGCTTAGGGCACAGAGCGTAAATTGTATGCAGACTTACGTGAAATTTCGTAATAGGTACGAGTGATTTCTGAAGCTATCGCGAAAAGTATGATACAAATCAGGAAACAGGAAACCTCAATCTGTTGCGGTTTCTAATGTTGAAATGTTGAAATATTTAGTCGACTCGTTTGCGGTATATTTTAATTAAAGATTAGTTATTTGTTTAATTGCTCACCAACCTTATTTATCAAATTTTATATAAAGAGTAGAGGCATTCAACATCGCTCTTACAAATTCGTAATAAGACAAAACAGGCGTTGAATTTGACTACTTTCAAGTGATGCGTGAGTTATGTATATTACTTTCACACACTAAAGGAAAAACATTTGCATATCTATTATATATTATTTTTAATGCATTAACCCGTGCTAAGGAAAATTTTAAAAATTGGCATGGATGGAATTTTTAGAGGCTAAAAATTCCATCCATGCCGGGATTCGAAATTTTTAGCCTCTAAATAGGGTTTTTAAAATTTGAATCTAAAAGATTCAAACATTTTCAAAAGAAAACTATCATGTTTCTGAATACAACAATATGTTTTCTTAGCAGTGATAATCAAAGGCATCTTATTCCTTCACTAAATAGGTAGACGATGGGCAGAAGCATCGAGCAAAGGGTTTATTTTTTTTAAATAAGCGAAGACCGAGAATAGAATTAGTTGATTTAGAATATTTGGTGACAGTACCGAACTTAGACAAAGAAACACCATGCCATCCAGTTTTTCTGGGAAACAAGACCCCATAAGGAACACAGGAAGACCGTGTTCCTTGTCTCTTATGGGCACTGGTCAGAATCAACAAAAAACTAATTTACCACATTACTTATAGAATATGGCTTTGAACTTATCTACAATGCCGTTGTTCAGGGATTATGTACTATAGGAGAAGGACAGCACAGAACAAAGTAACTCAGTATTGCTGCCTGAGTAGTACGATGGCACGAATCAGCACGAATATTGTTTTGTAGCATTAAAATGCCAGAATTTGACTGCTAATGGTATTGGCAAGTCTAAAACTGTGACGTGTCTTGTGTCGTCATCGTGACCCATGCTGATAGTGACACAAAGTCTGGGGCCTCTAGACGGGCCATATTTTCACGAAAATGTGTAGCTGCAAATGTGTGGCCGGTATCATCAGCCATCATTTACGGCTAGACTATGAAATATTTGGCAATATTTTTAGTATGGCCGGGATATATTGTGACATATTTTTTGTGTATCCGATGAATTTTTAGTATCCCAGCCATATGGCCGGAACGATCGCTTTGCAATCGAAAATACTGCAATATTTTCTCAGACTGTCTCGCTTTACGGCCTAAGCGCATCCTTTTTTCATGCTCCGTGAAGTGAAGTTTGCTGCGATTTGTTCGAATAGAGCTATGTTCGTGTTTGTTTTGTTTCTCTTTATTTCGGTTCGTTCGTGTTTATGTATGTAGCCCATGTAAAGACAAAATATTGAGCCGTATACTGTTGTAGAAATGTTACCGGGAACGGCCGGGATATACATTCTCCAACCATGTGCTGCATTAAAATGTTTTTTTTTTTGTATTTTCGGGATATAGTGTAGCCAAATATTTCACAAAGAGTGTAGCTCGTCTAGAGGCCCCTGACAAGGAAAGCCAGAACAAAATGCTAATAGATCAGGAGACATTAAGTGTTTTCATTGATTTAGATTTAACGAAAGCACAATAATCATTGTATGATCAAACAACATTTTTGCATCTCTTGAATATTCATATGCCCATACCTAGTGGGTAGAACATTAGTATGATCAATGAGAACCATATTTCTTACCTTTTATGTTTTTACATTATGTTCATGAATAAACAGTTCTAATTCTAAGGAACTTGACTAAGGAACGAAACTGTTTTATAATCCTACCTTTTCATCTTCAGCAATAGAAATTAATAATACATACGTGTATTACATACATCATAAAAAATTGTGAATTTTTAAGGTTTATTGGACCTGACTTGAGTTCAAGAAAACTAGAATTTTTATACAAAAATGGATTGAACCATTTAGTTTTATACAATAAATGGGGATGCGATGGTTCATCTGAACAAAGTCAGTACCTACCTACAAACAAAAACTTCCAGGGGAGTCTGATCTGAACCTATTTCTATTGCAAATTTGTTTATTAAATATTTTGTGCCTATGAAAAGATGTGATAAAACTCCTTAGAGTCAGTTTATTTAATCTGTGGCTATTTCTTTTGTTGCATATTCTTCACCACAGACTACTTAAGTCAACGTTTTTCCCATGTTTTATGGAAGGAATCGTGTTATTATAAATAAGGCTGCTATTCAGACACTTTTTTTAGTGTCTGGATACCCCTTCAGGCTAATGGGGTAACGTTATGGATGGATGTAATTTGTACCAAGGATCTTGAACTACAACATAAAAAATTCATAAACAGAGCGACACTTTGGAGCGGGGGACTGCAAAACAGAAATTATGACGGCATCAACGCAAGCCTTGTGATTAGCTCTTTTTATTTTTATAAAATAATAAGATTTTTGCCTTGATTATAGTTCGCGGTAAATTATTTATTTACGCACTAATGGATTAGGTAGCTTTCGATTATTCGATACCATTGATTGCCCACCTAGACAGAACGAATATGAAATATGTTTATAACGAAACGAATTAATGAGTTTTCCTCTATTGCTAAGGGTAGCGCTGTCTTTTTCATAGGAAACAAAAATAGAGTCCATTTTCATGCCCAATGATTTTCTAACAAAAATCTTTTTCACTAATAACATTTATGAGGCCGACTGAGCTGTCTGGATGGTTAAGTGCTGATAAAGCTTGCTTCATCTAATAAACAAAGTCTCAGGCACTGCACCGTCCGACCCAACAAGTGTGAGTGAAGGAGCCACTGGACGCTGAATAATTCAGCTCATTACGTAGATTTAAAAACCTATTTAGAGGCTAAAAATTTCACCCATGCCGGGATTCGAACCCGCAACCTCTGGCTATCCGTACCAGCGCTCTACCAATTGAGCAATTGGTAGAGCGCTGGTACGGATAGCCAGAGGTTGCGGGTTCGAATCCCGGCATGGGTGAAATTTTTAGCCTCTAAATAGGTTTTTAAATTCGTTCCTTAGCACGGGTTAGTGCATTAAAAATAAAAATAGTGTAATCATTACGTAGATGCAAAGTGTTTTGTGTGGTCTACGGCCAAATATGGTCTATAACGGCAACACAAAATAACATCACTTCTATTTTTAAGATAGGCGAAAAAAATTACGAAGTCTTCTGACTTAATAATTATTAATTATTATCATTAATAATTAATACTGATAAGCGTTTCTTTCTAGAAACGCTTATCCTATTTAAAATAATTTTACAGACCACATTTGGTTACTGAACTTGTTATCAGAGGTATCTCCGTCGTCCGTCGTCAGGCTATACTAGTCCACTGCTGGACATAGCCCTCCCCTAAAGAGCGCCACGTTGTGCTATCATAGGGGGTAGTGTCCATAATCCCCACGCTGGGCATGGGGATCGCAGTTCGGTGGGATTGGACTGCAGGAATTGTAATTTCTTAGAAAATAATACTTCGTCTAGTTTACAATCTGTAAGCCAATAGTGTCAACTGCAATTCCAATAAGAATTTTAATTCCTACTTAGTACAACTTAAACATTAACGACAAGGGACTGTTCATCCGACCCTTGAATAAATATTAACTCTTAACGTATGCACAAGATAGTAAGTTATGTTTAGAATTCAAGGACCAGTAAAAACGTAGCCGCACCTTTTTGTCACCAATTCGATGGCAATCAAGGCCATTTGGTGCTGAAAAAATCTAATACCTACGGTCCTCATTTAAATTCAAAGTTTATCGCTTTTGTTAACATCCGGCGAATGGCTAAGAATAACAGATTTCGCGTTAATTTAGACATATTTTATCTGTTCATTACACATATCCTGTTTTATCATCCATTATAATGTAATTGATTACAAATGCGTAACAGCCGAATGAATATTTTGATTCATACTAGGCTTGTAAGAATCCTGAAACCACCTACTTTTTTATCTAATAAGGAAACTAATTGCATGCTTTCAATGCCGTGTATTTTGGATGCCGAATGGAATGTATTTTCTTTAAACCAACATCAGTTAATTTTGTCACGAGATTAGCAGTACCTACCTCTTTTAAGTAAATAATGTGTTATTCTCATCCGAGCCGTTATCTTTAGCTTGTCTGTCAGCTCTTACTAAATGTATAGATACTTTATATCATTATATTTACGTTTAAGACTGGCTGCTATTAGATATTTGTTGGAAAAGCCGATATCGCTAAGATAACAGAGAGGACGGGCTTATCTCGATTGTGAATTAAATTGATAAATTGAGATATTTAACAAACATCTCTTGACATGCGAATTTATCTACATCTACAGATTCCGAAAACTAAATGAGAACAGTGATAAATTGCACTAAAAGATGTGTGCATTCCATGTTTGCATGTTACCTACTTCTGTGATCTATTCGGTGTAAATTCATATTAAAAAAGATATTTGTATTGTATTGTTTGCTATTGACAACTTTATGAGGTAGGGAGTATGATATTGAATATTTTATGTGTTGATGATACTATGTATGGACTTAGGAACGATGTTATTGCAAAAACTAGTTATTCAATGTGAAATTGGTGGGCTGTTTATAGGTTCCTATACCATGTTAATATATATACATAGCCGTTGTAGATTTCAATCGATATAATATACTGCATGACCATTTTCTAGTTAAGGAGGTGTGGTAGTACTGCCGATTTTGAACAAAGATCTGTAGGCTATAGGTAGGTACACCACTAGAATGATTTGGTGTAGGTATATCAATGTTGACAGTCTGTCAGGCTGTCACCGCGGCGAATTGATGTCTCTTGTTTGCGCAAGCGTCGTCGGTTAGATAAGCCTCGTTACGATTACCGTTTATTTTAATTTCGGTACTTGACGACCTATGGGAATTGGCTTATCGCTGTTTGCCGTTCGATTTCCTGCGCGTGATCCTAAGATATCAATGAGACACCGTCTTTGTTGCCTCAAGGACCTACGGAAATTCAGTGAAATTCACTGTTTAATTCGGCTACAGAATAAACACATATGGTTGACCTAATTCGCCCTTGTACTAGTACGGACGCGTTTTCTATTGACACATGAAGCTATGAACCGAAGTGAAACAGGCTCCGACCACACCTACTTCCGTTCTGACAATGCCCATACAAATCCGTCCGAAGGTCACCTTCAGTTAGCTGAATCAACCGGACAACGAGACGTCAAACTAATCATTATAATTATTTAACATAAAAACTATTCATGCTTTTTATAGTCTTGTTATCCTAACAAGTTTTCGAACAATGCTGCTCTTACCTCATCTTCGTATCGCCATAGCCTTTTTACATTTTAAGTTTAATACACATCAAACCTATACTAGAGATAACATTTTTTTTTTTTGATAGTCTCAGTCAATCTGTATTTTACCCATTTTAATTATAGGTAATATTTTTTTCATCGTTAAAACTTGGCCAAACGAAGCAGATGAATTGTGAAAATCTCTTATTCTTTGATGCTGTGACGTTATTTTAACGGTAGTCTTTTCCATTGTTACAGGAGAGCATGTGATGCCGGCCTTTGACGCCCGGCGCCATGCCCACGCCGCTGCAGCCCGGCGGCCCCGCTAGCGGCCCGCCACCGGAGCGCAAGCGGCGCCGCAAGCGCGACGACCCCCAGAGTTCCGCGCCGCCTGAGCCTGACGACGAAGGCGAGATGAGCCCCGAGGAGGAGCCCCGCGCCACCCCTGCCGCACCCGCGGCGCCGGCGCCTGCTCCTAGCTCCGCGCCGGCGCCCACCTCCCCACCGGCAGCCCCCGACGCCGTCGATCTCACCTCCCGACGAGACTCGCCGCTCCTCTCCTCCGACGTCGAGCGCTTCGACGGAAAAATCGTCTACAACCCCGACGGGTCTGCCTACATCATCGAGGATCATGACATGTCCGAGGGCGAAACCAGCCTGTCTGATCTCCCCAAAATAGAACCAGGCTGCATCGTCGACAGCCGCGACAGCAACATCATCGAGAGACAACTCGATCTGCCCCAGATTGCTAGTGCATTCTATGTGTCGCGGAATCCGTCATTGTACGGTGCTCTCTACGGAAGACTGGCAGCGGAGCGTGCCCGGACGAGACCCGACGCGCCAGTAATGCATAGCTATAGAGTGTTCAGTTTTCGTGGGGGGAAAGACACTCCGAGGGCCCCTTCACCACCTGCAGAGTGCCCAGTTAGCGTACCTGTCAAACCGATTCTTATGTGTTTTATATGTAAATTAAGTTTTGGTTACGCTAAATCGTTCGTGGCGCACGCGCAATCTGACCACTGTCTTACGTTACTTGAATCGGAGAAAGATGCATTAGGGAGGGAGAATTCATCGGCTATTATTCAATGTGTTGGCAAGGACAAGGAACCCCTAGTCTCATTCCTAGAACCAGTCGGTGCTGCAGCGCCAGCTCGAGCGCCGGCATCAGGCAGCCCTTCAAACATGTCTGAGCTGTCAAGTCCATCAACTGAGAAAAGACCTGATATGACAATGCCCAGTGAAAGAGAGATGGAGACGATGATGCCTAACGGCACGTGTGATGACAGAAGGCCGAGTCCACCTGCGTGGCGGCCGCCAAGATCTATCGCTGATTCCATGATGCCTCAACATTCCTTGATCTCTGTAGCGCACCCACATACAATTAATGCATCCGTGCAGCTTCGTGCAAGTCCTAACGCCTCGCCACCGTTCCAAGTAACACCGCCAGCCTTTCTATCTGGAACGACGATAGGCGTATGTCCTGACCACCTTAATGGACGACCATCTGGAGCCGATTGCCCAAAATGCGAACTGATCTTAAATTCTGGGCGATTAGGCGGACCGTTGGCCGGTATGCATAGCCGAAACTCGTGCAAAACACTGAAGTGCCCGAAATGCAATTGGCATTACAAATATCAAGAGACGTTGGAGATCCATATGAAAGAGAAACACCCCGAAGCGGAGACAAGTTGTATTTATTGTATAGCCGGCCAGCCTCACCCGCGGCTGGCTCGAGGAGAGACGTATACGTGTGGATACAAACCTTATCGATGTGAGGTGTGCAATTACTCGACTACAACAAAAGGAAATCTCAGCATACATATGCAATCAGACAAGCATTTGAACAATATGCAAGAATTGCAGAATGGTGGCAACCCCGGAGAGACGACTCTACCTCCCCCACCCCAACATACTCCTCCAGGCGTTCACAAGCCCCCGCTACCGCACCATTCGCCACTTGGCCAGAAACCAAAGCCTACATTCAGGTGTGACGTGTGCAATTACGAAACTAACGTGGCTCGGAATCTTAGGATTCACATGACATCGGAAAAGCACACGCATAACATGCTCGTGCTACAGCAAAATGTAAAGCATATGCAAACTCTGTCAGCTCTGCATCACCGGCAACAGAGCCAACAACAGCTTGAAAGCTTGCTCCACTTCCACGGTGGTGATGCTCCACCGTCGAATCCAGAAGCGGCCTTAGCTGACATGGCATACAACCAAGCTCTAATGATCCAGCTTATGACTGGTGGACCTGGGCCCTCTCCACCTGAACTGGGCGCCCACCTCGATGTTGGCCTAAACCCTGAAGCGATGGAACCCCCTCCAGAACCAGCTGACCCTGAACCAGAGAGGACATACCACTGCTGCATCTGCAACTGCTTCTCCACAGACTCTCTTGAAGCACTCGGCCACCACTTGGCCCAAGACCGTACTAAAATCAGAGAGCAAGAGATCTTGGCTTTAGTAGCCGGCCACTATGTCTGCAAACTTTGTACCTACAAGACGAACCTGAAAGCTAACTTTCAATTACACTGTAAGACTGATAAGCATCTGCAGAGACTGCAGCATGTGAACCACGTGAAGGAAGGAGGTCCACGTAACGAGTGGAAGTTGAAATTCTGCGGTGGGGTCGGTACTGGGGGCGCTGGCGTCGGGGGTGTTCAAGTAAGATGCTGTGCTTGTGATTACTATACCAACTCTGCTCATAAGCTGCAACTACATGCCGCAGGGGCTAGGCATGAAGCAGCAGCCTTATTACTACGTCACCTTCGCGACTGCGCGTCGAGAATATCGCGAGAGAGGCCGCGAGTGTACAGATGCGCCCTATGCAGCTTCGGAGCCCCTCATCGCCTACCGTTGCTGCAACACGTTCGCTCTATGAAACATATCCAAATGGAGCAGATACATCAGATCCAGCGGAGAACAGAAGGCAAAGATCCGACGCCGGATGTAGCTGAACTGTTCCAAGTCATACCTCAACCACCTGAGCTCCAAAGTTCCTACGATCAACAAGACAATGGTGAGTTTTTGTTTTTCCATGTGACGATACAAAAATTTAGCTTATAGGTAAACTCTTTAAAACTCTTATGGGTATAAGGTAAAAAGATGCAAAACTGGCTGCCTCTAAGATACTGTTCTTATACGTTCTTATAAGAAATTAGGTAGAGTTTAATTGGAAGTTTCTTGTTTTAATAAGTTTATTTTGTTTGTTAGCTAACCGTGACCGCACTATTGTTAATTTTAATGACTTCCTAGGCGATCTTTGTTCATATTGTGCAATTAAACAGCCGTTAAACCAGCATTGCATAAGACAATAACAATGCCTTTAAATATGCGCAAAAAATTAATGCGCCAGCGCACCTCACCGAGGTAAACTCATAGATGTCGCTGGGCTGTACTTAGTTTTTATGCTTCACGATTGCAACAATGATTTCACTAGGTACCTACTGGCGTGCTTAACATTTCGTAACAATTTTATTATTTACAGCGTGAAAATCCCATCAAAATTAATTCAACAAAACCCATTACTGGCAATCCTATCGATAAAGTAATACTGAGTAGACTTATGAATGTGATTTCGAAACGTCACTATCGGTTTCCAATTTAAACCGATTCGTTCCTTAATCAATTTTATTCAGTGTTTTTTACCGTCCAGCCGTTCCTGTGGCTTGTGCCTAATAAACATATTTATTTGGTGTTAATTTTCTCTGTACTCCTCCTATAAATAACACTATATTTAGTGCTAAGTCGTCGCCAACAGTATAACTCATTATAGCTCACCGCATTACCATCACGTCGTGCTCAATCTACGAAGCAATCTCCATTTAAAGCGATGAGCATTTAGCGAGGAATTCGTAATCACAATAATGAGATAATTACACACAGACAAAATTTCATTTAAGGCCAGCTACATTAGAACAGGTTTCTTTAATTACGTACGCCTTACACGGTGTCGCCACAGTCGGAGCCTGTTATTGGCCGGCGGCGGCTCCGCCCCGCGCGCGAGTGAGACGGGGCGAAGATTTGAATCGAGAACGCGAATTTTCCATAAGTACCGCACAACACAGGACAATGACTCGCATTACGTATGTGCCCGTCGCGCATTAAGGATGATTGCCCTCTTGTGATGAGGCTGCTACATCATCGTACAATGTCGCCGGCCGCATTGCCCCTTGCATGTTTATGGCCACGGTGAAATACGATAAACTCGCGGAGAAATGTGGAGGCGAAAGAAATCTGGCTCTTGCCATTGTGTTTCTCATGTTTATGCTTATTACTTATTTTCTCCTTACGCAGGGAGTCACTTTTTATGAGTGATCGATTTTGAGCAAAAAATATCGGCTGTCCACTCTTCGTATCCATCTAACTGTGTGAACGTTATCGCCGACTTTACATGCGTGAGAATTTGTGAAACATGAAATAGATAATGTCGCAATTCGCAAATTATAAAGACATGTTTTTTATAGCACCACTTACAGAGCCCCTCAAGTTTATTAGTGTCGTCCTCGTTGAAGCGCAATCTGAACCGGTTTTTGATGCAATCTTCTGACCTCTTAACGATAACATGTGTGTTCTTTCAACCATTTTTTCATGCATAACGGTTGGTAAAAGAAAATATTCTCGAAAAAGGTATCGAGTATAATGGCTGGAAAGGAACCGAATGGGAACGTAATAAACGCTTGCAATTGGCTGAAACTGCACCAACCATACGTAACACTGTTGTCCTCCTAGCCTAAGTTGTCACACTAAAAACTAAAACCTTCGGGCATCCTTTTGTCCCTATGAAGCCACGTTGTAAAAATTCTGACCTAAATCTCGCGAAACTAAACTGCGCACAATACTTACTTTACGACGCCATAACTACGTGGTGTGGCGCAAGAAAAGACCCTTTGTCCATTGACAAAAAGCGTCGGAGATCGCATTTATGCAGAGGAGCTAAGGGCCCGTCTACCTGGGTATTGTTCTTTACTCCTGTCAGCCTGTGGGTCGTCGATATTACTCTATAAATAATTATATCACTGGTCAGTGTGGAATTAGGGCCAGGGTTACGCTATTATTATTCTGATTTACTTATCCCGCTCCCCTTCATTAGATGTAACGGTTTTAACTGCTTAAAACTATAGAACGGGTTCCAGCGAGGGGACCGACTGGTTCCATCTTTTGTTCGGACTGTGAGATAATTTCCAGTTTTAATTAGTTGTAGTTTTAACCCCTGCCAAAATTGCCTTAAACGTGTTTCATTTGTCGTGGTCGTCATTCAAAAGAAATCATAAAATTTTGATTCCTATAGGAAGTTACAATTCGCTTTGGTTTTGCTCAAAAATGTGTCATTACAAATGCTTTGTAAAACCCCCCGCATGGCGGATTTCTTCTATCTTTACCGGTTTTTACAAAAACCGATAACAAAAGGCGGACGGTTTGCTAGTTTCCCAACTAATATCACAAAATTGTAACGTTACAATAACGAATCGAAGGACTCCCTATTCTCGAGCGTCTTTCACCTTCCTTATTTGAGCGTAAACAATGCGGGCCAGCTTCCTTCACACGCTGCCGCGGACTTATCCCTAGCGCAGAATTAATACCCTGGTCAAATAATAATTGCAGTCTTACAGACACAGAACACATACGTCTTGTCATCTCGCTCACACTTATTGCCGCATAAGGTGCCACATCTCACGAATGCATTTGATCCGATGCGAAACGAAATATTTGAAACCTTTTGTAATAATGAACAATGATTGTTTGCTCGTCCCGTATCTCCTTTGTGTGCAAAATTACAATAAACTTAATAAACGTCAGCAGTGAGTGTGTGAATGTGTGCGTATGGGACGGATAGAGCGGATACTTTTGTCTTGCTGGGATGTCGCAAACAAAACTAGTCCTATTAATAATATAAAAGGAGCAGAATTTTATTTTTAACATACAATTCAGAAAAGTAACAAACGTTTGCACCGAACAATGGCGCGTCATTTATACAAAAATAATCTTTTTTGTAGATAAATCTCACGTAGAGATTTCGGATTTTATGCGTTCCAAGTAAATTCATTCTCGGAGTTGATTTCGTACCATGCGGATCGACGGACGTGATGCGGATCGACGGACGTGTTCAGTAGTTAGAGAGCAGCCAGTTTTTTATCTTTTAGTATTGAAATATTCTGTGATTTTTTATTTTGAAAAAAATTCTTTGCCAACAGATAACAAAGAACCGATTGACCAGAAGCCCGAGTTGACACAAGAACAGAAAATGATGCGCTTTTTGGAACAACACCAACAACAGCAACAACAACAACAGTCGCAAACTCCTACTCCATCTGAAAGGGACGAAGAACGCGAAACACCTGGCCCTCACGCGTGCCCCTACTGTAACTTCAGCTGTGGTAACGAAACTAGACTGCACGCTCACGTGGCGACCACACACGGTGAAACAGCCCGCCACTTCATATGTCCTCTCTGCCAAGACGCATTCAAAGATAGAATCGCGCTCGAACGTCATGTCATGCAAATCCACTCTGTGAACTCTGAGGGACTGCAAAGACTGCTCTTGCTTGTAGATCAGAGTCACTGGTTGAACGGTGGTGCTCAACAAAGAGAAGAATCACGACAAGGTGATGATGAACGAGAGATCTCTTCGCCGCGCTCAGAAGGAAGTGCTGACGGTGAAACTGAACGTTGCTTGACTTGTAATAAAACCTTCCGCAATGTAGACGAGCTTTGCCACCATCAGAATGAATCTGGTCACCTTGAACTAAAGCAAACACCTCAGGGACCTGGATATGTATGCTGGAAGAAGGGATGCAACTTGTACTTTGACTCAGCTCATTCTCTACAAAACCACTTCCGAGAAGCGCACGCACGTAATTCTATCGCAAATATGTCTGTATCTGAGAAACACGTGTACAAGTATAGATGCAATCAATGCAGCCTTGCCTTTAAGACAGTTGAGAAACTACAACTCCACTCTCAATATCACGTGATTCGAGATGCTACAAAATGCGTCTTATGTGGTCGCAGCTTTAGATCAGTACTCGCTTTACAGAAGCACGTTGATACATCGCACTCCGAACTAACGGAGGAAGAACTCACTGCTTTCAAACGTAGCCTTGCATCCAATCCTCTACTACAAGCCAATCAAACTACGGCCCTTGATGCTGCCACTGCCGAGCTATTACGCAAAGAAGCTCTGAGAAGTCCTGATGACGAAATGGCTGAACTCGAAGATAGGGACTCCAGTGCCACCGCCGCTGATGAGTCGGGGCATAATGATGCTGAAAACTCTGACGACTCTATTATTTACAAAGATCAACAGTTCCTTGAAGATTACTTGAACTCTCAAGCCATGGCCGAAGACTCATATAACGATCCCAATAGGAAGTACAAGTGTCACCGTTGTAAGGTAGCATTTACTCGCCAATCCTATTTAACCGCTCACAATAAGACTCTTCTTCACAGGAAAGGCGAAAAACTCACATACCCAATGGAAAAATATCTTGACCCCAACAGACCATTTAAATGTGACGTTTGCAAAGAATCCTTCACGCAAAAGAATATCTTACTTGTACATTACAATAGCGTGAGCCATTTGCATAAACTGAAACGAGCGATGCAAGAACAACAGAATAATAACAACGCTCCGGTATCGCCCGGGGCTGGTTCGGCTCCTTCTAATTTGACTCTAACTCCAAAGAGTACATCGAGCGAGGAGGACGATCGCAAACGATACAAATGCAATATTTGCAAAGTTGCCTACACTCAGGGCAGTACTTTGGACATTCACATGAGGTCGGTATTGCATCAAACACGCGCCGGTAAGCTGCAAGAACTCGCTGCGGCAGGTCACGTGGACTTATCTCGACCACTGGTCGAGCAGCCGGACAGAAACGACCCCACTAAAATCTTACAAGACGTCTTGTCGCCGAAAAATACATCCCCTTCGTCTACGAGCAGCGGGGGGCCACGTTCGTCGCCCCCGGCGCGTCCAGGTAGCCCCCGGTCGCCGCGCGCAGGTAGCGCCGTTTGCGAACGTTGCCGCGCGTCATTCCTTTCTACGGAGCTGCTCGACGCACACCGCGCGAGCTCTTGCCCGTTTAGCGATGCGCAGGCGCAATCGCCGCTGGCTGACGCAGATACAGCCGCTCTAGACGAAATGGTAGCAAAGGGCAATCCACCAAAAAGGAATTCTCAAATGTATAAGCAATTATTAGAAACCTTTGGCTTTGACCTTGTCATGCAATACAATGAAAACCAACGGCGGAAATTGCAAGAGGAACGAGCGCGAGCGCCAAGTCCTCCGCCACCACCGCCTGAAGAGAAACCCCCGGACGGGGAAAGCAAGTCGACGTGCCAACATTGCAACAAGGAGTTCTCTAGTGTTTTTGTGTTGAAGACTCACTGTGAAGAAGTGCACAAGGATAAAGTTCCGTTGGAGTTTTTGGAGCAGTTCGCGGAACAGTTCAAGTCTGAGTATGAAAGGAAATCTGGTGCTCCCAACTCGCCTCGCGCGGCTTCTCCCGCGCCTCAAGGCGACCGCTCGCCCTCGCCCCGCGGTGAAGGTGCTGGAAGTGTCAACAATGAGTCAACGAACGCGGCTAACGAGGCCCAGGCTGGGGCTCTGTTGGCTGCGCAAGTTCAAGAGATGCAAGCCGCGTTGAACATGCTACAGTTACAGCAACAACTGGGGCAACTTCACCCGATGGTGGCTCAGATGTTGTCGCTAGGCCTCCCACTCGGCTTGAACATGAGCGCCTTAGCCGCGATGAACCTGCAGCCCCCGCTAGTGCCACTTATGATGCCTCCGCCTCCCTTTGATTCTATGAACTTCGCCCACGACGCACAGATGAAACAACAACAGATGATGCAACAACAACAACAGGTTAGTAACATAGTTTTTCTTAATGATTCGCGATACTCATACATAGTTATATATTATTTATTAGTTAAAACGTAATTACCTAATAAATAATCGCGATTAGGCCCGTTTAATATATAACTGGTAACATAGTTTTTTAATAAAACATTTCCATTATGTTGCTTGGCTGGTTCCTTAGTTTTTCGTACAGTTAGTAAACTTTTTAATTCATTCCATTAAGGTACAACTAAACACTCAATTTAAATTTTGCCCGTCTCCATCTCTATTTTATTGGTGATATATACATCACTGAGCTCACTGTTGCACATAAACCTTTTCTGTTTCACACTAACCCATTTTTCTCCATTCAAGCTAATTTTTCTTCCTCCGGTACTCTTTACTTTTTATTTATTATTTAATATAATCAACTTACAGCCTTAATCCTATTTTAAGTGTAGGCCCCATTGTTATCTCTAGCTACCCCTTCGGTGATAATTATGTTAATTACACTGACGCGTTATGTATTAAAAAGGTTAGACGTAACTTATTTCTATACAATTTACATTTCATTAAATAATGTGATTAAGATATTTTTTTATAATTATTAATTTGACATGTTTTTAATCTTATATTGATCAACGGACATCACAAAACATATTATATCAACGATTTTAATAAATTGTAATTTTTAAAATAATAATATGAACAAATGAATATTTTGATTGATTGATTATAATGCTTTGCCTAAAGAAAATTTTAAATTACTCGTATTATTTTATAAAAAAATAACAAAAACTAAAAACCGACTTCAAAATATTACCTCTAAATTCGAATTAGTTACATACGTGTAGGTTTAATAAATGAATAGGGTTATAGGATATTGAACTCTGTTTAAAAATATTTTTTTTATTATATTTTTGATTTAGTTTGGACATGTGGAGAGGATGAAGGAAGATTGACGAAACAAAAATATATTGCGAATGTGAGTGGGAGTGCTTTAAAGGGACGTCCCAGGCGGACATACATCGACCAAATAGGAGATGTATTAGCAAAGGGAAAGATAAAAAGTACCCGGAACCGGCGTGCGTGCATGCAACGACTTATGAACGTTGATGAAGCGAAGGTGGTCTGTGAGGATCGTGGCACGTGGCAGTCCCTGGTCTCTGCCCCCTCTGGGATACAGGCGTGAATGTATGTTATTATATTCTTTTTTTTATGCACTAACCCGTGCTAAGGACAATTTTAAAAACCTATTTAGAGGCTAAAAATTCCAATGCCGGGATTCGAACCCGCGACCTCTGGCACGAATAGCCAGAGGTCGCGGGTTCGAATCCCGGCATGGGTGAAATTTTTAGCCTCTAAATAGGTTTTTAAAATTATGTGTGTTATTTATTTATTTACAAAACCCACAGGACGAGCTTTATACCGAGCTTTCCACGTATACGAGTTTAGTGTTAGTTAGCAGCTGGTCTGGAAAGATAACAGTGGAACTATAATCCAAATCGCAGCATTGATGACAGTTTCTTATTTATAAGGAGTGTTAATATATACATAATTCAAATTCAATTCGTTAGCTAAGCGTCGCGAGTTAGCTATCTGTTTACATAAAGCAACTAAAGAACCTTTGTTGAATACAAAGGCTCGAACCATTGTTAACAACCAGTACCTACCAACATTAAGGCTTTTATTTATTATTATTCAATGTTACCTGCAATCGTCTTAGTACCCATACGATCAGCTCTTTAAAGTTTAAAGGCAACGTTTTTGTTTGCTTTTTCGCCATTAGCTTTGGAGAAGTATGTGACAGTGGTATTTTATATGCGTATGTTCTGTTGCAGGCTAACGCTGCTGCGGGACAAAAGAGGGCTCGCACTCGCATTACCGATGACCAACTCAAGATCTTGCGAGCTCACTTTGATATCAACAACTCGCCTAGTGACGAAGCCATCGCAAAGATGGCTAAGCAATCGGGACTCGCAACCAAGGTCATCAAACACTGGTTCCGTAATACTTTGTTTAAAGAACGCCAGCGCAACAAAGACTCTCCATACAACTTTAACAATCCTCCTTCAACAACACTCAATCTCGAAGAGTATGAAAAAACTGGTGAAGCCAAAGTCACAACCCTTGATTCCTCGGCTAGCTCGGATGAAGGTAAGCCACCACCAGAGAAAAAAGTAAAGACAGAAGACGTACCTATGAATTTAAACCAGCAAGACGTGAAGTCAGAGCCCAATGATGAGCCAAGCATTGAAGAAAAGTACCACACGTATGATAATGGACACCAAGAAGACAAGAGCTTTGTTTTTCCTCAATTACCATCTCAGAGCCCAGCCCCAATGACGTCAAACGACCATCACCAAATCTTATCGAGACCGCCAACACCAACACATCTCTCATTAAATTCTCTGATCCAATCACAACTGGATTCAATACCAGCTACGACAATACCGCAGCCATCACATCCATCAATGTTGCCACCAAAAATCAATCCAAATTTCACGTCCCCAAACTCCGCGCCCCCGAACGTCCTACCTTTGACCCCAAATCGCAGCTTGAGTCCTGGCAGGGGACCAGCCGATTACGGACTTTCTGGGGGCAACTCGAACGGATCCAACAGCTCGGGGTCTTCTGGCAAACGCGCCAACAGAACTAGATTCACAGACTATCAGATCAAAGTCTTGCAAGAGTTCTTCGAAAACAATGCATATCCTAAAGATGATGATCTAGAATACCTATCAAAACTACTAGGTTTAAGTCCAAGAGTAATTGTAGTATGGTTTCAGAACGCTCGCCAAAAAGCCAGAAAGGTTTATGAAAATCAACCAGCAGCCGAACCAGCGCCGCCGGGCGCTACAGATGAAGCGAACCGATTTCAACGAACACCAGGCCTCAACTATCAATGCAAAAAATGCCAATTGGTATTCCAAAGATATTACGAACTTATAAGACACCAGAAAACTCATTGCTTCAAAGAAGAAGATGCGAAACGTTCTGCCCAGGCTCAAGCAGCGGCGGCGCAAGTAGCCGCCACTTTGAGTAGTGAAGACTCGAACTCAAGCACTGTAGAGCACCACACTCCCCACGTTCCGGTTTCACCCGCGCCCCCGCGCACCCCGACTCCCGCTGCTCCGAACTACCCAGTATCGCCAGCGCCTCCAGCCCCTCTCACGCCAACCACACCACTCACCCACAACCCTCGAGAAGAAAAGGATGGAAATTTTCAGTGTGATAAATGTAACCTCGTCTTCCCACGCTTTGATCTTTGGAGAGAACATCAACTGGTTCACATAATGAATCCTAACCTGTTCCCGACATATCCTCCAGATTCCCCTTTTGGGATCTTGCAACAGCATGCTCAGCTACAACAACTGAATGCAAGCCTTGCAAATGAAGACACGCGCCACCCTTTGGTAGTTGCCCTGAACCAACAGGCAGCTAAGAGAAAATTTGACGAGTTTGAAGAGGTTGAAACTGGTGGTGATCAACCGAAAGACAAAAGACTAAGAACGACTATCCTACCAGAACAACTTGACTATCTGTATCAGAAATATCAGATCGAATCCAATCCTTCTCGCAAAATGTTGGAAAACATTGCACGAGAGGTGGGACTGAAGAAAAGAGTGGTACAAGTTTGGTTTCAAAACACTAGAGCTCGTGAGAGAAAAGGGCAGTTTCGTGCACACGCGCAGGTCATAAATAAAAGATGTCCTTTTTGCCCAGCGTTGTTTAAGGTGAAAAGTGCACTGGAGAGTCATCTCAGTACGAAACACGCTGATCAATGTGCTCGGGGGGAAATAAACGTCGACACTTTGCCAGATGAAGAATTGAGCACAGAATCAACCCCAAGTTTTGGCTCGCAACAAAGTGACAGGCAGCAGAATTTTTCGCAAGCGGGGGCTCCCATGTTGCCCCCTATTTTTCCACCCTTTCACTCAGACATGGAGAAGTTTATCAAGCAGTACAGTGAGGAGTCAATGAAACGATACGTCAGCGAACTACAAGCGCACGCTGTAGCTCAGCAAAACGGAGGCAATAACGAGTCTACTGAAAGTCGGTCAGAACATGGCAAACCAGATCAAACCCCTTTGGATCTCAGCAAACCTGTCGACCTATCGCGACCTGGATCCGACGCAGATGAACGATCAGACACTGCGTCCGAAACAATGGATTACTATGAAGATGACGAGCCCCACTCTCCAACAGGCGGTCATCAAATGAATCCAAGGCAACCTGGAAAGCGTTTCCGCACACAGATGTCATCTCTTCAAGTGAAAATCATGAAATCGCTCTTCGGCGATTACAAGACGCCAACGATGGCCGAGTGCGAAGCTTTAGGGCGAGAGATAGGGCTGCCCAAGCGCGTGGTGCAAGTGTGGTTCCAGAACGCGCGCGCGAAGGAGAAGAAGGCGCGGTTGGCGGCCGGACTCTCAGAAGTGTCCGACGCCCCGCCCCCGGAAGAGTGTCGTGTGTGTGACTTCAAGTACAGTCACAAGTACTCAGTGCAAGACCATGTGTTCACGCGCGGCCACATCGCGTCGGTGCGCGCGCGCCTTGAGAGCGGACAAGGCGGCGGCGACGAGAGTGCGCTGGCGCTCATGCAGATGGCAGCGCGACTAGAGAGCGGCGGACTGGCGCCCAGTGACCTGCACAGCGCCTTCTTGAGGCCCCAACTTGCTGGCAACGGTGAGTGCACGATTTGACCGCGGCAGGCCTCGCCGCCCGGCGCCCTTCAGCGCCGCGCGACCCTGGCCCCGCCTTAGTTCCCGTGTGTGTAGATCGAGTAGCCTCGCAGCGGCGAGTCGCGTTCGCTTCGTATCAGTCTGTTAGTACTCTTAAATAACTATCAAATGTTAATGTGATTAACGACGATGCGAGCGAAGCTCAATTCGTGCCGTGACGGTCGTTGAACCGTTTTCCTAGTTTAGTGAGGGTTACTGTTTGTTGTAAATATTGTCGCGAAGTATTTGGAGAAGATCATAAATATTTCTAGGTGATGTTGGTAGTTCAATGTTCTTGGCACAAATTTATTTATTTATGTAAGTATTTGTTTGTATATTTATTTATTTACTATTTATTATTTATTTAGTGTCTCAAAATCAACACATCAAAATAAGAATATTATCAGTTAAGTACGCACCGACCGCTGCACCCAAGTCCGCTACGAAAGTTAATAGTGGCACGTACATACCGATTCAATCTCAGAAATTATTTAGTAATTCAAATAATTACCAGCCATCTTCCTCGGTTCAAACGAAGCAAGAAGATCGAGCCAGTACAAAAAAGTCATCTTTCGATTTTCACGCTCGTAATAATATAATTTTGTTCCGGCGTGGAATAGATTGACTGCTCGAATCCCGGGAGTAGTTTGTGCGTGCCAAATGCCTATCTACTCGCGGATAACATCTCCTGTCGAGTCACTTAAAAACAGGCCGGGCGCTGGTTTACACTACCGTCGCAGAGACGCGTAGATTTTTCCCGTATGTCGTGATCCGTCAGATGTCAGTGAGTTCGGAAGGCGGGCAGGGCGGTAGGTCGGTGGGCGGCATGCTCTATGCAGCCGGTATTCAAATGCAAACGAAACTACACAATGGTAGGACGCGTGAAGGACGTCGTATATCTAATGTGACCGATCTCGCGCACATGCGTTTCGCTCCACATGAATAATCAATTATTTAAATGCTGCCAATCAGAGAGGCTTTCTCGGGACCTCTGAGTCAATGTCCATTGTTTCTCTCGTACTTATCTGTCTCAAATGTATTGATTTATGTCGCATTGAAAACCAACACTGCCTAGCGATACGATCTAGTAATCTGTTGCTTAATTATTCTTCCTAGTTGTTCATATTTAAAAGAGTCCTATTAAGTATTAGCGACTTTTCGATTGTTGTAGGGTTATTGAGAAAACCAAATTTATATATTGTAGAGAATTTTAATCCGAATGTAGTTATTATGTAAAGTCATAGCGAAGCCTGAACTCTATTACTATTTAAATAAGGTGCCTTTTAGGATCCCATTATGTTATGTATGTAAATTATTATTCTCAGAGCTCCACTGTAAATAAGTTCAACGTGTAAAAGTATACTACTAGGCTAAACAATTGTATGTTGTAAAATTGACGACGACCACTGTTCAAAAAAATATTGCTATGTATCTACGTATTTTGTCCGTGTAGAAATAGATTCTATTGTGTTTCGTAGAGGCATCTTAAGGAACTTGTGATATAACTATATCTAATTTTTGTAGATTACTTTGCATATCATTGCACCGGGGCACACGTCCACGTGAGGCGTGAGCCCAAGGCAAAAGTACATACAGACATAACATTAAGGGATCTGTCGTTTTAACATGATAATGAGATTGGCAGCTCGCGTGGGGTCTGCTGGTGCGTTTTTGCTATTCTCTGCTCGCATTTACATAAGAGTGCTTTAAATTTAGGGGGTTAGGCGATATGCAAATATTTTTCTTCAAATTCAAATTGTTTTGTGCGCAGGCGCACGCGCGGTTGGCGGCCGTATTTAAGCCGATTCCTCTGAACATGTGTGTAACTTACCCCTTTTCGGTCTAGTTTCTGATACGTCCTTTACAGACCCTTGAAGGCCGTTATAATTTTTGTGTGTTCATTATTTGCATATCGCGTTTTGTTATGTTTTCTTTATTTTTTATTGTTATGTTTGTATGTATTTTTGTTTCCTTTAGTTGTATTTTTTTTGTTTATATTGTGTACCTATGAATATGTTAAGGTAACATACAGTAAACCGATTGCAGGTAGCTTCATATTGATTTGCCTCCAATACGACTTCCAATAATTTTAATTTATTAGTATTTAATGTATCACAATTTTGATGTGTAATCGACGTTTACTGTTAAAGACGATAATTTGCCTGTCATAATTCACCAAACTCCAGTGCCGGTCTGTGAAATTAAACTTTGGTTGCTTAGAAGGCGACAATAGATGATTAAAAAATATACATGTAAACTGAATAGTATTATTATAATGTTTATCTACACAGGTATTATATTTTCCTAAATTCGTTGAAATAAATGCAATATTTATATTATTGAAATTATGTTTTTTTTTGTTATTATGATTTCCTTTAGTTCCTTAACACTTGGTTTGTATACGTATAATTTTTGTTCTTGGGAAAGTTATCTCCGCCAACAATACAGGTTGTAAGATAAGCACCGCATCTTTTGAGAACATTTCGGGAAGAACAGTCTCCAGCTAAGCCTTGGGATACATATTACTTAAGGGAAGCTGGATACTGCAGGTAGATTCAATGGGATTCTGGAAGTAATTGTATGGCCAGTAATTTTTTGCTTGACGTTGTAAACTTTACGCAGTCTTCTGTACTAAAACAAAACTGTTCTGGCCATTTACCTCGGAGCAAATTTTTAGAGGGCGCTAGTGAAACAAAGTGACTTTCTATTTTGCGCGTGGTGGGTGGTGTTTTACAAATAGGAGAGAACTTTACGATCCATTCAGCTTTAGGGACTCAAATGCCCGTAAAGACAAACCCCAGGCAGCAAATGACATAAAATACTTCTTCCTATTCAAAGTTATATATTTGAAACGATCGTGACGGCACTTAGTGAGCTTTCCACTCGTCTCCAGTATTGCAAGGTTTTTGCAGAGAATGCAATATTTATTTGTTGTTTAAAGACTGCTTTAGAGACATATAATTACACTCTAGTATGAACAGGTAGGTATTTATTTAACCAAAACGATAAATATGTGAATGTACTGCATGACGAATTTGCCGAAAAATACTTAAAACGAAATTAAGTACTTCAGTCCAAAATATAAAACAATTTAGCAATTTAACAAAATCAACATTTAAGGTCTTACTTATACAAATACGTATTCTCTAAAACAGCCCTCGGAGTCAATTTAAATAATCTGTGGTGACGTATTAAAATTAACCGCAGACTATTTACACTGCCTCTGAGTGTTTTGAGGAATCGTGTTTCTATAAATAAGGCCGTCAGTTCTTATACCCAATGTCTATGGAATAGACTTTATATTGACAACGGAAGCCTCTGAGCGCAAAAACAACAGTTATTTGATATCACGCATATGTACGCCACGTGTGATAAAATACATCGTTATTTAGCTTCGACTGGTCGTCAAGCAACTACGAGTATTTACCTGTTTCGTAGAACGACAATTCGCAGCTTATTATGTGAATTCCAGGTACATTGCGTAGTGGAGTCTACTGGTTAATCTGTGGATTAAGAGACTGAAATGTACACCGAATGAGCCGTTTTCAGCACAAATTCTCAAAGCAATTCATAGATGGCGCTTACAGGCGTGGCCATAGAAGAACCGGAATACGGCTGTCAAAATTAATCTGTGCTGAGCGAAATTTGACAGACGTGTCCTTGTTCTTGTATGAGCACGTCTATAAGCGCCATCTATGAAGTGCTTTGTGAATTTCTGCTGAAAACTGCCCATTGTCGTAGTAAAACATGAATTGCAATGAAAGAGGCCGCTAGTATTTAGGCGATATTATACTTATTCATTGTCTCGTGGAAAATAAGCAGACGTTTTAGTGTCCTTTGACAGATTTATCTTGAAAAACCTATTTAGAGGCTATAAATTCCACCCATGCAGATTTACCTTGAACTAATCCCCGGAACGATTTATTTACTTTTATTGTGATAGATTAGGTATGTTGTATTTTCTAAGGTTAACACGATCACTAGACATAATTAAAACTGTTTTTATACGGATTTTACTCGTTTATTAAATTTTTTTACAATTTTCCGACGTTTCGGCGCTTTTTCAGGTACCGTGGTCATCCCGTTTTTCAGTCATCCGAGACCACGGCACTTGAAAAAGTGCCGAAACGTCGGAAAATTGTAAAATAAAATGTAATAAACGGGTAAAATCCGTATAAAAACTGTTTTAATTGTAGATTATGTCACATAGAATACCAAAACCCCACAACAATAGTGGCGCCGACTTTTACGAAAACTATAATAAATTAAAAGTTATTAATTGAGTTGTACTTTTTTTGTTATTCTATTTATTTATTTGGTTTTGTAGCAAAGTTTTAAATATTTTTTATTTGTATTTTAATGACCTTTGCTAGTACACCAAAAACGGAAACGCCTGATGAACATTGTTGAAGCGAAGGTTATCTGTCAGAATTGTGGCAAGTGGCATCTGTCTAACTCTCTGGGATACAAGCATAAGTTACTGTTATGTGTTATGTTATTTAAATCGGGTCATAACATAGAAGTATCGAAAGGAGTACAAAAAATACTCTACTTACTTAATTTACTTAGCTCTATGGAATAATATTTTTTTTTAAACGTTTATTGGCTATTGGATACAGAGTCCTTAAGCCTAGCTTAATTAAGTATTATTAGGTACTACGGATGGTTTACAATTTTCCTAATGAATTACATATAAATTTATACATATAATTAAAATTAGGATTACATAAAATATTTTCCAAGTTTTTAGGCACTTCAGTTTTACAAACACTTGCTAGTTCAGATACTAACTCACAACAGCATCACTCGTCCGTATCCTAAGCTAAGTTATCCTGTCCTATGGTAACCAGGTAGCGCCAGGTAACATCTTTGTCATATTTTTTGCTAAATTTTCATTTAAAATATTAACGAACTCTTTTAACATAGCATAACATAGACAGAAGGTCATTGTCTCTATCTTCACGATACTATAACCATATTTTGTGACAATTGAAGGATGTGCCATTTATGTTTATTTTCCAAATTTTCTTATTCCATTAACTCCACAAAACAGAATACGGTCAATTGTACAGCAAAATCAACTTACAAATAATCTGTTTCTTTTCGGGACTCTAAACCAAGGTTGTTAATATACCTAGATGTTTTCCAAAATGGAAAAAGGATATGCCGTACTTATAGAGAAAACATAAGGCATATTAATTTACGTTAAAGTAGGTAATTTAGAACGAAAATGGTTCAAAAACGAGTTCCATATTATAAAACTGACAATTTTCATGATTTTTGAAGGTCTTGGTTGGTTTAGTTTAAGGGTTGATACCGGATGGTTTTTTTGATTTAGATTTGTACCGGCTTCAAATAACTGTGATTTATAAAAATAGTTGTCAAAGAAAAAAAAAAATATATTTGCGACGTTTTCAGTGGACGTAAATCTACTAAGGGTGATTTAGGAGTTGATACCAGACGGTTTTTTCTGTACCGGGCTCAAAGTGATTGATAAAATCGTTCATCCGTAAAATCGTAGGTCGCTATCTCTGTGATGTGCCTTGCTCAAAGTGATTGATGAAAGTTCGATCGATCGATCGTAGTTTTTGCGTCTCTGTTGCTATCTCTCTCTAACTCTGTGATGTACCGGGCTCGAAGTGATTGATAAAAAAATCATCCGTAAAATCGTAGTTTTTGCATCTCTGTTGCAATCTCTATCTATATCTTTGTGATGAGCCGGGCTCAAAGTGATTGATCAATGTGATCTGGGTGTTTGATAGATAACAAAATTATGGATATTAAAAATACGTTTTTCGTTTTTCTGTGCTTAATTTGGATGTTAAACAGTGGGTTTCCAAAGAAAAATGGTTTTCAAAAATATACGCAACACCTTATGCAGTTCCTAGGGTAGGGAGAGGGAATGGCGTTAACTTAAGGAAAACATGGTGCGGTTTTGAAATTAATGGTATAAATTAAAATACTACTTATGTACATTGAAGTGAAAAATTGAAGTGACTATTCAGCAAGTTAAAAGATAGGTATCTATACATAATACCTGTGCCATGTCTAGCCAAAATCCTGAACTTAATAACCCAATATGTCCCTACTGACGGGCACGGATCTGTTCCCTGAGGAAGGTATAGGCCATACCTCCTCACGAGCCTCCACCACGGGGGCCAAGTCCGGATTGGTGGAGGCTCGCAAGACAAACAATGGTTTCCTATTTTCAAGGTCAGGACATAGATTAAAGGGCTGTCTTAATTACTGACTACTAAAATAGACCTGAAACTAAAATAAATTTACCTAAAATAAGTAGGTATCTAGCTACTTTTAGGTTACGGAATACAATTGATACTATAGTCTATTTTTCGTTTGGGTAAGTACTTCAAAAATTTAAAGACTTGTTACCTACGTCTTTTTATTGAAATACACACTTTATAAATCAAAATCTTTACACTTCATCAATTCAATCTGAAATCTAATGTAGGTAATTTCATGAAATTCAAGTAAAATGTATGGGTTTTCATTTAAAAAGTGTGTATTTTGATAAAAAGATATATTAAGATATAGATAGAATATTCTTTATTGTACACTAAAATTACAGAAACAGAAATTATATAAAAATATAGTCCAATAAATTGGCGGCGTTATTACTAAAAGTAATTTATTCCATGCAACCATATCAAGATTGTGATAGGTATCATGATTGTTTACATTTTTTTAAGTAGGCACCTAAAAAATGGACTATAGCGTAAAAAAATGGCGACGGGCATGTCACAGGAACGGGCCTTCTTTGTTTGCATTTCTATCGCAGTCTCTAGCCTTGTGATTATTTTAGTCTGAAATAGTGACCGCCGCTTGTCGCCAGCCCGTTGAAGCGTCATAGACCCTTAAGGGAGAAGTTTTATCACTAACTTGGGTTTTAGTTATGTAAATAGTACATTAAGGTACTAATGATAACATTGGTGATTATCGCCGAGGCGCCATCTTAAGAGAGCCAAGGACGGTAATCGTCAATACACACGTGTATCATACGACGTTTTTCAACACACTTGTGAATAAAATAACAATAAAAACTCATTATAATTTCAATAGGGAAAAAGAGTTGTGAAAAATGTTTCGCTATTACTCGAAAAATTAATTAGTTTTCCAATGCGCGCGCATTGCGATCGGCCACAGACTAAAGGGATGACATTTTTTTTATTTTCCGCGCATAGGATTTGCGCCTATTCTGTCACGTACAAAATGGGGAATTTAAAGTTTTCTTTTATTACAGAGAAAACAAAAGTTATGTTTGAGTGAAAGTTTTGTTTATTAAACACGTACGAGTTAAAATTATCTATTTCAATAAGAAGTTGCATGAAATAAGCAAGCAATAGGAACATTGATTTGTTTGTTCTATTGAACACGATCTTTTTTTTAATAAAAACTTCTTTAAGAACAAAGCAACTCAACCAATAAAATTAAAAAGAAAACTATAACTCACTAGTGAGATATAGCAATGAAAAAGTCACAGTTTGATTATGGGTGTCATTTGTGCCACTTTATGAGCAAGTGTGTCAAAAATATACTTATTCTTTTTAACTTTGGTACATTTTCATTGCGTAGCTAGTACCTACCTACGTTTGTTAATTAAAGCCAAACTGCATCTGTAGGGACGAAAACTGAAAACTGCCTTATGAGGCGCCCTCTTAAGTATCGACTAGTTATCACAAACATTGTTTATTAAAGAAAGTAACTGGAGAAATTTGCCTCTCGCTTATACAATATTCCTCTCTGTTTTGTGTGTGACAGAAACAAACAGTTATACAGTTCCTTTCTTAAATTAACCCTGCTATATTGCAATCCTAATCTCAGCTGGAGCATAAGTCACTCAATAGTATCCTTTCTGTAACGAGTAAAGTCTTTTTGCCCTTCCTTACCTTAAACTACCCTTTGTAACCGTAACTACTTTCCTTTGCTAAAAAAACACGGCGTTATTATAGTTTCTTGCACACGAAACATTAAACAGGACATTACATAAGAAACAACATGTACAAAGGTGAGCTTATCAATGTAAGAGATTTCTTCCAACAAACCTTGGAGAATCGGAGCAGCAGTAAAAAGCGGGTCTATACACGGAAAAAACACGACTCAACTAAAACAATTCCTAGAGGCGTTTTATTTTTAATCTGTGATGGTTACGTATAATCTTCATCACGGACTATTTTAGTGAGCGGAGTGTTTTAAGGAGTGTTGTTTTTTTATATAAGGCCGTCACAATCTAAATGACAATTGACAGGCTGTATCTACCAATACCTACTCGAAATCGATCACAAACAATCTAAGCCATTCATTGTACTACATGAAACCTTTCCGCGCGCCAACAAAGCGCCATTTTTTCAGCCACCCACTCACCAATTGCGCCCAATAGGTAGATTTCATTACAAAAAAATATTAAATTACCTAACGCACAAAGGAATAAGGCTAATGGAGGTAAAAAACTCCCGTTACCGATCCGACTAATTATCTTATTGTACAGACCACAATATATAGAACGTGCTCTCCCAGAAAACAACACTTTTTGTTCAACATACAAAAGAGACTTTTTACGCCGATCGATCCGGCGTCATTGATTAGACAGGCCCTAGAGTCTAATACTTACATATTTTTTTAATAGAATGAAATAAACACGACAATCGTTGATATTTGCCTCAATTTCGTAGCCTACAAAGCAATAGCAGTACAATGTAATTCCAGAGTGCTTAGTGCGAGTTTGACAGATCCAATCGAATAACTTTACTACCGCGTTAATCGAGCATTGAGTAGTGAGTATAAGTTAACCGTTCGAACTGGCAAAACGCTGTCACAGTGCAACTCGCACTCGCGTTTATTCGTGTTTTGGCTGGTAAACGTGTTCTCTTCTCAACGTAAACCATTACAACTCACCCTCAGCAATTTTAATTTCCATACTTGTCGCTAGGTGGCGCTTCCTCGATGCCATAGAAATATGAGTTTACGTTAACGCGATCGAGTAGTTAAAAAACTCGCACTAAGCACTCTGGGGTAGAACCCGCGCGAATTAAACAGGCATCTCTCGCGAGAAGATCGAATCGCGGGAGGCGCCGTGTTAAGTAGCACGGGATATACCATTGCAATGAGATTAGTTAGTTACTAGACCACCGATAGTGTGAATGAAACGACTATTACCGGACTAATATTACTCTATTTGAACAAATATGCATTTTACTCTATTGAACAAGACTCGCCCCCCAGATCGCTTGGAGGGTTTGCGCAACAATAACTTGGATAAGGAACCAATTCGAGTCACAAATGGCGAAGTAATAGAGCCAGACCGCATGGTATACAAATAAGCCCACAATTCATCTACGTTTTGTAATCCAAACTCCAAAGGAAATAGCTGCCATTTTCTAATTTGATCTCTGACCTCTCGCAATTGTTTATTAGGTATACTTCGCCCAAAAAGTCTAGTAATTAAATTGTAAGGCTTTGCTCAGACTTATTGTCTGTGTTAATTTCTTGTCCTTAAAAGTATTATAAAACTGAAAACTACGGTCGTTTCAGTAAAAAGATGTAGGTATTGTGCTTAATCGAAGGTAGTAAATTGTCTTAATTTTCGATAACGTCACTGATAAAGTTTCACTCCCGGTTTCTTGAATTTTTGGACAAACTGTAAAACGTGATTACTTTAAGGCGCTTAGGGGTGGTAACTTGCGCCACCAATGGAATAAAAAACGTAACTTGTTTTATAATACTTTTTTTTTTTAAATATACACAAAAATATCTTAATTTCTATGATAACTTTTATTAAAACATACATCCTAGAAGGTACTATCAACCTAGGACTTTAATCGATTTGCGCTAAAAACCGCAGTTTTCAGTGGAAATCGATTAAAGTCCTAGGTTATAGACTGTAGGTTTTGATTAAGTAGTTCTTACAGTTACTAAGACTTTTGCAGCCTTACTAATAAACTTGGTGTAGGTAAGTATTGTATATCTATGCAGTGTTTTGTCTCTTTTCTTCAAACTGAAAATTACATTCATATGACGTAAACAAAACATTGTGTAACTATACCAGGCTTATACGGTGTTTATTAGTAAGAGCCTTGATGTTTACTTTTTGGAGGAAACGTAGGTATTACAAAACAATGATTTTTATTCCATTGGTGGCGCAAGTTAGCAACCTCCTTAATTCCCGACGTTTAAGATATAACTACGTATGTATGAGTATCGTGAATCATTGAGAAATACTCTCGCAATTGAACAAGATTTGGAGGAAGAGGCTAAAAATTCCACCCATGCCGGGATTCGAACCCGCGAACTCTGGCTATCCGTGCCAACGCTCTTTCCAACTGACTTAAGAGGTTCGAAATTTCACTGATGCCGGTAAGTCACCCATTGGTGACTTACCGGCATCAGTGAAATTTCGAACCTCTTCACAATATTCTCTGTATTACGTACAGGATTTTTTTTAAATTGTCCTTAGCGCGGCTCAGTGCATTTTAAAAAGAGTATAAGGATTTAATCGAAACGAACGAAAATTCTTTAGCTAAATGACAAATCGCTCGATACATGGCTTTAATTTTATGCCTCCGATCCTTCGCGATTTCTATTAGACGTAGGATCCGCCTCAGCGCTAAACCCGTAGGATTGGTGGGCTAAACTCCGCTAAATTGTAGCATTACCTACATAGTGGGGCTGGGGGAGGGCGGGAGATGAGCGGGCGCAGAGTCACGTCGCCAGGCGTCCCAACCCATTACCCGGTCCAAACCGTATCGACAAATAACCGCCAATTATTCGATCGCTCTACAATCTTTTTACAATTTCTTCTCTTGGCCGCGGCATTATTATATTTCTATTAAGCCTTTTTTTGTAATCAAACTACTAATGATTCGATTCCATTTTCTAGGCGGACGTGCCGTCTCCGAGATGTTAATGACACTACGTAATTAGATCCGGATGGCTCGGGGGCGTTGACTCGCTGCGGTGCCCGACCGGTAGTGGGCTAGTGTCAATTTTTATAAAACTATGGTAATTTACAACATGAGGTAATTTGACGAACACGAAAGTGGAAGAATAAAACGTAACACGGTAACTGAATCAGACGCGTTGCGTTACGAGGTAGATTTAATACTTATACCTACCCTTAATGGAGCCGTGCCCAAATTAGGGCTGGTTGAATTGTGAACGAGGAAAACTCAAGTTAGAGAGGTGCCACACGGGTGTTGCCTATGAGTTGCGTAAGAGCTGCGTCATCTGAGCGGCAACGCTTTGTCGTTCTACATACAAATCTGAACGACATACCACACGATGCGTTGAAATGATGGACAGATAACAAAGATCACGAAGAGAGACGAGGTGACGAAGGCTGCGTTGAAGGTACGGAATCGCAATGCAATATTTATGTGGTTTATAAAAAGATAGCTGCTTTAACGTAGCGCTGACGCAGAGCTCGTGTGGCATTCACTACGTTGAAATCATTGCAATGCGACGACGCAGCGCAGCCGCAACGCCCGTGTGGCACCGCTCTTACAAATGCTAGTTACTAATAATTAGTAGGAATTACCCTGTTTACAGTCATAATTATACTCCTCATCAAAGATAACCTTCAAACCCAAATCAACTTCACTTTTCCTGATAAGAGGCGCAGATGCGTCCAGAATTTCCACTTAATTGAGAAGGTATCAAAATTTAACTGTCAAGAAGGTTGACCTAGGTGCCCAATGATGTGAAGTGTAATTCTAAATTGGAAAAACGGTCATCCACATTAAAACTTTCGGTAAAAGACCTTAAACGTATCAATCGAGACTGGAAATCCAGTTTAATTTGACACCCCGTCACCTGTTCTCTTTAAAAACTAAGGTACTAAGGTTTAGCTAGTGTAAACATAAGTTACCTTTAAATAAACTCTAAGTTGGACTTTACAGTAGGTGATTTCGAAATAAATAAAGATTACTGACGCAGACTTAACTAACTATGTCACTCTAGTCCGAATTGCCAATTTGACGTATTAGGCGGCAAATCAGAAAATTCTAAACTCAACTCTACCTTCATAGAGACTACAATTAGGAAATAAAGAAGAACATTTATTACTTCTAACAACAAGATACATCACAGAAACAAAATAAACAGATAAATTGACAAAATATGAGCAACAACAGAAATAAACGAAATACACAATAGACGGAACATACTTATTTAGACTGTGGTGTGTCTAAATTGCCACAATTTCTAGTTTAATATGAAAATTAGATACCTACATGCTACGCAATGTACATCAGATTATGATAATAAACAACTTTTGTGAAACTCGGCCGTGTAGGTAGTTATTTGCTATGACCGCCACTGACTCTACAAACAAACGGCCTATCTCATACGCTCATTTAGTACACATCCCTGACATTGTAAAGCATAGGTGCCTAGCACGCGCTCGACAAACAAGTTTCTCTCATGTAGCGAAGCAATTTATATCGCTTATTTTAACCATTATAGTGCAGTCGTACATATTCCAAAGTCGTCATAAACACAACTAATTAAAGTACCTACATATGTAAAGGTTATACATGGGATGTTAAGCAGTACATCAATGTGAAAGTGGAAAACATGACTTTTGTAACACAAATAAACATAACACCAAAATAAAAAAAATTATGATGAACCCAAAAATAAACATCAAAGTATTGGAGATACAACCGTACGAACACCAGTGCAACAAAAGAAAAAGGCTGCAGCTCGGCAAAATGCTAGCTACAAGTGACCAGCGCTGGTTTTCTGCTACACCTGATTCGCAATGTCATGAACATATTAAAAAAGATATTTGAGAATAAAATATCACCTCACTGTTTGAGACTACCCCCACCTTCTCCACTTCACCTGTTGGTTGGCTAGAATAAAATACTATTTAGTATTAAGCCCGCCAATTGTACAGTCTTTACAGGTACAATAAAGAATTTAATAATAATAATAACATTGCGAATCTGGTGTAGCATTCTCACATCCCTGTTGTGGGTACACACTTCTACCAATAGGGCTTTTCCCCCTTGCCATCTCTTGTCCGACATTATTAATATACACCGTCGACCGCTGAATTCACAATGCGAATATTACAAACAAGACAAGTCTGCAGTCTCAACTTTAACAGATTTCTACAAAGTTTACTCAAACTACTTGTTTTACATTTGATACAAAATTATTAATACATTTTATCACTTTAAAATTAAGAGTAATAACGTTAAAAATTATTCTTAGGCCTGCAGTACGTATTAAACAGAGTCTCCTTCAATAAAAAATCATCTAGTTTTAAAATAATTTTAAGACAGTCATAACTGAATATAAAGACATACCTACCTACATAGGTTCGTTTAAAAACCATTTGCACAGTCGTGTAAAAACATAATAGTATTAACGACAGCTGATTCGGTATGCTTCATACATCCGTTCATATATCCGTTCTTCTGGAAAGTTGTCTGCCAAACACAATTAGTACTTCCCATCGTAATTAGTATTCCCACGGCCCGATAGGACGCTCAATCCGCTATCCACCCCGTACCAAGTTCGATCGTCTGTAATTACTAAAATACTATTAACTTATGGATGATCGAACTTAGTACGGGCGGACAGCAGACTCGGTACGCTCTATACCATATCCGTTTTTCTGGAATGTTGCCTGCCGAACATAATTTGTACTAGTTCGTATTCGCTCGGTTCGATGGTACACTCAATCCGCTCTCCGGCCCGTCATGAAATCTTATTAGGTAGATATACGTATCGGTGGCAACTGATGTATTTGGTTTAAGATGACTTTAAAAACCTATTTAGAGGCTAAAAATTCCACCCATGCCGGGATTCGAACCCGCGACCTCTGGCTATCCGTGCCAGGTCCGAGGTCACGGGTTCGAATCCCGGCATGGGTGGAATTTTTAGCCTCTAAATAGGTTGTTAAAACTGTCTTTAGCACGGGTTAGTGCATTAAAAAGAATATAATTAAGATGAATTGAGAAAAGATGTTCAGAGTTTAGTTTTTTTCTGCTGCCTTCTTCTCCACTACAATACGGCCCGAAGGCAGCGGCTTACATTTTACATTGTACATTGACATTCACTAAACAGAATGTAGGTAAATTCTTTTCGTTGAGATAAATTGATTTGATTTGTTACACGCGCGTGCTAGGCACCTGTGTTCTAATGACAGAGGATGTATAGCAATCGCGCGTCAATTTGCAGTTCGCAATTAGCAATTACAAATGCTCATAAACGCCAACGTGAACCGTTTACGAAGGGCTTAATTACTGCGATTGTCCTATGCAAATGCCACAAATTAGCAATTCCACGCGCTAACTGGAAAGGTAAACGTCGTGAGGAAACCCGCAGCTTGGTTGGCGCCGCATGTATTGACTTGTCATTCCTGTGGGATAGGCCGACTAGGCTGTCAGGATGCTGGGCAAGCCTACTCCATCTAAAACAATGTCCCAGGCACTGCAGCGTCCGAGTGGTCCTTTCACCCATCTAGTAACAACTTCCACACTACACAATCACTTGACCTGATTACAAACTAGGATACCCTGTACTATGGTAACCAGGCAAGGACATCACAAACATGAAAACACACCCACTGAACGGCTAGACCAACGAGGGGCCACTGTATGAATCATCTCATTACGCTGATGTAAAGGACACAATTTTTTTTTTCGTTGTTGTTGCCTGTACGTAATACAGAGAATATTGTAAAGGTTCGAAATTTCACTGATGCTGATGAGTCGCCCATTAGCTCAGTTGGAAAGAGCGCTGGCACGGATAGCCAGAGGTCGCGGGTTCGAATCCCGGCATGGGTGGAATTCTTAGCCTCTAAATAGGTTTTTAAATCTTCTTGTCATTCAATTATTTTTTATCTAACCGGGCCATGCATGGCCAAAACAGAAAATAGAGCTCAATAATCAAAACATGGATTTGAATTGCACCGCATAATTTTAAGATTAGCCCAATGGGTAGATCTTTGGACTGGGAATGGAGATACCTACTCAGGTTCAATTCCCAGAGCGGACATGTACTTACCAATGCAATGCCTTTGTTTTGGAGGTTATGTACATTTGTAAAGTTACAGTACCAATAACACTAGCTAACGCTGATGGAAAACATCGCGAGGAAACCTGAATACCTATATGAGGTGTTCAAATACCTATACTTTATGTACACCTACCTACCTACTCTCTTCATCTTTCAGTTCTATCCATCCCAAGGTTATCTAGAAGAGATCGCTTTTAGAGATGATACCGCCAATTGTAGGAGGCGGTGGTAGCGGAGCGGTGTAGAACGCCGGCTTCTCAATCGGGAGGTCGTGGGTTCAAACCCCGGCATGTTCCAATGACTTTGTTTTCTAAGTTATATACATTTGTGAAATTACAGTAGCGATACCACTCGCCGACGGTGAAGGAAAACATCGTAAGGAAACCCTAGTGTCTGAAGTGTTAACGTACCTCAGCGCTTACAATGGCTCAACTATGAGGCTAAGTGCGGAAATCTCAGGTCTGACCGTCTGACTAACTAACCGCCAATTGTATACGGCAATACTTAAATACGTAAGCCTTTTTATGAATTTCTTTTTCTGGTGTGTACAATAAACCATTCTAATCTATCTTATCTAATACCTCAGCGCTTGAAATTACCATACCGCGGTGGGCACGCGTGGTAATTAAGCCCATACTCTCTGAGATAAGCCCTGCAGTGGGACGTTGTAAACGTCTGCGTAAAAAAAATCAAGCTCTATTCAAGTAAAACACTGTTTTATCTTCGCGGCGCTAACCTAGAAAATAACAATAGAAATCTATTGTTAGGATAACGGATGTAGGTATCAACTTTATGATTTTTAAAAGTACTAGCTTAAACGCTAACAAATGTTTGAATGGATTCAGTCAATGATGCCTTTGTTGTAGCTACTACTAGACTTTGTGGGAAGGTCCTATTATACTACAGAGGTTTTATAGTTCCCCCCATAAATTACCTACTTTATCACTTTGAAACTAAAACCAACAGAAAATGTTTACTAGCTCTGCTCGAGGGATAATTAACAGAATGTTTATTTACGGATACCTACATCCTAGACTGCAGACTGGAAAAATTTGGAAAAAAATCGGCCAAGTTCGAGCCAGACTCGCATCGGAAAGGTTCCGCAACAGTTTCTATTTATTTAGCTAATTAAATAGGTGATCAGTCTTTTTATTCAAATATACACTTTGTAAATAGAAACAAATATTTACATTTTGCTTGAAGTACATGAAATTACATTAAATATCAGATCGAATGGGTAAAGTGTAAAGATTTTGATTTTAAAAGTGTGTATTTCGATAAAAAGACGTATCAAGATTGTTTAAAATTTTTTAAGTACCTAAACAAATGACAGTCTTTAAGCAATGTCAGCTAAGCAGTTAAGCATGACAGTAAGGTTCGCCACTGTCTTACAATCCTCCACCAACCTGAACTTGGCCCCCGTGGTGGAGTATGGCCTAACCTTCCTGCGATGCAGGAAGAGACCCGTGCCCCAGCAGTGGGGACATACAAGGGGTGATAACGATAACACGTCGAAGGCTAGTAGGTAGGTACTTCCATCCCTAAAACTGACTACTTCGTCTGTGGTTATTGCCGTAGTTTAAGTTGTTACGCTTTTGTTAACAAGGAATTAGTTTTAATTGCCTGTTAGAAAGCCGTCTGATCCTTTACTAGGAAGGCCCAAGGGCACCCGACGAAAACAATTCTTTAAGCTAAAGACTCCTTAATTTGAGAATAACTCGAATCACAGTATCACTGAGAAGTTTTTGTAAAGTCTGGCGAGACCGACACTTGTTGAATCTATTGAAACAATAATCAGGTAGGTACAAACAATGGCCGGTTAGGGCAAAGTTGAATACCATTCCATTGTATGCGCGGTGCACCACTTAAATTCGTCGAATAACTCCGTCAGCTGTTAAATTTCGCGGGAATTCTATACAGGGCGTCCCAAAGTTATGGGCCATGAAGGGAAAGTACCTTAAATATCCTAGATAGGGTATTTTGCTGAAATGAGACTTTATGTTATTTTAAAAAGTTAGTAATTCTGCATTCCAAGATTTTCTAAAAAATACTTGCCTCGTCTGGGAATTAAACCGACTTAAATGTAAAAAAAAACACCCCTACTTTTATGATGCCAATCGAAAGAATAGAATAAAAATAATAACTCTTTTTAAGTAACATAGTATTTTAAAAGAAAGGAACAGCGTGAAATTAATAATTTTTATCAAATTAAAAACATACATGAAATTGCCGTAGTCCAGCAGTGGACTAATATAGCCTGAAGGAGAAGGAGGAGGAGGAGAAGAGTTTAACACTTTTCCACGCAATTAATCCCTGCATTAACATACTCAAGTCCCTGTACAGTCGACAGCACATCAACTTTAACACGCAAGCATTCTTCTCAGTTACGTAACGGGCGAAGGTTGCAAAGGTTGGCCACAGACAGTTGACATCCTAAATGGGGCACTGTATAGGTACGTTTCTATGATAAAATCCCTGAAGATATATTAAATTTGACTAAAACGCACTTTGTGCCAAAAGGGTTACTATGATATTAAGGATTAGTTAGATGACAATGATGTCTAGAATTAAAGTCAGTACAATGCGTGAGTTCTGTGTTTTATAGGTAATAATAATGTAAACTGTTAATTAAGGGTTTTTTTTTAGTAGGACAGGTGACACTTGGTAAGCGAAGACGAGGTCTACGATGTTACTTGCTTACCTTTCAAATGCCGGTTAACTCTACTTTTAAAGACACCTAGTTTATTTTGTAATATTCAATAAGTCACAGATTCTATGCAATTTGGAATAAAATATTTTGTTTGTTTGTTAAATGTTTTATACTATTTGGCCCGTCGCCGGGCGTGTGCTAAGTAGACTCTACTCGTTAGAGTGCGCGTGTGCGAGGCTAGGCGGATGCTGAGACGCAGGCGAGGCAGCACAGCGCAGCGCAGATTTTGTAAAGCATGAAACGTCATTGAGTTACGTACGCGGCGGGCGCAGTTACGTGCGACGCAGACATGTGTCTGTCCTGCTGTGCGTTTCGTTGTAGAGCCGGCACAGATTTCTGCGCGACGCGTGCACGTCGAGGCGTGTTTAATAACAATTTTGTTTTAATGACAGAACATTTAATGGAATTAGTTCGCTGTGAACCTTGTTTGTATGAAACAAATCATCCAGACTATTCAAAAAAGACATTGAGAGAGTTATTATGGGTGAGAATTGCCAAGGAATGGAGCGAATAGTTGCTTCGTAGCATGCGAGTCCTAGCAGCTACGGCACTTTGTTACCGAAAAGCTGCATTTTATGATGAAAGCAATCCGTTTTGCACATTGATATTAGGGACAAAAATAAGCGATTTGACCCGCAGCAGCACAAGTTTCACAATTAGGAACAAAGAGCACTTCTTTGAAAAACACTGAAAATTTCGTGACTCGGTTTTTTTTATAAAAAAACTTCGAAGTTTTTTTTTTAAATAAGTGGCGCCACCTTTGTTCCTCAGGAATATAAGTGTTGTTGCAGCGGTTAAAATAGTTTATTTTAATCACTACTATCACTACGCGATATGGCGAGCTTCCATCACAAAACTAAGTTCCTTTTCTTTACAGTTACTACGACGCGAGAGCAATGACCCCGCTTTTCCAGCACACATAAACCTAAATATTTCCTAAACCATTAAAGATATTGGCTTGATCTTTTTTTTATTAATTGCAGTATTAAATTTTTAACAATATGAGTTATAAAAAACATACTCTTTCTATACAATTTTTATGCATGAATCAGTGAAAACTAAAAATTTACAAAAAAATTGTTACAAAACGTAGGATTTTTGGCAGTTGTCATGGTTTTTTATTTTCTTTACATTTTTTAATGTCACATTAAGTAATTGCCTTTCGATTAAGATATTAATCATTGCAATCGGTTCATCTGTTAGCGTCTCAGAATTTTTAAAAGTGTTTTTCAAAGAAGTGGCGCCCTCTCTATTCCAAAAGGGTGAAACTTATGCTGCTACGGGTCAAATCGCTTAGTTTTGTCCCTACTATCACTGTAGAAAACGGCTTGCCTTCATCGTAAAATGCAGCTTTTTTTTCATAGCTGCTATGACTATGCGGAGGGGGCGTATGTCTGCCTCAACTGCCCTGTCCTGTACTGAACTGTGCTGTGCTGTACTGCGTCGCCTGCATTTCAGCATGCGCCCAGCCTATAGATTGGTGTGCTGTCGAACGTAGAAGCCATATCGTGACCACATTACAGCCGTAGCCGATGCCGGCACTCTGCCAATTAGAGGTTCAATCACCGTCGTCAATGAGCAGGGAGGGCGGCGAAAAAACGACCATTGTGCGAACCGTCGTGTTTCAATTTGTGAAATTGATTTGTGATGCGGTCAACAGCATTGCCGTTGCGTAGAATTGACTAGAATTGTGCCTGTAATGTGCGCACAACAGTACCTAAGTAGTTGGGCTGCAAGTTAGCTTGAAGCTACCCCTCTTTGACCACTAATGACTAAGAGGCCGCGAGGAGCATCGCAAATTGTTTTGTTTTTCTCATACATGTCATAGTCAAAAGTTAAAAGAATTTAATTCACTATAAAAATAAAATGTTTACTTAATAAACGTCAAAGCTGTTAGTTTCACAATTAATAGATTACGTGGAGAAGAAACTAACAAAGAAACTTCTAATTTAATCTTTTCAAAACAGATTTAAACTTAATTAACAAAGTTTTCAACTTAAAATTTACACTAGACATAATCGTCCCCGTTAACATTATTTTAATACATGTACCTATAGTCTGTTAGCTTTTAGAATATACCTCAGCTACTATCGGATATATTGGTGTAATAGAAATATCGGAAGTAATATGACACTTAATTTCGAAAACGGTACTAATAAGACACTTCATTTCGAAATCAGAACTCGGTTATCAGTACGAAAACGGGCGAAAATTGGCGAAAGCCGAAGCCTATTCTAGAGCCCGAGGTATGTTCTAAAAGCTAACAGACAATGCCACATTACTTTACTCTCGCCTGTATCCTGCAAGGGTCCGATAGCGGTGGTACCGAAGCGATGGTAGCGGAGCGGTAGAACGCCGGCATCCCCATGGGAGTGGTCGTGGGTTTGAATCTAGACGCTGAAGCTGAAATTTTGTACAGAGGTTAAATCAATGTAGGCAAGGAATAAGACCGGATTATTTGAAATTCAACCCCTAAGGGGGTGAAAAGGGTTGCCGTAATTTGTATGGGAGGTGCAAAAAATATTGTCTAATTTTCTTGAAACTTAAAATAAATACTCTTCAACACAATTTATTGAACACGTGTTTCGCCGTTTTTTTTAAATTTAACGCTTAAGGAGGTAAACGGGGTTACAAAGACCTAAACTCCACGCGAACGGGCGAAAGCTAGTTCTCTAATAGAAATCCGCAGACGAAAAGTGCCTACAGGATTGTATTTTTGAGCCGATGCTGTCTGCTGTCTGTCTAGGTACTTGTCTTGACCGTCTGTTTGTCTTGCTTTTAAAGGGCTGTATCTCATTGAGCCTTACAATGAAGTGAAAAAATTCACGGAACGATTGACCATTAAATATGTAAAAAAAAGTGTAACTATAAAAGTATAATAAAATGATAAAGGGGCCTATCAAACACGACACGAGTGTATGAAGGTTTTTTTTTCTTTATCATCATCGTGGAATCATCCAAAATTTGCACAAGTTTGATTAATTGATTATAGTCCGTCCCTTATAGTATAACAAGAAGTAAATAAAAGCATGACCTTAAAAATGCAGACATTTCAACCCACATTCCAAAAGCATAAAACCTAGGTCAGTTACAAAAGGCGTTGAATAAAAAGAAACTCAGTGGTGATAGATAATTGTAGGTAAATGAAAAAAAAAAAAAGAAAATTGGTGATCATTTTGAAGCGAAACTAACCGGTTTCTTATTAGTCTTATGAGATCTGTTATTGTTTATTTGTTGGTATAGTCTTGGTCTTGGATATAAGAGTATAATAAAATAACGAGGAATCAAACACGAATCGACTTTTTGAAGGTTTTTTGCTCTATCATCATCGTGGGGTCATCCAAAGTTAACACAAGTGTAATTATAGTCCCTACCCTATAGTAAAACAAAGAGTTTATTGAAGCATAACCTGAAAAATGCAGTCAATTCAACCAAGAAATTCCAAGAAATTCAAACTCAGGTCATTTACAAAAGGCGTTGAATGAAACCAAACTTAGTGATGATAGATAGATAGATAGTCAGATAGATAGAGAACACTTTATTGTACATAAAAAACGTTATTGGTGATCATTGTGAAGCGAAGCTAACAGCGTTCTTATTAGTCTTATGCTATGTAATATTGTGTTATCTTCTTGTTCTTGTCTTGGTTCAGGCTATTATTGCAAAGTAGATAGAAGTAGGCGTGTAAAGAGGGAGTTTCAGAAAGTTAGATAGAAAATACTGACTTTACACAGCTTACGTACAAACACAATTTTAGTCATCAAAGCTCTCATGTCAAGTGACATCTTACATTAAACGGGTGCATATCGAACCAAAAATGGTTTGGAAAAATAGAACCGAAAACCTTACACCGCATTAATCCTCAACAGTATCGCCGTATCATAAAAATAATATCAATTATTAAACAAAATGGTCATTTACACAAAAAAAAACACAAAAAACAAAAAATAATAATTAGCCAAACAGCCTCGAGACATATCCGATCCAAAGATAACCAAAAGTTACTTTTATTTATTATTATAATAATATAATGCCTAATTCACTTATTACAACCATACTAAGTTATACACAAAACATGTAACAGGTCATTACATATGAAATAACATGTACAAAGGCAAGCTTAAGTGAATATTACCTACTTACGTGTAATTATTACTGGAGAATCCGGCCAGAATGCACTGTGATTCGCAGATAATAACCATGGTGATCATGGTAAGTAGAGACGGAGCTCCCGCTGGCACCTCCTTGTCTCTGACTGCCGGGAGAGCGCGCGGCGCCCGCGCAGACACACAGGGTGCGGGGGCTGGTAATACTGCGGCGGGGGTTATCAGATTCCTGCGCCGCCTTGGTGTTCTTTCGTCGACAACTCTGTGGCCTCAACGAGCTGCCATCATTGGGAAACTGGGATCCCTTCAGGAGGCCCGCAGCTAGCCTTCTGAAAAGAGATAAGAGGGAAGAGCGAGTGATCGTGCTCTGCCACTATAAAGGGAAATTTCCCGCCAGGCAGATCGTATGCCTAGGGACGGCCTGGCCGAGTGTTGTTAGTCGGACGTTATATTTATGGTATTATATCATTGAAACACTTTGATTGGGCGATGCAGTAATGTTGGAGTTTGAAGTGCGCACGCAGAGTTGACATGTGCTTGCCACAGAGATAGGCTTGTTGGAGAAAACTCACAGCTCCACTACGTACAATGGCCCAATCATGAGGCTAAGTGCGGAAATCTCAGGTCTAACTAACTCCGTGGTCTAACACAATAAGTCTTTCAATACTACTTCTGTACCTATATCGAAAGCCGTGTGCCACGGAAAGTCTTGATAGTACCTTCATGCCTTATGATGAGACTATGACAAAACGATAACCAATTACTAGTTTTTATTAAGACAATGTTTTTGTTGTTATCATTAACATGGTTCTTAGACATGTTTTTTTAAAATTGCTTGCACCGCTTTTCAGCAATTGGTAGATGAAATTAAAATGTTTTTGTTTTTTTTTTACATTTATTGTAGTAGTTAAACGTAAAGTCCAGTTGCTTTAATAGAAATTAAATTAAATAGATGTACGGTCGCCTGTGTACAGTCGCCTTATGAGGCCGCCGGCCTGATATCAACCCTTGTTTGTCCCCACTGCTGGGCACGGGTCTCTTTCTGCATCACAGGAAGGTTAGGGCATACCTACTCCACCGCGGGGGCCAAGTCCGGGTTGGTGGAGGATTGTAAGACTGTGGCGGGTCTTACTGTCAGAAGTTATCAAGCTGCCCATTAAGGCCTCTGACATGACTAAAATACCATGTGTAAAATAACTAATGTATAAAATAAATAATTTATTTTTTGTGTAGAAACTCTCTGCAATGTTGGAAAGTGCTTCCAATTGATAAAATAATATAAAGTAACAAACATTAAAAATAAAAAAAATCTTACATTATTTTTCTAACCATTTCCCGTGCTCTTTCTTCAGGCGTTCATCTCGTTTGATTTACATTTTTTTTTCGGCTTTTGTTGGCCATTGCGATATAATTTGTCACAGTTTTTCGATGTTTATGTTTAACTCTAAATAAAGTGAGTACTACACTACTCTAAGCAATGATTATTTACAAAATTTAAATCGCGAACAGCGGAGAAGCGCCGTACAGACCTCTGTCTCTTATTAGAGCTCAGCGGGCACTGCCCGTGACCGACAATGACAAACATATACGCTGCTCGGAGGAAAACGCGATGACAATAGTACGCGCAAAGTTAATTAATTTGTTAAAAAACAACCGCGACAGTAAATAGAAAACTGAATTACAAAAATCCGCATCTCTAAATTGTTTATTCAGAAAAAAAACACAGCTGATGTATGTGAAGGCGTTGCTGAGTAGGTACTGCCGAAAAAACTCATAAGTAAGACTGTAGTTTGAAATTAATTTCAATCGAGAAAATTATATCCAATTGCGTTATCCAATTGACAAAACCTAGAGAATATAGTCTAGAATAACATAGTCTGAAATCAAATCTATAAATCCTGTATCAATGTAATACGAGCAAATGAAAAACTCCTAACATCAGCGTTCTAGCGCCTTAACTCTGCTTACTTATAACTTATGTCTTGAGATATTTTTCCAGCAAACCAAATAATTTGGTTATGCTTCTATTTACGTCTTGTTATACAATAAAGTAGATACAACAAGACACTTGTTTCATTAAGACAATATTTTTGTTGTTATCATCAACATATAGAAAAAAAATTGGCCTTTTTGCATCTACTTAATGAGATGATTTATACAGCGTCCAGTGGTATCTTCACTCACACTAGATGGGTGAAGGGACCACTCCGACGCTGTAGTGCCTGGGTCATGGTTTTATAGATGGTGTAGGCTTGCCCAGCACCTATACCATCCTGACAGCTTAGTCGGCCTAGCCCACAGGAAAGACTAGTCAATACGTGCGGAGCCAACCAAGCCGCGGGTTTCCTCACGATGTTTTCCTTCACCGTTAGCGTGTGGTATTGCGACTGCAAATTCGCAAATGTACGTAACTTTGAAATTAAACAAAGTCATTGGTACATGCCCGCACTCGGGATCGAACCTGGGGCTCTCGCTTGCCAGTCTATGGTTCTACCCACTGAGCTACCACCGCTGTAGAAAAATAGAAAAATAGCGTTAACTCTGCTTATTTACATCAGAAGAAAGAAGCCGAAAACACATTAACAGAACAGTTTCACAGGCACAGTAAAACAAAACAGCAACTGTTACACCAAGCAAGCAACATTTACAAGGCGAGCTTATCTCTGGAGATATTTGTTCCAGCAAACCAAATAAATTTGGATTGGCATTACCTTTTGTCTTTATGCTTAGTGATAGCACAACGCTGATGATAACACCAAAAACGACGTCTATCACAGTCTTTCTTCGATATCAACCCTTGTATGTCCCTCTTTTGGGGCACGGGTCTCTTCCTGCATCGCTGGAAGGAGGCCATACTCCTCCACGGGCGCCAACTCCGGGTTGGTGGAGGATTGTAAGACAGTGGCGGGCCTTACAGCCTTACTCTGACGTGGCTTAACGGCTGCCGATAACCGGCACCAAGGGCTTAACGTACCTTTCGAACACGGAAGCGCTCGGAAAAAATGCCACTAGCGGTAATCACGGGACGGTAACCCGTCCTCCACCTGATCGCGGCTGTTGTTGCTTAACTCAAGTGATTGATTCCAATCTCTCGGTTCGACTAGGCTTGAGCGCTTAGTCTTTCTTGTTAATATAATAATGGGTTTTTGTAGTGCCATCTAACATTGCAAGCGAAAAAAACTTAGCTACCTACTTTTACAAACACAATTTTTAGACCTCTCAAAGCTCTTATTACATGCCACATACGTATCAATATCGAACCAAAAGTAACTTTTTTTAGTTGGATACAGGTATGTGCTACCTCAATTTCCTACGCTATTCCTTAACCAGAGCTAGCGTGCAACAAATTACACCTCAACAACGTAATTACAATTTCTCTAACATCGAACTAATAGAGTTAATAAAAGCATTATTTGCATAAACAATACGGAACTCCATACAACCCTAGCCTATTAGGAGGCCTCTCATTTTTGCAATTAAAGTTAATTAAACTACGATATTGTATAGGTCTTCTGTCAAGAAGTAAACATTGTAGGTTTGTGCTAAACAATGTACGTTTGTGCTTACAATGCATCAATACATTGGTTCTGGCCCCACATCGGAATCACTCCAAATACTCGTATTTATAGAGTCAATGAAAATACACTGAAGCTCCTGCACTATTAATTTAATTAACCTGCACCTCTATACACAAGATTATGGGTGCCTAGTACCTGCTACCGTGCTACTATAGTACTCTATCTATTGAAACGCTTATTTAAAACAATACTTTATTTTTATTAACTCTTTTTTATCGAAACCCCAACCTATATAGCTCCCTCTTGACTCGACTGACACCTTAGCAAACGTAACGATTTCCTTTAAAATAATTCAAACTTGACTCGACGGCTGTGCCGGCCAGCTATAATAAAGAAGTATGAAAATAAAAAAAGAAAAATATTTATTTGTGTAAAAATAAACAGTTTCACCGAAATTACATTATCGTTACACTACTTAGTTTTAAAGAAGATCTAAGTATTAGGTATTAATTTATCTTAAGTAATTGTCTTACCATCTTTGTCAAAAGTCTAGTGAGACGCTAGCGATACATCTGAGCAAGAGACCTATTCCGCTAATCGCCCCGCTAACAAAGTAGACAACGGGGAAGATTATCAACAATTATAACCGACCGCGAGCTCATGTCTTCGTGACGACAAGGCTGTTGTTAGCTTAACCGAGGGACCAACGTATCTTTGCACCCAGCTTAAGCAAAAAAACGGCTCTCCCACATGGAAATAAGGCCTTCGAGCGCTGTAAGAGTTAACTGGCAGGTGTTTAAACTCGTGTCGCCAACTGCCAGCTCCTCGTCATTTCATTGCCACGTTAACTAAACAAAGAATGAGGCAATTTTCTTCTAAACACTCGTTGTGACTTACCTGCTAAATGGTCTGTAAAGACGCGAAGGAAAGTATCGCGATGTTAGAATATTGACAAGTATACAGAATAAGGTTTTTTATGTAGCCTCCATGATTGGCAGTCCTAATGCATGTTAAAGGCCTCCACCCTTTTAGACCAAGATTTTCGGTCTTTTGCCACCTCTAACCAGTCCGGCAAGAATCTGTCGAAATCATACTGCCAGCGTCTACTCGGCTACCTCTGTTTGCGAGGATCACTTGATAAGACTGTGTAAGTGATGCAATTTACTTAAGCCAGATGTCGCTGCCTGTACTTAATACAGAGAATAGTGTAAAGAGGTTCGAAATTTCACTGATACTGGTGATTAGCCCATTAGCTCAGTTGGATAGAGCGCTGGCACGCATAGCCAGAGGTCGCGGATTCGAATCCCGGCATGGGTGGAATTTTTAGCCTCTAAATAGGTTTTTAAGACTGTGTATTGAATTTTATCTTCATTGAATTTTCGTGCCTGAGTGCACGAAGGAAGGCTTATAGGTACTCGTATCCTGTTGACTGTACTAAATCGTATGCTCTCTAATTAGTGTAGAGTGAAATAAAGAATTTAGTATTGATTTAAATCCCCTAAGAAGCTCGTAGGTTAGCTTGCAAAAAGCAAAACCAAGGAAAGGATTTTAGAAATTGTAACATTGCAAAATCTTGCAAGAAGTTTTCAAATTAACATAAAGTTTATTGGAGTCATTGACACTAACAGAATCTATGTACATACTCGTATTATGAGCTACCCCTCAGCTTAGTTCTTATCGCGTTGAATGCACCAACTGTTCTAGATCTTTCAATGACATCCAAATGACTACCTATCCTTGGCTATTTACATGGCCATCACGTTGTACGAAAAAAAGTGTCACGCTCGCACGTTCATCCAACTCAACGCCAAGAAATACCCCCCTTTATTCAATAGTAGCACTTATCCGTCACAATTCAAGATCTAGCTTACCTTGGGCTATTATGTAGAAAAAATCTATTTCGGGACCTGCGGACAAGAGTTTTTTTTTGCAAAACACTAATATACATTACCTAAACATTTGCGTTTTATGTTCACTTGAAAGCGTCCTCAGATGATTTTCCAGAACAAATCAATGCCTAATTTTCGAAACGGTCTAATAGTGGTTTCCCTTGCTGAAAAGAGAAATCGTATTTCTTAATGATTCGCATTACTCATACATAGTTATTATTATACGGGTCTAATCGTAATCACCCCAATACAAGTAGTCCCAAGTTTAGCGTGAATTGATCATTTTTCAAATACAATCAAACTTTGTCAAAGCTAAGTTTTGGCAAAAGAGCTTAGGAACAAATAGGGTTCATTAATATTATTATACTCTTTATTGCCAATTAAAATATTGTACAATATCAATAGGCTGGCTTAATACTAAGTAGAATTTTATTCTAGCCAACCAAGGGATTTTATGGTGTAAAAAGTTATATTTCATTTTCAGTCAACCCCTCGGCCTACTGCCCCAGCAGTAGCCCTAGGTACATATAGTGTCTTTCCTGTCGCGCTATCTGCGGAAAAGGATTTCCGCGCACTTTTTAAATCTAATGTTGGCAGGAATCGCCACTGATTGGGTTCCAAGCGATGGATATCGTAAACGTCACTAACCAAGCGAAATGGTGGAGCGACCTCATGACCTTTCTACAGGGTTAGCAGCACGTAGCACAAACAGAAAGGAATGGAGAGCTAAAGGGGAGTCCTTCCTTAGTCCAGCATAGGTGCACAATCAAGTCTACATCTACATAAAAATGAGGCTTCTTTAAACTAACCCGTACTTTTTGCTTCTGATCGCATGTTGAAAAGTTTGAACACAACATCTTCGGAGCGTTATAAGATGGCACATTTGATAGTCAGATTCTACAGAACGGGCCACAATAAACGATTCAGTTAGTACTTTATATTCCTTGCATATTAAATGAGTTACAATATCAACACAAATTACCTTAAGATTTGACTGTGAGATGTATTTATGACTTGAAGTAAAGTCTCGTTGCTGGATGGAAAATTCCGGCATGGATTGGAAACCATATACATGTATGAAGTTTGGGAAGAAAACTGTGTTTTCAATGATCGGTGGTTTTTAAAATAGAAATTCGAAAAATCGTCAATGTTTTCAGTTACATCTAAAAATCACATAGGTACACATTAATGGTAAAAACAAATGTTTGTCATATTAACTTTTGTTATATTAGCTGCTTATTGGCAACACGTCTTCTTTTAAAACAGAGGTCACGGGTTCGATTCCCACTGGAAGCTACTGTACCTGATTTATACAAATTGCGTCAGCCTGAATAACTTTCCATGTTTGTGATGTCCTTGCCTGGTTAGTCTTGCTCAGGGAACTATTTTGAATCCGTGACAAGTGATTGAGTTACATAGAAGTTCAATATTAAATTGAATACTAATATTAGTTTGAATATTGAAAACTAAGTGAAATATTGTATTTTTTAAAACCTATTTAGAGGCTTAAAATTCCACCCATGCCGGGATTCGAATCAGCGCCCTCAGGCTATCCGTGCCAGCGCTCTTTCCAACTGAGCTAATGGGCGACTCACCGGCATCAGTAAAATTTCGAACTCTCCGTATTACGTACAGAGTATTATAAATATTCTGACTAAATATTCTGGCGAAAAAGTTCTGACTTGGCGACCACGGACTGGACGCAGCGTGGGCAGGCCCACCAGATGGTCTGAAGACCTGGTAACGGTGGCGGGGAGTCGCTGGATGCAGACGGCACAAGACCGTAAAGCTTGGAAAACCATGAGGGAGGCCTATGTCCTGCAGTGGGCTTCAAAAAGCTGATGATGATGAAATTGATGAAATATTCTATGAAATTATTTAGATATTTGCAATTCAAAGCATCACTTTGATTTGTAGAATTTACGAGTAAGTAAGATATTTCTAAACTCAAAATAAAATTATCTGTTAAACTTGCAAGCAAAGAGTATATAACCATTGCAAGGATTTAACAATCTGTGATGTTTATTTGTCGTACAAGTCTTAAAATCACTGATCCTCTATTCGGGGTCTAAAATGTAGCTGATATCAAGCATAACATTGATATTAATATTCATCCGTGATTTGTTTGACGCTTGAAGATTAGTTCGGAGATTTACAGGTATTTAGCAGGTCACCAACTTGTTATAAAGACTTTGTAACATAACAAAAAAACTTACCCCCAGTTTCTCGTACACTAACAATCTGTTAATCTACTGTTAACGGCAGTCAAATGTTTTTTTGTATGTACTTTGACCAACTGACATTTGTTAACAGTAGATTAACGGCTTGTTAGTGTACCAGAAACTGGGGCTAAGTCTTCTTAATAAAATAAGCTCGTAAAGATACTCAGTATATATATGAAGCATAAAAGTTTCACCTAACACACGATAATATCAACATCAATAAGTGATGACTTGGTCATTAGGATTAAGATAACAGTCTTAGACTCGACTTTTGTCTCCCAGTAAAGTTTCATGTCCCTTTTTAGGCTACCTCCGGAACTTTAACATTAGGTATTGCCTTTTTTGGAAGTATACAGAAGAACAGTCTATGCCTTCCATGCTAGTCCGTCATCAGAAGAGGGATTCTTATGGTCATAAGAAGCGGCATTTTAGTGGCCTCAGCCAGCACTACACGAGGCAGGGGCCCGCATATCCGCCACATCCTAATTGAGCTTATTGCCGCGCGCTAAATAGTCGAGATTGGACTCAATCCCGGCCGTTATCTGATCGAGACCGATTGGACCCGATCGCTACCCATGCCACCCTTATCACAACGTGCATAAGTGTGAAAATCGAACAGACAGGTATACTTACCTTGCAGTCTATATCGATAGGACAATAAGGAAGTCTGTTCGGCCCTTGCCCTTCCCGCCACCGACGGGATATTGGATTAAAGTGACGAATGCCTAATGCCGAAGCTAGCAATTGTTTTCGAATGATTTTAAATTGTTTTCGGAGACTGTGATTGGTTTGGTCACTTCGTATTCATTGGATGTTTATGTTACAAATGTGTAAGCGGGATTCCATAAGTTTTCCTATTTTCCTCTACTTACGAGTAATCGTCAGGAGGTTAATTTAATTTCATTGAGTGTGAGAATCCCTTGTAGGTAGGTACGATTGACGCTTTTGTGAAATATTGGGGTCAGTGGAGCTAGCTTTTGTTCGAGGCCCATACCATTGTTTGACTTGTTCATTTAACTTGTGAAGTGGAAAGAATATTACGGCAATAGATTTGATATCAATGGAAGCGTAACAAGCTACGACCAAAATGTTAGCGTTACAAAAAAAACCGGACAAGACTAGTGTGAGAAGGAGTCGCGCCTCAGGGTTCCAAACAACCGATTACAAACTTAACTATGCCGTTAAAATATGGTCACTCATACAATCTGAATAAACATGTAATTTGTAATACTCGCAGTATTTTTTTGTTAGTAAACTACGAACTATCGATTTTTTTACTTGTGTTCCTTCAAGGAACCTGTAAATCCATGAACTTTCGTGGATTTACAGGTTGAGTGTTGTTAGTGATCAGAGTGACATATAATAGCTATAATATCATTTGATTTCCAAACTTATTTTTTTATTTAAAAACCTATTTAGAGGCTAAAAATTTCACCCATGCCGGGATTCGAACCCGCAACCTCTGGCTATCCGTGCCAGCGCTCTACCAAACTGCAAAGTAGGTAGTCGGAGCTCTAAGTGATGCAATTTGCTTAAGCCAGATGTCGCTGCCTGTACGTAATACAGAGATTAGTGTAAAGAGGTTCGAAATTTCACTGATGCCGGTGAGTCGCCCATTGGCTCAAATGGTAGAGCGCTGGCACGGATAGCCAGAGGTTGCGGGTTCGAATCCCGGCATGGGTGAAATTTTTAGCCTCTAAATAGGTTTTTAAATTTGTCCTTACGGGTTAGTGCATTAAAAATAAAAATAGTATAATTATTTTTTTATGCTTTTAAGGGGCTGCAGGCCTTACTTGCGTGCTTCGCAAGGCACGTTAAGCCGTTGTGCCGGCTGTCATGTAATAGCAGTAGTCAAGCCGTGTCAGAGACCTTATGGGCGGCTTGATAACTTCTGACAGTAAGGCTCGCCACTGTTCACCAACCCGGACTTGGGCCCGTGGTGGAGTATGGCCTTACCTTCCTGTGATTCAGTAAAAGTCCCGTGCCCCAGCAGTGGGGACATACAAGAGTTGATATCGTGGCCTTACTTATGTAGTACTTATTAATTTCAACTCTGTAGCTACAAAAGTAGGTACTTCAGAAAACAGATCTTCAATGACACACTTATGAGGCAAAGAAACAAAAATCAAAGCGATAAGAGTTCTGTTTCCGTTTGTTTTGCTGTACGGAACCCTAAAAAGCGGGAAATGCTCTGAGACGCCTATCGGACTTGATTTTAAGGGCTCTCCAGACAATATGCTGGCCTCATTATAAGGGTCCTTTGTCCTAAGAACCAGTTCTATTTAGCAAGAGCAACGACACATACAAAGAGTGTATCGAAATGCCCCCCTCAAAATGTTGCCCTTACGTTCATGAACACTTGAATCTTCAGACATAATGCGCATTAACTTTGCGTTAATTGAATGGGCCTGCTTTATTTCAATTCATACTTTTTATCTGGATTTCCTTTGTCTGAGCTCTTTTACGCACTACGCAGTCGCTGAGTGCATTTTAAGTAACAATATTCTTTAATACTGACTAAGATCTGTCCTACAATTTTCAAGTGTCGTTTTATTGTTTGATACTCGCACTTATGCAGCAAACACAATAAGAACTGAACACAGGATACCACTATTCCAAAACTCACGTGTATGTGGTTTACCCTAAAGATAACAGTCGTTGGTGACCAAACTGATAACGGTGTAAAGACTATTTGTATGTAACAGTAACTTCCACACAATCTGATATCACTTCTTGCCATATTTAAACTTACTGTAGTTTCTAAAACATAATAAAAGTGTATGCAGTCTACATGAGCTGATTTTTTATTGAAATGAAATGGAATAAAATGAAAGGAAACGAAACAAAACGAAACGAAAAGAAACGAAACCAAAAAAAAATTAAATAAATACTTTTAATTCAAGTAGCGCAGAAACTGCGGCTTAATGAACGTTACAATTCAAATCAGGTGTACATTTCAAAATACAGATAATTTTGGAGAAAAATGGACGAAAAAACTCTAAACTTAGTGGCTAGTGGGTCCAATCACATAGCATGAAGAGGCCCAGCCAGCAGTAATTGTCAATTACACTGACCTGCAAAATTAAGTACTACACTTTAAAATATTTTCTTTTATACTAAACTACCCAGTAAAATTGAGGTTAAGTGTCTTAAAAGAAGATTACCGACTATGAAATTTTTGTACACAAAATTATACTCTTTTTCCGAGTCTTTTTTTAATTTTTTGTATTTATTTTTAGTTTTGTTGGGGTATGGGTCTCACGGGGTCATACGTGGTGAGACCCCTGTAGTGGGGACATACAAGGGCTGATATCGATCGATGATACTTAGTTTTGCAGGCCAGTGTAGTTGACGATGAGGCTGATGTTTACCCAGGTAAAGATGCAGATATACATAGAGAACACTTCACTGGACCTAAAAAGGAAAGTACACAAATATAATCGAGATCTAAGTCTGCACTTAATGTAGGGCGCATTATCTCTGAATAATTCTTAGCACCGCGAAACAGTTCGGATGCTGAGCAATGCATCGCGTGATCCAACCATCAATGCACTGTTTAGTTACCATTACACGCTTAATGAGAACTCTAATTGACTCTCCGTGACCCTGTAATTAATAACCGCAAACATACACTCAGATACGCATTGCGCAAGGCACAGCGCTTTGTGAAACAGTGACGACGGAGGCACCTAATTGTGGACTCCGGCTATACAGTAATAGTTGCGCCAAGTAAACGTTTAATTAAGGTCCCTGTAACGCAATTTCACGCATCCATGGTTTGAGACCAGAGCGTTTAAACGTTCTGTGCCAGCACTCCGCGGAATGATAAATAGATTTCACTTCTGACCCGAGAAATTTAATTGGATAACGAAACAAAAGTTTCGCCTCAAACCTAGACCTCACGTTTGTAGTTTTTGATAGTGCGATAAACAAATTTTACAATTAAGTGTTGCAGAATGGTCCGTTATAACCTGAACAAGCGAATTTAATTTGTGACCAACTCTGAAATTCCGAACGATGCTCAATTGTTGCAGCTGTCGTTATCGCTGCTAAATAGAGAATTGCTCTGTAGAGAATGTGTAATATAGTTGATTTTTCTTGTATTTTTTTAAAGATATTCTTATATATGAATTTGTATTCATGAATAAATTAACCCTCTATAAGTTCCACCGGACCCGTATACTGCAACAAATTCATTAACGGTTTAGCCATGAATTTTTGTTTGTAGCTGCTAACTTAAAATAACGTTTTAAATCGATTATCCATCGAAACTATCAGTACTGAATGCCAAGGCCAAAGCTTTTTAAAGCTTAAAATTCTGGTAAAAGACGATTTGTACTTCAAAATCTGCTAGTAGTTTTACGGTCACTACTTGTAATTAATTCCTACAAAATGGTGGTATTGGCACGTTCGTGTCGTAACAAAAATGAAAACCTTGTTTAAAAAAATCGTCCGCCGGTAGTAACAATGGTGGCGAATTTGTCTTATTACGCCTGCACGTGACTGCAGCCCAAACAAAGCGGCGCAATCTCGTGTGTCACCCCGGCTCTTTATTTTCCATCCATTTTCAGTTTTTATACACTTATCGATTCGCCTTTTTGCCCCAAAACGTGACACCTTCGGACCGGTGCTACGTTTTCCATATTTTAAACAATAACCGCTCGTGAAAACCTCGAGATCGAGCGTCCCGTTTAACATAGGACCTTGTGCTCACGTGCCTCTACAGAGGAGGAATTGAAGCCATGGCTGCTCAGGTGGAATAAATTTACACTTGCATTTCGTTATTGAGTTTCCAGATTTGACGTTTCGATCGACAATCACGATCACATGGGTTAAAGATAGCCGACAAAATGACAAATTTTTGTTTGGACTATTCGATATCGTTGTCAACGAACGTCAAATCTTGAAATCAACATTGACCGTCCGTGTGTCTATAAAACTTTTTTTTGTATCTATTGATCTCAGATAGAAGGAGGTAAAACGATGGCAGAATTGGCTTCAACGTCACTCACTAATCTAAGACTGCTTTTAACCAAACGCATTCTGATCTATTAATTTTCTTTTGTTTCATGTACACTCTACTATGACTGCCAAATAGTATAAGTATGTATTCACATTGACTACTAATTAGCTTATTAACATATCACCAGAAAAAAAGTAATAGGAACTACTTGTGAATGTAGGCATGTTACCCTCCTCAGTCCTGATCTATTGTTATTTTCAAGGTCAGGACTGAGGAAATACAACAATGTTATTTCTGCTACTTCACAATAATATACTATGCTAATAAATCGAGTCAAGAAATATTAATTCCTTCACCAAAGGGTATCTAAATGTTTTCATGTTACTGATATAGAATTTATGCTAAAACTATACGATCACACTCAAATAATCATCACCAAACTCGGGCGGTGATTCGTGATCACATTTACTACACCTGTTTTTTTCATTTATAGTAATAACCTTAACTGAAGGTTTCATAAGTGTTGTACAAAATTTTAGAAATATCACCCTATTCCTTTTTCAAAAGATTATGCAAACGATAATCTGCTTCAAATAGGTGTACAATCTAGATGGCCCCTTTCATGTTACAAATATTGTACGAATTTCGTTCTTGTATTCGATGCCTCATTGAGCTTCCGACTGTGTTCTTACAGCTAGGTATCCTGCAGTACGCTCAAAGCTTAGCAAAACTTGTGCTAATACTTACAGACCACGTCTCGTGAACACAGGCCTTCCTTTAAGGGAATGTATATCGCAACGAACTAATAAATCTTCATTTGCATTAAGACACGGTTCGAGCTGGACTCTATTATTCACTATTGGATCAATCGGGTCCACGTCTACTTATTCGAAGCGAAAGGTTCTCGAATCGCGATATTCTGTCCATATGTAGATTACGGAGCATAAAATTGGATACAAAGCTACAGTGTAGGCACACGTGGTAGTATAGCTTAAGTATTCAGCTTTCTTGCCCAAAAGGTGACACTCAGTGGTGTCTAATGATGATCCCAATACAACACGGAATAAAGCTAGCATATAACAGATATTGATATATCCTGAGGTTGCAGATTGTCTACTTATTATTTTATTAAGTCGCGTAGAGTCCTGTTTACTCTCTATAAATACCTTTTGGTAACAAGAAATTGGTAATAAGAGGCTATGCTCTTCTAAGCATAAGCGGTGATTATCGCCAATCTTTCCGACGTCTTACAAAAACTGATATAGAGATAGATAGATATAGACAATACTTTTTGTACACATAATATCTGTGCGAAAAGAGATGGTTATAACCATACTCAAGTATACTCGACAATGCATACATCCCTTTAGGCGGTTCGTACGATCATACTAATTTAAAATTCCGATTGTAATAAAATGACTAAACTGTTGATAATGGTCTGAGGGTTTAATGCATAATTATATTACAGATATTTAAAATATACTTTTGTTCATTTCTCACCTTTTAATAAAGGAAAGTTGTTTCCAAATTATGCATTTTGGAATCAAGTTTTCTCAATCCAAAACTTGGTACAGGATAAGATAGATCTATATTAAAATATAGATATCTGTTAGATATATGATAGATATATGTTGTTATTATATGATAGATATATGTTATATATATATATATATATATATATATATATATATATATATATATATATATATATATATATATATATATAACAACACCCGTAAGTAAATCCGGACTAAAAGTCTACAATATATTAAAATACTGTTTTTTATTATCTATGAAACCCTTAGACCACATTTATCAATATTTTACTCATTTTATTAGAATCACTAAAAAGTTGTGGGAGTCATACAGCACGTAAGAACACCCGGGATATAATATACGTATTAAAGCATATATATTGTTGAGTGGAACCATCCTTTTTTGCATAGATATGGAGATTTTGTTTAAGCTTTTTCTTTTTTGTGTACAATAAAATCTTTTCTATGTATACCTATCTCTATATCTATTTCTTTAGAAGTGCCACATTATTATTACCAAATTCTCAACAATGAAACTTAACAATTTCAAAAATAATATCTTTCATTCTATACGTAACTTATCACCTTGTGATTTAATTTTCTTTCCCGTATTACAAGGAGAAGATGAGTATTCCTGTACCATTTTTTAGATAGATACAGAGGCATTGTTACACATCACATTGCAAATCAAAACTGAAATGATTCCATAAAAGTTGTGTAAGATAGCTTTACGGCCTTTACGTATGTATTTACGTAGATACGTACTTTTAAATATCTGCGTAATTTCCTTTTTTATGTACAATAAAGTATTCTCTGTCTATCTACTTATCTATTAGAATAGTCAAGTGACCACTCAGCAGATTAGAAACCTGAGCCACGTTAAATGGAAAACGCTTATCACTGGTCTTACGTGCTGACCTATTCAAGGCTTTCAAGCTTAGTCGGACCAATTTACAGGAAAACGAAATCACTAAGTGGATATTACTCATTTAATTTTGGCAAAATGTGAGAGAAAAATTGTATTTTGATTCCAGTGGAAGCTTATGTAAAGTATTTTATTTCGTATTTTAAATTATATTTTAGATGTAGTACGTCGAGTGCTTTTCTCAGAATGACTGAAAATACTCCACCGTCCAACACGATGTCATTTAATGATAAAACAATGGGTAGATTCGTACTGCGGTTGCATACAAATTTAATTTTTTTTTTAAATTAACATTTTGTACGCGTCTCAATTCCGACATCAACGAGTTTATTTATTTTTTTACACCCTACGAGCTTGAGTCACTTCTCTTCGATTCGGTACAGAAAGTTGAATTCCTAAAATGTTGTTTTGTTTAAAGTTGAATTTGCAGCATGTTGTATCTAAATATGTCACAGATAAGCTCATCACCTTTGTACATGTTATTTGTTATGTAATATCCTGTTGCAAAAAAATACAATAATGTAGGGATATTGAATTTGCAGAAAGTTCAATTCCTGAAATATATAGTTTATTAAAAGTTGAATTTCATGTTACACACAGTATTGCATTCAATATAGCATGATGAATCTTAATAGGTATGTTGAATTTGCAGTAAGTTGAATTCCTAAAACTTTAGCATCTCTTCATTTGCTTAGAATTGATTAAAGTATTTTGGTACTTTTGATGATTGCTTAGAGTATTTTGTTATTCATTTGTAATTTCGGTACATCAAAGTAAGACATTTTTTTTCCTTTTTTTCGTCTTATTTTCGGTGATTTTTTTTGTCGATCGCATTTACCATTACAAATAGAAGTAGATTTCAAGATGGTTTGTACGAAAGAAAATTTTCCGAACATCCATCCGTAATCCTTCAAATTGACAGGACAATGACTGTCGTATGAAGTTTACTATATTTATGTAAATGGACTTTTCCAAATGATCTAACTAAAGAAATAATAGTATTTTCTAATGGGGTTTTCTATGTTAATGTCTGTTCCGTTACACAGAAGCTAAACAAGGTCAGTTTAACTTTGACCCTTATATTTATTCAGTTAAGAACTGTAGAATCACAGATATGCATGTGTGACGAATCTGTCCACTACTGTCCGTTATTCCTTCACACCATTTGCATCGTCACGCTTTCCTGACAATGTTCGCGATCATAAAGTGATCATTCAAAGATCGCAGTGATCAAACGCGCAATAAATCAGCTTTTCCGCTCGAAAGTGACATCACACAGAAGCTCACCTCTAGACACGAAAATCTAAGCCTTTTGGATGGGTTGTCAACTTGTCACGCGATATGTAATGTATTGTGAGTCGTCGTCAGGCTATACTAGTCCACTGCTGGACATAGCCCTCCCCTAATGAGCGCCATAGCGTCCTGTCTTCAGCTTGCCGCATCCAGCATCTGCCTGCAGTTTTGTATTGTGTATTGTGAGTGAACAATTAAAACATCATTCATAAGTGGCATAGAGGGTGTCGGGAAGGTAGACGATGGTGGTGTCCAATTCTATATAGTTTTTTGCTACATTCTAAGTTATCTCTTAGCTCCAGCTAACTTGTAGGTCGTCAACTTAAAAGCCCATATTCTTTTGGCGTATCGATGTTAACCGCTGTGTCGTCTAGTATTATCTGTAGAACTCTGCCTCTGACAGGACGTGTAAAATTATGTCGAATCTTGACCTACCTCAACTTTACACGCAACATCTCTCTGCTTAGATGATAGTCTGATTTTGTCGCTTGCATATGCCTTTACACAATCTCCAATCGACAACCCTCGGTTTCTGTCAGTTTCAGGTAGCTTTGGAGCAGGGATAAAATAGCACGTGATGTTGATCCAAGTGGATCAACATCACGTTGGTTCTATTTCATGGCATGGCATTTTTGCATTTGGTGACAACGCATTAGTGTCCATCTTTTTGAAACTTCTACACTCTATGGTTCTTGTCGTTCTTGTTGTATGGGACTTTCCTCTCATTGCGATTCTCCACAGTGCGCCGATGCGTGTATTTTCTGACATTCTGCCAGCTTTTTGTGGCATACAGGAACATTACTGTTAAAATGCAATTATCCTAATACATCTGCAATGTTAGTATGGTGGTTATTAAATAATTATTCTATGTGTCAAAAACTGTATGTACTATTTTAAAATTGTTAAGGGTAATTATTTTAAAATCAGACGCTTCAAGGCAGGAGCTCTTCCTAATAGATAGGTTCGGATCTAATCGGATAGGATTTTCTGTAATTAACATTCAGAAATAGTTGCAGATGTCTTTAAGGCTTTACTTACCTACCTTCGCCTGTCAGAGGCAGGAGAAGTAATTTGTATGCACGTTACGCGAACTCGAACAAAAGGCATTATGGCATCCGCTCCCGGGACACCACTTCGTTTGTTATTATTATACTAATGACGAAAATTTATGGCTCCTTAAATTCGCCGTGCTGCAAATATTAAGCGACTTAGCTTTTTATAGCCGACTTTTTTCATGGCATTAAAATAAATGCAGCAGGGGGATAAGTTCTTTTAATGAAGGACAAAGCTTGTATAGATTTTATTCGTAGGCTCTATCAACATTATGTAGGTTTACATGCTAAATTACAGCTGAGTTTCCAACAAAAATATAAACATCATGAATCTGCTTTACATTTATATTTGATGCAATATCTGATCTACTTCCTTTCTCAGTTAATGATTTGGCTTGGTCTCAAAATTGCGAAGAAGTTAATACTTTAAACTCGCTCTAGATGGATACTGAGCCGGTCGCGTATTTCAAAATCTGCATTCGAGACGAGCGCGTCCGTCGCATTTACTCTTGCGAATTTTTATGCGAATGCAAAATACTCGACGAATGCACAGATGCGATGTCCATCATTCGCTCCGTATGGTTTGTTTTCGTCTAATTTGAATGTCTAATGTCCATTCGTATACGTCTTATCGTTTCACTTATCCTTATGTTAATAACATACTCCTACTGGAGCTTAGCAGACGGAGAATAAATATGTATACGCGAGTGACTCGGAGTCGTAAACTAAACTCTTATTGCCTTTTTATATGACTTATACTCTTACGTACCTATTCACAATACTCGGGGCGGCCGAGGGATAGAATCACGAAATCGATATCAATTGAACAAGACTCTCGTTTTCGTTTACACACTTTTTTCAATGATAAAGCTCTAACATTATTGAAAGAGCTCTTTTCCTTCCAAATTCCCGTTGTATAATCAACGCTTTTCGCGCGTATTTTTATTGATTCTCCCTGAACAGCCGCCTCCACCCCCCGAATGTTCAACCCCCAGCCCCCTTCAGCCCCCGCAGCAAGGAAGCTGGGATGGAAGCTGCCTCCTACCGCGCATTCATAATCGTATCGGCACACACACGACACTTTTAACAGACAAAACACCGCCTTAATTTTAAGCCCATAGGAACCTTTTTACCGTCAAGCGGGCCCGCCGAAAGAATGGAAGAAAATCGTGCGTTACCAGCCACGAGACATTAAGCGTCATATAAATTACATTAGCATATAAATAAAGTATTTTTGTTATGTCGGTGGTTCTGTCCGTATATCTGGCTCTTTTACGACGTCGGGTACGGGGTAAGCCGCGACATTTTTGTTCTCCTTTTTAGATAAATCCACCGTCTTAACGACCGCAAGCAAATACATGTTATCGGTATACGTTTATTGCTTATTCGATCTCATAAATAATTCCAATGGAAACACGCACGAAAATTAATTTTGTATGTTATGAAAAGGGCTCCAGTACCGAGTAACAATACGGCGCAGAGAAAGGTAGGCCCTTTCTTGTTAAATGAAAAACGTAAGAAAGTAATGAATAGTTTTTTTTGTGTGTTTATTATGATTTTCTCTATTTGTGAAAAGTGGAACTGCTGGATAGTTAATTTTACAGTTTGCTTACTACATACAATTTTACTTAATCAGGGTAACGTCTTTATTGACAATGGGCATTGATCAGGGAGGCATCGATTGTCGTAAAGTGAAAACCATTTCGAGGAATAGGGATACTCATTACTAATATTTATCGCAAAATAATGATCACTTCATTTTTCTTTCAATGACGTCATCATTGGTTCTAAAGCGGTAGTTCCATTGCCTACAAATATTAAAAAAAAAATCGTCAACAACAACATTTGTCAAACGTTTTTTTTTATCATGAATAAATTCAATGAACTTAGTTCATAATGCCAGTGGCGACGTCATACTTAAAAAACTTTAAATAATTAATAAAAAAATAATTACATCCAAAATTAAGAAAATATTCAAATTAGTTTCTTATATTAGTCTATATTTTAGATTTATAGAACAAAAAATAGGATGTGACAATGCCCATTGTCCTTAATGTTTTGGATGCCTAGTAGGTAACATAACTATCACTAACTATCTCTACGTGTGTAGGTCGTGGAGACCGTTCCAGGGGATAAATGGGACAGACGACGATAAGAAACGACAGCGCTGGAGATATGGGAGGGCGGTTTGTAAAGCGTAATTATTTCAGTATGTAAGACTGAAAGGAAATGGGTGACCTAATTGGGCAAATTGATCGCGAAACATGAAAGACTACCTACTGAAAATGTTACTTGGTTTATTACCCACAGTTGTTAATCTTTTTGTACGACTGCCCAAACACACTTGTTTCGTATCACATAGTGTGATCGTGGGTTTGAATCTCGGTATATACCAAACCAATAACTTGTTTTCCTAGTTACGTATATTAATGAAGGTGCAAATTATGTTGTGTACCTAATATTTTCTGGTTTAATGTATTTTTTTATTCATCATATTATTCTAAATGCATAAATTGATTTATTTTTATTTTATTTATAACTTACTTTACTTTATACTTTATTGTACACGAAAAACACAAAAAAAGAAATACAATTAAAGAAAATACATGTACAAAGGCGAGCTTATCTCTGTAAGAGATTTCTTCCAGCAAACCTTGTTATTAAGGCACACAAACACACTACTAGTAAAAACTTAAATCAATAAAAGACGGCTGGCGTTTGTGCCAATTACAGCACTCACAATTTAACATTAACGACTTATTCTAACAAATAAACTGATATAGTACCGCTATTAGGCTTACAAATATTTATACAGGTATCAGAAAGCTAGCTGAGATCGATTTTAGATTTAAAACACCCCAGCCCATCACAAAATACATCTAGATCATACGCCTTCCAACATTCATTATAAGTTCTTAGCATTCTATTTATCGGAGCATTTTCTCCCATGTTAGTCCTACAGAATGGCAGAGAAAAAATGTCCTTATTAATTAGTCTTGAGTTAGGCCTTGGTACTTTAAGAGATATACATTCTAATAGGTCCTCACAATGCGCTTGGCCGCTGATTATTTTATGCAAAAAAGTAAGATCATGCATTCGATTTAAAAGTGTGTTTACCATAACAGGCAGTCGTATTTTCTTTTATGTAATAATCACTATTTTTACATATTTTCTTGAAAAATCAAAAGGGTTCCATTATCACATGGTTTATTAAAAAAAAAACTTGCTAAATTACCGATTTTTGATTTCGAAACAAAAAAGGATAATTTTGCACGTTAATTTTCTTTCTGTGACATAACGAAACACTTAGCAACCAAGCTTCCATTATAGAAGGATTACCTTTTTTATTTGAATTATTCAACGCATGACATCCAATCATTACCAATATTGACTGGAACAAGTACCTACTATCGTACAGTCGACAGCGCGTCAACCTTAGACACCCTGAAATCCTCTTTAAACCAAACGGCTAAGGCCTATAGGGCAACCCCTATGAGCTTTCCAAAGTCGTAAATTTACGTACAGTCACTGCACAGTACCTTGTCAAAGTAAAAACACTAAATTTCTCATACATCAGACAAGAAGAGGATAATATGACAAGGTTCTAACATGTTTACATGTTAGTGCTGTACCTACAACAGCTTTTGACCGTAAGTAAGCCCAAACCGCTTGACTCAAAACTATTCCCATAGGTACGCGCCGTTCAATCATTGTATATTTTTTATCATTTCCCTTCGCTACCGTTCTCCTTGCATATCGGCCTCTATCTTTCCCGGGTAAGAAGCATTAGGCATGTCGGGCACACATTGTGGCTTGAATACTAAAATGGACAAGAAAAATTACAACCCAGATACATATCTCGACGGATCGAGATCGAAACAGCTTTCGGGGCATAATTCGGGGGTGCCGGCGTGAACAAGCTGGAACAGAAGTCGCTGTCGCGTTAAAGGTACTTTTACAAGAGTTTTTTTGCATGTATAAAACAAAAGAAACTCGATAGTGGTTGTCCGCTACAACATAATAATAGTTGTACGTAATAGAGTCTTGTAAAGAAACGTCGAGGTAAAATAGCAATAAATTACTACGCGATTAAGCCCCGAAAATATTCTAACTATCTTGTAAAGAGGTTCGAAATTTCACTGATGCCGGTGAGTCACCCATTAGCTCAGTTGGGAGAGCGCTGGCACGGTTAGCCAGAGGTCACGGGTTCGCGTGCCGGCATGGGTGGAATTTTTAGCCTCTAAATAGGTTTTTTAAAATTATCCTTAGCACGGGTTAGTGCATTAAAAAGAATATAATAATATAACAACATAACATTTACATACAGGCACATACATTGCTTCTGGCGACACACTAGGATACCTTGTGTCGTGGAAACTAGAAACAACGACATCACAAACGTGTAAACATCAACGACCTGGGGTTTTTTTTTGTCCCCAGCCGGGGTTCGAAACCGGGACCTCTTGCATGGTAGGCGCTATAGATGCGCTACCGCTGCGCCACAGAAGTCGTCATTGAGCGAATGACGAACGAATGATGAATAAATAATTAATTTATCTTTTCTCCCTCATTGCGTTGTTCTCGATTGTGCTACGTTCTGCTGCTACCGTGTAAATTATTTTTCTTAATCTTATTTATTTAATAGGCCATAAATTATTTTTAAATACGAAAACAATGGGAAGGACATCTAAACAAACCTACGGCTTTCTCTTCAACAGCACAGTACACTCCACTGTACGATATCGAACCAAACCGTTCAATAATACAACTTTTATTAGTTATTTCTTCATTCCCAAATCGAAACCCAAATTGAAATGTCTAGAGCAAAACAACACAGAAAGATAACTCAACCGTACCTTCTGTCTATAACGGTTTTGTGGGAGCGCCGGAAAAGTGAGAAATATGAAGGCAAGAGGTCGTATCTCGGGACCGCCACTGTGCCGAGCCTCCCCGTCCTCCCCCGTCCTTGATTGAGGGCTTGCGAAGTGCGTCACTCACGCCGGGGTTTGATTCTTTATGCGACTTCACCTTTGATGTTTAAATTTGTATGAGCTTAACTTTGGAAAGTCTCGGCTATTGGTGGAATTGGCTATTGATGTAGAGTAGCTGGATAGTTCCGCTGTTCATCTGTGCACGGCCTCGTTTTGGGCTTACTTACGGTTAGTGCTAACAAGAGTCGTGAGTTCGATTCCCGCTGGAGTTGGTATTTCGTTTTGTAGATTTTGTTTTTTTAATAATAAATCAATGTATTTTATTCAAAATTGCATAAAAACTGTGACTTATTGAAAGTTACAAGTAAAATTAGGTTTCCTTTTCAAATTCTTAATCATGTTGACGGTACCTACGTATGAAATATTTATTTATTAATTATTGCTTTATGTACGTTTATTGTATGATTTAATTATTATATTTCACCCTTAGTTCTTGCATTACCCTTTGTCTTCATCAGCCTCTTTAACACCAAAGATTTGCTGGAAGAGAATTAAGCACACGATAGTAAATTTACGTATGTAATTAGTGCAATAAAGTACTGACTCGTGCAATAAAGTGAGTAAATTAATAAACGTAAATCAAATAAAATCTTTTGGTTTTAAAAAACAATGTTAATTTCACACTGCACTACACACAGAAATCAATCGCGCCAGCAAAAACAAGATGAATAGGCCAAAATATTGCCTAGTCAAGAACAAATCAAAAATATATGCACCCTCGTCCGCGGACGTGAGTGGCTTCTCAAAGCGCGATTTACATGACGAACTAGGCGTCGCGGGCGGCACACTACAGAGAGTTAGCTCGTTGGTAAAATACATATATTATTTTTTACAATTTATAGGCTCGAACGCACTTGACGGTTTGAACGCATAAGCTAATCCGTAAATTTATCCGTAACCTCGTGCGGGAGTGGGTGAATGACATGAAAAAATCATAATAAAACTGAGCGAACTTCATTAGATTATCATAAGAGGCATAGATTTGAGAATTTCATAGTATTTTAAGTGCGTTTCATACGAACGGTGACTTTGGGCACGTTTCCTTTTTTATATACTGTGTTTGTAAAATTTCTTAAAATTTTTCAGGCAAAAAACGTTCAAATGTAACTAATCCAAGAAAATGTTTAATTACCAAAAGTTTAGCATGCTTGAATCCAATGTATTTCATGAAATTACTAATAATATTGCAAAATAGGAAATAAGAACCAACTTTCTAATATTTCTTACTTTACCAAAACTAAAAAAGGTTACTTGTCTATTAGGTATTAGGATGGAAAAATTAATTTGTAAATTGTAAGTCGTGTATTATCGGCACTGAAGAAACAGTTTTCAGATTTTGCTTTATTTCAATAACACGTTGTACTGTATACACTACATATTGAGAATTTTAAGTGAATGAATTTACTGTCAACGTAAATAGTCACATAATAGTAACAGATCGCTTTGATATTATAAGAAGTGTAGCTGCTGAGTTAATCTGCTATGCTGAATATTTTGTATAGACGTCGCGTGCGACGATTTTTTATTTAAATTGTTACATTTAGATCTGCTCAACTACGGAGGTAACAAGGGGGACTATAAAGCCTATTTTAGGAGCTTCTGACATCTTGATTTCTTTGTGACTTTTACCTGGAGACATCTGCATATTTTTCTTACAACGCATGAGATAGTTTGGTTATGGCTTACTCTGCAACAAATATGTAAAAGTTGAGCTGCTGTCCCTGTATGTATCACCAAAACTCTTTTGAGTAGGACCTTTCGGACCTTAGAAAAAAAAAGATAAAAAGTTTTACACTATTTTTATTTTTAATGCACTAACCCGTGCTAAGGAACAAATTTAAAAACCTATTTAGAGGCTAAAAATTTCACCCATGCCGGGATTCGAACCCGCAACCTCTGGCTATCCGTACCAGCGCTCTACCAACTGAGCCAATGGGCGACTCACGGCATCAGTAAAATTTCGAACCTCTTTACAATATTCTCTGTATTACGTACAGGCAGCGACATCTGACTTAAGCAAATTGCATTACTTACAGCCCCGACTACCTACTTTGCAGTTAGGTTTAACATCGGAACGATATCACTGTACCCACATGATTACACTATTTTTATTTTTAATGCACTAACCCGTGCTAAGGAACAAATTTAAAAACCTATTTAGAGGCTAAAAATTTCACCCATGCCGGGATTCGAACCCGCAACCTCTGGCTATCCGTACCAGCGCTCTACCAACTGAGCCAATGGGCGACTCACGGCATCAGTAAAATTTCGAACCTCTTTACAATATTCTCTGTATTACGTACAGGCAGCGACATCTTACTTATCTGTCGCTGCCTGTACGTAATACAGAGAATATTGTAAAGAGGTTCGAAATTTTACTGATGCCGTGAGTCGCCCATTGGCTCAGTTGGTAGAGCGCTGGTACGGATAGCCAGAGGTTGCGGGTTCGAATCCCGGCATGGGTGAAATTTTTAGCCTCTAAATAGGTTTTTAAATAAAAAGTTTTGTTTTGTTGACGTCATAGTACATAAATAGTAATTCTGTGGTAATTTCAGACTTTTTGAAAAGAAAGTAGATACTTGCATTTATTGCAGCATAGAATACGTCATAAAAAGAAACTTTTGCTCCTGTCACTTTTCAGTCGGTCACTTATTGCGACCATCGATGGACAAGCCTATCTACAGACCGTTTATCTATTAACATAAGTAAAATGAAAAATCTGTCAAATTTTACTACCAGGATCTTGATCATAAAGCTACCTTTATTTACACTTCATGATTACATTTTCTCGTATACAATACAATAAATAATATTCTCATCTTATATCCCAGGTGAATTATACTTACAGATACTTTATTTGTCAAACATAGGTCAACAGTACAATACCTACATGCATACGATACATGTTACGTCATAATGATACAATATTCCCCCACAATACCACATTGCAACGCTCGTGGCCAAGTGGCCTAGACGAACCGAGTGATTGGAATCAATCACTCGAGTTGAGCAACAACAGGCGCGGTTAGGTGCGGGATGGGTGAGTTAAGCCATGTCAGAGGCCTTATAACTTCGGCTTGATAACTTCTGACAGTAGGTAAGGCCCGCCACTGTCTTACAAACCTCCACCAACCCGGACAAAATTATGTTATCAGGTGAAATTAATATTATCAAAAAAAAAAAAGTTTTGTTTGTAGTAAGTTTTCTCTATCTATATCTCTATAGAATTTCTTAATGTTTCGCGATACTCATGCATAGTAAATATATTAAACGCGATTGATTATTCGCGATTGTTTATTAGGTAAAACTTTTATCTAATAAACAATCGCGATTGGACCCGTCTAATATAGGTACAACTAACTCTCTTGATCTCTCTATACTTCTCTCACGGCCAGTACCTTGAGCAGTGGAAACAATTTCTACTCCAAGCTTCCGCCCATAGGTACTTTCTCCTCGCGCACAAAGCATTTATCGTATGTCAGATCTCACACATCCCCTATTCATATTAGGAGAGACCACACTAATGCTTTCCCCACCCGCTACCCCCGAACCCCTCCCACCTTGTCTGCGCCTTATTTCGTTCATAAAGCCCCTTATCTCCTATTTCGGGCCCATTTCATTTGAATGTCTGCCAGCTACGTTAGTTTTTTACCCCACCTTTCTTATTCTCCGATGGCTTAATAAACGTGGGGTCATTTCTTAACGTATAGACCTTTATATTTATTATTATAAGCCTACGAACTCCATTATCGAGCATGAAATCAACATTCTATACCTACTGCATAGACTAATTTAAGTTATTATCTCAACACTTAACAGACATCTTTCTAATGTAGGTGACTAACAAACATTGGCCTTTTGAATTTACGTAATTAGGTGATTTATACAGCGTCCAGTGTCATTTTCACTCATACTAGATGGGTGAAGGGACCACTCAGATGCTTTAGTGCCTGGGACATGGTTTTATAGATGGTGTAGGCTTGCCCAGCATCTATACCATCCTGACAGTTTAGTCGGCCTAGCCCACAGGAAAGACTAGTCAATACGTGCGGAGCCAACCAACCGCGGGTTTCCTCACGATGTTTTCCTTTACAGTTAGCTTGTGGTAGTGCGACTACAAATTCGCGAATGTACGAAACTTTGAAATTAAACAAAGTCATTGGTGATCGAACCTGGGTCTCGCTTGCGAGTTCATTGTTCTGCCCACTGAGCTACCACTGCTATAGCTGGGTGACTAACGCCTTGCCTTAATACTTAGGTCCAACTTCGAGAACGGTGGTAGCGAAGCGGTAGAGCGCCGGCTTTTCAATCGGGAGGTCGTGAGTTCGAATCCCGTGGGCATCTACCAATAAGATTGTTTTCTAAGTTATGTGCCTTTGGGAAGTTACAGTAGCAATACCACTCGCTAATGAAGGAAAACATCGTGAGGAAAGCGTAGTGTCTGAAGTATACCGCAGCCCTTGCCCAACTATGAGATTAGCCTCATAGTTGGGCCGCGCAAATCTCACGTTTAATTCACTAACTACGTCCAAATTCGTAAGGTACGTCAGGTAGGTACCTGTACGACAACCTTAATAACCGACTAACATTATTGATTTATTGGAATTTGAATGTGCTTATTTAATTTTCTATAACTAGGCAGGATATTCAATATTTATGTAGTACATTTTGTACACGTATATAGACCCTGTTTTGACTGCTTCTCCGACTCTCTACGGTTCGCTGGCAGAAATCTCTTTCAGAGATAAGCTCGCCTTGTACATGCTATTTCTCATCTAATGTCCCGTTAAATGTTTCGCGTGCAATAAAGTATAATTTAATCATTTAATTATTTCTGGTACGCACAATAAGGAGTTGTAATCCAGTCTAATCTTAATGAGTGGGCCACACCCACTGTAATTAATCCAACCCCCATCCCTCTGGCAGGAAAATACCGACGAAACCGAGCCGGCCCCCGGTCAGCCCTCCCATGTACAAGGCTCATGTAGACAGAGCCGAGGTGTATACCGCTTCTAATGAACAGCGGCAGGCGTCGATGACTCGTTGTTTCTCCGTAATTAAACGGCAGTACGCATGCGTGGGCCCCGCCCAGCCGCCGCAGCCTCCGAGAACGCCCTCACACCACCCACCCTTCCTTTAATTACTGCCAAGACATTACCCCTTAAGAGGCTCCGTCAGCTCCACTAGCGCCACTGATGAAAATAAAAAGTGTCTTCTTTTAGAACTAAAAAGAACGAACTCCGCTAACAGGTAAACCTAACAGGTTTTCGAGAACGGTTACAGAGGTATAAGAAAATGTAAAGTACTTATATTGAAATGTAAACTATTGTTTTCTCTTATTTTGTCTTTATAAATGAAAAAAACCTAAGTGTCTGGGAGGTAGATATACCTACTTCAGCGTCTGTGATTGCCAATCCGCAATGGGCACGCGTGTTAAATAAGCCCACATTCTCTTTCTCAGAGATGACTATGGGACGTATAAAGATTGTAATAAAAAAAAAGAAACTTTTACCGATTATGACAAAAGTGACATTCTGATCTGTCAAACCCGTAAATAATTTTATTTTACAACCAAGAACCTAAGGCCAAAATAGGACAAGATAGCGTTTCCCCTAAAACAGGCATTTTTTCAGTAAATTCTATCTAATTCCATGTCGTTGATTGACCCTTGAATGAAAGATACTTTTTGCCAAAACGCTCTGTACAAGAAGACATATTATTCGATCCACTGTCATTGGTTTTTGGAGCCCCTTAATGCCTTTTATGTATTTCTTCGTGTAAAGGCCCGTCGGAGCGCAATTACATCTACGTTTTATATAGAAAAAAGAAAACATCTCGGTACTTATAAGTGGGATTCTCCATATCTCTCTAGCTACATTAGAAATGTGGGGGTTGTATGAGAGTATAACAAAGGGTGATGTTTAAGTGAATGCCGCGCACGTAGCGAGCCTTCCCCATTTTTCACTACATTGGTTTTACATGTTAAATTATCGTTTGTTATTTCCTTTTGGCGAGCGTTGTTTATTTACCACGTTCCTGTTTATTATTGGACTTCCTATGTAGATCAGAACACATGAAAATATCTCCACATGGGGAACTTACTTTATCTCCTGAAACAAGAGCAATCGCTTGCAACTTGACCATTGTTAGGAACAGTGTGCATTCGGCAGTATTTGAGAGTGAAGTAATATTTAATCTCGTATTCAGAGCACGGCGGAGTCGTGGCCCGTCTTTTAAAAAGTTCCCGCGGAGCGGTTTACATAGAGAAATTGCAAAAGTCCGCGCTACACACATTAAAACTTGGCGCGCACTCGAAATTGGAAACGCGGCTTAGCTTTAAGCCACGGCTAGTGTGCATGGGCCTTAATACTTCACGTGAATTGAAACTGCGCACCGGGATAATGGAATCGTTTTGTCTGCTCCAGATAACCGAAGCACTTCTCTTGATATTTTTAACTTTTCCCTTCTAAACTCTGCAACTGTATAGTCAACATTTTCAGGCCAAAGGTGGTCGTCAAAGGCTCTACATCCCGTTGTCCAAACAAGGTTTACCGGCAAACGACGTGGCCCGAGCACACGGAACAGAGACTATAATCTGTAACTCGATCTGAATTTCATTTCACGCCCCAACTATCGCCTCTATCGGGCCACGTCCTCTAAGAACGGCCGCTGTCAAATTTTAATTTCCCCCTCAAATATTTACCAGCGCAAAAAGGATTCCCGCCGGGCCGAGCTCTAATAAGTTTTCCATAAGGGGGTGTATGTGGAAGGGGGGTGGTCGGGAGGGGGGAGAAGGCTCTTATTGTGTTTGCCTTTCCAGCGCATCCCGGCGCATATCTAACAAGATGGATATGTAGCCACCCCTGGACCCGCCCCTTGTGTAAAAGTCTCGGAATATAGTGCACCCAAATTGCATTTTCGAATACTAATTCCTTTCCGCTCCTTCGGCCCAACATTTCAGGACTGGGGCTCTTACAATAGGGCTTGTGATGGGTCAATAGGACTTTGACTTTCGTGTCATCACGCAAAGAAGTTAGTTTGAAACTGACTATGTCAGTTCAGGCCGAACACAGACCCTTAATTTTAGCAGCATCGGGTTACCAGCATTGCGATCACTCAGTGACTCTTCCCAGTGATAATAGTGAGGTTGACAGACATGACTGTATAAAAGGTCCATCTGAACGCCAAAAGTTCCTCTGAAAGGAACAAAGAGCAGATTTCACATCTCAACCGCGGCGCAGCCTCGTCGCCGCCAAATCGGTCCGATATCACTTTTTCCTTTCGGATTATTCGAACCAGCCGTTAATGTTTTTATTTAACGCCTTCAGGTATTGAGTCGCGGTATCTTTCGTCACTCGCCTCCTAATTTATGGCGGGCCGGGCGCGCGCGATCGCCGCCTGTTTTTGACGTCACACAAAAAGGCGCTCGCGGTCTCCGCTTCGCTCCGCGCGTTTTTACCCGCGTATCACTTTAATTACGGGCCTCGTGGAAACTCCGAGGCCTAGTTTTGTTCGGGCAGCCATCCGAACAATGATGAGCTTGATAATTGCCGGCTTTCGGCGGCTATTATGTCAATTAAGTTTGTTTGCCCAACATTGTAAGAAGGTTTTAATTTTGAGAGCGTGTAGCGGATACGTGTCCTGAAATTATGAGAGCGCAGCCTCCCCGTGTGGAGAAGGAAAACATACATTTTTAACGTCCTCGCCCGCCGGCGCCCTCCCCCGAGGGTGAGAAGAGGGAGCATTACAAAGAAACGGCCTTAATTTCCAATGTCATCTCCGTTCCACCTAATCCTCTTATCGTTTTATATTTTGGCCTTTGAATTTTCATTTATTTCGTGTTTGTTTAACGGGAAACAGTGGCCGCTGTCTTTTGAATTTCACCTTTATTGTTTCGTCTTTAACAATACAATAAACATCGGAGCGTCCTGGTTGAATTTGGAGTCTAATCTCGTTGTCGATAAAGGTTCCCGAGCGCACGCGAGACTGCGTCTACACAGACAAATGCGGATACTTACAGACATTCCGCGTCCCGCGATTGTCCTTTTGCACGTCTTATTGGTCGTCCGCGATGCAGATTCGACCAAACAATAGTCCGTCAACGGACCCGGCCGCATTAATCAGGTGTAGTGAGACCATAACTCAATCGCGGCCCATAGGATAGGTACCTGTTCGATTGATACTGGTTTGGTCAGGGACTGCTTTATATGTGTTCGGTTGACCGGGGCACGTGATGTGCGAAGGGAATCGTGCACACTCGTCCTGAATTTTGTGGCGGTTCTTCTTCATCCTTCGGTTTTTGTTGTTACAAAGAAGAGATAGAAATTATTTGTACGAGTGTGCTGTTTAGAGTTGAATTGTCGTGGGTAAATTAATTATTAGTATTTTCTAAGGTTAACACGAGTACTAGACATAATTAAAACTGTTTTAATACGGATTTCACTCGTTTAAGCGAACATACACTTAGCGGTACCAACCACTTTATACATTTTGATAAAGTTAAAGTTCTAGCCCGAGAAGACCGTTTCTTCCCTAGAATGATACGCGAGGCAATAGAGATCCGCCGGCATCCAAATTTCAATAGAGATCGTGGTTGGAATATACCGGCATCATGGGAACCAGTGCTTAAGTGCATGAGACCATTGCTAAAAGTGTGACTGTAGATTTAATTTTAATTTCAATTAATAATCAATATTTTTAGTTCATGTAAAATAATTGGTTTATAAATTTAATTTTTAACTTCAATTACTAATAATCAATATTGTGACTTTATATAAAATAATTGATTTACCTATTTTGATATTGATAACTTCATAATTAACTTTTGTAATTTTTGCCGAGGGTAGTAAACTAACTGTTAATGCTTTCAAAAAGACGCCTACCACCTCAGTCATCCGAGACCACGGCACCTGTAAATGTGCCGAAACGTCGGAAAATTGTAAAAATATAATAAACGAGTGAAATCCGTATTAAAACAGTTTTAATTAAATTAATTATTTTTTCTTAAAGTTTTTTTTATTATTAAGAATCGTGAACACTGAACTCCTGTGTCGCTCTCGCCTAGTGATACGTAGAGTCTATTTATTCTTACTTGTCCAATTTAGTAAACAAGATTCTAACCTATCGAGATTAGATGCCTAAACTAGACATTTTCTCGCAAATTCATGAACTATCATGAACTTTGTTTATAAAATTGGCAGCGTGTTATCTAAAAGAGTGTTCCAAGTTACTTCATTTATGGAAATATGGCAGTTTTGGACTAAAAAGTTACAGTTTACGGGTAGAATCTTGTTTACTAAATTGGACAAGTAAGAATAAATAGACTGTAAAGACGGGGTTGGGATTTTTAAATTTAAAAAGGTTTAATGTCTTAGAAGAAGCAGACGACGGCAACGCCTTGTAGTTTGCGGATGGGTGAAATATTCACGAAAAATATATCCATAAGAGCCTGTCGAAGAAAGTTCGATGTAAATTGTAACGGTACAAACCTCTTTACACCATTTTTTTATATTAATACCGGCGGCCTCGGTGGCGCAGCGGTTTAGCACGCTGACTGTAAAACGGGAGATCTCGGGTTCGATCCCCGGCCAGGTCAAACTAGGAAATTTAATTTTCTAGTTTGTCTCGGGTCTTGGATGTTATCTATGTATTTATTGTATTAAATCTATCGTCGAGTTAGCATCTATAACACAAGTCATTTAGTTGTTCTTAGTAGGGCTGACGAGATCTGCGTAGTATGTCTGTGAAAATTTATTTATTTAAAAATAAAATTCTTTAATTCGGTCTATCATTTTCACTTAAAATTACGTCACTATTTTTTGAGATTTCCCTCATTTTTAGCATTAAAACGTAGTGCTTACATTCTCTTTGTTTGGCATTACTACTTCACATTTCAACTAGACCTGATTATTTTTACCTGGTTTTTCTGTTTTTATCTAGTTTCCTGTATATATCATAAATAAAATAACCAATCATGTTATTTTAAATAATTGTTAAATAAAGCACTGCTTTGGTGAATAAGCTTTAACGTCTACACCAACAAGGCAGTCCTACCTACTAATCCTATGACGGCTGTCTGTCTAACCTATAAAAGCCTTTTTTTGTTTTGAAGCGTAGTAAGGAGCCAGCTTATTTCTTTTACAGAAAATCTTTTATAGTAACGGAATCCCAAACAAGTAAAAAAATGGTCTGGGAGGCTCCGTGCAATTTGTTTTACTTTATATAGGCTCTTGGAAACACGGAAATACGACAAGTGTGAAACTCGTTGTGATTATGGTAATATAGGGGTAGTTCCTAGTAGGGTAGGGCTGTCATGTAATGGCAGTTCTTAAGCCACGTCAGAGGCCTCATAGGCATTCAATAACTTCTGACAGTAAGGCCCGCCACTGTCTTACAATCCTCCACCAACATGGATTTGGCACCCGTGGTGGAGTATGGCCTAACCTTTCTGCGTTTACGTGGAAGAGACCCGTGCCCCAGCAGTGGGGACATATAAAGGGTTGGTATAAATCAGGGGTAGTATAGTAATAAAAACAGCAAGTCCCGCAAAAGATCCAGAAATGATCAAATGAAAATAAACGAACACAACAACACATAATTATTTGCTTAGGCAACATTTAAGGTACGAATACCTAGTCGATCCGACCGTCAGTCCGTTATTTTTTATTATTTGCCAACTTATTATGATAAATAGTAAAAAACGACCTAACGCGAGTCGAACTACTCTACAGATTTTCAAACTAAAGTGAGTTGGTATGAAACCCCCGATGCGCACACGCACTTGATCGGTTTTTTAGTCTAGATCTGTGAGTGTGTGCAGGGTAACGGGATTTTAGGTTGTCAGCATTAGGGGCATCATAAAACTACAATTTACAGTTCATGATGATAATTGGATCTACATTGCGTAGCCGAGTCTTCCTAATTATTAATCTATAATCTTATCGACTTTGCAAAGTACATCGATTTATCATAGTAAAGAATGAATTATAAATATAAATAAAATAATAAATAAAAATAGCCTTTATTTCTCTGACAATTGTTATTACCTAAGATTAAATCATATTTCAATTAAATTATTACTTTAAATTAAATTGACTTTTATTTGATTATATATAACATGCACTTGATAAGATAGGAATATTGATTGAATTTATTATTTGATTCGATTAATTAATTATTCAATTTCAATGTCAGGTTGTCTTCCGACATAGGCCTCCTCTAGGGCTTTCCACTTTTCTCTGTCTGGCTATGGATCTACATCCTTTGGGTAAATCGTCTTCCCATCTCTTTATAGGTCTTCCTCTATTTCTCTTTCCTTCTCTTGGGTACCATTCGGTTACTTCTCTTGTCCATTTATCTGTCTGTTCTCTCATTAAATGCAGAATGAATGCAGAATGAAAAGAATGAATTATAGTTTTATGAAAAAAGTCCCAAGTGTCAAATTAACATTATTAACTGCCTAATATGCTGAATTGAATCCATCAGTGTACCGCGACCTATACGTCCAAACATTTACATAACCTAAGTAACTTTTAGATAAAAATCCCTAATTCAAAATGTAGTAAAACTGGTGTTCAAAAGGGGTAATTAATCATAATGTATTATATCCCTGCATGGTCCAGCACAAAGAACTTTCCGAGAACTACATTAGACTCCATTAATTAGTCTAAACCAATAAAGAGAATATCCCTGAGACACGTGTAGAGCCTTTGTTACAAAACAAGCCAAGTGGGAGTTGATTTAACGCAGAGGGTTCCGTCGCAAGAACTTCTGAAAACCGTATAGGTAAAATGCTCTAGCACAGGGCAGTAGATGTTCAACTATGTTTACAGGATTTTTGACATTACAGATGTTTTTGTTCTTCCCGGATATGTTGGCAGAGACCAATGCTTGCCACTTGCCACGATCCTGACTGAACTCTTTGGCTTTACCATTATTTATTTGTCATTGCATACAGGCTCACTAGTTTCGGGTACTTTTCATCTTTGCTTATACATCCCCTATTCGGTCGGAGTGTGTCTGCCGTGGGTTCTGCATGCCCCTTTCGGATATAGGCATGAGTTTGAGAAACATATGTTTTTCCTTCACGTGGCCTCCTAATATTATGTCTGCAATAGCATAATTCATGTTAGTACATGCGAAGCGCTCGTGGCCCTGTGAAACCGAGTGGTTGGAATCATTCACTTGGGCTAGGCAACAACAGGCGCGGTCAGGTGCACTATGGGTGACCACCCAGTGACTATCGCTAGTGGCATTTTTTCGGAGCGCTTCCGTGCTTTGCAAAGCACGTCAAGTCGTTGGTGCCGGCTGTCATCGAATGGCAGTCGTTTAGCCATGTAAGAGGACTTATGGGCGGCTTGATAACTCCTGACAGTAAGGCGCGCCACCTTATAATGCTCCAGCAACCAAGACTTGGCCCCCGTGGTGGATTTTGACTTAACCTTCCTGCGATGCAGAAAGAGACCCCCAGCAGTGGGGATATACAAAGGTAACAGTTTCCTGTTACATAGGGCTTTAACACTCACGAGGTGTAAGGTACCCTAAAAAGCCTTTTCTCTGTCGTCGTATTCTAAATATTTCTTTGGTCGCTCCGCGGGCCACTATTTAATTGTTGTTTTTGTTCGGATTCCGTTTTTTGTGATCGATTCAGCATGCAGTTGTCATTGTATCCGTTCGGGTTTTGATCACGTTTTTAGGGCTCCGTAATCAAACAAAACTTTTATTTTTGATGTGTTCAAAAGAAGATCTTTACCTCTCGACCGTGGAATAAACCTGGAAAATCTGAAAAAATGCATATTTGTTTTTAGAGTTTAATTTTTACCTTTAGCGTAGAGAGAATCGCCTAAGTTGTACTAATGCAATTGCTAGTACAATTTCTTTTATGTGTAGGTAGATACAGCACCCTAATATCTCTTTTCGATGTATTCGTGGCCACTTTCTTCAGCCTCATTCCGGGCTATTGTGTTGTAGGCTGATTTTAAGGAACCCAGGGTTGATGCATCGTTTTTTATATATATTATGCTGTATGGTAATGGGCAGTATAATGAAGCGTCTGAATTACAAATCAAGCGAGATATGCTTTAAAATAAAACCTTACTTGTTTTACAGTTATCCTTCATTACCGAGCTATAGCTCGCTTTTTGCTTGTTTTAGCCACTATATTTTTTTCTCGCACTTCCAGGGCTAACAATAAAATCTGTTTTGCATACTGCTAAGTCTAAGTGGCCTCAAAAAGGTACCAGATGCTTTTCAGTGGTAAAAAATCCATATTTACATTCGTGGATTATTATTATGACTTAAATTCTTCATGGCACCATTAAAACATTTTAAAGGTCATAGGCGAGCTTAATGCATTATCTTCCAGTGGATTGCAATGACATGTTACACTTTTCATTCTTATCATCTTGTAATTACCAACTTTAATTATTAGTTAAGTTACAGAAATGTCGATAATTAAAAAAAATAGGACCAATATAATATTATAGAACCAAATGAACACAATAACCACGAAAGTTTTGAAAAATACATTAAGATATTACTTCGCATGGGAACCCCACTATTAACTGATTTACTTAACAATATCCTGTCATATACATAAAAATGTTTACATTCATCAGGAGATACAATAAAAGCGGTGCCAAATCATTAAGGTGGCCTGGCACAAATGCCTTCTTTAGCGCTGCGCCAGCCGGGAATCAGAGTATAATCGGAGTCAGTCTTCGCGAGTCATCCGCCAAGCATTTATCATATCGGCACGGCTGCACCCCTTACGTTAATAGGGCTCATAAGTATACACAGAAAGTTCATTTGGACTGATCTACTTGAGTCTAATATTTACCTATTAGTTTTGTTCAGAACCACGTTTCAGCCGACTTTGCATCACCAATCTATGTCCCAATTGCATGAGTTTCATGACGATACGTAGTTTATTATGACAATTTTGTTGTAAATTACTTAGCAGAGTCTACTTGTTAATCTGGTTAATCGACTTGTAAGCGATGAATTGAAGCTTTATGACACACGTTTATGGTTATTGGTTACCGTTGAATGATTGAAAATGAAGATGAAGAGGTAAGAAATTAACCGGTTCGCAGCATTAAGATTTCTAAAGTAAATTCAGGTACAATAAACGTATTAATAATAATAAAACTAATTTTGCTTCATTTACATTTCCTGTGGTGGCCAAGGGAGGGAAGGAGGTTGGTAGGCAGACCACCGACACGATGGTCAGACGACATCGTGAGGGTTGCGGGCCAGAGATGGACCAGGATAGCACAGGACCGTGAGGAATGGCGCAATAAAAAGGAGGCCTATGCCCAGCAGTGGGTTGATGTGGGCTGATTATAGATTATAGATATAGATTACATTTCCTACTTAGTTTAAATTAAACTGTTCGCTGTTTGAAGATGATGTCTGTTTTTCAGTAACATATTAAAATTTTGTGGAACCAAGTGCCAAATAGTATGTTGATGAATTTTCGTTTTCTTTTCATTTTAATATTGCGTAAAATTAGGTGAACATATTATGTGAGTATGGAAACACCTGACTTCGCAATAAAAAAGGTATGGTAATTCCGTCTCTAGCTATTCTGTGGTTATGTGTGTGATGCGAGGCTTTCATAATGTTTCATTAAGTATTAATGCGTTTATGATACGCATCGAAGGCCAAACACTGATAAATATCGGGAGCTTACTTAAGTCTTGAATCTTAATGGATTGGGTGACACGCAATTTTCGACCTCGTTATATTCGGATTTGGCTAGACGCTAATGTCGCTGAGCTAAGTAGTTGCGGGTTACGACAATTGACTCTTTCAGTGCGTGTTCATAATTCATAACTTTTGCGACCATGTAGTCATGTAGTTGTATAGATGTTACATTTAGGGTTGGTCTCCTACATGATACCCACTTAGGGCACAGCAATTTCAAAGAAATAGATCATTTTATTAAGAGCATAGAACGAGGCATCTGAAACATTCTGCACATTCTGAAAATTAGCAGAAAGCTTCGTCATAAAAAGTGGCACAATAAACGATATGAAACTAAACTAAATTTCCAAGTATCATGCAGTATCTTCTCTCTATAATATAAAAATGAATCGCTGGATGTGTTGGTAAGCGCAAATCTCGAGTGCAGCTGAACCGATTTCGCTAATTCTTTTTTAGAATATTCCTTGAAGTACGAGGATGGTTCTTACGGGGAGGAAAATTAAAAAAGTAATAAAGAATCGACTGTTCAGCGGTTAGAAGTTCGCTGGGTCAGCTAGTTAGAAATAAAAATTAGTTTTACAATAAAGTTACATCGAGCAACAGAATTAATTTCTTCAGCTATTACATTGAAATTGTATTTGATTTAAGTGGTTGTACAATAAAAGCTTTAAAAAAATATTTCACAATGTCAATAAAATTAAAAGACTATAAAATTACAGATGTATAAAATAAAAAAAAATGTATACAAATTAATTGAAATTAAATAAAACCTACATATTTAATAATAAAAACCGGCCAAGTGCGAGTCAGACTCGCGCACCGAGGGTTCCGTACAAACCTGTATTATAGACCTGAGTATTTGGTATGAATTTCAATTTAATACCTCTACGCGTTTATGAGGAAATGGGTAGTAATTTTAAAATTACTAAAAAAAATATATATTATGTGATGTAACTAAAAATTTATGGTTTTCGTAATTTTTCCTTTATCTATGCTATAAGACGTTGCTTCGTACCAAATTTCAAGATTCTGAGTTCACGGGAAGCACCCTGTAGGTTTTGATTCCCTTGCAAGTGTCGAAAATTTGCGGCATAAACGGCTGTATCTTTTGATTGCGTTGGCTTAGAAGTTTAATTTTTTCACAGCTTCAAGGGACAGTAGACCTGAGTAATTGATATAAATTTCAGCTTCATACCTCCACGCGTTCCTGAGAAAAAGGGTCTTGACAGACGGACGGACGGACGGACAGACGGACAACAAAGTGATCCTATAAGGGTTCCGTTTTTTCCTTTTGAGGTACGGAACCCTAAAAAAGTTCTGAACCAAAGGGATTCCAAGGAAAATCTAAATGTAACTGTTTCTACTCTTGTTGTCATTAGTTTAACGGTGCCATCCAAGCGTGTGTAGGTACCTACGATGCATTATGAAATGGACACCTAGTTTGACTTGTAACGTTCATTAAGCCGCAGTATCTGCGCTACTTTGAATAAAACCTTTTCGTTTAATTTCTTTCAACGTACAACAAATATGAGATAATTCATAAAGAAGTTGTTTCTTCTCTTGTTATTTCTAGTTTATCGGTGCCATCCAAGCATGAGTACGATGCAACGTACAGCAAATCGATTCGATTCTGCCCTTATATGTAACCACTGCTGGGGCACGGGTCTGTTCATGCATCGCAGGAAGTTTAGGCCATAGTCCACCACGGGGGCCAAGTCCGGGTTGGTGGAGGATTGTAAGACAGTGGCGGGCCTTACTGTCAGAAGTTATCGACCCGCCGATAAGGCCTCTGAGATGGCTTAACGACTGCCATTACAAGACAGCTTAACATGCCTTGCGAAGCACGGAAGCGCTCGCAAAAATTCCACTAGCGGTAGTCGCGGGACGGTCACCCATCCTGCACTAACTTAACTTGCTTGCTTAACAGTGATCAATTCCAATCACTCGGTTCGACTAGGCCACGAGCGCTTTAGTACAGTTAATATTGCAATTGAATCACCTTCGAGGATCGTCGAACGATTGAGTCTAGGAACAGCTAATTTAGCGGGCAAAGCCAAACCGCAGCAACATTTTAAATATGTATGTTCATGAATTTATTTGCACGGCGCGAGATCTGGGGCAATTTGAGAGCGGCCGACCATCAGAGAGCATAAAGCGTTTTACGACCGCTCTGCTGATTTATTTCACATTCATAATTTGATGTTCCGGTACATCAGAGGGCTAATAACGGCAGATCAAAATTTCGTCTTGTGTAACAATCGTAAAATACACATTAAGCCGCACTTAAAGACCGCCACTATACGGCGTTTTGGCAGCGCCAAGTCTTTTTCTCATAATCTTCAGAGCTGTTATTGCGAGGCTTTAGAATAGATACCGGGATGATTTTATTGACGGACGTCATGAATTTTGTATTAAAGTTTTACTGTCGTTCCATTACATTACTATTATTTTAATAATTTTATTATACCTAGGCGGGCGTTTAGACGTCGTAAAAGTTTACTTCTTATCGAACTGGAGATTCCAAATTCAAATCGGATGCGTTGAGTGCGTCAGTGGATATCAAGAAAGATGATAATAATATCTCTGTCTGTCACTATGAAAATAAAGTCTAAGAAAATAAAGAAGCAAAAACAACTTGTCAATGGTTTTTGTAAACACGCCGCGGTGAAAGCCCAGTAGCCCAGTGACGATTCACCTTAAAAACAAATAGACAAGTCGAGTTTGTCGACATCGGTCCACACACAACTAAAAGCTGGGCTTAAACACTTAATTATCGAGCTCGAGTTCTTACTAAGCCGGTGTAATCTCGGAACACTTATCAAGTGTCCATAATAATTTGAGACGCGTTGTTACGGCGAGGTGCAAAAGTGGCTGACCTGACATCACGCCTGTGACCCTCGGCGATCGGCCCTCTCGCTCCCACGTCACTAACCGTCTCTCTCCCCCATCACGCCCCCAGTGTTCTCAGCCATCTCCCTAAGATCCCATGTCTTTACTTATACATACAATTAATGAACTTTAGATCCAGGTAGTAAATACGAAATTAGAACGGCTGTTACGGACCGCATGGCTCGCTCGCGGAGCAGCGCCGGCGGCGCACCTCGGTCCATCATCGTCATCTATTGTCATGTCTTTTTCTCTGCCTTTATAAACAATCTCTTTTATTTTCACCTAGGAGTTTAATCGGCTCGCGCTCGTGGAATTCCTGTCTCTATTCTTATCGGGTGGTCGTTTTTAAAGTAACAAGAGTACAAAGGTTGTTGTGAGGTGCCAAGTCGTGTCAGCGATGCCTGTAACGGAACGCCTTCGTGACGTGATTGTGTTCGTTTTTTCTCTCAGTCACCCGGTGCTGTGAGGGTTAGCATTTGGCGTGCCACCAGTAGGCAACCCTTCACTATGTTCGTGGCTAATGGACCTTCGACTACTATCTCTCACGTCGGAATCCAGCGGCGACACTTATTAAAGTCGCTTTTTATGTGGTGCAATTTGTCATTTATTCGCGGCAAGTTTTTCCCTTCATTAGCTTATATTAATTGCGTCCTCCCGGGCACTTACGTGTACTGTCATTTCCTAGCTGTTTAATACGGCTTGAAGTCGGAATGCGGCCATAATTTGTAATGAGCCAGGATCGTGAGATATTTCTTCTCTACGCTTCGCCCGTTTAAATAGGTTCGGCTCGTTACCAGAGCGTTCCCATGCATCGCTCTCAGTTCACTCGCTACTTACTGCTGTTCTTAAATTGAGTGTGATTTGATGCCCGCATGCAAATTAGTTGACGAGCAGCGCCGATGACCACATAATTGTACAAAGAAAACAAAAGAACACTGCCACTGGTTAAGTCGAAATAGCAGTGACACCATCTTCTCATGAGCGGCCTAATAACATTGTAAGAGATTTTACAAAGAAAAGCTCAACTCGTGACATCACTTTGTTTACTCACCGAACTGGATTCTTGCAGCATCTTGTCATTTGTACAGTTTTATAGTTAGCTACGGAAACTGTGGTCATCAATCTCAGGTAATTATTCAAGTACAAAATTTCGTTGACATATCAGCTTACTATTCCACAAAAATTTTGATACTGCGAATGTATGACATCTTTTATACCTATTTCGGAGTTGCTTCCATGGTAAATATTGTAAGTCGAATAACTCTATGAACTTCACCGGACATTATTAAAACATATTTTACAACTAACTTATATAGTGGACTTGGAAAAAAATTGCCAACTTGTGTTGTGGTGACTATTAGTTCTTAAGAACTTTCTTAAGGCGTAATACATAACTATAATTTTGCATCCCACTTCTGGGCCCAGGTCTTACGTTTAACTTAAGTTAAACTTGTAAAATTATATGCAAAATTATAGTTATGTATTACGCCTTACAATTTTCGTTTACGGAGGAGATTCACGAGCCCTAACTCGTCGGTTTTGCTTCCTCCTCGAGATACAATCTACAATTACGCAACTCTCAATCAGCGCTATCCGCAGGCTGAGAATCAATTGCCGACCTTTCCCTAGCGAGCCTTTAGGCTAGTTCTACATCCACGAGAGAAAACATACCAATTTAACTAACTGTAGAAAGGACTTCTAGTATCAACTCATGAAGATTGTGTGCATTTTCGAAGTAGGCATGACATTTTGAGCCTTGTTGAGAATACTATAAAATATATAGATCTGCAATAAAGAGTATTCTAATCTTATTTGACACTTCATCGGTGTAGGAGTTTGACATTTTCTTTGTGACCATTCCAAGTGTTATCATTTAATACGAAACCCTAACCATCTTTTTGATGCAATATTTTCTTGTCTGATGAACGGTTTTAAACCAAACTACGTCCGTAAGGTTCTTTACCATTAAAGATGAGGCAACAAGCAGCTACTTCACCTCTTAATTCCCAACTAAAGACATAAAAATGCCACCTCAATCAACACTCCACCTTCTCCAAGATCAAAAGCGATATACATTGCTCGTCCGGAGGTATCAAGAACAGAAAAACGCCAAAAAAGCCTTTTCAATCTTCAAATTGCTCTTTTCGAGTCGGTGAAGACGCGGCCTTATCCCGGGCCTACATGCAATTAGGTTTAAACGGTGCTGAGTTGTATTTAAACAGGCACGAAGGAGGAATTAAGTGCAATCAGAGGTGCGGGGCGGTATGTGGTGAAAAAGCGTTGGTATGCGCGCGCGACGCCCCGCGCTCGCCGATCGGAACGCGCATGCCCGAGTCATCTCGCTGGATCCCATCTCGCAAACTTTTCGCAACCGTGACGTTAACTTTCGGTGACGTTACGGAAACAAATTAAGCTTTAGAGATGCAAAATAATGCTCTGTCAAGAAATGACAAGTGAGAGGACACTTTCTGTCATTCTGTCAAGCGTGTGGTAGGTATATCACGGTCGTTCGGCTGAGATGGTAATTGTGTTTTGTAGAAATCGTCGTCTTGTCTCGTAACAAAGTTACAAATTAAAACATTTTTGTCCGCTTTCGTATCTTTGTATTGTAATAATCACGGCATTGCTTTACCTTTAGGTACTTAAAAAGAAATAGTTAGGTGTCTCGTCTCGTAACTTACAAACAGTCTTTGTATAATTATTTGCGTCTTGCAAACATAATTTAATAGGAAAATAGTTATCTTATTATCTGTAATGAATTTATATTTTGTTTTAGTTTATCCCTTTTTTTTCTTTCTTTATAGTTTATAGTATACAGTGCTTTAATATCTATGAAATGGTGCTTACAAAAGTACTTGTAATTGACGTATTATTCATTTGACGCCTCCTAACGAGTGAGTTCTAGATATGAAATTTCGAATGCGATTTCGATATGCGACAAAATTTTCAAATTCCTATAATCGAATCGTTGACTTTTTGTCTGTTTTCGTGTCATCGCACTCCCGTGTGGTTCGCGCTAGGGCTCAGAACGTCGGGACTCTCGCGCATGCTCTGGCCATCTCCCTGCTTTCTTTCTTGTGCCCTTTAATCGGTCCACGGTAATTGGTCTATCTTATAGGGTTGAGTCTGGATTTATGGGAGTTTTAAAGTTATGACTTTTGTCAGCCGAGAACGAGTTCGGGTTTTGCGAATTGTTGTATTACTTCATATGAGTGCTATACAGGTTGTCACAAATCCCCGTATAAATTAGAAAAAAATAGTTGTATACCTACAGTCATTTCAATGCCGCAACTTCAGTGTGGAACAGTTGATATTTATCTTAGCGATTTCGATGTTTCCACAATGTCAAATTTGTTCATATTGACCAATAGAACACCCCATTTTCGGATGTACATTGGGATTATTCCTATTGTGAAATTTGGTATATTTGTGTGTTTGTCACGCAATCACACACGAACAGCTGATCGGATTTCTTTAACATATTCTTCGCATTCGCACGCAATAAAGTCGCGAGCATAGCCTAAGCGTAAGCAGCCTTACGTCCGACTGCCAAAAGTCAGTGCCCTTAGCCAATAAAGTTCCCTGGCACAGGCTTTCTCTCAGCGAGAGACATTATAGGCTTAATCATCACTCGTACCTCTGCCCACTTCGTACGGAGGTTGGGCCAGCTGGTTATAACAGGTTCGAACTGAATAACCCAATGTGCCAATCACGTTTTCTAAGTTATACATATTTGTGAATTTGGTAGGTTGGCAGTCAGCTCCGCCTATTTATCTGTCTCCCGCAGCAGTTCTTATGATTCTAGTCCACTCCCGTAGGTTTCTTTCAACCAGAATTTATTTCACCGGCCTACGCGGCTCTTGTCAGGGATTTTCCCATCATTTTCTACAATTTATAGGATACCATATCTTGGTTAACTGAATACAAGCCTCAAATATGCAATATTTTTCCTTCGAATGATATTTCTACTAGCGCTCGCTGGTAGGAACAATGATGATACCACTCGCTTACTTTGTAGGAAGTCACCTTGTCCAGAGATTTCAAGACCAATTCTTAAACTGACGATCTAAACCTACCTAAAGTCAGATTTATCTTTTATTTTCTGTACGTATTTTTTTTTATTGAACATATTTATTTACAATACTTATTTACATCATATCTAAATATGTATTACTAATTATAAACTAAATCTAAATCGAGATTTATCTTATTTTATTGTCAGACATACCTAATTGTAAAAGAGGGGGGTAAAAGAAGAGGTTCTACCACGATTCTTAACGTATCACGTTAAGAATTACAACCGTGCACCAAAAGTAACACCAATCTCACCGTTTATTTTACAATTATGTCTTAACAACCATCAAAGTTTAAGAATACATTTGATTGTTGAATCTAACTACTGTTTCTGTTTTATTACAGGTAAGTGTCAATTCGAACTGCGACAATACCTACGTAAGTAACGAGTCAAGCCATCAATCACTTAGTGTAATTAAGATCTGAAGGACGGAAATCTTGCATCCATTTAAGGCAGAGTTAATAACAGAGTATGCAAATACCACGGTTCATTGTACTGATGAATCCCGGTGCAACAATATTGTAGAGACTCAATCAACACCTCCATTACGTGCTAAACCTTATGCCTGGGTTATTCCCATAAAATCACTTTGTCTCGTCCTTAGGAGCCCACGTTTATAAATATATTGGATCGAAATTAGGTTTTTTTGTTTGGTAGTAAAATATGTTTGTTTTATATAATAGAATGTTAGCATTATATCGATTAAGCTTTCGCTAATCGATATAAGATACATTATATCGATTAGCGAAAGCTGCCACCTAAATTTTACTCCGTCTCACTAGGGTTAACGTCACTTTTTCGTCATCTTCTTATTTGCGTGTCAATGGAAAGTCATCGTAATGAAAAAGTTTGCCAATCAGCCTTAGCGACTCTCTAATTGTTTACCCGGGTGCGGCAGATGTAGGAACTTAGGGTTTTTACTAAAATTAACTAAAACTAATTAGATTTGTATGGTCCTAAACTTAAGTACACATGGATGGTTCAATTCAAAATTTTTATTTCTGAACAACTCTATAGTGTTAGTTTTATAGATATTTCTTAAATTACGTTAGTAAAGACATTTCATTGTGGACTATATTTTATTTTACATGGACTGAGACCCAGTGCTTCAGCATAACTAGAGCTGTCAGTCGTATTCGCAATGATTGAATGAAAATTGGCAAAGTTAGGGTTGTAAATTGAATTACGCATACCCCTTAGTTCTACAATAAAGATCTTTACTGTCTTCTTTAAAAACGTATATATATTTTTTAAATACTTGAAGTTTTTATCGTCATTTATGAGTCGATAACATTAAAGAGCTGCCTTGTAAAGCAAAAATAGGTTTAATTAAAACTGTTTTTATACGGATTTATGCTCGTTTATTACATTTTTACAATTTTCCAACGTTTCGGCACTTTTTCAGGTGCCGTGGTCCCGGATGACTGAGGTGACAGGTGTCTTTTAGAAATCATTAACGGTTAGTTTACTACCCTCGGCAAAAGTTAATTATGAAGTTACGTTCCAAAATAGACAAACCAATTATTTTTTATATAAAGTCAACAATATTGATTATTAGTAATTGAAGTTAAAATTAAATTTATAAACTAATTACTTTATATGAACTTAAAGATACCGATTATTAATTGAAATTAAATTGATTTATTATTATTTATTCTACAGTCACACTTCTAGCAAGGGAGTCTCATGCACTTAAGCACTGGTTCCCATGCTACCGGTATGTTCCAACCACGATCTCTATTAAAATTTGGATGCCGGCGGATCTCTATTGCCTCAAAAATAGGTTTGTATGAAAACCTACAACACTAAAAAAATTATGCTTTCAGTCGTAAGTCTTGCTTCGCCATTTCTTCTTCAACGCCAACTTCAACTACCGCGCAGGTTTTTAAGGTTTTTATGGACATTTTATTTTGAACTTCAAACTAATACCTATAAACTAAACTTACATTGTACGAAAAATCAACAACAGTGTGTTAGGAAGTCACCGTTGAAAGCTCAGCAGGTATTGTTCACGGGAGTCTGAATTACTGCCCGTGGCCATAACAGATACAACTGTTAATTATAAGGCTCGCGATTTACTCTGCTACAATACAGGCTGCTTCAGAAAGGTTCTGTACAGACGTCCTGTGCACACGTGTGCACTAACATGTAACCACTTTAGAACCTTGTCACAGTAATCTCTTCTAGCCTGATCTATGAGAAATTGGCTATTTTGACTTTGACAAGGTACTGAAGTGCTACATGCTAGGTCATGTGAACTTACAGCTTATTGGGCACCTACCACATACTTATCAATACAAATATAGGGGTACTGGATATGAATATTTAAAAAAACTTCCGTTCAGCAATGTATTTTAGACAAACAATTCTAAGACTAAACGTACTAAAGGATTTATTATTGCAAATTGTGATGAAATTCTTGTTCTACGCAATATATTTCTAATAGCGGTTTACATATTTTTTTTAAAAAAACCTTATTTCTGTAGTGCCTCAAATAGTTGTGTTTTAGACTTCTGTACTTTCGCCCGCCGACACTAGAGTTGGCAAATACAATTTCATGCAGCCTATATAAGTCCCACTGCAGGGCATTAGGCCTTCTCTCGGAGAAAGTAGTTATATGGGCTTAATCACCACGCGTGCCAACCGCGGATTGGCAATTCCTAGCGCTGAGACATGAACACTTCAGAAGATCATGGTTCCTCACGATGTTTTCCTTGAGAGTTTGTAACTATGTACGAAACTAGAAAACAAAGTCAATAAATGCCGGGATTCGAACCTATGACCTCTCGAATGAGAAGCCGGCGTTCTACCACTTTGCTACCACCGCTTAACAAATACAATTAATTGTCAAATTAAAATTTACGTTTTTGTTGGACTAACTTAAGATCGGTAAAGGGAGGCGCCAGTCGCTTTTTGCCAAAGTTATTTGTATGTTTAACTTTCAGGAGGAACTTTCTGAAGCGCCATGTATAGCCCTTCACATATAGCCCTTTCGCTTGTTTGGCAGATACTGCGAAATACTAAGCCAAAGTTGGAGTTTGGAGGCTTTTACATTCATTATCGATACTACGCAATTTATGAGTGACAACTGTCTTCTGTTCTGTTTTTATCTACTTATGTTTGGAATTTTTGTAGAAATGACATTGGTGGAAATTACGGGCTGGTTCAGACCTGTCTCACCATAGTTGGGGGAGCAATAGTTTAAAACATATACCCCCATATATGTTTTAAACTATTGCTCAAGGTGAGGGTTAGACTGGACTGTATTTTGCGGTATATTAGAATTAATTACTTAGGTCTAGCTGTGGTAAACTAATATCACTTGTAACAACGTTGGATACAGAGAACGACTGCTGCTTGGGGAGAGACACAGGAGACGATACAGCAGCCTGATAGGAAGTGTGCACGCACTTACCTAGCGTCTTGAAGCCCAGGAGCTGAGAATCAGCGCCAAGGTCGAGTCTGACCAGGGCGCACCACGTGGCAGCGCAAGTGTTCGATAACGGCACTAAATTCCGCTTATAATGGCACAAATATTGGTTTCACATACAAATTAGCGTTTATTTGATAAGGATTACAAGGATAAGGATTTCATCCTTGTTATAATCACACACAGCAGATACGATCCGAGCCCAAGCGCGGTGGAAAAACGTCGGTGTTTTGGATCGGTGAGAGCATCGGAGCCAATCGGCCATCAGAGAGAGACGGCGCTACGTGTGTGCGTGCGTGTGGAAAGGAGAAAGGGATACGAATACGATGTTACTAGAACTGGATTTAAATAGTCCAATAATAGAGCTACAATATCCACCGATATATAATTTCGAAATTCAAGAAAATACCCTAAAAGTCAAGAAATTGATAATGGAGGGTTATTATTTCTTGAATTAATAAGACAAATGAACCTAGGAAGAGCAACAAACTTGATAGACATTATTGCTACTAATATTTTAATCATTTCTATTACCGGGGTTGTTTAAATGTAGACCAGCGCTGAATGAAATTAAATACAGATATCAACACAGAACTTAACAAATACCAACTAGGAACGGTCGCAGCTAGTAACCACCCATCATACTTACCCCCAGTTTCTCGTACACTAACAATCAGCTAAAACACTGTTAACAGCTGTGAAATGTTTTTTTATATGCACTTTGGCCAACTGACAGCTGTTGACAGTAGATTAACGTCTTGTTAGTGTACCAGAAACCGGGGCAAAGATCGCCGCCCAGCGATTCGTCGCGTTCCGGTGTGATGTATGGTGAAGCCACAAATGTCGGATGAATTAAAAAAAACGAAGTGTTTACACGGCTGCTTGTAGTCCCCTGCTCGCTGCAGTTGCAGCATGCGTTATGTAAGCGCGGAGCCACTCTTTGTCCGTCTACGTTTACGATAAACGTTTCCCTTCTCCATTTCACCGCTTTGGCTTCTGTCAACTTTGAGGTGTGTGGAAGGATTTATTGACGTTTTGTCTTGAACTCTATCTATGTACATGCCCGCACTCGGGATCGAACCTGGGGCTCTCGCTTGCCAGTCCATGGTTCTACCCACCGAGCTACCACCGCTTTGTTTAATTTCAAACTTACGTACATTTGCGAATTTGTAATCGCAATACCACACGCTAACGGTGAAGGAAAACATCACGAGGAAACCCGCGCTTGGTTGGCTCCGTACGTATTGACTAGTCTTTCCTGTGGGCTAGGCAGACTAAGCTGTCAGGATGGTATAGGTGCTGGGCAAGCCTACACCATCTATAAAACCATGTCCCAGGCACTACAGCGTCGGAGTGGTCCATTCACCCATCTAGTGTGAGTGAAGATACCACTGGACGCTGTATAAATCATCTCATTAAGTAGATGTAAAAAGGCCAATATTGAAGATGATAGCCAATATCGAATGGGTTATTGTTTATTAGCTTTAAAGTTCTTGGATTAGTACTAGGACGTATGTGTAAGGTCCTGATTTTGATATTTTTTATGATTATTTGTTGGGGCTACAACAGGATATTAACTGCAGATGGTAAGCCAACTAATCTATAATATAAAAATGAATCGCTGAATGTGTTGGTAAGCGCAAATCTCGAGAGCAGCTGAACCGATTTCGCTGATTCTTTTTTTAGAATATTCCTCGAAGTACGAGGATGGTTCTTACGGAGAGAAAAATAACAAAAAATTTAAAGAGTCGACTGTTAGGCGGTACGAAGTTCGCTGGGTCAGCTAGTAATATATACAATTATTATTTTTTATGTACAATAAAGTGTTCTCTCTATCTATCTATATAATTATATTCTTTTTTAATGCACTAGCCCGTGTTAAGAACAATTTTAAAAACTTATTCAATTTTAAACTTCAGCCAGATTCGCTGCCTGTACGTAATACAGAGAATATTGTAAAGAGGTTCAAAATTTCACTGATGCCGGTGAGTCGCCCATTAGCTCAGTTGGAAAGAGCGCTGGCACGGATAGCCAGAGGTCGCGGGTTCGAATCCCGGCTTTAGCCTCTAAATAAGTTTTTAATAATATATATTTTTGTTTTTATTAAAACTAACAGCCTACCACTTACACATTAAATTTACACATATAGAAACAGGATAACAAAAAGTTTTCACAATTACCCATAATTTGAGGAAATACTCGTAGTACAGGTGGGAAAACGATACAAACCAGATTCTGCCATCAGAGTCAGCCAATTCAAACCTTGAAAAAAAGTTAGAAACGAAGGAATAACTCCATTGTAATGGGTTGGAATATTATTAGTCTTAAGATAATAAATTTCCAGCTTCTTGTGTACAAGTGGGTGGGACGAAAGAATAATACGAATTGGATCAATGTGAGGAAATATTACTCAGTAGGATGTGACGTCATTGGACGAACACAGAACATACCCAATAAAGAGATATTAACTATTTATCTACCTAAGTAATACTACCCCATGAACGCTGACTCTTCGATCCATACCAAATTAACTACATAAGTAACTCTATAAAAACAGAATCCACCGAAAAGTATCTTAAAGAGATCTACACTCAGCACCCAATGCTGAATGTGTCTCTTTCAATGCACACGATTCACTTTGCTCTTGAACTTTTTGCATCCAATCTTTTCCTGCGACTTTGGTCAAGTTATCAGTCCATCTAGATAAGTGGCTGGTGTGATTGTAATCCTTATATCATCCGGAGCAACATACAACATACTATCAAAATTGTAAGTCTGTTTTTAGGGTCTCTTACCTCAAAAGGAAAACCCTTACAGGATTACTTCGTTTCCATCCGTTCGTCCGACTGTCTGTCACGACCCTATATCTCGGAAACGCAAGGAGTTATCGAGTTGAAATTAGAACCATCATATATTCCTTAAAATGGTGAAAAGTCACTTTTTAGTTAATACAAAAAAAAGTTACGGCCGTTCATGCCACAAATAAACGTTTATTTCGACACTCAAGGGAATCAAAATTCATGATTCACTTCCCGCTGAACTCGAACTATGAAATTTGGCAAGTAATAATCTGTTATACCTACTACAAATACAGGAAAAAAACTGATGTCTATTATTTTTAATTAAATCGTGAATAAATTGTCTTTGAAGTTCAGAAGAAGCTCGAAAAAATCTTTTGAACCCTGCGCGAGTGCGTCTCGCACTTGACCGGTATTTTAATAATAATTATGAAATCAAAAACTGTTAGGATCATGGCAAGTGGCAGTCCCTGGTCTTTGCCTACCCCTCTGGGATACAGGCGTGAAGTTATGTATGTGTATGTATTTAATTATGAAATAAGTTCACGAAAGGTGGCGAATGGAAACGCGCCGGGCTCCCAATAGCAGTCGGCGTTATTTGGGATAATTCCAAGACAGCGCAAGCTCTTGGTGAAAAACCGCACACGACTTTTACGGGCGACACCGGCGATGGTTTATGGCTGGCCGGCTGTCTGTCGATCACTCGATTATGCCCCTTTGTCGAGCCGTGAGCTCTTCAATTTTCAAGAATTTTTTAGTGACTAACAAATAAATTACTTTCGCATAGCACAATTACTTGTCCAGTCCTTGTATTACATAATTTTCCGCTTTAGCGGGTTAAGTAATTAGAAGACTCTAAAGTGTCAAAATACGTATGTATCTGACAGTTCGGAGTAGCTAAATGAGATAACTCATACATTGGAGGACTTACGTGATCGAACCCCTGATCCCAAACTGGGATACCCTGTGCTAATGTAATAATTCTAAAGCATGAAAGACAACGTCCTGGCGCAGTAATTTTATGCTATTTGACAGTTTTTATTATGTTCGTTGTGGGTAAAATATAAAAAAGTGAAAAATCAGATTAAAAACAGAAATAAATTAATAATTTCTAATAAAAGATAGTTGAGTCTCTAGAAACTGAAATCGATTTATTACAAAAAGTTTAACATTTATGTTTTTTGCCTTATTTGATCAACAAAACATTTATATTTTTTTCCTTAATTGACCGACCTTATTTGTAACAAAAAAATTATGAATGTCCTTTACACAGATAGACGTAAAGATTACTTCTTAACAAACCAGCTATAGCTTTAGAAGTCCTGAGCCGCAATTAGCCAACACGATTGTTGCACAAAACTAAAATGTTGCATGCACTTTGTAATGAAACTTGAAGACGTTTTAAATGGCGCGTTATGAATTCACTTTTTTGAAAAAGTTGATTTATTAATGATAATTTATCGGTCCCCTTTGCTAAGATGATTGACAAATATTTATACCAGCACTTAGTTTATAGTACCTGCCGCAAATAGCGCATACCTTCGGGGTGTCGACCTCCCGCAAATAAAGGGCTGAATGGTGATCATAATGCCAGTCTCACCCGTCGTGCCAGACCTCAGCTTGCCCGATCACGATTAATTTCTATAACAACAATTAAGATCGGTTCGGCCGCGCGGGCATAAAACAAACTGCACCCAACCCGGGCCCTACAATAGGGACAGAAAAAATATACTCTCACAACATAAAATATTAATAGAAATGCACGTGTGTTCATTGTCAATAAATTACCCAAGTGACAGAGCTATAAAAAAGTATATTTTCCACCGGAATGAATGGGAGGCAGTGCGGAGGCATCGATGTGAGGTAGCCAATAAAACTGGCGGTCGGCTGCTCGTAAAGTTGCCTCGTAGACTGCGTGGCGAGACGCGGCGGGCCTCGCTCGCCCAGACACCAACCTGAGAGCCACTTACCCGCCAACTAACCGAACGACACATCTGACCATCAACAAACAAATGAAGATCATTAGTCATTACGTTACCCAGTTTGAAAATCGAACCGGGAAACCAAAAGTAGCTAGTCTGACACGAAAAACAAACGAGAACTGACGCCGAACCGAGTTTAAAAATTTAAGCAAGTCAAATGAAGATCGATATTACTTATTTGAAAAAGAAATCGAATAGAGCAATGCTGCAGCCTTGACCGTAACTTGCAAATTCACCCACGTCAGTTTCTAACAAAACGACGTATAGCATAAAGTAAATACTAATCTAACTTTGAAGGTACAGTCAAATCGATACTCACACGTATGCCAGAATAATACGCGATACGGTTGTAGAGCTACGAATGTCGCTCACTGCAACCAAGGTGAAAAACCTAGGTAACGGGCACCAAAAAACCGCCATGAACGTCACACGAGTCACAACTCACGGGGCGCATTGTAGAGTGACTTTGTTTGACGTTTCCCTCTATCTAGTGGCAAAGTGCACCTCAGAGGTCAAGGGAGATGTAAATTAAATTAGATTGGATAAATAATTTATACCGGGCACGTCGGTCGGACGTACGGATTGACGTGGTGGAGCATCTTTAGATCTAATCGGTGATCCCCTGGTACCAACCTCACCTTCTAATCTCCACGATTCCATCTCCTAATACCGTCTTGTTTCGTTCACGGACAAAAAACATGTAATGCTTTTAATTAGATTAAATTGATTTATTCCATAACGATCGGCCGGTCCGATAATGTTCAATGGTAAAGGTAATTAAGCTCGGCAAATAATGACCGTAGCAGGCTGCTCCTATTGTAAAGCCACTTGGGAAATCATGTGATTCCGAACGAGATAAAGCCCTAAGTTGAAATTAAGCGATACAAGCAAATTCCTTCACGTTAGAGTAAATTTTTAAATCAAACAGCATTGTTTCGTTACATGGGGTTTCGTAATACGGTCAGGTAGCGAACGCATTCCGTACAGAGTTACCGAATTTCGCGTTTCCCAACTGGCAATTAGCGATTATTTGTTAAACAAACCGAATCGGGGCTGTGAAGCTTTGTCGTCGCCGACAAAGAATTTTCTAGGAATACCGGGCGGGACGCGTGGAACGTTACGTCAGACTAACATTTTATCTGACAAACGAACAGTGCTTCTTTAGATGATCGCTTGTGGCCTAGTGAAGCGCTCGTGGCCTATTCGAAGCGAATGATTGGAATCAATCACTTGAGTTAAGCAACAAAAAGCGCAGTCAGGTGCAGGATGGGTGCCCGTACCTTGACTACAGCTAGTGGCATTTTTGCTAGAGCTTCCGTGCTTCGCAAGGCACGTTAAGCCGACTGTCAGGAAGAGACCCGTGCCCCAGCAGCAAGGGACGTATAAGGGTTGATATCGATCTTTAGTTGATCAGCTAATAATGTGCGACATTGAAGGTGGTAGGCAGTCAACAGTTGATCAAGCTTAACATTTGTACCAACCAGATGACTTACAAATAAATTAAAAGAAGAAGAAGAAAAACCTTTATTATAGCCACAGTACACACGCCACAGTAACAAAACAAACTTAAAACACATTACTAAATAACATAAAAAAAAGAAAAGAACACTAAAGGTCACGGGGTGTCACTGCCGCTATAAACGGCAACTGACTCAGCCTATGCTGATGGGCAAGCCTTCAGCGCTGATTTTCAGTCAGTGCCAGATTTTCAGTCAGTGCCAGATAGTTGCCCGGCCCCTACACATAAACTTTAATATCGTGTATATGAAGCTTATGCCTCACACACTTAATTGTTATTGATTGCCTGAGCTTGGAATGCGTAAACCAGAAGTTTTGTATTAGGATTGGAAACTATAAATTGTAGATTACTTTAATATTTAAACGATGGCATGTTTTATCATGTTAATGGGCAAATAAACAATTTACATTCTAAATAAATGCCTCTCTACGTACTTACCTACTTCGGCAGAGTAGATATAAATAAGTACATATTTGATATTATGTACAAATTTTACGATGATATAGTGTTAACAAAAGTTTATAGGAAGTCAAAAAACATTAAAACGTTAGGGTAAATTAAGAGGAAACGGGCAAACATCTTACCACAATACATACGGACTTCGGATGTAAAAAATCTCATGTGTTTGACGAAACAATGGATAGAATTGTCTCCTGTCGAACCCTCGATCACGACTATGAAGCGCGAAGTAAGCCAATGAAAAGAAAAATAAGTTAAATCAACATTATTACAAAAGTACAGTCGCAACCAACCTACCATGCGTTATGCTGGAGGTATCGAACAAAAACTTAGGGCCAGTTTCTGAATTGAGAATTTCGCTAAGTAACTGTTAACTGTAACGCTGTCTCTTCGAATCAGTCAGGAAAGAGCGTGACAGAACATTACTTGAGATTTTTTTGCCTCTAAATAGATTTTTAAAATTACTTAAGTATTAACTTGAAATTCACGTGAAATTCTCAATTCAGAAACCGGCCCATAAGACATAAATGAGCTGTTACTAATTTTATATTCTATTGTGTGATAGGCTAGCTGACAAAAAATATAATTTTACTCACATTCGGGAGGTGAATAATCTAGGGTTTCATTAATTTTGCAGATTGAGTTGTCTGTACATAAAATGTATTTTGCTTTTCATTTGGGTAATTATTTCAAAAGTGTCTGAACAACAGTCTTTATTAGCTACAGATAGTAGACAGAAAAATTAGTGCTACAGAAATCTAATACGGCCTGAATTTCTTAAACAACAGTAAAATCGGTTCAATCAAATTTTTCGCTTTATTTCTTTCCATTTGCATGTGAAATTCAATTGTCACTAAGAGTGTATTCTTGTAAAGGTCGAGTGCTTATGCTTGTGAAAACTATAGTTAGTTATTAGCGCAACGTTCTTGTACGGTGCAGTAATTCGACCTTTACTGTACTGTCAGTGACAAACAGATACTTTGACGTACCATGGAAAGAAGTACTTGAGAACTAAAACATTTATTCATTATGAAGGTATCATGACATCATCAGGAAACCTGAGTGTCTGAGGTGTTCAAATCACCGCGGATTGGGAAATTACAAGCCTTGAAGGCTTGTAATTTCCCAATCCGCGGTGGGCACGCGTGATAATCTCTCTCTCTCTGTCCTGCAGAGGGACGTTTAAAAACTGCAACTTTTTTAAATATGAAGGCAGGTCATGTGTGCTACCTTCGCTATACAGTGTTAAAATGCCTCCTCTACCTGAGCTTCGCAACTTTTGTTTAGCTTTGCCTGTCTATGTGGACTATGCAGCCGGCATGCATGCACAATGCAATGCAAGGGTTGCCACTTCTTAATTTATCGAAAAAAATGTTTTGTATATATGTGGTTTAAGGCATCCGCTGAAAATCAGCGTCGTGGCTCAACTGTGGCACAAAGCTGAGCGGAAACCTTTTTGGTACATATACATAATAGGTTTCAATATGTGCAGTTTATTATATAGTAATTTTATGTGCCAAATAAAGATTATACTATTCTCTTCTAAAAAATTGAATTTCTTTACCAGTTCTTAATTAATGCTATAGTTGTACGCTCGTACCTATTTTATGTGCGGAATTTTAATGAGAAACGAATGTTGCGTTGGTTTGGACATGTGGAGAGGATGAAAGAATAAAGATTGACGAAACAAAATATATATTGCGAATGTGAGGGGAAGGGCTGGTAAGCGACGTCCCAGATGGACATACATCGACCAAATAGGGGATGTATTATAGCCAAGGGGAAGATAAAAAGTACCCGGAGCCGGCGTGCGTGCTTGCAACGACTTAAGAACGTTGATCAAGCGAAGGTGATCTGTCAGGATCGTGGCAAGTGTCTCTGCCTACCCCTCTGGGATACAGGCGTGAGATTATGTACGTATGTAATTAAAATAAATTATTGTTTAGTCTCTATCGTTTGCTCTATGTGAGCAAGTGGTAAATAAAATTGGTCTTTAGCAAATCATTATATGACTTTGAAAACGTTGCTTGCAAAGACTAGACTCAAACGTGGTGTATAAGTGTACGATGGACCAGTAAACAGAGCTCATATGCTTCATTTTGTTCAAGTTATAAACACTCTTAAATTACGAGACACACAAACACGTGTAGAGGCAACCCTATTCGTGTTCATACACTTTTAACAATAGATCTAATAATTATTATTTTTCATCTGCTACGTTTTTGTCACAGTTATCAATCAACGAGCCCTAGTCGTCTCTGTCGTTAGAATTGTTTGCCGAATCTACCTGTCCCCCTTACTCGCCGACCAATGTAATTATTGAACACCTGGCCGAAAAAAGAATGTCGCACAAAGAGACAAGTAATGACGATCAGAATCTTAGATCGGGGATATTCTGTTACCAAGAAAGTCTTTTGCTTCATTAATTATGAAACACAATACTTCTTACAATTTTCGTTAAAATTATGTCCGTGGACGGCTGTCATCTTTCTTGATAAATCGCTGAATGTTTTGTGTGCCTTCTGTTTAATTTACGGGAAAGAAATGGGCCCACGACGATGGGACACGATTTGTGGGTACTGTCAGGAACTCCAGAAATAACCATTTTTTGTTTGATACTGACACTTATGCCGTGCGTGATAAAAGCTACGTTGGTCACCTCAAACAGTTCTGCCTTTACCTACATAAAATATTATGTTTCTCTTTCAAGTAACTATCTATACATGCTATTTTTGGATTCTAAGAAATCTAGTTGTGAAAATATTTCACAGTCGTTGTGGATGATGATAATATCGCGTATTCTTACACATCTGTCTTTAGTTTTGGTAATTAGTGATTTTTCAACAAGCAATACAAACAAAATACTTTTAGCCACTGGCTCTATTGTTGCTTGCTACAGGTTCATGTATTATTAATAAAAACAGATACAACATGCGTTCAGAATCAGGAGCGGCGCGAAGATGAAGCGTTGCACCTCGTGGCTCGTCGTTAATGAAGAAATATTGCAACTCTGTGATATACCGCGCCGATAACACACTGCCCCGGGCCTGAAGGGCAGTATTAATTATAACCTGTGCCGTAAAGTACCACTCTAGCCAACGAGCTGGCTATCTGATCTTAGCACTGGCAGCTTGCGAGCGGCACCGAATTGGAAAACTTAAAAGTAAACGTTAATTACGAGCGTGAGAATGATGCTGGCAAACTCTTTGCTTGAAACTCTTTTGTACGTTTTATTTTTCGTAATTGCTACCGGCCGGCTTTCATTAGTGCCAGTGCTAAGCATACTGTCAGCAATATGTGTTTTGGAATGGAAGGTTTCATTTCAAGAACGACGTTGTAGTAAAAATTTCGGGCCAGCCAAGATTTTCTTAGACGCGAGAAAAAAAAACATTTAACAAATATCGTGTTAGATAACCCACCGATCCATTCCCTCATCCTACAGTATTGAAACGATCAAAGCTGCCCCAAATCTAGTAAACCATATCGTATCTTGTCGACGTGGATATAAGGTTCAGCTTTCCAAACTACCGGGACGTGATGAAAATTCGGCGTATTAAATTGAAACTATATCGGCGGTCAGCAAATCCTGTTCGGTGTTTGTTTAGGTCGAGCCCACCCTAAAATATTTATTCTATCTTGGTTTGCCGAAGTCACTTCAATAGTGTGTTCCATTTTTACCTCGGAATCAATATTCGTCTATAATTTATAGTCTCGTTTATTGCTCGCATTGTTTGCTTGTCCATTGGCTGAGATATGTAAAATCAACATATTCTCAGCTTACTTTTATCTAAATCAAACAGCTTCGCGGAATTTTGTCTTCGGTTATTGATTTTCAAACCTTTCCAGCTCGTCTTCCAGTATCAATTTGTTTGTTTTGTTTTACACGTGACAGTCGAAATTATTATCAATATCATCCTGTGTCCACAAGACCTCTTAACTTTTAATATTGAGATGTCTTTCAGCCATGTTGTAGATTATTTCAATTTGCATTTGTGTCATTTTATTGTTTTTAATTTTTTAATAAACTTTGTATTTGTAATAATTTATAATTTAGTTTATACTATATGTATTTCGTACTTCACTATCGCAATAGGCCACCCTGTAATGATAGTTTTAAGTGTTATGAAATAAATAAATGTTAGTAGATAATTTTACGATTCGTCATTTTCTAACATATTTTAGTTTAAACTTCGCTTTTTCAAAGTGGTTCGAGACTATTCTTTTATATCCCGAAAGGTACTGCTACCTGAAATGTCTTGCACGTCCCTTGCACCCAACTCATTTTGGTTTAGCGTTAATTCCATACAATATTTCTAAGGTCCTTCGTCCATTGCGCCACATCACTTTCAAAGCGACCAACCTGTATAAAATTAATAAAAGGTAGTCAGCGTCCAGAAATCGCGTTATGCAATTTAGCTGAATATTAGTAATTAAGCTTTCATGTTTATTCCTAAGTAAAGTGTTCCTCAATACATGTTCGGATTATATACACAAAACCACTACATAATCCAAAGAAAAACGATTTGTGAACAAATGCTTTTCTAATGTATCGTATCATCTGTTTAGAACCTCTCTGCTTCCCTTCCTGCGTGACTTTTACCTCCTCTTTCTCGTAAACTAAAATATGTTAATTTGACCTACTATTTACAGCTTTCAGTTGACCAAACTAAAAAAAACTCTTAGCTGTTAATAGTAGAATAACAGTTGGATACTGTTCTCGCACAGTAACTAACTACGTGATTAATTCATTCACTTACCGGGTGTAAGTGAGATTAGTTATAATTTTATGTGAGCAAGTTCCAAGATTTTGCATACACTCATACACACAGTAAGCACACTAAAATTTCCAGTGCAACAAGGCGTTATGAAACATAATATCACAAGCAGCCTATATACCTACGTCTCACCTGAGTTCTTCTCTCAGAGAGAGACAGAAAGATTATGGGCATAATTATCACGCATGCCCGCTGCAGAATGTGTAATTTCAAGCTCAAAGTGATTAGGTATTTCAGTTACCACACGATGTTTTCCTTCACAGTTAGAGAGTGGAATTGATACCAATAATTCACAAACGTAGACTACTAAGAATTCAATCCCTTCAGTACCTTAGCAACGTTAATCCCTAGAACAACAAACTGCATCCTTAATCTCAAAGCATGACGTGAAACCTCCTTTGTTTCCGATTTCAAACTTGGATTTGTTTGACGGCATAAGATAAAATAAATCCCGTTCGACTTGTGCATCTTGCACCGGGCATTCGATCACTTTTCGATACGCTACCGAATTTCTATGAGACGTAAATTTTGCCTCTATGTCATACAAAAGCTGAGTTTTCTCTTTAACAAAATAGTTTATTACAAAGCCGTAACTTTTGTCTAGTTTCCAGAGCTGTATTTTATTTCTACAATTTTATCTTAATTTCATATCAGGTATTAAAAATGTTATGCCCGTGCTAAAGATTTAATTCTCAAAAGGTAGATCATTCTACTCAGTAACAATGCAAACTTTTTGCTGAGCAATGCATTGATGATATTAATTTATCGGGCTCATCAAGGGCCATCTTTTGTCGCGATTTCATCGAACTCACACTTCAATGGATGAGATTCGAGCAGCTGCATTTTTGACAGATATTGGGCGTCTCTGCATACCCTCCTTTTTGAGTGTTTTTTTGTGTGGCTTAATTATCAAAATTGTGTTTGGCTTCGAGTAGTTGTTTGAAATACGTATATATAGCCTTACATTTGACACCTGTTTTGGTCAGTAAATTATCTTTAATATCTTTTTTCGCCTGCATTTAATATGCCTGCTTAACACATAATTGAGATTCCTAAAATAAGTAGTTTCTGGGCCAAACTTTGTACGTACATCAGTCTATCCTGAAAGATCAAGATAATGTTGGATGGGAGTACTTGACTGTAAATAGTTTTATTCCTCGGGGTAGAGCATCCATCAAATGTTTGTGAGCAGAATGATCCAGCGGTTTACCGCTCGTTTCAGGCATAATTAATGAAGGAAGAGAACTTTCTAGCTAATGTTTTTTTTCCCGCAAAAAACCTGGTGCCGTCCATTGATAGAGTCCATTGTCCGGCCCACCCCATGCTCGCCCTTACCTGTTGTATGTGAATGGGCAGCGTTACAATAAAAATGTGTTTTTTCTCTAAATTTTTTTTTGTCAGAGACGAAAGCAACACGATATTTCACGTGGAACAATCATCATTGTCTTTGGCACCTCGGAACAGTGCGGTTGCGCTCACGGCTTGCGAGATCTTTTGTGCGATTCCAAGATCTCGCCCTTTGCCGGCTTTGTTTCTCTAAAGAGCCTCTTTGTCTGAATTCTAAAGGAGGATTTGTGCAGTCGCACAAAAGTTTGTCCCCGTCAGATTAATTGAGGTTTCTATGAAAATAGCATGTCGCAAACTTTGAAAGGGGACATTTAAAAAAAATATATTTATGTTGCAATTGATTTGAAACCCATTTCTTTATTGATTTATAGGAAATTATTGCCAAAAGATCATTAGTTCGCGGGGGAAAGGAAATAAAGGATTTGTAACCGATTTAATTTCGGTTACAATTTACGATCGGCAATAAATAACCAGTCGGCGCGATTCCGCGCCTTTGTTGCACATTTTTAAAACCATTAAAAACTCCATCAATAGCTTCCATTTAAACGAGACTAGTGTCGACTGTCGATGCCATTAACTTCTTTAAAATTATGAGGTATATGCATTTTTCCCATATGAAATCAATTACTGACATACATAATTTTTTATTTGTACAGTAAATTTCCAGTTAGAAATCATTGAAACCCAGCGCTCATCTCGCACATCTAACACTAGGTGGCGCTTAGTCAATTCTACATCGCGGCATGATTGTGTTTTTTGATATATATAAAAACCATGAGCCGTATAAAACCAGCAACTTAATTCCGGATTCACTAGTCGTATAGATATACGATGGTGAATTTTTTTGGGGAGGTTACACATTTTATCTGATGAACCTTATTCTGCTAGCATTTCATACAAATCGGGAAGGTATGTACGTACGAGTATATACATAATGCAGTGGGATATTAACTACAGAACTTACTTCACGAATTTTAGCCCCGGTTTCTCGTAATTAGGAGTGGGTCGTTGTCCGATTTTTCGACGACGAAACGCAACCGTTTTTTCTGAAACGAAAACAGGTTCTCGAAACGGTCCTCGTTCGCAACTGGTTTCATTGTATGCGAACGAGCAAGGCGCAGAGGACGGTCAAACGAGTGTGAACGAGACGAAATCACGAAACATCGGAAAAAATAATTTGTTTTACACGATATTCGACTGTATACTCATAGACATAAAGATTACTTTATTGTATCACAGACCAAAACGAACGGAACGAGCAAGGAGCCGACGACGACGTCGCAATGATCTCATTACGTTCTAGACTCTATTAATATAGCACTAAAGGACATATCCGCGTCAAACAATCTAAGGACTGGTCTCGCGACGAACAAACGCTGGCACTGCTTTAGAGTCGCTGGCACTGCTTTAGAATGAAACGTAAAACGGTCCTATCGTCGCGGAACACAAAACGGTCTTATAAAACGGTTCGTCTTTGCAACGATCACGCCTACTCGTAATAATCTGTAAATGTATTGTTAGCAGCTGTTAATTGTTTTACTTTACGCACTGATAGCTGTTAGTAGCAGCTTAATAGATAGCGTCCGAGAAACTGGGGGTAACCTTTTTGTTACGACTTTAGAAACCGATAAAGTAGAATTAGTCAGACATGTTCACGTACAAAAAATATTAAAACCCATTATAGATTTCTAATAAAATAGGCGAATAAATTGCCATCCGATAAAACGCTATTGTTCGCGACGTTGATTTATATGAATATTCATACGTAGTTATAACAATAAGAGCTGGTGGTCGTTTTTTATCGAATGTACATTTAAAATTGCATAATATGTTGAAAATAGTGTTGCCATTCTCATGCTGGTTGCACGTGCGTATAGTATGTTATAATTTAACTACATATTTCATAAAACTGACCCTACAATAATAATACTTTTTACCACTAAAACGAATGAAACGAAGAGGTACTATAAACATAATTTGGAGACATTAGTATTATTTAGTGCGGGATGTAGTACCAATGACTTTATTTTCTATGTTCGTACATTAGTGAACTTATAGTAGCAATACCACTCGCTAACAGTAAAGGAAACACATAGTGAGGAAAAGGCCTTCTTTCAGAGAAAGATTATGGGAATAATTACGACGCGTGAAACAAATATACAGGGTGTCTCATTCAAATCGGTCAGTATGGGAAAGTCTGAAACTATAAGACATACGAAGATCTGTTCTAACGAACCATGTCATCGATTTTAATAACAAGACAAACTGCATTCATACATTTTGAAAAAAACATCTGTACTCCGTTCGGGAATCGACCCCGGTTGTTTTGAAAAAAAAACCTACACTATTCTATTTAGATATCGATTGTGTAGGTCTTAAGCAGTAAATGTCTGAATGAAACATGATGTCTAAAATGAATAAAATGCATTGTTTTCACATACTTTAATTTATTTTAGTAGGTGCTCGAAGTGACCGCCGCCTTTTTCAATACAATATTCAACACGTTTAGGTAACGATCTTACGATTGCATTTTGTATAGTCATGTGGTGAATTTGCGTTAAAATTGTCTCTATGGCCACTTTAAGGTTTTCAACGGTGTCATAGCTTGTCTTTTCAATTGATTGTTTGTGTTTGATTAATAGAAGTTTTTTTTTTCAAAACAACCGGGTTCGATTCCCGAACGGAGTACATATGTTTTTAAAATGTATGAATGCAGTTTTTCTTGTTATTAAAATCGACGACATGGTTCCTCAGAACAGATCTTCGTATGTCTTATAGTTTCAGACTTTCCCATACTGACCGATTTTAATGAGACACCCTGTGTATTGCGAATGTGAGTGGAAGCGCTGCTGGTAATAAGGGACGTCCCAGGCGGACATACATCGACAGGGGATGTATAAAAAGTACCCGGAACCGGCGTGCGTGCATACAACGACTTATGAACGTTGATGAAGCGAAGGTGATCTGTCAGGATCGTGGCAAGTGGCAGTCCCTGGTTTCTGCCTACCCCTCTGGGATACAGGTGTGAGGTTATGTATGTGTGTATGTTAAGACTCTAAAGATTGCCACGTTGTTCTATCATAGGGGGTAATGCCCATAATCCCCACGCTGGGCATGCGGGTTGGGGATCGCAGTTTGGTGGAATTCTACTGCTGTGTTGTGTCGGCCTAGAGAATAGCACCAACCCAATTCTTCCCGCGGGTGTCGTAAAAGGCGACTAAAGGAGATAAACAGGGGGGTGGGCAGCAGCGCCCCCTGCAGTATTTTATGTATTTCATTACGATTATAACTAACAAATAATATAATAAGACCTAGGTGTTTATTTCTATAATTTCTATTATTTCTAGATATACCTATAGATAGTTATGGAGACGATATACCTGCAGGTGCTATCAAACAGTGTTCTTCTAAACTTATTTATTTAGCAGTTTATCAGGTCAACGGCAGTTTAAATAATTTGTGGTTACGTCTTATCATTGTAAAGTCTCTACCACAGACTATTTTATACGGCATTTATCGAGTGTTTTAAGGAATGGTGGTTTGATAAATAAGACTTTATGATTTTACAAAAATGTTAGACCTGACAGCATTGTAAAGCTTTCGTGCATACATTATTAACCTACCCTATATTTCATCATCAACCCATTATGTCCCCACCGAGGGGCACGGGTCTCTTCCCTGTGGTAGGTATAGGCCATACTCCACCACGGGGGCCAAGTCGGATTGGTGGAGGCTTGCAAAACTAGTAGCTGGTCTTACTGTCAGAAGTTTTCAAGCCGCCCTAAGGCCTCTGACTTGGCTTAACGACTGCCATCTATCGACTGCAGCTGGTACCAACTGCTTAACGTGCCTTGCGGAGCACGGACCCGCTTAGAAAAATGCCACCCGTTTACCCATCCATGCACTGAACGCGCCCTGTGTTTCTTAACCTTCGTGATCGTTTAAGGTCACTTAGGCAGCCGGGGCTACGAGCGATTCCCTACCCTACCCCATATTGCAACTAAAAAAAAGTTCCTTTCCAATCCAATATCCAACAAGCCATTCTAATCAGAAAAACTTCTTTGAAAATAATATTCCAAGAAGGTCAACTAAATCGTACATTGGTCAAATGTCTCATATTGGTAACGAAAGGTATCTTTTAGAACGTATTATAGAACAAGAAGAAACAAACTTATGTGTTCTCTTTTGAGGGTAAGACAGAAGTGCCTGTCGATTTAATGATACCGACTACAGAGGAAAACTAAAGACACAGAAATTCACTCTTTGAGTCTTTGAGTAATTAGGAAGGTAGATAAATAAGTAAATATATAAAAGCAACGTTTTAAATCCATTGTGTTACTTTATAAAAGTTTTGGATTACATTAGAACTCTTTATTGTACACGCCAGAAAATTAAAAACTTTAAAAGGCATACATATTATCTAAGTTTTGGCGTATACATAGTTACACATATTAATAGAGAGCTAAACTAACGATAAATTAAAAACATATATACTACTCTGTGAAATTATGGCAGCTATGCGGAAACTAGCAGTTTAAACAACCCATATGGGTTAGCTGGAAGAAATTACCATATCTCGCCTGTGTATAAATCTGTTTTTAGTGCAATGAAGAATTTTCAATAATTTCTAAATAGGTCACGTAGTATGGATACATCCCCTTACAGACACACACAGACACACACACCCTCATACACACGCACACACACACACACATACACAGACATTCATATTATTACGTACTCACTATTACGTAGTTAGTTTTTATAAGTTTGTATACTTTCAGTTTCTCTTTCTTACTTGGGACAGTCATTAACCAGTAATTAACTTGCAAATAAGATACGATATTTATTAAATATGTACAGACCATTCAACTACTCGTAAATTAGGCGTGACCACTACTTGATTTGTGGATTGAGAAAACAAACATATTTGTACTTGCTTCTCGTCTAATGTGAAATGTGCCACTGTGTTGTAAAGGCTAATGTGCTGTCGAGCAGTCGTTCTGCGGCTAACCATTTCGAGAAATGCGCGCGACGCTGCACCGGTGTCATGTCAGCGAGCTATTCCGCGACACATAAACAAGCTTTTTAAATGCTTCCCAACTTGTCTTTTTTACATCGTCATTTGAATACGTCTATCGGATCGGCTTTCGTGTCACGAGATGGCACCACCGTCACGTGACGCTTATTTATAAAGAAAAGCGGTTTATCGATGGATTCGTGTCATTTCCAATTTAATGATTGCTAATATCGACTCGCCGACCTCGTGGCACCCCAGCTTGGCTTATAACTGGCATGAATAGTTCTGTACGGTATAATATGTTGATGTCTGTTAGCTTTTAGAATATACCTCGGGCTCTAGAATAGGCTTCGGTTTTCGCCAATTTTCGCCGGTTTTCGTACTGATGATCGAGTTCTGATTTTGAAATTAAGTGTCATATTAGTTCCGATATTTCTATTACACGAATATATCCGATTCTAACCGATTATAGCCGCTAACAGACTATAATATGTTTCGCCACCTTTTTTTTTTGTGCATGTTTCACATTTATTTCTTCGCAATTAGTTTTTTTATGCCATCGTCACTCTTAAGTGCTAATTTAACCCTACTTATGAAAGGCACCGGAAAAAAGTACCAAAAATCACCCCATTCATCATAAACAAAGGGGTCCAAAAAATATTTAACAACAAACTTGAAAAAAGCCCACGATAAAGCCGTGCGGCACTGCACAAAGTTTCCGATCAAAAAAACGCTAGAAAAAACCCGATCAACAGAAGTGACAAGGAAAAAAATCCCCACGATCACATGCAAATGTCACCGCGCACTCTCATTACCGCGGCATAAAACCATAACAACAGTCATTACAAGCGCAATTAAAAAAAAACCACCGCCAATGTTTACACTCGCACAGTGTGGCGAAAACCGCTTATACTGCGCCCACATAGTTTGCGTGCACAAAAAAACTTAAAAAAAACGGAGGGCGCCACCGTCTTATGCAAAAAAGTCCTTACGTATTCACCCCTCGCGAACTCTCCTTTAATGAATGCTCGCTTTTTTTTAGTCAACACTCGACGCAGTTGTTTTGACGGAGCGCAATCTAGCCACTAATTGCTTTTCCCTCCTCGGGGTGCGTACCTCGCGAAATTACATTTTATTAATTGAATAATATTAATGATACTTCCTCGCGGCGATCAATCTTTAATGACGTTTTTATTCGTGACGGCACTCGCCGTCTTTACTTGGATGCTCGCTCTTTTTCTTTTCCTTTTTTTCATCTTGAGCGAGATCGATGTTAATTACGTGTCTAATGGCTCCCGTGATACACTTCCATTAATAACAAAGTAGGGACGACATCGTTCCACTCAGACGAGATTTAATAACTACACATCTACAGCGAGATTGCATCTGTGGCGAGCTGTTATTAAAAACGTACGTGTAGGTTCTCTATCGCCTCTCTATCCGTCGACACTCAGTTTTCTTAAATCGCGAGAGAACTAAGTATTTCACATTGGCCTTTTGCATCTACGTACCTAATGAGATAATTTTATACAGCGTCTAGTGACATCTTCACTCACACTAGATGGGATGGGACAATAATTAATTATACTATTTTTATTTTTAATGCACTAACCCGTGCTAACGATAATTTTAAAAACCTATTTAGAGGCTAAAAATTCCACCCATGCCGGGATTCGAACCCGCGACCTCTGGCTATCCGTGCCAGCGCTCTATTGGAATTTTGCATTGGCATGGGTGGAATTTTTAGCCTCTAAATAGGTTTTTAAAATTGGCCTTAGCACGGGTTAGTGCATTAAAAATAAAAATAGTATAATCATGTGGGTACAGCTATATCATTCCGATGTAAAAACCTAACTGCAAAGTAGGTAGCCGGGGCTGTAAGTGATGCAATCTACTTCAGCCAGATGTCGCTGCCTGTACGTAATACAGAGAATAGTGTAAAGAGGTTCGAAATTTCACTGATACTGGTGTGTCGCCCATTAGCTCAGTTGGAAAGAGCGCTGGCACGGATAGCCAGAGGTCGCGGGTTCGAATCCCGGCATGGGTGGAATTTTTTGCCTCTAAATTGGTTTTTAAAACAAATAAATAATTAATTAATTAATTAATAATTTGAACGAAGCCCTTCAAAATTCATCAAAACGGTAAGTCTTATAATGTCTAACCCATTTTCGTCCAACGCTTTACCCGTCAATTAATCACAGTTCCTTTAATTGTAAAATAACTACCTTATGTTTTATTTATACTTTATGTTTCAGATTAAGAACCATATCCTACTTAACAGTCTTTTACAGTCCAGAACACAAACATAAAACCCTACAAAATAAAGTTAGATAATCTAAGTTTATTTTATAGTACAATCGACTTTATTTTGTTTTGCAGACTTCATTAAATAAATAATATTGGTTGCAGTTGAATAGGCAGCCAAAATACCTAATTACTTCGTTCCGATGGTCGTGAGCTGCATTAAGCTTACTACAGTGCTAACGCTGTGGGTCATAATCTAGGCGCACTCAAGGCACAGTTCTGGCCGGCCTGCATAATTTACACGAACCGATTCGAGCCCTTTTCCCTCGTTATCTTCGATGCCAGACGTATTCGAAGGCATCAAATTTGCAGAACGATTTCTACATGAACTACGAGTATAGTTTCCGATGTGGGGTTCTAAAAATTGCAATCTTTGGCACTAACTGCCTACTCTCTCAGTCAATCACAGATAAATCTTCAAGTTTAGAGTTCTGCCAAGGGAAGAGCAATGACAACAAAAGAAATCGAACGTCATTAAAAACATGCGAGGTCACTGGGGTCGTTTGAAGCAATTTGGAACACATACCCCGATAAGACAAGCAAAACCTTTGCTAGGAGATCTCCCCTAATTATTAAAATTAAGTTACGGTAAGTATATTTTTCTTTTGTCGTAAAATGAAGTATAGTTAACATGCGTCATATTAATCGCGACGTTGGCGTAAGCTGAAAGCGGCATTATGCTGTACATAGTTTAATTCAAACCAGAGCAGACAAGCGAAACAAAACGAACGACTGATTGAAATGCATTATTTCAGCGGGCTGCGTGTAATCCGCGAACTTCGAGCAGCTGCCACGGACTGGATATCACAAATATGTACAGTCGACAGCACAACATTTGCATTTTGGATGCAAAGTCGTCCATAACGTAACTGAGTAGAGACACAGTTGCAATGTCGATATGCTGAAGTCTGTACTGATCTCCGTTTCATCCTAACTCTAAATATTGCACTGGTGTTATTCCGATCCATTCTCGCGTGCGCATAAAAATGTAGAGCATTGTTCTCTCGGGTTATTATTACGGGATTTTTTTTAATTTTATTATTTCCATTCCTTTATTATTATAACGATATTTTTTGGCGATGAATCCGCGCAAGTCCTTTTGTTCCTGTCGGGTGATATTGTTTCTTTTCGCCGTTGTGTTTTTTGTGTTGTTTGTGTCGTGGTGGCGCGTGATTTATACCCGCGCCGTGTAAAACAACACCGTGCGAGTGACGATTAGCCGGGAGCTAATATCTAATTACTATGGCTGGGCACGTACGCGCGTAACTTGCGCGTTTCCTCCGATGCGGTTTATGGAATTGGAGCCTCATAATTCTGGCAGTCTCTTGGCACCCGTTGTTTTTCCCCACGCACATATGTGTTGTGTGAAACGCGATATTTACCTTCTGTTTTGACCGATTAAATCGCCTAGAAGTAAGATGTATTTCAAGCCACCCCACCCTCCCCCAGGATGGTAGCTAATGTTGGTAATTCTGAATTCAATCATCTCAAACAAAGCGCTCGTCTCCCGCGTGGCTAAATGGCGTTTTTTAATCGGATATTATAATTAATGTTCCTTTTGTCGCGTGCTGACGGGCCCTCGCTCGAACAATGGGATTTCTAATAGAAAGAGATATTTTTTTTCTAAGAAGAGCAACGCTACCTGGAGATAAAACAGCGAGTCGACCCGTCCGAACCGAATGGAATTAGAATAATCCGACGCTCCTTTGTTTAACTCCCTTACAAACAAAATTAAGGCTGAATAATGATTCATATCAGAATCGGATTCACTCAGGGAAACGAAGACAGATAGGCACAAATGTTATTATGAAAAGCCATAAAACAAATAAGAAAAAAAAACACAGCTAAGAGTAAAGAAAAACATTGCGGTGACCCCTAGCGCCCGGGTGGACGCATCCTTGCAAAACTTGAACCGACGTAATTTTTTTATCCAGCCAGTCTGCTTAACCCTCCGCTCCCGTTCGAACCCTTCTCTTGGCCATACGAAAAAAACACTAATAGTTAAAATGTACGATACGCACGTATAGTTAGTCGTTTTTTTACTTGTGGGTATAAGGAGTAAGCAATAAAAAACTGCATTATATCACGGTACCCTCCGTTCATTATGTCGCGAGGGTCGAATCGCATCAGTGTGTGTGTTATTTTTTTCTACTGTATACGGACACGATGTTGTCAATGTAAGTGTGCACACTCTGCGCTCTCACGTCTTTCTTTACTCGTGTCAAAAACAAGAAGTATTTTTCGACACAAGTGTGCGCGGAAAAGGTTTCTATTCCGTACTTCATAATGGTTATGATTTTGTTCTTCTTGATGCGAGTTGAAGAAGTGGCTATTGTTGTCCACCAAAACAGGCTCACACATGTGTAGGTATGTATAAACAAAGAGTAGTCATGTGTGAAGCAACCATGACACCCCCAGCGTGACCGATTCTGCGCAAAATTTACTGGAATATAGCGCGGACGATCCGCTGTCATACTCGGCTACTACAATTAAGCGCACTTATAAATTACGCATTGTGCTATTGATTTATAGTCCGGCACTTTTTTGCGGATATAAAAATAGTAACAAACTCTATCGATTGTCATAAATCGGAACGGCTACAGTTTCCTGTGCGCATGCATTGGTTTTGTCGTCTGTAGTATTGGGTAATCGTTATTGGAATTTCTTATTTAACTTAATATGACTTATGTTTATGTTAGATTGGCTTAGGCTTAGGACGGTGTGCGCGAAATGCGCAGCTATAAAAGCGTCGCCACGTGAAAAATATAATATTAAATTATGGTAAAACAAATAAGCATTTAAGCGGGCGACCGTGCCCGCCGTATCGCCATTCCGCGCCATAAAAATAATCAAATATATTCGTTCCATCTCATTTGGCGGCGTCTTAAACGATTTCTCTCGTCCGTCCTTTATTACCGAAAACATAACTCCTCATTTTCTTTTTTATCCCCTACTTACGGCCTCGGGTAGCCTATACGAGGGTAGGTGCATATTTTTATATAGCGTCACGCATTGCCCTAAGAAGGACCGTCGCTGTGGATAAATACAAAGTTCCCCGCATGTGTTGTTTTATCCCTTTTAGACATAAACAGAGCAATTAGGAAAAGTGGGCAACTTTGGGTGAAAGATGGGCACATATCTATAAGAAAGGTGACATTAAGCTAACTCTCTACAATGCGTTAGACAATTCAATAGCTTGTTAAGGAAATGCTGTGTTTATATAGAACGGTATACTGATATGACGTAAACCCTAATAACTAAAACTATTTGGGAAAGTCTAATATTCTCAATATTTTTTATTAAAATTCTTCTTCTTCTTCAGGCTATAAGAGATTAATTAACTTTTACATATTACAAACACTTGTCCTGCTCTCAAACTAGGATACCCAATGGTATGGTAACCAGGCAAGGTTATCACAAGTATGAAATACACCCAAACTAAGAATCTTATAGTGATACGGTTTATGTTACAACTTAGCCACTTGTGTTTCCAAATATATTTATGCACCACCTATGTACTGTTTTGTCTCATGTAAAAGCTAAAAATATAATTGATATCTGATAGATAAGCACCAGTCAGTGGCATGGGGATAGCTGAAAATCTGGAGTCTACTCCAGATGGCATCCAGCTGAGCTATGTCCATTTTCGGGTTTAGTTTTTTTTTTTTTTTTCACTGATATTTATTTGGTGCGCTTTTGCGATCTGTAGTTTTCAAACTACAATAAGCAAATTGTTTGGGCTTCTACGGCTCTTCTGTAGTTTGTGGTTGGTGCAAAGTGAGGTCCAGCGGCCTCCATCCTCCTAGGTTGACTTTACAGACGAATTTAGTGTCTGTCTGGCAGATTAATAATATTGTGCCTCTTTAGTCTAGCGTAGCAAGTGCTGTCTTTTGTCAATAGGTCCGAAGCCAATTCGTTTGGATTTTCGGGTTTAGTGAATAAATTTATGTATACATTTCTTAACTGTAGTTGTAAAAGCGTATTTGATATTTGTATGTAATTAATTGTGTGATTGTGTACGAACCCGAAATATATTTTCTTTATCTTATCTATCTAAGGCCATTTGTACAAATCAAGTACGGCGGTCTCCAGTGAGAATTGAGCCCACAACTACGGATTTGGTATCAAGGGTGTTAACAGCTTGACCAACGAGGCAGTCAAAATTGTTTTTTCTTTGATTCTAAATCAAGTCATTTCAACCACTTGGTATTATTATTCAACACTGAAAAAGCGGGTTTAGTTTTATTTCAATACTACGATGTATGTTTCATAACCACTAACGTCTATCCTACATACTCTACTTACCCCACCTAAAATAAATAAAATAAATTAAGATCGTTTATTGTAAACTGGTGCAGTCGTGAAGCTAACGGTGAACTAAACATCGTGAGCATAACCTCAGGTCTCAGGTGTTCAACTAACTCAGCGCTTGAAATTTTCAATAGCCGCGGAGGGCACTAGTGTTAATTAAGCTCATACTCTTTCTCTCTCTGAGAGAAGGCCTGTGTGAGACTTATACGAGCTACATAAAAAAACTGCACACGAGAACATACGACATAAAGGCTACAAAGATACAAATTACAATTGGCAGCCTTACAGCTGATAACTGGCACGTTATCACCTGCCCTCTAGTCTACCTATAGTCTGTTAGCTATTAGAATATACCTCGGCTACTATCGGATAGAATTGGATATATTCGTGTTATAGAAATATCGGAACTAATATGACACATAATTTCGAAATCAGAACTCGATCATCAGTACGAAAACCGGCGAAAATTGGGGAAAACCGAAGCCTACTAGAGCCCGAGGTATATTCTAAAAGCTAAAGGACTATACTTCCTAATTCCTGCAGTTTTGTTACGAACACACTCGACTCACACACATGTGTGGGCCATTTTTTACAAACATACGGTTCACTAAGCCTCGTAAAATAGCGCGTGTGTGCGGGCCCCACGCTGCGCTCTTTTACGTCCACAAAAACACATTTCCGTAATCACCTTATAAAGGGATTACTATAAATAAAGAGGAAAAAGGAAATTAACCGCATTACAGCGGAAAGGAAAAATCCCGTCCCCTCGCAATATGTGGGCTCACACTGATAAAACACCTTATGTAACTATATTTTTTCGTGCAAATGAAACAATTATACGTTTGTGTTTGTGTACTTTGAGCGAGCTTTTCCCGGCAGTCACAACCGCATTCATGTGACGGTAATCCCAAAAGACATGCCTGCATTTTCCGAATTAGTCTAATTTATTGGCAGAAAATAAAAAATAAAACGAGGGTCTAATAATATATCTCTCGCACCTAAGAAGACCAAATTGCAAATCTTTGTCTCATTACGCCGAGTGCCGCAATTCCCCTCACTCCCCTTTTGCATGTAATTGCATCTTTTCTCTTACTTTGCACTGAAAAATATTCTACACCCCGCGGCTCTGATTTACGCATACAAGGTGTGCAATAATAACGCTGCCAACTGAGAAAAATATTACTAAAACACACAGACACGTATCGAACCAACTTGTGGCTTATGTCGGGCCGCTGTTGAGTCTACTTTCGCCTCAGTTAGATTTAATAAACGAACCATATTTACTGAAAACGTTGAGTAAAGAAACTGGGGGTGGTCTCACCCTCGTTTTCTCTGTGGTATTTTTCCTGCGCCTCCTTAATTTACCTATGTATAAATGTTTGGCCTTATCCGACGCCTTTGAGGCTAACGAGCGTCGTGACTGACTCAAATTCGAGTTAGGATTCAAATTGCTATTTAGTTTTGTCTACAATTTTTACTCTTTTGTGTCACGACCATCTTTTTAGCCATAGCCGCTTTATGTTCTAACAGAAAATCATTCCAGAGAAAACATTAAGATGTAACGAAGTTTCCGTCATTTCATTCGAAGAAAATGTAGAGAAAATGTCACAGCTTACAAACGAGCCGCTTCGTTCAACAAAGTCACCTGCAGCAAAGTGAAACAACTTTCAGCGCAAACATTCATAATTCTCGCGAAGAATTCCTCATCGCGGAGTTTCTTTAGAATGGGATCGTTATTAAAAATATATCCTCTCAGCCCTCCCCCGCAAGGAAAGTTGACTCATAATAAAGGCCGGTATAATTTTTCCTTTTAAAACTTTTTGATTAGATAAAATAATGGGGAGGCAGCAGGAGGGTGGAACAAAGACGCCGCGGGCGAAGCGTTCGATATCGGCATTATTCTAATTGTTGTTTTCCTAGAGATGTTTACATTCCTTTGAAATTCAGGAGGGAAAAATACTCCGATTTCTAACAAAAAACCCCGTTTACTAATTGTCCGGTAGTCCGTAGTCAGAACTAATTAATCTTGTTTGTACTTCAAACGTCGATGGCGGCCCTCTTTTCCTTCTGTGGCGGCGCGCCCTCTACCTATCGATTTAAATTGAAAACACATCGACATTTTAGTCTACAGTGTTACTGAGACTCCTTTGTGTCACCCGTCACCTCCAGTCGATAACTATATCAGTACAGTTCTATTTGCACAACGGCTTCGCCTAATTTTAAAATCGATTGCAAATAAACATATTCGTTTATTGCATCGATCTGTACCTAATGCAATTACTTTATGCATTTTTCCAGTTTGAACTCTTTTATGCCATCTTAAAAGAGTCCAAACATACCTATAATTGTAGTGCGTACTGGTGGACAGCCCATTTTCTGATTGTATATTCTTACGAAGCTGTTTGCGAAGTCAATGTAATATTTGCATGAAATCAAACATAAATAACACAAATTAGCTAACATTTGAAACAGCAGAGAATATATAAGTAACTAAGCAGAAGAATGACAAGAACGACATCAACGCGATCTTTACTACCTTCTTCTTCTTCGGTCAACCTCCATTAGTGGAGAGGCATAGCTCCACTAATGGAGGTTGACCGTCATCCTCCATATTCTTCTTCGTTTCTTTCCAAGCGAAACAGATCTTCGACGTTGGTTTTTCCTATAATGACCAAAAATTTATTTTTCCACAGAAAATAATATCTCCCCAAAATATAAAATGTCACGGTCACATTACGACCTATCGTTAGGGTTGGCCCCCGCTTTTCAATTTAAACCGCTGGCAAAGTTTAGATTCCGCGCGTCGAACGCAGCAAAGGGCCTTCCGATACCATACAATGGAAGTTTTCAATAAGATCGGTTACACTACACTAAGCAATGCAATCAATCAACATTGCATCGCCCGATCGGCTTCAAAGCACAAAATTCGCCCTCCGTATCGCCAATTTATACGATAATGGTCTCTATTGATTTTAATGTGTGAACGCTTTATTAATGCTTGTTTGTCATATGAAAAACTAACATTTATTTCTTGTCTAAAAAGTAATGCTCGGATGTAGCTCGTGCCACCAAGCACGAACAGTAATTACACGTGTATGCGCATAATCAACAGCGCGTGAAATTGTTACAAAAACTCGATAATTACACCTTTGTCTGCTGTTATCTGCGATCGTTTAAACACAACACTTCTTGGGTAATCAACGCCCTCGCTACTGGTATTTAAGCTTAGAAAAAGTTTTTCCTCCGTGGAAAAAGTGACTGTGAAATGTTAACTCAGTCACTGTCATGCACGCGATCCAAAAACTGACTTTCTTTTACAAAATGGACATGTTTCTTCTAATCAAATATTAAATTAATTACACAGACGCCTCCTCCTTCCGAAAATACGAAAAACCCTTCGAAAAAAACCAGAACAGTTGGTGGGTGGGACTCATTAATACTAATATAATTGTGAGGCTATAATTTTACCCGTTTCAAACAACAAATTAGTAAATTATAAATGCATGAGCAACGCCCCGCGCTCAGTTTTGAGAAATGTTTTTGTACGTTTGTCTTTTCTAACAACTTTGACTTCGTTATTTGTTTTTTCGGTCGCATTTTTGAATTGACGAAGTTTTCACTTAAATTATAGTTTACGAAGACTCATTAAAGCCTTTTTATGACAAGGGACATTTTGAATTCAGTAAAATTTGAAAAATAGTAAAAAAAAACTCGAGGACTAGATGAGTTGTGTTCGGATGGTCACTCAGTGCATTCGTACACCGCAATGTATTTTATTTAAATTTCTCTTCAGGTTATTGATGAGAAGAAAACTTGCCCCGTTTCCTTAATGAACGGTCTATTAAAACACTGACCTACCTCTCATTTTCCCACGCAGTTTTCCGCCCTAACCCTTTGAGGGTCTTAATTGTCCCGCCCTAACGAAGGGCCGGTTAACCCTACGAACAGACATGCAAATTAACCCTTTCACTGCCGAGTTTACACCGCTTTATTGAATCAGAGTGATTTAAAATTCCGGGGGTCTTACTGTGAAACTTCCACTTATTTCTGTTATATTGCCTAGAATGTCTTTCTTGCCCTTTAGTCAAATTCAAAACTTGGCAAAATATAAAATGCATACTTTACTAAGGACATGCTAACTAACGTACGTCTGTGTATTTTGCATGTGAATAAATTGTTTACGTGTTTTTCTTTTTTTGTAAATTGTTCATTGCGTTTTCTATGTGTGGTTTGCTTTTGCTACTGTATAGTCTGCTTAATGTTGGTCTTACCGTGTGTGTGAAAATTTAACTAAATAATCATCTATGTATGTATCTAAAATTATAGTCAATTTTTTGACTGATAATATTTCAAAAACTGTTCGCACAAATGCAAGAGCTGGATAAAATGAAATATAGGCATTTTCAGAGTAGGTTACTGGAAGGGTTGTTAGGATATCGTATTACAAGGAGATGCCTTCACTCCTTGTTTAATTAACGGAGGCTGCAGGGGCTTTGTGATCAACTTTTGAGGTTTGTTGGCTGTACCTTATTATTATCATTGTTTATTTGGGTGCTAATTTAGGTCAGAAGGGTGGAAAATGTATAGGTGCTTTTGTTTTCACGTGGATGCTCTTAAATAAGCACTGACAGGTTATTTAAAGCAGGATCTAACCTGGATCTCGTAATTGTGCTAGTGAAACTTTATTAAAAGTTTCCAATTGTGACACTTTAGACACTTAAAGTTCGATGTCAACCCTTTTATGTCCCCACTGCTTGGGCACAGATCTCTTCCTGCATTAGTGCCTGACACTTAAACTGTCAACACCAATTTCTAAAATATTCGTTTCCAAAACAAAAACCAATTGCTAAAAACTCGTAACTATACTTGACTTTACGTTTTTTTTCTTGGTAAACATTACATAGTTGTATTTGTAGATCTGTTTATCGAGCATATATTTCAAGTATGCTTGTACTTTTTTATTTGTACCACAACGTAATAGCTCACAAATCATCTGGCTTTAAAATAAAACATACATGTACAGTTTATCCAACAAAAAAAGTAATAAAACAGCATCCTAAGAAAATCCCGAGCATACAAACCCAATTACAGTAGTTTGCACGCCGTACATGTTATTTTGTTACAAGGCATATTGAAACCTAGGAAGAATCTGTCTTTACAAGTAATAGAATCTATGACCTTAAATAGAGACATATATTTTTTATAAACATTTTCAATCACTTGTGCAATTGATTTGATTAGAACTCGTGATACACACCAAAAAACAAACTACATTAAAAGACTTTTACATCTCTCATGTTAGGTAAGTAGGTTCTTATTACCTCCAAATGGGGCTTATAGGTGACTAATTAGCGCTCTAGGGTAATAATGTAGCTAGAAAAACCCTAGGGCGGTAAGTTAAAAAAAACACTTCTTTCAAAAAGTTCCCGTACATCTAACCATCATACTGGCAATAGACATCATGCATTCTGTTTAATGACCAGAGAGGTCGCTTTGCTACTCAGCCTTGTCTTCGTGTGAGGATAATATTCATCAATTTTCAATATCGAACGGCGAAGCTCAATTTCGTTCTTGAAAAAAAAGTTCTTTTCTTGATTCTTTTTAATGAAAAAAGCCAGGAATAGAAAACTTTTACTTTAAATATTGTTTGTTAAATGTTTTATTCTTGTAATGCCGGTTTTATTTTACTTACCTCACAATCGAGATGTAACGCGAGATGTAAAGCTCGAACTAAAGGCGCCTAAATATCTCGGGCTGCAATTGATGCCTTACAGCCCTTGGCTACTAATCTACTATTAATGCCAATTTGACATTTTTGTCAAAGCCCGTAAAATTGAAATGAAATGAAAATAAATTTATTAACACATACGTTTAGTTATACCTACGACATTTGCGGTAGCCACCAAACAAGGTTGAGGTTAGATATGAGATAATGTTCTACGAACTAGTTTTTTTTTTTTGTTTTAAGGTGATTTGTCAGGATCGTGGCAAGTGGCAGTCCCTGGTCTCTGCCTACCCCTCTGGGATACAGGCGTAATGGTCATGTATGTACGTATGAACTAGTTTTATTTCAGACAATTAGGTACCAATAGAATTGTTTAAATAGTTTTTTAAGTTTATCTGCATCATTGGAGTTCGGCAGTCGATAGACAGTATAATAAATAAATAAAGTAATACCGTCGCCTACGTCACAGACCTAGCCTAGCGTGGCGACAATAAAAAATCTGCAAACCTCTTATAATAAGACAAACGTAATCTTAATATCAATTATTATATGAGTCTTGTATAGTTAACATGTATGTATAGTTAAAATGACTTTGTTTAATTTCAAAGTTATGTACATTTGCGAATTCGTGGTCGCAATACCACACGCTAATTGTGAAGGAAAACATCGTGAGGAAACCCGCGGCTTGGTTGGCTCCGCACGCATTGACTAGTCTTTCCTGTGGGCCAGGCCGACTAAGCTGTCAGGGTGGTATAGGTGCTGGGCAAGCCTACACCATGTATAAAACCATGTCTCAGGCACTACAGCGTCGGAGTGGTCCCTTCACCCATCTAGTGTGAGTGAAGATACCACTGGACGCTGTATAAATCATCTCATTAAGTAGATGCAAAAGGTCGATAGTATTATAGTTCACAATGTCTAGCTCATATCAATGCCTCCTCATGTGCACAGCGTAATGAAATGTAAGTCTCACCTGTAGCTTTTTTCATTAATAAATATTTTTGAATTAAGAATTAAGTTGATCTCTACTATGAAGCGCTCGTGGCCTAGCGGAACCGAGTGATTGGAATCAATCACTTGGGTTAAGCAACGACAGGCGCGGTCAGGTACTGGTTGTATGACCATCTCGTGACTACCGCTAGTGGCATTTTTCCGAGCGCTTCCGTGCTTCGCAAGGCACGTAAAGCCGTTGGTGCCGGCTGTCATGTAATGGCAGTCGTTAAGCCATGTCAGAGGCCTTATGGGCGGCTTGATAACTTCTGACAATAAGGCCCGCCACTGTCTTACAATCCTCTACCAACCCGGACATGGCCCCCGTGGTGGAGTATGGCCTAATCTTCCTGCGATGCAGGAAGAGACTCGTGCCCCTACAGTGGGGAGATATAAAGGGTTGATATCGATACTATAAATATTAGAATACTTAACTAAGTATTAGAATACATAAAAAAGTATTCTAATATTCTAAGGTTATCAATAAAGTTACCCCAAACATATACGAAATAAAAATAAAACCACCGATAACTAAAAGACTCTATAATACGAGTATGAATACAATGCACCTCGGGCCTCTGCATCTAGGTAATGAGATGATTTATACAGCGCCCAGTGGCATCTTCACTCACACTAGATGGGTGAAGGGATCACTCATATGCTGCAGTGCCTGGACGTTGTTTTTTTTTTTTTAGATGGAATAGGCTTGCCCAGCACCTATATCGTGATGACAGCTTAGTCAGCCTAGCCCACAGTAAGACTAATCAATACGTGCGGAGCCAACTGAACCGCGGGTTTCCTCACATAACTATTCACAGTAGAGCGGTGGTAGCGGAGCGGTGTAGAACGCCGGCTTCTCAATCGGGAGGTCGTGGGTTCGAACCCCGGCATGTACCAATGACTTTGTTTTCTAAGTTATACACTTAAATTTACTGTACATTTGTGAAATTATAGTAGAAATACTACTCGCTGACGGTGAAGGAAAGCGTCGTAAGGAAACCCTAGTGTCTGAGGTGTTAGCGTACCTCAGCGCTTGCTGGTCTAACTAACTAAAAAATCTCAGGTCTAACTAACTAGCTAACTATTCACCACTCACATAACTATTCTAAAAGCAGAAGCACCTGTCTGTTCTACGGTTACCAATAATGGAAAACACACAAACTGTAATTAAAGAATAAACCACCAAAAGACCGCTCAAATTTGTGAGACAGCGACAGGGCGGCAACCGCCCAAGTTTGCGTTAAATGAGCGCCGCCCGCCCAACCGGCTAATTGCTTAATCGCCGCTAGGGCGGGCGCTAATTGGCCTAGGCGGCTGTCCGGCCACTTCACGGCGGACTTCTTAGGCTGCGTGTTTGTTGGCATTTTCTTATTCAAATTTTTAATTAAACCCATGAGAGTTGTAAGTACAGAAACTTCTAGAGGGCAAGAGGGTAGTGTGGAGGGAGCTTTCAAATATGTTTATTTAGTATTTGTATGTACTTAGCATATAATAGTACTTTAAATTGTAAAACTAAGAGCATCTGCCAATAAACTATTATGCAGTTTGGCAGAAACCAACTTCTTCAATCAAACAATTGCTACGATAATTTATTTGGATGTTATTCACGCATAAACGGATAACTGGTCTTGGATAAAACTTAACATAAGGATAAATAATCTTTTTTTTATATTACAGTTTGTCAACAAGCGTGCATCGCTAATTAATCACCGTAAATTTGTCGAACCACCTGTGGTTGACTGGTAGAATATTATTAAAACTCTTTATTGCATAAAAATTTTGCACACATGTGAGCTTAATGCTACTTGGTTTTATCTACCAGCTAAGGTAAGTTTCGGAGACAAGATTTAGCAGGTAGTGCAATTTGCAATATTTAACTTATGTGCAATAATCGTATTAATAATAATAATAATAAAAGCCAGGGAGAAACTCGAAGCCTCTATATTCCTCAAGCGGTGTCTATTAATTGTTTATCATTTTTGTACGTCGAAGACATCGAATCGCCAACGAGAGAGAGACGAGAAAAGTGTCATCATTTAAGTGTATCTTCTTCTTCTTCAGGCTATATTAATCCACTGCTGGACATAGCCCTCCCCTAATGAGCGCCATAGCGCAAGGCTGTGCCATCATTGGGGGGGTAATGCCCATAATCCCCACGCTGGGCATGCGGGTTGGGGATCGCAGTTTGGCAGTTTGGATGGGAGATTTAGGTGTTTAAATACCCTAAATACCTAAATAGCGACCCTAACAAGCGTTTTGCTAGACTCTCCATAATATCCTACAAGTCTCAGTTACAGCTGACAAAATATATTTTGTCTAATCCGCTAACGCTCTCATCGGTGCTAAGTCCTCGCCTTAGACAGTTCGAGAACTTCCATCGAGTTTAAACGCCAGTAATTACAAGGCGAAATGTTTAATTACGCCCCGTCGCTTCTCACTACCTTCCTTTACAACTTGTACAGCGCTTCGTACTTTGGTATAAGAGCTATTTTGGAGTGGTGGTGGTTGCGGACTGGGCCACAGAATAAATGGAACAGAAAGTCGCTGTTTCCTATGTCTATTTTATGTTTTCATTACAGTTACGATCGCCAACATTAATAGTCAATAATGTTTGCAATATACTATAATACTATATCAAATAATACTATATCACAGGCTTATTCTTCTATTCGCCTCCACCAACCCGGACTTGGCCCCCGTGGTGGAGTATGGCCTAATATTCCTGCGATGCAGTAAGAGCAGTGGAGACATACTAGGGTTGATAACGTATAACAGGCTTATTCTCAGAAAGAAAGCGTTGGCTTAACAATACGTAGAGGGCACGCGTGGTGATTAACCACGCGTGCCCTCTACGTATTGTTAAGTTTTAGCGCCAAGGTAAATTAACAATATGTACATACACTTGAACTGGTCCAAACTAGTATCCTAATTATCCCTCTGCCATGGTAACATGGAATAATGCTTAGACTGAGTGTATTTGTATAAACCGTGGCCTCCGTAAAGTACAGGGGCCTCCGGCGGAAATCGAAACCCATGACTGCATTGGTAGTCAATCGTGCTAGCACAAAGAACCAACCAACGAAGCAGTCTGTGAATGTCGATTCTGGGTTGTCCTATATTTCTAATTTTTCCAATATCTTATATCTAATTTTTCAATGTCCTATATCTAATTTTTCAACTCTACAGTGGGAACAAAAAAATGTTTTGAATTTAATAGACAAAGTTGACAGGAAGGAAGATACAAGAATGAAGTCAATTTACTCGCGAATTTTCAAACATATTATGTCCAAATGTAATGATGTGGCTCGGTAAAGCTTGGCATATACAACAAAGAGAAGACAAAAAGTTTTTTAATACAGTTGCTCAAAAAATGGCGTATTGCAGGCACGTGTAGCGTGCGGGATGTGGGCTGTTCTATTACACACTCGTGCTTTTTTTAGCTTTCCCGCACTCGTGCGTTCTCTTTCCCAACTGTCAAAATATTCTCTATTAAAAAGAAAAACCAACCATGAAGTTTTTACTAAAAAAATCATAGAAGTTTTTATGATTTATGCAAATACGTATATTTCTAAAAAGAAGCTACTAATTTGTTTCAATATGGGATTTAATGATTTGATTGAATGAGTTAGATTAGGTTTCATTTCGTTTCATCTCATTAAATTTCATTTTCATTTCATATCAATAAAAAATTCTACTGAAGACTTGGCTGTATGGGCATGGGCCTTTGCCTACCAGAATGGGTGAAGGAAAATAAATCTCTGCTTATATTCTTTTACGGTTGGCGCTTTTACGATGGTATTGCTTATTTTTTCGCAACTGTATTAAAAATAGTCGTTCAGAACACGTGCGGAACCGTCATTGCAACTTGTTCCGACTGTCAACCCTCGCCTTCGGCTGCGCCTCGGCTCGGGTAGACATTTGTCGGAACTCTTTGCAATGACAGCCTTTCCGCACTTGTAATGAAATATAATTGTCTAAAAAAATTAATAGGATATAAGAGTCATTGCTAGATCACAATCGTTAGCGAAATTGTATAAGCAAAATCACTCGACAACTTTCCAAGAAAACATCGTAACAGAGTGTCCAATGAAAATCTGGACTCGCTGTTGACCAACGGTTATTCTGCCTCTCCATTGAATCTGTGACAGTCTGGGACCGTGGGAGTTTGTCGGTGGTTTGTGGGGATTAATTAGCGATCTCCGGCCTCGCCTTAAGTGCGAGGGAGAATTTGATCGTCGCCCGTTGACGCCTTAACACTGATTCCTCTAAGCCGTTGTTTTCAGATGGGGAGTCATGGATTTGAAGGAAAATTAGGAGCTCTTAGAAACAATTGTTGCTTAATCCGTGTGTAAGGAATAAATTAAGAATTGGTGTGAGAAATTGGTTGTTATTGTGAGCTTCATTTATAAGCTGGAGATTCTGAGTAATGGATTTCAACAGTAGGAAGAGAGCGCATACAGCCTACGCATTATTATTTTAATTATTTATTGCACTAATTACCTGAGTAAATGTACAAGGACGTGCTTAATGCAAGAAGCATTCTTTTCCAGCAAACCTTGGTGTTGAAGAGACTGGCAAAGGGTAGCGCAGGAAAAGAAGGTGAAATACAATAGACATAGGAAGATACAAGGAGGAGGGGGTACTGAATAATAAAAATTATTGTAAAGACCCGCGTGTATGTATACGTGTATATCTACATAGGCACGTGAAGAAAGTCAAATTATTTCAACTGTTTCTTCAGGACATTATTTTATCGATAGTGGACAAACGGTTTTTAGTTTATCCATTCTTTGATCACACCCTGTATGGGGTTGCTATAACGTTCTTAACAACTATCCTTATAGTTGGGATAGTTGTTAGGAGCATTATAATTGTTAGGAGATAATTGTTAGGAGCACATTGTACGTAGCAAGCGTACTTAGTGCGGAAATCTCAGGTCTAACTAACTGCTATTCATCTAGGCTTGCTCCGTTACTACCACCTATGACGGCCTCCCAGAGTCTCAAAAATCACAATTTAATGTATGCCCTAGTATTAAGCAGTTTGTAAGCTCAGCCTATGCTCCAGATTCAGAAACTACTATTAATACCGTGGGTTGCGTAGATAGTGTAAGTTATGTACGGAATTGACACCAAGAGATCGCCGATAAACTGTATTGCAGTGTATCAAATTACTATATGTATTTCTCCAAAATGATGTAGATTTTGAAATGGACACCTAGTTTGACTGGTAACCGCTACTTTGAATAAAACCTTTTCATTTCATTATAAAGGTTCTTCTTCTTTGGGCCATTTACTTCTCGGTGGAGTCTGGAACTGGCACAAGGGCTATTTATTTACCTCTGTTCATGGCTAGGGATGGCCGCTATAGGCAAGTTATTCTCTCCTCTTTCGTATCAGTGAGAGCGGATCTCTTACACCCCTGGGACGGTCTTCCAGGTCATCGTGTAATGTGATGGTTGCTCTACGAATAAATGTAAATAAAATAAATTTAATTGCTACGCACAGACTTAAACAGATTCATACAAGGTTACTTTAGCATAGCGTGTCTGACAAGCCACAGTTAATACGACGTGGTGAGTATCAGTAAAACGCTTCTACCGGCTTAAAGACGCACGCCTAATGTCTCACATCCTTGATTAAACGTACGGCTTGATTAGATTAACTTGATGACGAGTGAAATGTAGGTAAACCTTGGTCGCTAGTTAACTGAATGTGATGCAATTTTAGTGGTTGCAGGAAATATGGGTTGCCTAATCATCAGGGTAAAAGTTTTGAAATCATTTTTCTATGCCATATCGTTGGTTATTTTATTGGTAGACTCCTTTGTTGGTCTAGCAGTTACACGCTTTGGGATGGGCTGTAGCTTCCGTTGAAGTGCTAGAAACCATTGTCAAGTGTCTGTTTTTGACATAATTATGTTTCTATTGCATTGCCTCTTCAAGTTCGCTCGCTTAAATGCACAAAGCCTTAGAGCCGCCAATGTATTTAAAACATGCGTCAAAGTAAGTTATTTTCCACTACATTCATACAATACATACATACACTTACGCCTTAGTTTGCCACTTGCCATTATCCAACAATTCTTTGTGTTCTCCATTGATTTTGCACACTTTTATCTTAACAGAATAAGCAATTTAGTTGTTTGGGCTTTCTTCTTATTAATTTCAACGTATTACTGCTACAATACACATTAAAAATACTCTCGTGACTGATTTCCCGACTTAGTAACGTCAAAGACAAAAGGAGACAGATAAGCAAACAATTATCGTCTCTGGCCAAATCAGAAACTCATCAGGGCAAACTGGCAACACCTTATTCAATTTCAATCAGCGGCGAAAATTGCACCGAGAAAACGAGCAAGATTAAATTAAAAGAACACGGAAGCTAACGAGTCTCGGTTACAAATTAAACAACTCTCGCTGGCCGACGCTGGAGTGGAGATGGGAAAGAATCTAATTACACCGGGATTTGCCTTTACCGACCTTTAATTGACAACTTTTGTCCCCCATTTACACCGTTGCCCCGTCGCGCTATCTGCGTGCTTGACTTACCTTCTTCAGTGATCCAATGTGATGAAAATGAAATGACAGTTGTTCATTTCAATAATCCAAGAAGAAAACATACCCATATGACTTCTTCTTGAATTACAGAATTTTGTTTTAGAATATCCTTTTAAAAGAAAAAAAAGAATAACACATAAAAAGTATTCCAATATTCTTTCCGAAGAAAGAATATGCTTTAAAGAGATACAAAGAAGAATTAAAAATAATCCACTCAGCCTAAAGGCTGGAAGAAATTTCTGTTGAAATATGTCCGCCTCTGTACGTAATTATTATCACATTGTATGTTTTTTAAGTTTTATAAGGCAATAAAGAGTAAAAAACAAAAGAAGAAGAATACATAAAGAGTATTGGAAAGCTAAAGCGCTATAACAAGATCGGCAATCGAACAGGATCGGAGAAGTGGCAATCACTGGTATTTGCCTTTTCCTACATGTTACAGGCGCGAGATCTTATATGTGTATATTGTATTCTGATTTAGTCAAAATCCCAATCTGTCAGAAAACAGCTGATTTTACTCGTAAATACGAATGACTTTTAAATTTTTTAATACAGAACAGCTGAAGTTATAAGGTACAAATAGGTTAACATAATAAAAGCTGTGGCGATCGATTGATATCAACCCTTGTACGTTCCCACTGCTGGGGCACAGGTCTTTTCCTGCGTCGCAGGAAGGTTAGGCCATACTGCACCAAAAGTTGTGTATTGACGACTAAAATGCACTAATAGATATGGGGTTTTCGTAACACCCTGCATAGTTATAGCGCTATAATTCGATAATTTTAAATCACTTTACCGAATTTGCAGACAGTATGCCAAAAAACTAGAAATCGTACAACTAAATGACGTATAAAACCAGCGGTCAGAAACGTGTTTACACGAACTCACTTCTGACATTTCTCTCACTTCAGATGCAATAGGAAATGTGTAAACTCGGACTTTACTTTTTTCCGGGAGTGGTCCGACCCTCCCCGCTGTCCTGTTTGCATTTCCCCTAATCCGGTCCGGGCGTCGATTACACTTTTTCCAACTTATTTTCTACAAGCAAAGCTTTTAATTTTCTCCCGTCTTTCTTTCATGCCCCGATCTCCTTTCCGTTCGTCGGCAATATTTCTCGCCGCCATTATACGGGCCGTAATGAGATTTTCTTTCATTATGTTTAATCTCCCGATTAATTCAAATGTTAATCCTCTCGTTTTTTCCAACGGCGAGTTTTTAACGCAGCGAGGCGCCGGAGCAATCAGCGCCGGATCACAGCCGAGACATTTGAAATAATTAAAGGACGTGCTCCGGAGTAGCAGTAGGTCGGAGCCACCCGGAGTCGAAATAAAAATGAGATAGATCGGCTCGGCAGATTAGGCTGTCAATAATTTAATTCGCAACAAATTCAAAACGCCCGCTCGGCCCCTAGATAAGTGCGTCGGTACGTGGCCAGAACGCCAATGGGCAGTCAGTAGCGAGCAGTCGGCAAATTGAAAACACCTCCGGCGCGGCTGTAAACACGTCACGTGATTTAGGTTTTAATCAACCGGGGGCCGCCCCTCCCGCCGTAATTGTGACAAATCCTATGTTTGTCCGAAGGAACTTTTAACTCGGCTCCCGAACGCCCGTAAACGGCTTCTTCGCACGTGTCCGAGGGAGACGCTTTTTTATCGACACATGTGCCCTCGTCCCCAACCCCGCGCGACACCCGACCCGGGCCCTGATTAATTTTTATTATTTTTTCTTCCCGTTCACGTACGCAATTTTCACTTTCACTGTGGAAGCTCGTTTCAATGTTTTGTTACAGCAGACGAAAACGCCGAGTTCGCGCAACGCCCGACCCACGTGCTCCCGTAAATCTATATTTCGGGCTCAGCGAATACAGAGAAATCAAGATATATCTAGACGACTTAGATCCTGTTAGAGGCGAGATAATGTTGTGTGTCACTTGGTCAGTTGACGCCTACGTAGACTCATTATCAATTAGCAGACAAATGAATTAACAAGGTTCGCGATGTTTAATGCGGCAATAAACTCACGTCCGTGCACCGCACTGTCTGCTGGCCTTTATTGGCTAATCTCTACATTTAGAAGCGACGCGGTCTACGCTACTCCTAGATATTTCTACTTTAGTTACTATATGTTAAATTGCATTTGTTTCGTCAACTCTTTACGGACATTCTGATGTGAGACCACGGCGTTTCTGTGGCGCAAACTGCGACTAGAACAATGTCGGAGATGCCGTAAAGGTGTTATGCCATTAGTCACGCGAACGCGTGGTCGCAACATAGTCGCAATTATCGCTTACGGCGCATATCCCGATTAGCGACCGACGCGACGACAATTAGGTCGCCGGACACTCGCGTTAGTCGCGCAATGAGGATACGCCTAAACACCGCGTCTCGTGCTAAACCCACATCGAGTCTGGCCCATAACAAACCTGAACGGTCAGTGCAAGTCTCCCCTGTTTATAAATCACGTTTGTACTCTTTAGAAATTTACCTAACCTTGCCGAAATGCAACCCTCCCGGCACAGTTCAAAGAGCGCAAGGGTCAAAGTCCAAATTATAAATTCGCATTAGATCGGACGCGAACGGTTCGTTTACCGTTTCATTTAGGTCCAATATCGCGTCTCTGCTCCACACACTCCTCCTACCCCACGCGCCTCAAGACGCCGGGAAATATCTGCGTTTTAAGCTATATTTCTTTCATCCCTCATTTTTGCAGTTCGTAGCAATCTGAAATCCAACACGTCCCCCGCGGGGGGTGGCCTCCCCCCGGGGGGGCACCCTCCACGTTTTCTTGTTGCCGGATAAAAAAGCGATACCTATTTATAGATGTACGTGCGTGTTCGTGTGTGGAGGCGTGTGTGCGTAGGTCCCACTCATTTGCAAGCCGTCTCCAGAGATGATGTCCTCCACTTTAGTTTCCCGCTCTTATTGGGCCGTCTTTCCTTGATTGCTGCGTGTGCAGAACGTTTCGTTGCCACTCTCGCCGATCGGAATTGAAATTTCCACGGAATCGGAATGTTGTTATTACATTGCCTGCTTTTGCTGTTGAGTCAATGTAAAGGGATATAGTATCAATAAAACGTATTCTTCAGAATATTTCAAGAAGTTCTTCAGTATTGCTCTTTCAAATTGACACTTCATTTAGTTTAGCTGAACACACTTTCGATGTTACGCACGGCTGTTGCCAAGATTAGTACATAACGAAAGACAATCAATCTCACCTGAATCTTATGGCAATTTAAAATGCGAGAAGCGAGGGCGACGAAGAACTATTCTAAATAAGTAATCAAGGCGCGGGGCAGTCACCCCGGCCGCGGCCCCCAGCACCCCATCTCTCCGCTCACGTATGAACGTAATTATAAAAATTGAAGCTAACTCCTGCTCCTTGCCCCCCTCCCCCCACGGCGTCGTGCATTTTTTCGTACATATTAAACCCGCGCCTCACCCCGCGCGCCACCCCGCGGCTCTTCTTTTTTAATCGATTTTCCCGACACAAGGGGTGAGTCTCCTCTGGGGTGAATGTAATTTTTTATGCGTTTTTTTCTCTCAAGCGGAGGACGCCGGAGGTGCCATTACGCCACGGCTTGTTGAGAATATTTTAATTATAAGGCATTAGCGCGTTTTATGATAGCACTCCCGCTCGAATTTATAAGCGATCGAGAGGCTGCAAGTAATTAAATATTTGAATGCGGCGAGATTTCCGCGGGGAATTCGGAAGTGCTGGGTAATGGTCGCGTTAAGATGATGGATATAAAACTCGACACGTTTTTTTTTCTTAATGGCCTCAAACACGGTACTACTGCATTTTTTATCTAAATTTAAGGTGCCTTTAGTCGCCCACTCGCTACGCTACGAGACGTCGTGATGATTTGGTTTTGGTTATGATATTTTAAGAGTTTTTGAATTGAGAATTTTGGTAATTGAATACTTAACTGTAGTTCTGTCTCTTCGTATTTCTCAGCAAAGAGGGTTACTTAAGTTTTTACTTAGTGAAATTTTCAATTCGGAAACTGCCCCTAAGTCAGAGAGATTAGTCAGCAGCGACGATTTGTAAAACAATAATTAACAAATTACTTCTTAATGCTGGGGTCGTATACTTGGTAGACTTACTTGGTACGCTGGGAGTAACAAACACGCCGTTCCCGTGCTTCGAGTGACCGGTCCCGGCGTAAGTGTGAAGACAAATATTGGCCGGAGCTGAGTTTCGTATCTATAGGTTTTTTAGTCCCACATAACATCGCAGTATATTGAACAGAGAAGTTCAGACAATATTTCTGACTCTGTTTGCGAGAAGCCTTCGATTTTAGTAAAGACGACTTGAGTTTGCCATCGTGGTAAAAGAATGGCCGATGCTTTGAATGGAATGGACGATGATTTAATAATATTGTTACTACATTATAAACGATTTAAATGTAAAACATTTCATAGACTTGCAAGGATGCTGGCAGCGCTCCTTCTTTATGTAGTCAGGCTGATGTGCTGGTTGAGGTGCCTGCCAGCTCATATGTGGCCAGATAAGTCGCTGAAGAGCGTAATATAGCGTATAGTCTGCTTTTAGAATATGCCTCGGGCTCTAGAGTAGGCTTCGGTTTTCGGCAATTTCCGCAGGTTGCCGTACTGATGATCGAATTCTGATTTTGAAATTGAGTGTCATATTAGTTCCGATTTCGAAATTAAGTGTCATATAAGTTCCGATATTTCTATTACACGAATACATCCGATTCTATCCGATAGTAGCTGAGGTATATTGTAAAAGCTACCAGACTATACACCTACTTGTACAACGTTAAAATGTCACTAGCAGTCCGGACTAGCTCATAATATAATGAAAACGCACGCAGAATAATGGGCACCTTTTGAACCGTTAATCACACTTCCCTCCTTCACCAATTTCTCTTCGTCCGCAGTGTTTTCGCTAAGGACTAGTCCTTGACAATTGTCACCCTGATTGATGACGACTGCCCCTTGGCTCGAGGGCTCGCCGATTATCGCCTTAGATTGGGTGACACATCGTTTACTCGCGCCTTGTTTGTTACGCGCTCAATGTAAACATGCCCTTAGTTTTCCCGTTGTCGCTTTGTAGCAAACGCGGCGAAACGGGAAAACGATATACAGCGAACGTCAAATATCGATTCTAATTTGACCCCCTGATATAGTGTGTAGATATAAATATGAATAGATCCAAAAATGGATTCTTGTATTTCTTCTTCAGGCTATATTAGTCCACTGTTGGACACAGCCCTCCCCTAATGAGCACCATAGCGCAAGGTTGTGCCATCATTGGGGGGTAATGCCCATTAACCCCACGCTGGGCATGCGGGTTGGGGATCGCAGTTCGGTGGAATTGTACTGCAGGTATAATTATAATTGTTCTTGTATTTGGAAAAATGAATTTTAACAACTTTTATAATCGCGAACAAAGTATCTGCTGTTTCATATTTTTTTGTTATGTAGCCCATTAATGTGCCACTGCAGGGTACAGGCATTCTCTCAGAGAGAGAGAGAGAGAGAGAGTGGACTTAGGTAATTACCACGCGTGCACACCGCGGCTTAACAATTTCAAGCGCTGAGGTATTTGAACACTTGAGACACTGAGGTTTCCTCAGGATGATTTCCTTCACTGTTAGCGAGTGGTATGCTACTAAACATGTGGGGGGGGGCAGCAGCGCCTCCTGCAGTACAATTCCACCAAACTGCGATCTTCAACCCGCATGCCCAGCGTGGGGATTATGGGCATCAGGTCAAAGGTACCAAATGATAACGCGGGAACTTGTTTTTAAAACCCTTCTATGCCTTTATCTCCGTAGAAATGCCAAACCGTTGTTCATGAAATTATTAAATAAGTCAAGGCCATGTCTCTTGACTTATTTTATTGATTTTATGTCATTGCGGTTCTTTGGATACAATTGAGCATCGCTTGTAAGTGCTAATAAGTAAGAAACCTTAACTGGCTGCGTGTGGATCCGCTTTGTTCCCGCTTACTTACCGTAGTAATCGAGTTATGACGAGGTTGTACACGAGTGGGCTTACTCCAAAGAATTATTACAAGGTATAGAAGTGCTATAGAAGCATTTGTGGCCTAGTGGAACCGAGTGATTTGAATCAATCACTTGGGTTAAGCAACAACAGGCGCTGTTGCTTGTGAAAAATACAATACAAAAATACAACAGTGACCATCCCGTGACGACCCAAAAATCTAGGTTAGTGGCATTTTTTCCGAGCGCTTCCGTGCTTCGCAAGGCACGCTAAGCCGTTGGTGGCGGCTGTCGTGTAATTGCAGTCGTTAAGCATTTCAGAGGCCTTATGAGCGGCTTGATGACTTCTGATAGTAAGGCCCGCCACTGCCTTAATATCCTCCACCATCCCGGACTTGGCCCCCGTGGTGGAGTATGACCTTCCAAAATTGACGCTCCCAAAACTCACGCAAATCAAAGAACAGTTACGACTCCGGCTTCAGAAACATGCACGTCAGAGCCTGCCTACCCTATTTTCTCCTTTCCCACATGCAAGATCGATCCGCAATCAATCTCGCCCATAGTTCGCCAGTTAAGCATTATCGGGCGGCCGTATTCCGTAAACGTACTAGCTGACGGACCGTCAACGTCGCGGTAAGGGCCCGCAATTAGACCGGTACAGGACACTAACTACTGTGAACTCGGCCCTACGATGCTTGCGCGACACTCAGGACGGCCGTTGAGGTAGGAAGACTATTCAGGCGCTACTAGACTGCCAACTAGTGTCACCAATGAAAAAAACATTTCTTCTTTTAACGCGTCTTTGGAAAAAGTGAACATCATAAATCTCAATAAGTATCGTAGCTCTTTTGAGAAACTACTGCCCAGAGCCTAGGACGAAAAATCTAGGATTTTTAAGATTTTTTTCCAAAAGCGCAAATCGAATAAATTCCTTTGTTTTGGATCCTAGGTTCTAGACTGTTAGTTCTAAAAATATTTATCACAGCTGTTAAAATTATTAATGTTCACTTGTAGAATTTTTTTTAAATTATAAATTAAGTTGTGATTTTTTTCCATAACGCGCCTCTACGCCACACGGACGACCACGCGACGCGCGCCACAGTGCGTATCAGCGTGCGCTAAAATGCCCGCAAATTTACCTAACATGGAAGTTACCGGCCCGCGTTCGCTCTGACGCACCGGGCCGCACGCGTCCGCGCTACCTCGAACTTCCGCGAACGGGTACCAAGTCCACTTTAAAACGGAGACGGAGAACATTATTTTCATGACTGAAGTAGTAGGTACTGGTTTCTACAGGTTAACCAACCTTTACATATTATAAAGTGCACCAAATTAATAGTTGATGTGTTATTAACTGTCAAAGTAGACAGACGAATTGCACACAAAAAAGGAAATTACACAGATATAGGTATCTAACATGCCAGAGATCTTAAGTAAGATTCCCAATGAGAGCCGCCGTGCATTTGTACAAAAAGTCTCATCCTGGGTGTATATCCATTTTTGTGATGTTTTTGACTGGTTACCATAGCACAGGGTATCCTAGTGTGGGACAAGAACAAATGATTGCGTTGTGTGGAAGAGAAACACAACACTGTCATTCTAAGAGTACCTGAATGTACCTATTTATATAATTCACAAAAGTAGAGGCGACGTCAAGCAAACGTTTTCTTTAAGGCTCAAATTAGTATGTTCATTTACTATACTTCGACAGCACATAAATTGAGGCAGGTTAAGGTTACAGCTTATCATAACTTAAATTATTTCTGCAAAAAATATATAGTTTGACGAGCACTCGGCAAAAATATATCGAAAACATTTTAGTAGGTAGCCACTAAATATTTCCGGCTCCAATAACGAAGTTAAACAAATAAATGAAAAGTAAAGTTCCAATCTCTTTGTTTGCATCTCTTCTTAAGGCCGAGGCATGTAAATAGAATACAAGCATTGATCACTCGCCATTTTGTACGGTCCGGTCCGTCTTGTTTACCTCAAATAAATGTTAACCTTTTCCTCAAGCCAGGTCAAGTTCCTGTCCATCATGCTATCTCTCTAATTAATATGGTGCCATCGATCTTACGTCCCTCTCCGATTGATAGACAAGCCACGGGGATCGAGCAGCGCCGCTATCTGTTCATCTTAAGCCAATCAGCATCGTATTTAAACAGGGCACCACTTCAGAGCCTTAAGACGGTTTTCTGCCATTTTTTTCGCAGTTGTATATAAGTTACCTTGACCAATTACTTTTAATTTTACTAATGCACAAAAGTAATTTTTCTTAAAAGTAATTTTGAAACTTAAAAGTAATTTTTCTCGCATTTTCAACAGTTGAACTCTGACCACTTAACCAAACAGTTTCGAGATTTTATTATTAATCAACTTCCTCAGTTCTGACCTTGAAAATAACAATAGGAAATCATTTTTATTTTGACGGCCAAGGACTAAGGAGTATAATTGCCATTTTCTATCAATGGTTCATTATTAACATTACTTTTAACTTTCTCAGTTTGGGTGAAACTGAATCTTAATTATTAGGTACGTTACGTTGCTATAAGAAGAAGTGATTCGACTTTACCAAAAGTGTACTGAACACACACAGGTGAATTAAGTTAATCATTGAAAATCGTACTTTTACGGAGTTCCATGCATCTAATAATTTCTCCACCCACGTAATTATTTAGCAAGGCGCGCGCGGACGCAAGGTAACTTCAAGAAGTCTTCGAAGTAAAAGCCAGCACAATGCAGGTCTAATAATAGCCTCCATAATGAGATGTAAATGAAGAGAGGAATAGCCGACGCCGGCCGCGTTATAATAACGCGTAACGACCTACAAGCTGGATTAAGAAGCCCTTTGACTTAAACCTGGCTCGTGGATGGGCCTTTTCGCATACTGGCGTATTGAACGTTATCGCCATCCCTTTACTTCCATGCATATAGCAATGAAATTCATTTATTTCTTAACGCTTTCTATCCCCTTTACCAGGCAATGGTATAATAGTACCCACCATAGATTGTACCTTATCACTTAGATAAAGTCCGAAATAAATGAAAGATTTATAAAAGCTCTGCCCGTTAAAGGGTTAACGTGTTAGAATTATAAAAGGGCCGATGGACCACCATAACATTGGTTTTTAAATGTTCTTTTCAAGTTAATTATCTTACAGGTTAAGTAACAGTCCTAATACAAAAGTGCAGCACAAACACAATGACAAGAATAATTAAACTATTATAAATAATACACACTATTTACAGGACTTTACTTATAACATTAAACGATGACTGTTCTTATGAGGTACGTGTAAATGTATATTAAATACAGAAGCGAAACGACAGTTGATATTTGACAGATCTTTAATCATGTCAGTCTTCAGTCATGTCGTAATCGCGATTAATTCGTTTACAGAAAATGGTCCGAAGAAAATTAACAGCGAGAAGAGAAGCTTTGTATTACGTATGTATTAGTTCTTACGGTATAGTTTATCTTATACAATTATGTTACCGTTGTGATCTGTTTTGTACACTAAATAAATAAAAATAAATATTAATATATCTTTAAAAACCTATTTAGAAGCTTAATATATCTTGCTATGCTAGAGTGGGTACATCAATACGAGTACAAGCCCTGTACAAGCTGATACAAAACTTAAAAAAGTATGCAAGAATGTTAAGATAACTTCTTTGCAAAATTATTTGCCTGTGGCGTATTGGAAAAAGCCCAAAGCGGTGACCAACCTACACATAATTACGGCAGCCGAAAACGCAACTTACAGCACACGCCTTAAGGCTGAAATTACGAACGGTGTCTGTGCACTCAGAGAGGCGTGTGGTCGAGTTAGTAGCACAATAGTGCGGCTATTTTGAAACTAATTGGCAGAAAGGGTTGCGAATTAACGTCAGGGACTCGAGATGGCTGGCCTCGCGGAGGCTTTGCTTTATATGCTAATATGGTGTTGAAAAAAGTTGGAAGGAATCTTTGTAAAGAATAATTAACTGCGCATCGGTCACGCTAGGCTTTGGTGTATACTAAAGTAGATAGTTCATCCGAATTTCATTCATGGAGCGCGCTATACAAGCTAGATGGCACGCAGAACTAGGATTTATTTCTGTACGAATCCACAAATAGTTTATGCAGATATTTCCGCACTTAGCCTCATTGTTGAGCTATTGTAGCGAGTATGTACTAGGTATGTGAACACCTCAGATTTCTTTTCTTCGCTACGTTTTTGTACGCGGTTAACAAGTGGTATTGCGATTGCAACCCTGTATGTCCCCACTGCTGGGGCTCGGGTCTCTTCCTGCATTGCAGGAAGGTTAGGGCATACTCCACCACGGGGGCCAAGTCCGGGTTGGTAGAGGTTTGTAAGAAAGTGGCGGGCCTTACTGTCGGAAGTTATCAAGCCGCCCATAAGGCCTCTGACGTGGCTTAACGACTGCCATTACGTGACAGCCGGCACCCACGGCTTAGCGTGCCTTGCGAAGTACGGAAGCGCTCGGAAAAATGCCACTAGCGGTAGTAACGGGACTGTCACCCATCCAGCACCCGACCGCGCCGGTTGTTGCTTAACTCGAGTGATTGATTCCAATCACTAATTAAAATTATGTATGGAACATTTTAGGTTATTTTCTGTATTTAGAAGTAATTATGCGAAAACATAGTTAAAAAAACGTAATATATGCGTCGTATTGATCACCTCCTCCTTTTTTTAAATCGGTTAAAAACTCTGGGCAACCATTACAAATGTTATTTAATCGAGCTACGTTTTGGTTTTTTAATTAATATTAATATGTGTCCGCGTATGAAATGTCAAAAATCGCGACTTAAAGGACAATAATTGTCAAAGTCTGACATTTTTGCGCCACAAAACGCGTGACTCATACCATTGTACTGCCCAGGCAGATGGTTAGTTGAGACGATACGAATATTACTCCAACAGATACCATTCAACGTTAGTCCAGGCGAAGTCCGGATAGCTTAGTTGGTAAGAGCGCGGTGCGGTATGGCGGAGGCGGGAGTTCGAATCTTGCTTTTTGTTTCAAACTGTACAGTTATGTTGGGCAACTCAAAGCTTCGAATTATTCTCAATTAATTGTTGTACTAAGAAAGAAAGGATTGGGTCTAACAAGAATGCAACTCCGCTCATAAAAAAGAAAGCTTCTAAAAAGGAATGGCAATTACTGAATGCAACGCCGCTCATAGTTTCGGACAATACTAAGAAAGAAAAGGTCTAGAAAGTATTGGGTTCAGCTAGAGTGCAATGCCGCTAAAAGTTTCAGATTATTCTCGGTAGTTGTACTAAGAAAGAAAAGGTCTAGAAAGGATTGGGTTCAGCTGGAGTGCAATGCCGCTAAAAGTTTCGGATTATTCTCGGTAGTTGTACTAAGAAAGAAAAGGTCTAGAAAGGATTGGGTTCAGCTAGAGAGCAATGCCGCTAAAAGTTTCGGATTATTCTCGGTAGTTGTACTAAGAAAGAAAAGGTCTAGCAAGGATTGGGTTCAGCTAGAGAGCAATGCCGCTAAAAGTTTCGGATTAGTCTCGGTAGTTGTACTAAGAGAGAAAAGGTCTAGAAAGGATTGGGTTCAGCTAGAGTGCAATGCCGCTAAAAGTTTCGGATTAGTCTCGGTAGTTGTACTAAGAGAGAAAAGGTCTAGAAAGGATTCGGTTCAGCTAGAGTGCAATGCCGCTAAAAGTTTCGGATTAGTCTCGGTAGTTGTACTAAGAAAGAAAAGTTCTAGAAAGGATTGGGTTCAGCTAGAGTGCAATGCCGCTAAAAGTTTCGGATTAGTCTCGGTAGTTGTACTAAGAAAGAAAAGGTCTAGAAAGGATTTGGTTCAGCTACAGTGCAATGCCGCTAAAAGTTTCGGATTAGTCTCGGTAGTTGTACTAAGAAAGAAAAGGTCTAGAAAGGATTTGGTTCAGCTACAGTGCAATGCCGCTAAAAGTTTCGGATTAGTCTCGGTAGTTGTACTAAGAAAGAAAGGGTCTAGAAAGGATTGGGTTCAGCTAGAGTGCAATTCCGCTAAAAGTTTAGGCTTATTCTTGATAGTTAAGTAAAGTAAAAGTAAGGGTGGCTTACCGTGCCGAACTAAAACCTATGAGTCTTCTTATCTTGATCTAATTTCCCACGTATTCCTTCAACTCCTTACTAACTCATAAGGTTGTTATTGATATTGTATCAAATTATTGACGCCTTAATTGATCAAGCGCTATCCACTATCCAGTGAATCTATCCGTAAGTGGCAAATCAAAGACCGATAACGAAGGCTTGTTAAACAGTCCTGATTGAAAGCTACCTTCGGACGCCGATACAGTTTGCCTGGATTCGCCAGTTTTACATTGGACGATAACCGTGATTGCAACGGCATGTTGGACTGGTATTTTCGTACATGTTCAGTTCACTGAAGGTCTATCTTTACATTTTGATGTAAAGTCGTTCATTCGGTAACTGGTTAGAGTGCACGTAATTAAAATTAATAATAATAACTTCCACAAAACAGAATCACTAATTCTGGTCCGAAACAGGATATCCTATGGTATGGTAACCAGTAAGGATACTTCAAACATTAAAATACACCCAGACTCAAGCCATTACAAATGTATGGCATTCCCCAATGGGAATCGAAACCATGGTAATCAACAAGGCAGTTAGAGGCTGTTGCGCGAACGCCAGGTGAAGGATCTACATATGTATACTAGTCCAACAATGTCGTGCAGTTACCGTCCAATGTTAAACCGACTATCAGCGCGTGAGATTCCGGACCGAATCGCCTTTTAGTTTAGTCTTAGGCCCTTTAAGGTGTGAACATACCAATGTAAGTGGCACTTCTTTCCTTATTAAAGCTAAACGATGGCCGCAACCGACCACTGATCCAGCCACATGCCTTGAGAGATCCTTAACTAGCAACAACAATTGGATACAAAAACTGACTTGGCGATAGTTTGACAGAAAATGACGGTGTATAAATTGGGTAGTGTTATAATGATTGGAACCTGGACTTAAGTCGTCGTTGGCGTAAAGCATGAATAGAACGCTTTCTGAATTCCAACCAATACGAACGGACCCTTAAGAAGAAAAGGCCAACAGATCTGGTCGTCTCTCAGTACGAAATGTATTATGCATTCGTGAATATAGAGTTGCTCTAACCACCTGCATAGACACTACAGAAGGTTAACAAAAGAGAGTAATCGCTTACACTTATATAAGATGGGACAGAAGTACTTGCACGTTTGAAATACGAATTGAAAAAATGAACATTTGTGCTAAGGAACAAATTTAAAAACCTATTTAGAGGCTAAAAATTTCACACATGCCGGGATTCAAACCCGCAACCTCTGGCTATCCGTACCAGCGCTCTACCAATTGAGCCAATGGGCGACTCACGGCATCAGTGAAATTTCGAACCTCTTTACAATATTCTCTGTATTACGTACAGGCAGCGACATCTGACTTAAGCAAATTGCATTACTTATAGCCCCGACTACCTACTTTGCAGTTAGGTTTAACATCGGAACGATATCACTGTACCCACATGATTATAATACAGAGAATACAGAGAATATTGTAAAGAGGTTCGTAATTTCACTGATGCCGTGAGTCGCCCATTGGCTCAATTGGTAGAGCGCTGGTACGGATAGCCAGAGGTTGCGGGTTCGAATCCCGGCATGTGTGAAATTTTTAGCCTCTAAATAGGTTTTTAAATAAATGTTATTGTAATTTATTTTTCGAGAGCACCATGGTTGAGATGATCCCGTGTTATCTTTGGCACTCCTGAAATTACTAAGGAAATTTTGAAAAACTCACAGACCCTTACTATGTCGGATCTGGGTTATCTTTTCAAGACGTAAAACATATTGTAGGTATTTGGTTTTGTAAAGAATAAATATGATAATAATATGGTTCGAGTCCCGGCAAGGGTGGAATTTTTAGCCTCTAAATAGGTTTTTAAAACTTGTGAAATATTGGGAGCTGATACAAATTGATCTAGTACCGCATCTAGCAAATCTGCGGTGGACATGCATTATTAAGCGCTTAATCTCTCTCATATAGATATAGTTAGTTATTTTTACAATAATGCCTATGACTGCCGCCCAGTTTGACTTTCTGTAATGAGTATTTTCTGGTCTAACCGCCTGAATCAATTACCTCGGAGCGCGCCTCGTTAGAAACGCATCACGCATTCACAATCGCGCCGCGAGATCCCTTTTAATCTGTTTCGGACCTCTATTGTTAGTTCAACTTGTGATTGGCGAGTGAATAACTTTTACTTTAATAAACTCTTGCAGAAGCGAAAGCACAACAATGACTTTTTCTTCAGTGCAATATTTATTGTATTTTATACTAAAAATTTATCTGAAAAAGGCGCTTCTTCTTTACTTCTTATTCAAAATATTTCGTATGTACGGCAGCAGCTAAGATTTCCAATCATTCTAAATTGTTGAGCCCTAGATCCTAAGATAGTAAAGAACAGTACAGTTATTTGACCAAAAACCTCGTGTCATGTTCGGCAGGGGGTTAATAAAGCAAACAGTTTCGAGTGCTTGAACCGGCCCACTCTTATTGCCAATGACTTTGGGGTGGGATTTGCACGAAATTTAAGGGTCAGTTCACGGCCGCGACCCTCCGGTGGACTAACCCCTTAACAGCCCTCACGAGTGCCGTTGGCGCGTCAATGCCTCGTGACGTATTTGCTACGTGCTGTACGTGAGACGAGGTAGATTTTAGACACATTCGCTTTAACATGGATGCAAGATTTCTTAATGTAGGGTATTTCATTTGACAATTATTTTATACTGGCTCTTCTCTCTTGTTAGGAATTGCCTCGTACTGCCTTCAAAGACCATTTAACTCGTTCCCATTGTTTGAATCTATTTGTTCACTTTTTATTGCTTTTAAGACCTACACTGCAAACCATGACATATTAATGGGATAAGGTTCTTTGTAATGATATGCAAAATCTGGAGTATTTATGGAGTTTTTTTCTTTGTTACAGTGAACACCCCCGCCGCGCTGCAGCCACAGCCTCAAGGGCTGATCGTGGAGACAGGGAACGGCGCGAGCGTGCTGCAGCTGCCAGCAACCACTTTGGAGCAGATCCGCCACATCGCCGCCGACCCCGGCGCCTCCACCCTCCGCTTGCCGCCCACCACGCCTGAAGCGCCCGCCGGCGCACGCGAGCTCGACTTTGATCTATGCTACGTCTGCAAGCACTGCAAGGTGGCTTTCCCATCACCGGGCCCGCTGCAAGCCCACCAGGCAAGGTCCTGCTACATGGGAAGAGAGGCTGCTAGAGGCGTGATAAGAGTCGTGCAGCCGGCGTTAGAGTGCCGCGTGTGTCCGGGTGAACGCTTCCGCTCGGCCGTAGAGTTCCGGCGCCACGCGGAGAGTGAGGCCCACGCCCGGAACGCTGCGCCACCTCCGCCGCCTCCGCCGTCAGAGCCGCTCACTCATGAGATGGAGGATGTCGTGAACCAGATCACTCTACTGGCGGCCCGCGCAGCTCAAGAGTCCACAGCACCGAAGGACTCTGGCGCCAACTTCTGCGTGCCCGGCCCACGCTTCCCGCCACCGAGCGAGCTCCCCCTCGCCAGCGCCGGCCACTAATCCTAAACCAACGCAATGTATAGTTACTAACCTAGAGCCCAGCGCTCGTCCGTTGTCCGACAACGCAGCAGTTCACTATTAGCTCTTAACGCTTCGTTTCGTTACTGAACGTCGCCGCGCAAGCGGCACTTTCCTAATTATACTTTTAAAGCTTGTAGTAGTTGTAAGTTTAGATTAATTGCAGGCCGACCGTCGCTGTCCCGTTTTTATATGTTTGGTGTGCCGACGGGGCTGCCCAGCGCAGCGCCCGCAGCGAGTTCCTAGACGGTCGGCCGGGCGCCGCCGCCCGCGCACTGGGAGGCGGCCGGCGGCGGCGGCGCGGCCCGCGGGCCCTGCCGCTCCTCATATCATACGTTAGACAGGTTTTATTATGTACGTTTATCGTTCAGAGGCACGGGGCCGCGGCCCGATCCGCCCGCCCGCCCAAATACCATCAACTCCCAGGAAAGCAAGTTCCTATCTTTATGGCATATAATATTATCGATATTGATAATTACGATTTAATTATTGTTTAAATGCTATGTAATACATACATATAATCGTTCTAACATTAGTAATAGATACGTTCTCGTAAGAAGTTCCTGATGCATCGTGAGTGTATGAAGATATATAATAGTGATATACGTATATGATTTTTTTAAACATGAAGCGAAGTTAGGTACGTATGTTAGGCAGTAGGGCGGTCGTCCTCTCGCAGTCCCACACAGCAGCACGCTCTAGCACACGACGCTTCCTTCCTAGTGGTTCAGTTGTAGAGCGCCGCGCCGCCTGCGCCCCCCCCCCGGCCCCCGCGCCGGGCGGGAGGCGCGCAGGCGGCGCGCGGGCCGGGCACCGCGCGGTACCGCCGCGTGCCCGCGCGGGCACGACACCGCGTAGGCTTATTGGTAAAAGCTAATTATAATAATAATTATTATATCGTAGCTAAACTTTTCCAAAACGAACGAACTCGAAACTCGGGCTGCGCGCCAGCGCACAGCCTACCTCGCAAACAAGTGAGTTTATTTTGGAACTAAGTGTGATTCTTGAATTTTTATTGATATTGTAACGATTAGTAGTGGCGTAAGTGAGTCCAAAGGCATGGAGGTACATGCGGCGTGCGCCCGAGCCGGTCCCCGCGCGTCCCCGCCCCCCGCATGTATATTCATCACTTTACTGTGTGCGTGGAGTCCCTTATATTTTCGATGGCACAGATCACGTTATTTAAAATATTTTACCTATTTACATTTTATCGAGCGGAGTCTACTACAATATTTTATCTACGAGTGAATCCTACTACAACATTGAGTTTGTTTTATTGAAGTGCAATGTTTTATGCCGCCGGGTGCCGGCGGTCCTTGTTATATCTTTGTGCAATCGGGCGGTGCTTGTGCGGTGCGCACATCTGTCGCACTGCAGCCACGCGTCATCTTTTGATCATGCCATCCTAAAGCCCCTACAGAGAGGTGTAGAACTATTTCAAAACATATCGGTATGTACTCAATACTGAAATGTGCTACGTTAGGTTAGCAAAACAAAAGATTATCGCCGCACGTTTTCATGGAAAAAAGCCGTGTTCGAAATTCAAATGACGCATTGATAGTAAAACATACGACCATCGAGACATGCACACGTTTCAATGCTGTAGGTAATCAGGCTGAAACATTCCATTCGGAGTATCAAATGGAAAACAAGCTACTCTCGAAGTTTTAATGACGTCATCGAATACTGACAGTTTTCAACAATGAAAGTGACCAGGCACGGAGTCAGATGCGGTGGCAAGTACTGCCCAGCCCGCGAAGGCGCGCGTTATAACATGATTATTTTGTTTACTGCTTTGCAGTCTAGTATTATTCGAGGTACATAGCTCCTATTGCGTAGTTTGTTGGAGGTATAATGTTATGTTCGCAGAGCTCCACCGCGGTAGTGAGTGTCGGACGTTTAGCGACCCATATTATATAAATGTTTATTTTTCTCAGTTTGTAATCGGGAGTATAAGTATGTAAGTTTGAGTTAGAGTAGGCGGACATGTCGGTAGTGTGATGTCGAGTCTCCAAGGGTCTGAGCCTGCGGAATGAATCATGGTTCCTATGTATATTTCAATATTATCGCATCTAGAGTTTCACTATACTTTCCGAATACAAATTTTAATATTTAAGATTGATTCGGATTTGTCTGTTGTGTCTGCTACTAGAGGTGCCGCCACGGCATGTTTGTTATTTATTTAATTGTTTAAAGTAGAATATTACCCTGTATAATTTGTTTTCTACGTATTACTTTACCGAAACCTTCGTTAATCTACTTAAAACACATTTTAGTCTCGTAGCGATTATTTGGTAATCAATCATGTAGCAAATAAAAATGTTTAAGAATAAGTTATTTAACGTTCACGAAAACTTGGCACTCGAAAACTTTGTCTATCATAGTTCCTAATAACTGTATGAGAAATACATTATAAAAAAAATCCTGCACTAGTGAAATTATACCGTTCCTACTTTTGTAATCTATGACAAAATGTATATTTACTTCATTAATTTTTAGAATAATTTCTGTCTCCTATGAGTACCTACAATAAAACGTTATTTATGTAGAGGAAATCTCAACACCTTATATTACTACAACCTTAATTTCCTGTTCACACTAAGTTAAACAATGATTTGTACGTTTGATTAGTCGTTCGTAGCCTTATTGCTGTATTAGTTAAATCCGTAGCATGTCCGTGCGTAGAGCGACTACGAAGCGCTACGCGCTACGCCGCGCCTTCTACCATCAAGTAGCCGGCCACAGATTTCGAATACATTGTCAAGTGTAAATGGTAAAAATAAACTCAAAGTTAGTTTATCAGACACTGGAGTTTTATTTTCTCTACCTTGTTCTCATTGAAATAGAGCACAGATTACTTTGATAAAGTGCTACGAAAGTCGCTACGCACACGTAGCAAGTTTCGGGTTCGAATCCTGACTGAATTTAAGCCGTTAATAAATTTAGCTCAATCACAAAGTCATTGTGGCTCAGTTCTTATCACAAGCAATGGAAAGAAAATCGTTAGGTAATATTATTACTTTAATAATAAAGTTATTCAAAGTTCATAGCATGTGGCATTCATAAAACCATTCAATTATGGGTTTTATATTATTCTTAATAGGTATTATGAAAATCGATATGATTATAAGTGAAGTCACGTGGTTCTTAAATTACATGTACAAAGTTCCAAGCAGATACGGTCCTTCGAAGTTGAAATCAAACATTGATCAAAAGCAATAAAATATTTGCCAATAAGCAAGCAAGTGACGAGAAAATCGGAAAGTAAACACGTGTAACCGGGAGACTGGAAAATTACGAGCGAACGTAGGTAAAGTAGGTACACTGAGAGCAATTGACAAAACAAAAATCTTCAAAAAGCCCCTCTGCAAACGTCACGTCTCTAATCAGACGGTGTTTGAACAAAAAAAGTAAAAAAAAACAACCCTTAGCCTATTCGATTGGAGGAACTGTCACATGGCCGGATGCAAAGGGGATCTCACTAAGTTATTGATTATATCGGAATAAGTCGCTCGCGGGGGTACTACCCCCTGGCCCCTTAAACACCCCGTTCGGTCCAATTCCACCCGAAGGGGGTTAAGGATATATCGGCCGCATTATTTTACATATATGAGACATTGTTGCAGTAAGGAATTTTTCAAGTGTGGGTGTAGGAAGTCGTGATTGTTCCGTGCAGAAGGGGGTGGAAGGAGGTAGTTATAGGAAGAGACTCTGATCTTGTTTCGAAGTACATGTGCCGATGTTCGTGGAAAGTGTTGCGTCTGTAGACCTCGGCGAGAATGCACTTGTTTACGATTCTTGAACGAGTCTTTGTGCAACGTTGAAGACAATTTCGAAATGTTGCATAATACAATATTGTAGACTGTTCGAGTACTTCAAAACCTTTCTTGTTAATAGCCCTTACACAAGCCGGTCTGCAGACAGTAAAGATCGCGCGATAAGAAATAAAATACCATCGAATTAGTATTAGGAGGCGTTGCGCTAACTCCGCTATTTATTACGGAAAAATTGCTTCGGAGGCCTTAAATCGTGAATGTCTCGGCCACGATGAGGACATATGAGGGGGCGGGGCGCCCCGGGGCCTGGGGGGTTTGGGGGCACCAAGGTGTGAGGCAACCCTTCACGCATTCGCGCCAAATCCTTAACGCGCGATTTAAAAAAGAAAACTAACGGGCGAGACGTCTGCGGAAGGAGGCGGGGCGGGCCGATTGAGATGGAAATGGCGATTGTCCCGATCGCGCGGCGCTCTGCCACCGATCGGCAGTGCTGCCAAGCGCAAGAAACTTCCCCAAAATGCGGTGACACGTTTGCGCGGGGCGGGCATGAGGTTAGATAAAAAAAAACAATTTCGACAATGTCTTGTCTATTTCTTACAGGAAACTGAGTCGATATTTACGTCACTGTTTTTTGGTTCCGTAGTCAACAAGGAATCTTAAAGTTTCGTCATGTCCGTCCGTCTATCTGTCTACGGTCTAGAACAAAGACGACACGTAATAGAAAGCGGAAATTTGGCATACATATACCTACATAATAATTTAACCGCCAACCCGGTAGGATAAAATCGAAAAAAAATGTTTTTTTAGTCATACCTACACATTAGTGTAGGGTATCGCTGAACTGTCATTCAAAAATATTGTGTGTAATCCATTAAAAAATATTATCCATTAAAAATATGCAAAATATTAGGCTTTAAAGCGCAAATTATTATAAAAGTAGAGCGTCCCCTTCCTTTTCTCTCGGCTAAACGGTTGATTGTAGAAACGGGCATAAATTAGAAGTGAGTACAAATAATTAAGTTGAGAGAAAAACTATCAGGACTAAATAGACTTTAGAAAGTACGAATAATAAGCGACCAACTTAAAAAAAGAAAATTTTATACAAATTCCATTGAAAATTACTATAATGTAGTTGTTAGTTTTGTAAAGCAGGCAAACAACCTGTCCTTCTACGGAACCCTACATTGATGCACGTGGCCGATACGCCCTTAGACGTTGTTTCAAATTTATCTTCTCTCTTTCTCACAGGAAATACTTGATATTGTATGTTATTGATATTGTTGATATGAAAGGTATTGATATAGACTTCTCTTTGAACTATAACCACGTTTTGTTTACTAAAATACTCATTACTGTATCGCAGACCAACAATGATATCAATACATTCCAATTTAGGTACAGAGTTATAAATATGTATCTAACCTACCTTTGTTAGTTATTGTAATATTTTTTTCGTTAAACACAATACAAAAATAATACCTTCGCCTATTACTTTCGGAGTATTGGTGAATAACTGCGGTTAATATCGGGGATATTTAGAGTTATTATTACAGGATTTTCTTATTTTTACACTAGCAACACTGTCGATCAGAGCTCGACTCGGGACAGCCGCCGATAATAACTCCGCTCCGCTTATAACGGCAGGAAGGGAATTTTAATGTACCACCATTTTGGCGCAATGCTCAAATTTTACGACCGCCGAGTCATTATGAGGGAAATTATTGGCGCTCTGATTGCTTCGGGTGTGATAAAAATTCTCAAGTCGGCAATAAGGCGGAACTAATTCCAAGTTAGATTGAAATTGTGCTTACCTAATGGGGCACCCCTATCCACCTTTCACTTTGAGGAGTGTCGGGAAATATCACCTCGGAGGGGAGGCTAATCGTTCCTTTGAAATATCCGGCTTGGACAAACCTCGGCTGTATTAAATGCCACAAAATATGCGCTAGCGCTCGCAAACACAATATTGGGTATACTAGATAGATAAAATATTTTTAAATGCATGTACACAAGGGATTACCTATACATAAGAGACTTAAAAAATAACATAGTACAGTACAATTGGCCTTATTGCTAAAAGTAATATCTTTCTGAGGTACTCTCTCATATACTCTCTCTCACACATACAATTATATGCTCGCACACAGAAACACACAAACAGCCATACATACACACATACACACACACTGACTCACACTCACTTAACTACTTAATCATGACTCACTCATTTACCCTTTCATTTGTTTCTATAGAAAATATTAATGAAAACTTAATTAAATGTTGATAAAAATTTCATGTACTAACATGATATAAGTTACTACTTTAGATGTACCAGCGAGTTTTTAGTAGCGTTTATCTATTAATTAATTGTTGTATAGAATCAGGCGTTATTTTTCGGAAATCCATAATAGTATTAAAAAGTTAAAATTACTTTGCTAAATTCCGCCAAAAATCCCACAAGCACCATGCGGTTAGCTAATGCATTTGGGAGCCTTCAACACTAAAACACTTCTACTAAAGTGGTAAGTAATGTAATCTGCTGTCGAGTGTCGGTAACTTAAGTATATGTATTTGATCTTTTTTTTACGCGGTGCTACCCCAAAGGAACTATCTTATTATCTAACCGCATGGTGCTTGTGGGATTTTTGGCGGAATTTAGCAAAGTAATTATAATGCTATTAATTAATTGGTAAACTGTGGACATATGTTATTGGCCTTAGTTTTACTTATTAGTTGATTAGTAAAAATAACCTGTCTAAGCTGTTGCTGTTCCTGATACTAATGTCAACCCTTTGTATGCCCCCACTGCTGGGGCACGGATCTCTTCCTGCATCGCAGAAAGGTAAGGCCATGCTCCACCACGGGGGCTAAGTCGGGGATGGTGGAGGAATAGTTTTGATGACTCTTGTTCCTAATAAAGTAAAATAAGTAAGACATACGGAAGCCAAGCGGACCTTAGAGTCGATTACCTCAGGTAGAGACGGCAGCGCGGAAGATATATTACTATTCAACTTACTTAAAACTGGAAGTCCATCAAAAGTTCTGAACAAAGCTTAAAAGTTAAAAGAAAATATCCAAGGCAGGTGAAGTTTTCTTCCCGGACAGAGCAAGTTCTTCGCCCGTAGCTTGCCTCGTGATTAATGAGCGACGAGGTGCTGTTTATTCTGCGCATTCTGAATAAAGATTAGCTTCGTCAAAGAGCGGCTTGGCTCTTATTAAACTTTGTTTTATTAGTTCCCTGATAACGGTGGGCCGAGCGAAAATTGGGGAGTATTTCCTCTGGACTTTGGTAGATGAATGTTCAGTTTACACAATCTTCATAATATCATTTGTTAATGATTCACGACACTCATAAATAGTTATATTTTAAACGGCTCCAATCGATATCAACCCTTGTATGTCCCCACTGCTGGGGCACGGTTCTCTTCCTGCATCCCAGGAAGGTTAGGCCATACTCCACCACGGGGACCAAGGCCGGGTTGGTGGAGGATTGTAAGACAGTGGCGGGCCTTACAATCAGTTGTTATCAAGCCGCCTATAAGGAATTTGACATGGCTTAATGACTGCCATTACATGACAGCCGGCACCAACGGCAAAGCCGTGCTTCGCAACGTGCTTGCAAAGCACGGAAGCGCTCAGAAAAAAACGGTCTTATTGCGATTATCTATTAGGTAAAAGGTAATCATCTTAATTATGAAAATGCTTATGTCATTAAGTTCGCCGCATTGTACAATTTTATGGTGCAATAAAGTATTAATAATAATAATAATAATCATCTTAATTCTCGACGGCAAGCAACGCTGCCGAAAGGTCGGGGATTAATGTTAGTTTACGAATTACGTTTTACTTTGTTTGTAATAAATAATCGTGATTAGACCCGTTTAATATTTTTCATAATATCACTTCAAATGTACACACAGTGTGTAACAAATTCCTATATCTTTCTTAAAAAACCGTTCAAGTGCGTGTCGGTCCACACGCTGTGAAGAGCCCCGTAGAACGAGGGGGTTTTACCCTTAATAGAACGAACGACTTCATCAAAGTATATTTCAGTAGAATTTGTACTAAGTTTTTCTTTTATAAGTTGGTCGCCTATTACTCGAGAAGGTTGGATTAAAAACTATTAATATGCATAACTTTGCTTTATTTCCGCTTTCTAGTACTTGTTGTGTCTGTGCGGTCAGACAGACACTGGCGGATACAGTGACACTATGAGGGCTCCTTGTTGACTTTGGAACCCTAAAAAGGGCTGGAAAAGGTTTTACTCATCAACACACTCAAAGTTTACAAGTTTACTATTCAAATAAAATACGTTAAGGCTACTTTTACGTGGAGCATTCGTCTCGTTCGCACAATTTACCATTTTATTGTTTGTAACAAACTGAGTATACTTTTGATAAATGTAGTCTGAGGGTAAGATGGATAATTAACTTGCAAGGCATATTTTTCTTAACCCATACCTATTAAGTTTTAGAAAATTCGATTCCAAAATTAATAGTGTTGGAAACAACCTGTCATTGTTAAAATCTAATTATACATTAAACCCTCACACCAGTTAAAAATGGTTAAAAATGGCCTTACAGCCTTAAGCAGCTGTAGTATCAGCAAGATTATTCGTAGCTCCTGTGCCGCCTAGTGTTCCCAGCTATCTGATTGTAAACGTCCGACTCCGAGATTGCAATTTAAAAAAACGAGTTGAAGAAAAACACGAATTGAAAAAATAGTCCTTTATTTGCAGTCGGTTAAAAGGCGCGCTAAAAACAGATCACGTAAAAAACTTTGGACTTTGCAACTATGTAATGAGGTGATTTATACAGAGAGCCGAGCTTCGCAAAGCACGGTAAGCCGTTAGTGGCGGCTGTCGTGTAATTGCAGTCGTTAAGCCATTTCAGAGGCCTTATGAGCGTCTTGATAACTTCTGACAGTAAGGCCCGCCACTGTCTTACAATCCTCCACCAACCCGGACTTGGCCCCCGTGGTGGAGTATGGCCTAACCTTCCTGCGATGCATGAAGAGACCCGTGCCCCACCAGTGGGGACATACAAGGGTTGATAACGATACCGTCCAGTGGCACCTTAGCTCACACTAGATGGGTGAAGGGACCACTCGGACTCTGCAGTGACTGGGACATTGTTTTTAGATGAATTAGGCTTAGATAGATAGATTGATAGAATATTCTTTAATGCATGTACACCAGGTATTACATAAGAGACTTAAAAAATAACATTGTACAGTACAAGTGACAGCCTCATTACTAAAAGCAATTTCTTCCAGACAACTATAGGCTTATACCCACATGACACGTCAGTACGTGCGGTGCCAACCAAGTCGCGGATTTTCTCACGTTAGCGTGTAATAGCGTGTGTAGCGCGTAACTACAAAAAATAAACAAAGTCATAGGTTTTGTATGGAATCAAGCGTTACTTTGGGGATATCCATAATAGCATTAAAATGTGAAAATTACTTTGCTAAATCCGCCAAAAATCCCACAGGCACCATGCGGTTAGTTAATGCACCGCTTTCCCTCCCACTTTTTCAAGCAGAAGCAAGACACCATAAAAACTGGCACTTTGTCAGGTCTCGGTCATCCGAGACCACGGCACCTGAAAAGTGCCGAAACGTCCGAAAATTGTAAAGAATGTAATAAACTAGTAAAATCCGTATAAAAACAGTTTTTATTATGTCTAGTGCTCGTGTTAACCTTAGAAAATACTATGTGAAAATTACTTTGCTAAATTCCGCCAAAAATCCCACAAGCACCATGCGGTTAGTTAATGCACCGCCCTCCTTCCCACTTTTTCAAGCAGAAGCAAGACACAACAAGAAGAAGACAAAGTCATAGGTACATGCCCTCACTGGGAATCGAATCCAGTCGCTTCCGAGTTCCTTTGGGCTAGCACCGCGTAAAAAAAGATCAAATACATATACTTAAGTTACCGACACTCGACAGCAGATTACATTACTTACCACTTTAGTAGAAGTGTTTTATCTATCTGTGGTGCGGTGGTAGCTCAGTGAGTAGAACCATGGACTCGCAAGCGAGAGCCCCAGGTTCGATCCCCAGTGCGGGCATGTACCAATGACTTTGTTTGATTTCAAAGTTATGTACATTAGCGAATTTGTAGTCGCAATACCACACGCTAACTGTGAAGGAAAACATCGTGAGGAAACCCGCGGCTTGGTTGGCTCCGCACGTATTGACTAGTCTTTCCTGTGGGCTAGGCCGACTAAGCTGTCAGGATGGTATAGGTGCTGGGCAAGCCTACACCATCTATAAAACCATGTCCCAGGCACTACAGCGTCGGAGTAGTCCCTTCACCCATCTAGTGTGAGTGATGATGCCACTGGACGCTGTATAAATCATCTCATTAAGTAGATGCAAAAAGGCCAATATATATATATTTATCTATCTGTCTATCAAAGTCGCCCGTAACGTCACTGAGTGGAGTACATGGGTGTAAAGGTCGATGTGCTGTTGATAGTATATAGATCTTATTGACACCTGAATCACTTGAAATAACTAATTTACAATAGTTAATGTTAAGCAATGTATGTGCCTGTATGTAAATGTTATGGTAATAAAATAGAAAAAAAAACAAGTTACTGATTAAAAGGTAGCTTTTCAGTGGCAACGCATCGCTAGAACGCTTGTCTCTCAATCGAGCGATCGTGGGTTCGATTTCTAAATATACCAATGCATTTGTTTTCCAAGTTCCGTAAATTCGTAAATTTAGAGAAGCAATTTCACTAGCTAACTGTGAAGGAAAACATCGTGAGAAAATATGCATTTCTGACGTATTCACGTACGTGTTCCAGCGCTTAAAACGCACAGAACAAGAGTTTTAAATAATAGTAAATAGTAGCCATGTTCAGAGCTGAATAAACGTGGCATTTTTTTTTCTGTGGCTAAGGCCGTGTCCATACCAAAGGTGAAGTCCGCCGCCGAATGTGAGCAGGCTCATTGTGAGTCCCAGTGTAAACGTGAAAATCCTTAGCCTAGTGACCGTGGTTGCTTAACTCAAGTGATTGATTCCCATCACTCGGTTCGACTAGGCCACGAACGAATGGGTATGGCACTAGACACAATCATCTGTAACATAATTTTAATACTGAATAACATTATAGGTACCTACATGAAAATAAATTACTTTTTCTCCAAGTTATGTACATTCGTGAAGTTATAGTAGCAAATACCACTCGCAAATTGAGAAAGAAAACATTGTGAGCATACCTGAGTGTCTGAGGTATTCAACTACCTCAACGCTTGAAATTGCCGATTCGCGGTGGGCAAGCGTGGTAATAAAGCCCATAGAAAGATAGATAGAATATTTTTTATTGTACACAGAAATCACAGTAACAGAAATTAAAATACAGTACAAATGGCGGCCTTATTACTAAAAGCAATTTCTTCCAGGCTACCATACCATACGGAGACAAGAAAGAAATTAGGGACGGGTAGTCGGTGGAATACAGAAATAAGGAATTCAACGAAATTTATATAAACTTACTTAAACCACATACATAAATAATTAAATGAATAAATAATTAAGATATACATACATAATAATAAATACATATCTTCTCTCTCTGAGAAAAGTCCTATGCGCTGCATTGAGACGTATATAGATAGACAGAAAACACTTTTTTGCACAACCAGAAATTAGAATACAACCATGATTTCTTAAATTTGGCGGTCTTATCGCTTACAGTGACTTCTTTCAGACAACCTTAGACTACATAAAAAAATATTGTTTTAATGTTATAGCTGGCTTATTCGCACAGCGTGTGCTTAACACATTTCTTAGACCTTATCTCGAGTATTCTAGTCGTAGAGCCTTCTCCAGTTTTCTTATTCGGAGCTCCATGTAACCCCCAGTGGTCGGCGACCGATGGGGTTGGCTGTGCATTTGTACGTCGGTACAAATTGCGCGCCCGCTGTTTATCTCCGGTACACGATTTAGCCGCGAGCCCCTCGTAGGTATTTATCTGCAACCCCTTCGCCCCGCCAGCCGTCGAAATGACTTCTGTCGGGCGGACAGATAGGTCGATTTCGATATTGCTTCTGTAGTTTGTTTTTTGCTAAGCTGCGACACCCTTTTGTGGACGCGCCCGTTAGTCGAGCGAGGCTCACCGTCATACCTTATCTTTTCTCTCGATAAGTAAACTTTAAGTTATTTGGCAGGCAACATTCTTAGGTCTTCGTTTGACTGATTGATACAAATACGGACTTGGATCAACGACCAGGCCCAGAACAGAGAAAGTTGGAAGAAACTTTTGCCACAAGATCCTTGAAAGAGAATTCAATGTGAAAAAGAAGAACATTTGTGCTTTTACATTGGGTAATTAGCTAAACCTTTTTATTCTACCTTATTTAGGTACTAAATTCAGTAAATAGTATCAATGAAATAAGCGACTTTGTATGGTGCGATGAAAAACAATTTTGCAGTGAAACTAAACAAAAGTTTTGCTCTAGTTTAACTTCAAGGTCACTCTAAAATCAGCTTACTATATTATATTTAGTTGCCAAACTACTCACTGCTAAGTTCCATACCTGAGTACTTAGAAGGTAAAGCTATGTATGTACATGTAATGCAAGTGTCTCGTAGGTTCCCAGAGTTATCACCCTAACGTGGTTATCACGTTTCATAAATAAGCTGCCACGTCTTCACTTGTCTAGGATAGGATTCCTAAAGGTCGAATGCAAAAAGGTGTCAAGCAACACCTACCACTAGCCAAGAAGTTAACTGCATAATTTAGCCAGTCATTTGGATGTTGTGCCGTGCCAGCGAAATGCCAGAGTTCTCCCTACGACCTCTGGTAAGGATATTTACACGGTACGACTTCGTAGAGATCAGTAACCTCTGTAAAATTTTGGGAATCATAAAAACTTGTTGTACCAACAAAGATGAGTTAGAAATTGAGACTGCCAAGTCTATCGATTTTAAACTTTGCAACAATGCACTCATATCGAACGAGACTGCCTGCCGCGAGTCTTGCCATCTAAATGGCTCTCAGTGGATTTATAGCCATAATTCTGAGTGCAAAAGAAAACGGCTAGGTGTTATCGAGGCCGTATTGACACTTTAATGCTATTGTTTGATTTAGAGAGCTCATTACAGGCGCGGGAAGAATGCAGCTCGTGAGTTCGCGAGGTGCCACGCTGAACTCTCGGCTATAACCTATTCAAAGCTATTTAACTGCTCCACTAAGTGTGGTATACACTTTTTAGCTCCGTAATAAACACGGGAATCCAGAAATTATTGGCGGAATCCAGCGCCATGACAGTAGTTGGCAAGGCGTCACGGACGACTCCGGCTCGCGGGAAACTCATCCCGAAGCTATTACTCGAGGTGTCATAGCCATTTGTATTGATTTTATGGAGTTCGTGAGTGGTTCCCCGTCCTTACCCTTCGCCGAGATCGGTAGATACAGCCGGTAAGAGCCCGCCGCGCGTGCTGCCCGGCCCGTAATAACAACAGGGAATTTTACGCTCCGGGACAATGCAGTATAAAATTATCTGTTAGATCCAATAATCGCACAGAACAGGGCCGAGTTAATGCCGGCCAATCATTAGCTACGAGGGATAACGGAGTCGACGGCCGGCCTCGGACATTAACATCGGCGGGAATGGAGCTCCTCGCGGGCCCGTGACCAAACGTCAATGCAACCCGCGCGGTTTACGCGTGTGTCGGCCCGGCCACATTCGGCCGCGGATGCGCCCCCGGGCGCTGCGGCGGCCATTCAGCGCACACAAAGGAATGACTTCATCGGAACTAAGCGCCGTTAAGGTGTGATCTCGGAATATTGCCGCGGTAATTCAGAATCTTGACGCGGCAACTCGGTGTCTTTAAGACTTAGCGCGCAACATTGTTTGTCCGCTCGACGATTTGTTGCAATAATAAAGCCAACAGCGATTTCACGGGCAAAAATTGGCGTGCACAGTCGTGCTGCTCCGCTAATAACAGGTATCGGGTCGCGATTAAGTGCGAGTAGTTATAAATACTCGTAATTATTTTATCGGGATCGATTAAAGAGCAGGGGACGAGGCGCGCACTATCATTAGCGCGAGGAAAGCGATCGCCGCTTATTTACGCGGCCGAGCGACGTGTTGGTTTACGGCACAACCCCCGAAGGAGATGCATTCCGCTCTCGGCCGCCGCACGAACTCACGACTGCACAACAATAATTACCCGTGGGTGTACGCCATTATGCTTCGCGAGCGATTATTATCAATCGCTGTGAGGCTAGCGAACGGTCGCCGCTTAGAACCAGATGTAATGGGACGAAATTATCGTAATGCCATAACGAGAGATGCAAAGCAGATTATTATTCGATAATTATGTGTGATAAATCAAAATCTCGCGGGTGTGATCGCGGTGTCTCAGTCGGTCCTGTGGCGCTGTTGTGTTGTCGTCTCTGTCACGCCGTCGCCCGCGGCGGCAGGTCCGCGTGCAGTCTGCGCACACGCTGCTATCACGGTATTGTTCCCTGGAGCCCCCGGCGCTGCCATACCTCACCCCGAGCCTACCCAGGATGTGGCTAATTTTCTATCATTGCGAACTCGTCGAACTTTATAGACCTTTGCGTTGCGAAATTGAGGTGTAAGTCCCGTGAATTGTGTTTATTGCCATACCCATAATCGGATAGAAAGTTGGCTTGTTGGCACACAAATTTGAGTTAGCGGATCTCGTTTTCAAAACAAAAACTCTACAACCATTACTTGCAAGTTTACCTGACAGATAATTCTATAGAATTGCACAATTTTCAAGTATTTGGTGGTCACGGTCACCCATCCTGCTCCTGACCGCGCCCATTGTTGCCTAACTCAAGTGATTGATTATATTATTTTTAATGCACTAACCCGTGCTAAGGATAATTTTAAAAACCTATTTAGAGGCTAAAAATTCCACACATGCCGGGATTCGAACCCGCGACCTCTGGCACGGATAACGTCCCCATGCGGAGATAGTGCAATCGATCTTACCAGGAAAGCGAAGCTGCTATCGCCTAGCTGACTTTATACAATTCCTCTTTGTTACCGAATTGTCTGGAGGCTGTAGGAGTTGGTAAATTATTCGCTCGCGAGGCTCACGCGCCGCTCATTTACCGCGAACAGTAATGTGTTCCGTCATCGAGATTAACTCTCTCTAATGGACGTAGACGCCTAAAGCCGAGGACCTACCCCCAGCTATACGATGGAGATGTGTAGAAAGGAGATTATTTGAGGCCATGTCCACTAACCCGATGGACGATATCGGTGAGTCAGTGAAGGTCTATGGACGCGAATGGCAAGAGAGTTTGAGAGACGGCATTTAGGGAAAAAGATGACACCCAGACGTGGCAGCGGGAAGCTGAAGATCAAGGACTTTGAGAGACGATATTTGGGATAAAAGATCACACCTAGTTGTGGCAGCGGCGGACTGATGACTCAGAGCATAAGTTTTCATGGGTTTGTGTCACGGAAAAATATACAGATCGTCAGCAAACGCATGTAAATGATGAGGTTTGCCTTCTCGGCCCGGGCTTCTTCTTTCCCCCCGAAAAGAAGCCCCTGAGATTGTCGATGATAGCTCTAAGATGCAAAAGCCTAACAGCTTAAATTACTGTTAGGGTTCCACAATATATATGAAATGCAGAGTTGCATTCACTACACTGACCATGTGATCGACCTTTGCGCCTCCATGATAAACATTATCCAAAGTCGAACTGATGCTGTTTGTTTACTTAACCTTTTTTGTGTATTTGTACGTACATTCTACAGCACGTCAACTTTTGCACACGTGTACTCTATTCAATTGCGTTAAAGACGACCTTGGAACAAAATTGCAAGGCTTGAGCTTCTGGATGCTGCTGGAAGACGGATTACTTTTAATTTTAAGACAATTGGTGCTAGAAGGAGCCTGGATGACCAAGGATATCACGGCTTTACGACCTACGACGGTGGTTTAAACAGAGTACTAGTTCCTTGCTTCTATTGGCAACCTCGAAAGGCACGACAGCCGAATTGGTTGCCAACCTCCAATCGGAGACGCCGCATAAAGAAGAAGAAGTTCTAGAGTAATAATTAATGATATGTTTGTGTTCTTAAGTATTTATAAGAACACGATTCTTTAAAACGCTGCTCCAATGCAGTTTAAATGTGTGTGAAGGGAAAGCATTTACTACAAACTATTAAATCTGCATTTGAAGAGCGATTTAGAGGAATCGCGTTTTTATAACATGCACCGTATACTTCTCCGTTGCTGCTGTAAGCTCTAAAACTACCAGATGAAATCTAAAGCTAACTTCTAGTGGTGTAGAGCCTTTAATTTATTTGTACGGCGTCACTATTACAATTGCACCTAATTGAGGTTTGGCCGCTTTTAGTAAAGTGGGTAATTTAGTTCTGAAGCTGTTTGCCCGGTTAGTGTTGTTAAATGTCGTAAAATTGTCTCCTTTATAGTGATGATCGTTTTTTGTTTGCCACTAACTACATCTCTAAGCGCACGATCATAATATGGAACAACAGAGAGCCTAAGAATGTGATGGGGGTAATCTTTCTTCCATTCTTTATTTATTATTAGGAAAATTGCAGCTTATATAAAAATTGTAGATCTTAGTGTAACTATGAGCCAAAAATCTGATAACGCATTTGGTCGAGGGCCAGTTAGGTCATATAGGTCTCTAGGATCTGCTATGGATCCAAAACAAAGAAATTTTTCGTGATTTTTCGCAAGCATTTAAACATGTTTTGAATCTGTTAATCAGTAGGTTATATCGTAATTATAAGTAATTATATTCTCGCATTCTTTTGCTATTTCGTATCAATATATTTTCGATTTAATTATTTATGTACAGCCACATACCGACTATATTCTTCATGCAATCCACTCCATCCAAAGGGTCTGGAAGAGATTGCTCTTAGCGATAATATTGCCAATTGTATAACCTTCCTTAGATTTAAGAAATCATGGTTGTATTCTTTTTTCTGGTTGTGCAATAAAGTGTTCTCTATCTATCATAACACAATGAAACCTGACGTTATTTGAAGATCGAAAAAACATAAAACGTTGCAATGTTAATTTAATACCATCCTATACAATTTTTTTATGGTCACAAATGATCTTAGATAACTGCTCTTTTCCGTTAATTAATTACATTTCTGGCCATTTGTTTCGAAATGCTTCTAAACGGAACCTTCCAATTTCACATGAGAATGAGATAGTCGTTCTGTGCGTAAGGATTATTATGTTTTATGTTTTAGTGCTGTGGACGTTGCCACAGCACGGCCACTTATTGTATTTTTTTGTTTCCGTCATCCTTGGTGTTATGGTTTGGGTTCTGATTGGTTCCTACAGACCTTCGGTCGGGTCACGACTTTCTTGTCTACGATGGTTTATGACAGTTTACGACATTTACAACAGTTTCGGCTGTGGGTGGACTTAATTCTTACAACTTTACAGCTTTTGTAGACGGTTAGAAGCTGTCAAAAGATTAAAAAACATTTAAAGAACTTGTAATTTTTCTGTCAAATATATGCTCTCGAGGCCTTGTCTTCACCTCCGTGGGTACCAGACATGTGTCGGTCGCATATGTCAAAATTAGTGTCTATCTCGACCGAAATTATCTCGGCAGCGTCACCATGCTACTGCTTGTAGACATGTCTCGGTCGTCTCCATCTCGATCGCGATGGCCATGCTAAAGTCGAGACATCTCGGGCACATCTCGAACTCGATAAACTGACATTTTTGCATAGAAAAGGGCGTTTCTCGAGCGGACCACGCTAAGGTTTCTTGTAACTCCGATCAGTTACGTTACAGTTTGGACGGTTGTTAATCACGATGGCGTGATTAACAACCGTCCAAACATCTTTACAAACTTTCAAATTTATAATATTAGTAAGATAATAATTATACATATTAGTTTCAAATAAACTTATTTACTTACATGGGCATGCATAAAATACCATCAAGCAAAATTATGACAAAAACTCACGTAAATGTATCCTGAAGGAGTGGCAAATATCAGGCTTTGCCACTTGCCACCATCCTGTCAAACCTCTTTCGCGTCATCAACATTCATTACTTACAGTACAGCTTCCAATTATCAATCAAATTTTTGACAGACATACAGAGTGAGGGTCAACATTGTGTATAATAGTACATTATGGTACTAGTGTGTAACATTGGAGATTACCGCCGAGGCACCATTGAGACCCGAGCCGTGGGCGAGGGTCTTACGAGAGCATGGACGGTAATCATCAATACACACGTGTATCATACGACGTTTTTCAACACATTTGGGAATAAAATAACAATAAAAACTCATTTTATTACACGACTGCGGCGAAGCCCAAAAGGAGGGTAATGTGTTTATTTAGTTGTGAAAAATGTTTCGCTATGGCGGGAAAAATTAATCAGTTTTCCTATGCGCGCGCATTGCGATGGGCCACAAACTAAAGAATGAGATTTTTTTATTTTCCGCGCATAGGATTTGCGTCTTTTCTGCCACGTAAAAAACGGGGAATTTAAAGTTTTCTTTTATTACAGAGAAAACAAAAGTTATATTTGAGTAAAAGTTTTATTTATTAAACACGTACGAGTTAAAATTATCTATTTAAATAAGAAGTTGCATGAAATGAGCAAGCAATAGGAACATTAATTTATTTGTTCTATTAAACACGATGTTTTTTTGAATAAAACTTTTTTAAGAACAAAGCTACTAAATAAATAAAAAAAAAATCTATAATTCACTAGTGAGTTATGTTATAGCAATGAAAAATTCACAGTTTTATTTCTTAGCTTCTTTCTTCTAAGCATTCTTTGCTTAGCTTTCAGGTCCGCTGAAAACACTGCATACCCCTCGAGCGTTCCCCACATTCACCATACCACACTGTATCAAAGGACTTATTACCCTAAAGACAGGTTAGTCGTGGTCTTGAAGGCTGGCGCGCACGACGATTAGCGCATAGATCGCGAAATATGAGTTAATTGGAGGCTCGAGGATGATCGATCTCTGGCCGAGAGACGGCGGCGGGATGCATCTGGTGGGAACTTCCGAAGTGACGCATTTAATGAGTGCCAATTCTCCCCGAAATTCGAAAGGTAGGGGGATCTATTCGTGGACACCTATGACTTAACTACAAAAAACGGTTGTACATAACCATCACGGCTTTGTATACAAACATTTACTTGTGGTCAACACTTTTGAAACGGTAACGTAACAAATAACGGACAGGCATTTGACATTCGAAGGAAGTTTGAAAGAGATCACTTTAGTGATAAGGCTGTACTCTTAGGTTAAGAAATATTTGTGTAATTTCCATTTTTATGTACAATAAAGTGTTTTCTACTTTTCATATCTTGAGAAACTTAGAGGTGCACTAAAGAGCGTTTTTTTTTTAAGTTACTACACAAAGATAAGACATCATCATGTACTCTTACGTAGTAGAGGGCAAGAGTTAGTTGTTAAGAGTTAAAAAGTACTGTTGGCGACTCATAATAATAATAAGGTAAGATAAGAATATTCTTTATTGTACACTGGAAAAACAACAAATGCAAAATAATTACAAATGTACATAGTACAATGGGCGGCCTTATTGCTAAAAGCAAAAATAATAACTTCCACATCACACAATCACTTGTCCTGGCCCCAAACTAAGTCTCCTGTGCTATGGTAACAAGGCCAGGGCATCTGACTAAATTTGACTAATAATAGTGAAATAGGGAGATCATTGGTAGCTGCAGAAAAACGTCCTTAAAGTTCCTTTTTTTTTTAGGTATTTAGAGATAATAGTAGCGAACTAAAAACTGGCAAGGCAATAAAAAATTCTGTTCTGAACCTGATCGGCGCCTGCCGGTGATTGATAATTAGTTCGCAAGTAAGGGTTTCATTGAACTAAAAAACTGACAAAGCAATGAAAAATCCTGTTCTGACCCTGATCGGCGCCAGCCGGTGATTGAAAATTTGTTCGCAAATATTTAGTAAGGGTTTCATTAAACTAGAAAACTGACAAGGTATTAAATATTCCTGTTCTGACCCTGATCGGCGCCAGCAGGTGATTGAAAATTTGTTCGCAAAAATTAAGTAAGGGTATCAATGACGGATCAAAGGGGAAGAGCCCGCGCTGCGCAGGCGCAAGCGTCGCGGTGGAGCGCCGCGGGCGACGCACAGTCTCACGTGCAAAACTGCACTAGGGTTGCCGCAGCGCATGTCGGGGATAATATTAGGTTAGTGGACTGTCACTTCACTCTGTAGAGTTTCTAAAATTGCATTTCCTGAGACACCCCAATCAGATAGATAAATAGATAGAGAACATTAATTGTACATTGAAAAGGAAATTACACAGATCTTTCTTAACCTAAGAGAACTGATGGTGGCGTTATCACTAAAAGTGACCTGTGCCATATAACCTTTGGATGTACTAGACTAATTAGAGTTTGTGATTGGTAACAATTTTTGTTCAAAACAAAACATTTTCTAATGTCGTAGAGCGAAATAACAATTTCTTACCGACACGTTTCAGGAAAGTTAGAAATAACCTTGTATACTGTATTAAAACGTTTCAGACACCTATATCATAATAGGTGGTGCCAATACGGTGCCATATCACATAATTCATGAAACACGGGAAAAAAAATATTCGGGGAAGGGTGTTGGGCACGAAATGTCTTCAATTGTTACTTGTCATAAACCGAGTATTTTTTATGCAGCCTATAAACGTCCCACTGCAGGGCACAGGCCTTATCTCAGAGAAAGTGTTCTCTTAAGACCATTCGGGCTTAATTACCACGAGTGCCCACCGCGAAATGGCAATTTCAAGCACTGAGGTATTTTAACACCTCGGACACTCGGTGTCAAAAAAACACATTAAGTCGGTATCCTCACGATACAGAAATAATGTGTTATTTTAATTTTAGTTTATCAGTTCTATGCTCATAATTTTTGGTCCTACAAAATACGTGCGGAACTTGTAACCAAATCATAAACATACCAATTTGAAAACATCATATTAGCGTTCGTATCCTTGTCACACTGTCATTTGTATGTCCGAGAACTGTCAGAGAGTTTGTCAAAATTCAAAAATAGAGACGCGTACTCCTTTGTTATCCGTTGCAGCTACACATTTTTTTGCTATACAATTTTCCTACTTCTCCCCCCACTCGCTTTATTCACAGGTTATCAGAGAGAAACTATCGATATTTTCCATTTATTATTTCCATTTGAGGTGTTAAAATACCTCTGCGCTTGAAATGGCCAATCCGCGGTGGGCACGCGTGGTGATTAAGCCCATACTTTCTCTCTGAGAGAAGATCTGTGCCCTGCGGACGTTTATAGCCAACATATAAAAAAATATTTTCTCGAGGTTTAATTACTTGCCAATAATACATACATAAACTCACGCCTGCATACCGGAGGGGTAGGCAAAGACCAGAGTCTGCTACTTGCTACGATCTTGACATAGCTTCCTCGACGTCAACCCTTGCATGTCCCCACTGCTGGGGCACGGGTCTCTTGCTGCGTCGCAGGAAAGCCAGATCATACTCCACCGCGGGAGCCAAGTCCGGGTTGGTGGAGGATTGTAAGACAGTGGCAGGTCTTACTGTCAGAAGCTGTGAAGCCGCCCATAAGGCCTCTGACATGGCTTAACGACTGTCATTACATGACAGCCGGTATCAACGGGTTAACCTGTCTTGCGAAGCACGGAAGCGTTCGGGAAAATGCGACTAGCGGTAGTTTCGGTACAGTTACCCATCCTGCACTTGACCGCATTTGTTGTTGCTTAACTCAAGTAAATGATTCCAATCACTTGGTTCGACTAGGCCACGAGCGAGTCGAGCGCAGGTTTTTCTTCACTACTTCTAAATTCACGCCGATTCCGAGTACTTTTTTATCTTGCCCCTTGCTAATACAGCACCTAATACTGATACTGGTAATATAATACGAGTAGATGATTATTTTTGTTTTGTACTTTTTTATATTGAGCTTGTGTATATTGAGATGTAGTATTATGAAATTAATGTGAAAATAGAACAAGTAACTCTATTATTGAAGAAAATGAACGCAGGGCCGAGGTTAAACAACAATATAATATCTCAGATACAAAAGAAATTATCCCTCCCCGAGGAACGTTATTAATTTTTCATTTTACTCGGCAACCCTGCCTTGGAAAGCATAACAAAGCAAAAATTGCCAAGATAATGAAGCATAATGCAAAGCGTGATATAAAGTTTATAATACTTTATATCTGCCCGGGGCCGGATTAACTTGTTAGTTAGATGGTTCGGACCTGCTGCCGCACCCCCCGACCCCTCTGCCTAGGGAGCATAAGCCTTAAAAAGTTTTCTCTTTAAATTAAAAATGAACAAGTGACTGTGACCGTGAGACGTAAGACGTAAACGTGAATGTGATATGGAAGATATAATTTTTTCTTTACGGAAAATTCTTTGAAAAAGCTCAAGAAAAGTGGCCAGTGATACTACAGTGTCATATGCCACACTAAATCAGCAAAAATGAAAAATTCAAAAAAAAATTCTGAAACAACACGAGGCGGCGGGACCCAAATTCACTAATGTAACTTATCCTGAAGTACCTAGATTAATCCCTCCTGCTTAGGTGTTTAATTTTTAGCAGTCGGGTTGTTGGTTTTATTTATTTTTTCTGGCTAATGTACAAAATATGATTGTATGATTATACTACTTTTATTTTTACTTAGCACTAACCCGTGCTAAGGACAATTTTAAAAACCTATTTAGAGGCTAATACCGGCATGGGTAGAATTTTTAGCCTCTAAATAGGTTTTTAAAAATGATTGTATGAATTCTGCTGTGATCGGTTAGGGATCTTATTGTGTGTGACAGTACCAAAGCCTTGGACCGTGGCTCCAATGTAGAGTAAAAGCCGAAGGCTAATCACCAAGATCACCGAGTGATGATTACAATGCTAACAACATATATATAGCCCAGGTTCTTCATAAACATCTCTTAACGTGTTTTAACCCCAAATCACTGTAAATTATTATTGGAAGTTTACATTATTAAAATAATGAAAATGATCGCTCGCGGCCACTGCGTGTCTGGTTGCTAACATAAAAACCACTTGAGGCGATTAAAAATAAACAGTAATTGGGCCGGCCATTCACGCATGTTGCCTCATTAAAACAATTAAATCTTGATTGAACAGAAATTATAGCTGTCGATTCTTAAACATAATGCGCCGTAGCGGCTTCACCGGAATCTGGACCGAAAAAAGATTAACGTTGATTTTAATAAGAAACAATTATATATGTGTGTCTACATCCCACGCCGGTCGAGTCCATCGGTTAATTTTCGACCGCCACTTATTCATAATTATCAAAAATTACAGATGGCGTTTTCTGGAGGTAATTTCGGATTTTTTGTTAGCGGTCGTGTCTACGCTTGGCTTAGATACGTGATATGGTTCAGTGTTGACTCTTAGCGAGCTACCAACCGCTTTTATTGGGTTGAATCAACTTTTGCCTCTCATTAACTTGTAACTTATGATCTCACCACGCAAGTACAAATATCATAGAAGATGTTAATAATTTGTTATTTCTTCCAACTTAAATAACTACTCCTTTGTTGTAATGTTGAATACGTGCTTATGTAGGTACGTAAATAGCCTTGATTTCGTACTCCAATTACGTAATGTAACGTAACATTACGTAATGTAACGTAACATTACGTAATATTTGCGTATATGCTTGTGGCCCCACACTAGGATACCCTGTGTCGTGGGAACCAGAAACAACGTCATCACAAACATGTAAAAATCCAAGACCTGATGTTTTTTTTGTCCATAGCCGGGGTTCGAACCCGGGACCGCTCGAATGGTAGACAGATGCGCTACCGCTGCGCCACAGAGGTCGTCCACAAAGTTTAATACCATGGTTTATCGTTTGCCAACCTTTAAAATTGAACCATTTTGTATGCCCGACTCAGATCCAATGCGATGCATCGTTAGGACCCCTAAGATCCAAACATTAACATAAGCACGTATTAAATCTTAATTCGGCAATTACTTCGGGAATTCTCCAATGTGGAGGGCTAGAAAGGCTGCTGCAGCATTAGCTATGGAAATGAGATCGTTATTAATAATCATCATTAGCCCAAAAGTGGGTCATCGGCAATCTTCTCAGGATTACCTCGCAGGTAACGAAGATCAAGGTGGTTTTTGGAGTTGAAATGCATTATAATTTGGAGACACAAAGTTATTTATATTTTTAGAGTCTTCTTCTTCTTCTGCAGACTATATTAGTCCACTGCTGGCATAGCCCGCCCCTAATGAGCGCCATAGCGCAAGTTGTGGCATCATTGGGGGGTAACGCCCATAATCCCCACGCTGGGCATGCGGGTTGGGGATCGCAGTTTGGTGGAATTGTACCGCAGGGGGCGCTGCTGCCCACCCCCTGGTTTGTGTCCCTTAGTCGCCTTTTACGACACCCGCGGGAATAATTTGGGTTGGTGCTATTGGGTTGGTGCTCTAGGCCGACACCACACAGCACTAACTTTTTAGAATAAGAATAAGAATATTTATTGTGAGCATAGACATGGGTTACTCATTTAGCAGTAACAGTTGCTATTTAAAATAGATTCACCAAATCTTACCTTAACAGGTGTACTCACATGATTATATCCTTTTTTTTAATGCACTAACCCGTGCTAAGGACAATTTTAAAAAATACGTAATAATAAATAATAAATATTCATGGACATATTACGCAGATCTCGTTAGCCCTATACTAAGTACAACTAAATGATTTGTGTTATAGGTGCTAACTCGACGATAGATTTAATACAATAAATACATAGATAACATCCAAGACCCGAGACCAACTAGAAAAGTTCGTTTCCTAGTTTGACCCGGCCGGGGATCGAACCCGGAACCTTCGGTTTTACAGTCAGCGTGCTAAACCGCTGCGCCACCGAGGCCGTCTAATATAATACAGAGAATATTTTATTTTATCTTTATTTTAGAAACAAACAGTCATTTAAATGCAATACAAATTATATCTTATGTTAAATACATAGACCTCTAGTTTCTCATAATTTCAAATGCAAACATTTTTTAGGTAAGTTAAACATCGGTCGGAGAAGCGCTCCGAAACATAATCAGAAATTCCAACTTAAAAACAAAAATAGAAAAAAAAACAAACGTACACAAAAACACTCCACTGAATATTGTAAAGAGGTTCGAAATTTCACTAATGCAGGTGAGTCGCCCATTAGCTCAGTTGGAAAGAGCGCTGGCACGGATAGCCAGAGGTCGCGGGTTCGAATCCCGGCATGGGTGGAATTTTTAGCCTGTAAATAGGTTTTTTTAAAAAAGGTGTACTCACATTCATCCATCATTTACATATTTTTTACATGTATCATGGAAACAGTAACAAATCAGAACTGTAATAGGTAACATTTTTAAATAAAAATCCATAACTATATGAGATTATCTTAAAAACTAAATTGCTGCGTATCTAACAATAGCGACCACTATTACTATTACTCGTATGATATTGAATAACTTTATTGTGTAGCTAAGTGTGTCGCTAAAAAGTATTCAGCGAAATCGGTTCAGATGTTCTTGAGAATCGCTGAATGTGTTGGTAAGCGCAAATCTCGAGTGCAGCTGAACCGATTTCGCTAATTCCATTTTTAGAATATTCCTTGAAGTACGCGGATGGTTTTTAGGGAGAGAAAAATAAAAAAAATAAAGAATCGACTGCTAGGCGGTACGAAGTTCGCTGGGTCAGCTAGTTTGTTATAAATATTTACATTTTGATTATTTAGAGAGTTAAGTAAAGCCTGATTTACATTTGCTTTGTTTCCATGCTTTTTGAGTACGCTTTACATAGAAATAGAATAGAATAGAGACGCCAAAACTAAAATTTGCTATCACTTAAGGGTGTACACCCGTGCAAATTGTTCAGAGTTTCCGCGGTGGGCGCGCTCTCTCTCTTTAAAAGAAGGCCTGTGCCTTTATTTTATTCGTATAGGTACCTCGAAACAATTGCTGTCCCACACGGGCGCACGCTTTTGGCCACTCTATTATATTTTACCTCTATATAAAGCATGCTTAAAAACATGAAAATAAAGCAAATGTAAATCAGGCTTAGCTATGAAAAAGTATTCGGTAATAATCATTTCTAAATGACAGTACAGTTTTCTCAGTTACAGTAAACTTTTAGGTAACCTACACCTGCCAAGAGTGAAATATTTTACTTTTCTCGACCGCTTCTAGACACTATCGTTATAACTTACAATAATAACCAAAAATATCTCGTCCCTAAATTCGTCTAGAGAGACGATGCTAAAATGTTTCTCGTGTACGTAGTTGAGCCTTCCATCTTGCCAACTGTGAGACTCGTGACGTCTGGAATCCCAGCAGCGCACTGCGAAATGCAAACATCGTTATGATACACAGCTTATGATATTTTTAATTCAATTTGCCAACCCCGCGGAAGTTCGAAACCTACTCTGTTGAGTGTTGAAAGCTATCCAATTTGCGTAATACTGCCAAAATATCTCATTTCTACGCTTACTGTGACCTCCACGTGTCGAAAGGTCTTCACAAGGTTCCCGCGTAATGGAAAATCGCTTTTATGAAAAGCATACAGGAACGTAATTTTATTGAAGCTTTTTTCCAACTTTGGTTATCCGAATATCACATTCGAATGGAATTCAGGCAATTCCGTAATGCGAAAGTGGTCTGTTTAGGCTTTTGACTCTATGAAAAAGTACGCAACTCGGAAAGCGATAGAAAAAAAGAGCGGGGAAAAATTTATATTTTCATACAGTCGTAATTTATGGTCGGCCGAATAAACGCAAAGGCAATATTTAGAGCACTCTGTCGATTAGTGGACTGGGCACTGGAGAGCAGGCTTTACGAGGCTTTGTGGCGAGCGCGCTCCGTGGACTAGCGTACAGGCAGCGGCAGACATCAGAAATTACTCCTTGTTGCTCGATACTCACCCTCACGCTTCACGCAATAAAAGCTACCTGGCTCACGTCGGGCCTTCGCCGAGCGGACCAACCCTTTCGGCTTTGAGACTATCAAAATTATTTCAGCGACGGATTTAATACAAGTTGGAATTGATATCAGTGGAGCGTTCATACTACACGCTTTGCATGGAAATTTCGCTGCGCTCCGGGCTGACTTGCGGATTGTGTATTTCAATAAAGGGATATTATGTACGATATATAAGTTACCTAGAGACGTTTAGGAATCCCCGCATTATGCTTTATGAAATAGAGAAAAAGTCTTGCCGCTGGAGAGTCATCACATCACTGAGATTTCACGATATTGTTTTAGTCTGGGCTCCTGTTATGTGACAGAAAGTTTGACGTTTGGTCGTATTCTTTCTTTGCTACGCCAGCAATATAAAAGTGCAAGCGGGCGTTATTATTATAAAGTTTAAGAAATCGTCTTTCAAGCATCGAAATTCGAACAACTAGTTACAGATTTTATAAGTATTAAAATAGACAAATGCCATCGATAAGTACCGTGGTTATTAAAAAAATAATTAAGATACTAAGGTACTCGTAACATAGAAGCTAAGATATAGTGAGTTTGCATTTACGAACACTAGTAGCGCAATCTATTAGCAGTTCTGAACATTAATGTTTTAAAAAATATTTTCTAGCTGGTCTATAGAAAGTTATATACTAAACGGGTTAAATCACGATTATTTATAAGATATAATGTAATTACCATAATTCCCGACGTTTAAGCAGCCTTACAGTTACCGCCGTGGTCAGCGTTGAGGGTATATAGACCACCTACCCTCATTATAATAATTGACTGTACTCGTCACTTCAGTCTACCTGTGACTTCATATTCTTCATATTCAAGACTTCGTTGAGGTAATTACATTTTAGCTAATAAATAATCGCGATCAGACCCTTTTAATATATGAATAACTGTGTATGAGCAGGGCGACTAATTAAGTGAAACTAAAAGTAGGTAGTCTATAAAAAATGGCTAGGTAGTGATACACCCATCCACCTGTTAAGCCATTTCAGAGGCCTTATGGGCGGCTTGATAAGTTCTGACAGTAAGGCCCGCCACTGCCTTACAATCCTCCACCAGCCCGGACTTGGCAACCGTGGTGGAGTATGGCCTAACCTTCCTGCGATGCAGGAAGAGACCCGTGCTCCAGCAGTGGAGACATACAACGGTTGATATCGATACACCCATATTCAAGTCCACATAATACCTATACGTAGTAAGCATTTGATGCTAGGTAGGGTGCGAGGTAGTTTCAGAATGACATTTAAATAAATATGTACAGATTATGATCCATAGATATTCAGAGTAATTTAAGTTTCATTGACAGAAAATGAAGAGACCACAGATTAAAATAAGACTCGGTTACCGCTCTAACATCGGTGGCCAATGTAGAAAGTTACATCTGTCATACTGAAGATTAGATTAGATTTAGATTTCTATGGCTTCACTTTGTATAGGTACGTGTGTGTGTCTTGTGTGAAAAAAAGATTCTCTATTCTATTTATCTATCTAAATACACTCATTGTTTGCCTCGTTGGTCTAGAGTAGGGGTAACGCGGTGTTGGTGCACAGAAGTAGTGGGTTCAAAAGCCATACTTTAATTTCCACAATCGGCTACAGTCTGCATACACAGGGTATCCTAGTTTAGGATCGATATCAACCCTTGTATGTCCCCACAGCTGGGGCACGGGTCTCTTCTTACATCGCAGGACGGTTAGGCCATAGTCCACCACGGGGGCCAAGTCCGGGTTGGTGGAGGATTGTATATAAGACAGTGGCGGGTCTTACTGTCACAAGTTATCAAGCCGCCCATAAGGCCTCTGAGATGGCTTAACCACTGCCATTACATGACAGACGGCTTAACGTGCCTTGTGAAGCACGGAAGCGCTTGGAAAAAAATGCCACTAGCGGTAGTCACGGGACGGTCACCCACCCTGCACATGACTGCGCCTGTTGTTGTTTAACTTAAGTAATTGATTCCAATTACTCGGTTCGACGAGGCCACGAGCACTTACTTACTTCTGTCTAAATTACATAACATTAGAAACCTATAAGCGTCCCAAACAAGGAACAGGCGTACTTATTCCTGTAGAGGTCATAATTCCCCGATATTGCTGCCGAAAGATGGGCCAATATCACACGTATTTATTACAGCCATAGATAGGTTCCCCATTCATTAGCGGCGTTGTTTCGGGCAGCCCGGCACGGGGGCAGCTAATAAAGCGATAAATGAAGTGCCGGACAATAAATAACTTAGCGAGGTTTATGGGCGGAAAATAAAATTCTATCAACGCCACCGCACCGCGCAGGTAGGTGTATGATGATGACTTATTTAATGGTGCCAGCTTTTGTTTCTTTTCTGAGCTCTTAAGCTATGTCCACACCGTGCGCTTTCAGCTGTGTTACTAGACGCCGCTTTCTCGTTTTTTACCTCGCATTTTGTTTCGCATGGTTCGTTTTTACCTCGTCCGTCCTTGAAAATTACAACAGAGGTAAAAAATACAAAATTCAAATACTTTACTGGGTTCAAATACGGTTTGCAGTGATACATTTATTTTGAAGTTCAGAGTGTTTCTATTGCCACCTGCACTGGCCTTTAGACCACATCGCAGAGTGACAGTCGTCAAAAACAAGATGGCTTTGAGCTTTAATTTGTCGAAAACTATTGTTATTTTTGAAAGGTCGGGACTGGGGCTCAGGTGGAAGTAAATTTTCTTAAATTTTTCAGGAACATAATTTCGGTCTCGTACTTCATTCTTCCCGATATTGAATCGATATAAAATAATAATAACAATATGATTTAATAATTTATCTGTCATCCGAGACCACGGTACCTGTAAATGTGCCGAAATGTCGACACTGTTGTATTGTAAAAAAATATAATAAACGAGTGAAATCCGTACTAAAACAGTTTTTATAATATGATTTAAATATTGGAATAGCAGCAAATTGCGCTGTTCAAAAAAATGCAGACAAAGAACCAAGTATCAAAACTTAACTTTTTAATTTCTTCTATATTGGTTCTAAACTAAAACACTCGAACAAGAGGCCTTTTATCTGATCTGTGCTTACGTCTTTGCATGTAAAATCTACACCACAGACTATTTTAGTCAGCGTTTTAAAGAAATTCTATTTTTATAAATAAGGCCGTAGTAGTCTAAATAGATAGCGCTTTTAATTACTATAATTAAAAACCTCGTTTTTCAAACCACTCAGATTTCAGCCTGTTATTTCTCCTAATTAATTATCGCGATTAGACACGTTCAAATAGCATCGCGAATCAAAAAAAAATATTGTAATTGTCGGTTTCTCAATTGAGAATTTCACTAAGTGAATACTTAAGTAACGTTCACGCTCTTTGCTGAGAAACTCGAAGAGACAATTAAGTATTTATTTAGCAAAATTCTTAGTTCAGAAACTGGCCTTTAGTGAAGTGTCAAAACGATTGACTGATTTTTTTCTCTCTCTCTCTCTCTCTCTTTCTCTGTTTCACCCTCTCTCGAGCCCACTTTAGTTTCACAACTGTAAAACAACATCGAGCCACAATGACACTTTCGCAAGTTTAGGACAAAATCTAGCCAAAATTACACTAGCAAATCGCGAAGAGTTTGCAGAGTCTGTGGGGCCATTAAAAGGCCGGTAGCAGGGCAGTTTTACGCACGGGTCCGCCCGTAAGTAACGCATCGCGTTAAGTTATTAACGGCCTACTTCATTTATTAGAGGCCGCGTGGCGGGAATACGCCCGCCCTCTATCGCTGCCGGTACAGTCGCCGTCGGAAATCGAGAAACGAGAGCGGGAAATGTATAAGGCTTTTAAAAACCTATTTAGAGGCTACAAATTCCACCCATGCCGAGACTCAAACCCGCGACCTCTGGCTAAACGTGCCAGCGCTCTCCCAACTGAGCTAATGGGCGACTCACCGGCATAAGTGTAATTTCGAACCTCTTTACAATATTCTCTGTATTACGTACAGGCAGCGACATCTGGCTGAAGTAATTTGCATCACTTGTAGCCCCGAGTACCTATTTTGCAGTTAGGTTTTACATCGGAATGATATCGCTGTAGCCACATGATTTTATTATTTTTAATGCACTAACCCGTGCTAAGGACAATTTTAAAAAACCTTTCACTATACAGGGGTCGGCACTCGAAGTGTTACTAAAAATTTTTACTGTTCAGCAATTTGTGAACAAACAAAATGATCGCGTATGGTTTAAGTGTAAATCAAAAGACGTGTTCGGTAGAAACCATTGGACGTTTCAGCAAGACTCGGCACCATCCCACAAAGCCCGTGAAACCCAAATTGTTTTGCAAGAAAAAGTTCCGAGCTTCATTTCTTCGCAACAATGGCCACCATATTCGCCGGACTTAAACCCAATGGATTTTTCCATATGGTCAATTCTAGAGGCCAAAGTGTCAGCAAAAAAATATGAGACAGTAGACGCCTTAAAGATTGCTCTTCGCCGAGAATGGAACAAAATATCAGCAGACCACATTCGTGCAGCGTGAGAAGCCTTCTCGGACAAACTCGATGCTGTTATCCGCGCTAAAGGTGGCCACATCGAACAATAACTTTTTCTTTTTAATTTTAAATGTTTTTTTCTTTATATTGAAGTTTATAAATAAAAAGAAACAAAATTGTCAAAATTACAGCATTTTGAATTGGTAACACTTCGAGTGCCGACCCCTGTATATATATATATATATATATATATATATATATATATATATATATATATATATATATATATATATATATATATATATATATATATAGTGAAATTTTCAATCCAAAACCGTCTCTCAAACATTACTTCGTAGATTCAAAGTAACAAATAGTACCAAATTGGCCATGCCATCCTTTTTATCAAAAGGAGTTTTACAAAACATGTGAGTTTCGTTGAAGTCTTTTGTTCGCGTTTTCCTTGTTTCTGCAGCTGCACGTTGCGCGCATGTGATGTCGTCGCTCACTATCTTCGGCTCCAGTAGAGGAATATCAATATCCTGGTTTACATTATTGCATGTTATCTTTATAAATTCTTGTGAAATAGCTGTTTATTGCCTATGTCAAATAAGTAGTCAATATTGTAACATTCGCCTAAAAGTTGTACGTTGTCGAAAGATCTTTTGACATCCGGATTTTAGAGAACCAAATATCCTAGTAGAGAACTACAGATTGACTTCTCTATCATCCTAGGTTACATCCTAGATACAAGTTATTTTCGTTTTGAAATGTTGACTGCTATTAATTGGTTTTTATAAAGCGTACATTCATATCTTTGTGCTTATTCGTCGGTTTTATATATTCTGTAGACTTCTTGACTGAGTTTTAATCTTCGTTTTTGGTTTCTGTGCCTTAGAAGGGAAAACAGATCCTTTATAGGATCGTTTTTTATCAGTAGAATAGAATAGAGTAGAATAGAATAATCTTTATTTGGCACATAAAATTATAATAAAATAAACTTCATATATCAAAACTTAATCATTATTATGTATATGTACGAAAATGGTCTCCGCTCGGCTTTATGCCATGGTTGACCCACGGCGCTGATTTTCAGCGGGTGCCTTACACTTATATACTAAAACATGTCATAAATAATATTATTTCGAGATGAACACAGGGTATGGAACAATTTTCAACTTTATTTATATCAATCCGTCTGTCACGATCCTGTTGGACTTTATTTACACCAACCAGTCTGTCAAGATCCTATTTTGTTCAAAAACTCCTGGCGGTATGAGGTTAAAATCAAATACTCCATTGATTCTTCACCTCCTTTGATTATCACGAGTCTGTAATATTAAAAGAATCCTTAATATGTAACATTTCTGGTTCTACTCGTTCAATACTTAAAACCTATGTATTTCATTATTTGTTTTCGTGTTGTACAGTTTATTAATTTCTTACCTGTTTTTTTATGCTTTCTGTGTTTTTTTTAAATGTATGCATTTTGTGTATGTGTTTTTTGTTTTGTTTTGAGTATTGTGACGTCAAATAAATACATTTTCTTTCTTTCTTCTTCAAACCCAGCTACAGTTTAATAGAGGCTATGTAATGACTAATCATAGGCATATTATAGTTTTTGTCTCACATTGTGTTATCTCAAAAGCTTCTGTCCACTTCCTATAACCATATTATCTGTGTAGCCATATCCTGGTCACCGTCTGCGTCCACCCCCGGCTAAGCCAGTGTCGTCATTACAGACACCATATGTCCTCGCCAGTTAATTCTGCTCACTCCTCTAAAGTATATCTCAGTCCGAGGATCGGCAGGAGTAAACAGTGCAACAGCAAAAAGGCCTTTTAAGAAAATATAGTTATTAAAATACGCAAATTTGTGCTACAAACAGTTACTAGGTAAAGAATAAAGTTATATTTGGGAGTTTTCACAAAACACAAACGAATGTCCCTATTTATAAAGACACCATCCCCTAAAACACTCCAAAGACGCTGTCCAAAACAGACTGCGGTGGACATTTGTGTGGAAAATACGTAGCCATAGATTAAATAATTGGCAGATTAAGGAGTGCTTTAGAGGAATCGTTTTTTATAAATAAGATCGAAAGTCTTAAGCTTGAAAGTCTTTATCTCTTTTGCTAAATGACATCAAAAAACTATCAGAAATCGGCGTTCTAGGCCAGTTAGTGAACATTTAAAGCGGAGGAGGGGTTATGATCAAAAAGGTGGTAGTTTTTCTATTTTTTAATCTTATATGACTAGGTCGATTTGTTCCGAGCCACCACATGGTTACGTTACAGTGGCCACTTTGACAGTCGACCACCGATTGGAGATGGCACCACAAGAAGAAGATATAAATGCAAGCAACTGAGTAAATATCAAAAATTATATATAACACTAGAAATCTCAAACATTAAAACTATTTTAAGAAGAGTAACGAAAAACATTCTACTGACAGTCGTATTTGGAATGAAAAAATGCAATGGCCGAGTATTTTCACCCATTCTCGTTGCTGCTGTCGCAAGTAAATGCGCGATGTTGACCCCTATTTGCTTATTTACCTACACGTAGCGCGGGATTGAAATGGACTGTAGTCTCCTTCATGAGGAATGACCCCTTTATTACTTATTAAGGAGCTGACCGGGGGCCGCCGCAACGTTATTTATGTCGTCTAATAATAATTTGTATTAAATCACGACCGCTATGGCAAGGACGAGCGGGATTTGTAAGCTTTTGTTGTTCGCTTGTCACTATTTTCTTATAGAATTCCCGTAGTGAAATAGAGACATGGAATGGAACACGAGAGGTCCGCGTTTGTTTGTGTGTAAGTTAAGATTCTTTTACGACTGAAATGTTTAAGTATTACCTTGCTTTTTTACAAACTGGGTGTTTCAGGAAAGCCCTGTCCTGGTTGTCCGAAATCCGAACCTTAAAAATAATAATAGAAAAAAAACTTATTTAGAAGCAATAACTTCCATCCATGCCGGGATTCGAACCCGCGACCTCTGGCTATCCGTGCCAGCGCTCTTTCCAACTGAGCTAATGGGCGACTCACCGGCATCAATGAAATTTCGAACCTCTTTACAATATTGTAAATATTGTATTGCGGATTCGAATCCCGGCATGGGTGGAATTTTTAGCCTCTAAATTGGTTTTTAAATTGTCCTTAACACGGGTTAGTGCATTAAAAAAAAAACATGTGGGTACAGCGATATCATTCCGATGTAAAACCTGCAACTGCAAAGTAGGTACTCGGGGCTGTAAGTGATGCAAATTACTTCAGCCAGATGTTGCTGCCTGTACGTAATACAGAGAATATTGTAAAGAGGTTCGAAATTTCACTGATGCCGGTGAGCTGCCCATTAGCTCAGTTGGAAAGAGCGCTGGCACGGATAGCCAGAGGTCGCGGGTTTGAATCCCAGCATGGGTGGAATTTTTAGCCTCTAAATAGGTTTTTAAATTGTCCTTAGCACGGGTTAGTGCATTAAAAAAAAATATAATAAAAATAGAAAGCCCTGCAGTGATTTTCAAGGTCAAGTTTTTTTTTATAAACTGGGTGTTTCAGGGAAGCCCGGTCACCGCTGTCTGAAGTCTGAACCTTGAAAATAATAATAGAAGACACTTGTTATTTTCAAGGTCTACAGTGTCTATAGATGAGTGACGAGTGTCACTCACTTACTTTACTTAGGTTAGGCGCGCACGGGTTACTTTTGTCAACGTGACTGTTTCGTCACTCTTATCAAGACCGTGGATAGGTATGTATGGAGATGCGCGTATGTTACGACGTAACAACTGGGTGACATTTCGCGCATCTCCATCTACGGAGTGACGATCAAATCTACGGAGTGACGAAACAGTAACCCGTGCGCGCCTAGCCTTAGTATAGGGTTAACGAGTTCTGTGTGATATTTATTTATTATTATTATTAATTTTCCTGCGTTAAAGAGTAAATATATAATAATGTTGCTGAATATATGATATTATAGTATTTTCTGCATCAGTCCACTATAATTCAGTACCGAATTAGGTTAGTGCTGGAAGTACAGTTAGGATTGAGGAGGTTAAATGAGGTGGATTGGTACAAAAAACCTTTATTGACCGACTATAAGACCGACTCCAAAATGTCGCAAAAATTAAAAAAAAAAATTTTTATTCAGCTATCCCAAAGTGAGTGTATGCAACGACTCAGGATTGTAAACGAAGTGAAAGATATATGTCAGGATCTTAGAAAGCGTCAGACCCTGGTCTCTGTCTACGCCTTCGTGATGCAGGCGAGAATTTATGTAGTTTGTAAAAAAAAACTAGACAATTTTATAACATACCACAGACAGTTCATACCATCGACCTTTATTATTACTTTGCACTGATTTTATTTAGTAAACAAAAGGTTTTATCTGTTTGTTTGTTTGTGCACAACAAAATTTAATGAGATCACATACAATGTGATAACAATTACGTACAAAGCCAGACACATTTCAACAGATTTTTATTTCCAGTCAGCCTAAAATTTTGAAATTAGGAATTCAGGCATATTTATAAAGACACGATTCACCAAAAAAGCTCCTGGCCTAGTCGAACCGAGTGATTGGAATCAATCACTTGAGTTAAGCGACAACGGGCACGCTCAGGTACTGGAGGGGGGACTATCCCGTGACTACCGCTAGTGGCATTTTTTCCTTTCGCTTCCGTGCTTCGCAAGGCACGTTAAACCGTTGGTGGCGGCTGTCACGTAAGGACAGTCGTTAAACCATGTTAGAGGCCTTATGAGCGGCTTGATACCTTCTGACAGTAAGGCCCGCCACTGTACACTACAGTCCACTACTGTACACTACACTACACGCCTACAGTCCTCCACCAACCCGGACTTGGTCCCCGTGGTGAAGTATGGCCTAACCTTCCTGCGATGAAGGAAGAGACCCGTGCCCCAGCAGTGGGGACATGCATGAGTTGATTATCGATTCACCAATATCAATTTCAATCGACATTGGACTTGATAAATAAAAAACGACAACTGATTTGTGGCATGTCAGACAACACAATTCACTGTTTAATGAAAGATTATTAACACGAAAAAACACGCAGTTTGGCTTCTTATTATTTTTTCATTTGCCAATTTAGTGTCCCACTGCTGGGCAAAGGCTTAACCTTCAGCTCTCCACTCCTCCCTGTCACCGGCAATTCCCTGCCACTCGGGCAGTAAGTCCGTAATATCGTCCCGCCATCTTCGCCTTGGTAGGTCACTTTGACGGTATCCGTCGCGTGGGACCCAGTCAGTGCCACTTTGCCAATCTGCATAGGCCCATACGATTTACGTGGCTTTGGCTTTTTCATCATCAGCCATTCGACGCCCACTGCAGGACATAGGCCTCCCTCGTGGTTTTCCAAGCTTCACGATTTTGAACCGACTCCACGCCGCCGTATGGCTTCTTATATTTTAACTAAATGTTTTTTTCTTACAACTTACGTATGCAAAAGTTTATTTTACAGTAAGAAAAGAAGTCGAGCGCAAAGCTAGCTTTTCCACGTCGCTGTTTGAAAAATTGCGCTTCTATATCCGGTTTTCTTTTCTAATTATTGTACTGTCAAGCCTTTTATTTTGTAAGGGGTTTATTGTTTGTGTCTTCCGTGACCCGCGCGGCCACAAAGTTCATGTTCCATTACAGTGTTGAGCATGAAATTTGACATTAAAAATGATTTTATTTTGTTGCGAGTCCGTCTTTTTCGGTTTCGGCTATGCGGGCTGTGTCGCGGATGGAACGATCTTGATACTTTGTAAGCTTAACTTAGCTTTGTAAGCGAGCTTAGCATTCACGCTATTTGTAAAAACGTATAACTATTTGCGTCTTGCTCGCAAATTATAGCCTGGAATATTGTATAAGCGAGGGGCAAATAGTGGTCCAGTCTTTTTCTTTAATTAACAGTGGTATAATAGTGACCACAGTATAATAGTACAGAATAGAACCAGCACACATCAAGGAATATCTCCGGTGGCTCGGTATGGGGCCAACTCTTCTTCAACCTACTCTTCAACCTTCAACCAAGGTAGCTTACCACGTCTAGCTGGTAGTAAAAGGATGCACACCTTTGAATTTGTCTGGCGACTGACACATAATATATAAAAGGATCAATTCGAATCAATCTGAAGTTGAACTTCTCTGTCTTCCGAAGTTATGTAGGTTATTAATAAATAATCAGAAGCAGAATAGAATAGCTAAACAAAAGTAATTCCTATTACGCGTAATACGCGCGCACAAAAAGCGCTCGTGGCCTAGTCGAACCAAGTGATTGGAATCAATCACTTGAGTTAAGCAACAATAGGCGCGGTCAAGTGCTGGATGAGTGACTGTCCCGTGACTACCGCTCGTAGCATTTTTTCCGAGCGCTTCCGTGCTTCGCAAGGCACGCTAAGCCGTTGGTGCCGTCTGTCATGTAATGACAATTGTTAAGCCATGTGAGAAGCCTTATGGGTAGCTTAATAACTTCTGACAGTAAGGCCCGCCTTAGCATCCTCCACCAACCCGGACTTGGCCCCGTGGTGGAGTATGGCCTAACCTTCCCGCTAAATTCTCAATTCAGAAACTGGCCCATATGATCATAGAACTAGATGCAGTCAATTCGTATAATAACTTGCAAATTTCAAATTTACATGTCAATTTATATTTTATGTTGAACCTATTTTTATGTTATTCATTATTTACTCAGCATTGCGTATTGTAGGTAACCCCTGTTTGTCAAAGTTATCTTTCATGCGTCAAATCTTAAGAACCATCACATTTCCTCACATCGAAGTTCGAATATTCCAAAACGATCAAGAGTAGATGAACGCAGTTTTCATTTAGTCACCAAACGGTTTGTTCCCTCGTGATTGCGTGCTAAAATTCACACCTCCCAAATTCAACTGTCACATGCAAATTATTTTGAACGTTTTCACGAATTGCAATGACGAACAAATGCATCGGTTCTCATATCACAACGCCACAAAATCGAAATTAGTATTTCACGTGTCACTCGTAGGTAACTTAGGTACATACGACTATATAGGTAGTTTAATCATGTTTCATTTAGTTTTGGGTGGGTGGGTGCAAATATTTTTTTAATAGTAAAATTTTTATTTTGCAAAGTTAATTTTATCGTCATTGATTATACTAGTAGTATGTAAAGGTTTATATGTTGTGGACTGTCCTTAAACGGTATAATAAAATAGTTATAACCATATAAATAAAATAAAAAAAATATTATCGGCAAAAGAACAAAGCACAAAGCTTGTGTTATATTGTTGGGACGTCTTCTTCTTCAGGCTATAGGTATATGTCCACTGCTGACGTCTATAAGCTCATAAAACTAAACCTCAATATCAAAGATAGCAGAGTTTTAATTAAACGTAAACAAAATTATACTCAGAAGACGAAAACAAATTGAAAACAATAAAAATAGCAAGAGCGTTTCAAGCTCCGACTTTAAGGGTTTCGTAGCTCCATTTTCTTCAATCCATTATTAACGAATCCTTTAAATTCTGAAACACATGACACGACATAATTATCTATCTCTGCATGTAACAGTAGGTTTTGACTATAATAATAATAAAATATTTTATTTGTACGGTCTACAATTTTTTTATCTTAAGCTAAATACAAAGGTTGTTCGTACAGTGTCATTGTAAAATAAAACTATGATTCATATACCAGTATAAAATTTCCATTTATTCACATTTTCGCGTATAAATTGCAAGATAATTTTTTAATCATGTCATGATACAATAGCCGCCACCCAGCCGTGGAATAATAAAAACTTTCCTTTTTGTCGTCAAATACCATAAAGCCATTGCAAAAATGCTCTAAGGGATTCGGGACAATGTAATCTGTCTAACGATGCAAAAATGACTAATTTATACACTATGAAAAATGCTACTAATTCCAATTTTGTGACAAAAGATATGCTACGTTGGACGTAGCCGACGTAGGACGACAGTCGATATTTACTCCGCATTTCATTCATTTAATACGTTACAGTTACTTTATTATTGTGTCAAAGTTGAGTTGGACGTGTTCTGGAAATAAATATAAATATTATTATCATCCGTAGTTTTTTACTATTTCCTAATTCGGTAACAAAATTTAAAAATCACTTTAAGCATCTATTAGTGAAACAAGAAATTGGTAAAATAGTAAAAAGATTTGTAAAATTGTTTTATTTCATTGTAAATATGGTATGATTTCTTTAGCAAATAAATATCTTTCATCATCATCATCATCAACCCATTATGTCCCCACCGTGGGGCACGGGTCTCTTCCCTGAGGAAGGTATAGGCCATACTCAACCACGGGGGCCAAGTCCGAATTGGTGGATGCTTGCAAGAATAGTGACTGGTCTTACTGTCAGAAGTTTTCAAGCCGCCTTAAGGCCTTCGACTTGGCTTAACGAATGCCATCTGTCGACTATCTTTATCTTATTTTAAACTACACAAAAAGCTACTAGTAATAGACAAATGAAAAAAACACACTGGTGGACAAACTCTCAAGCCATCACGGCAAGATTTTTCTCATTGGAGTACGCAACCCTAAGAATTACACGTCAAGCTGCGCGTGAGACTTCAACAGGTCGTACAAAGCGCGCGCAACTTTTCAGCACGTCCCCGCGAGTGCGCCAATTTGAATTTTTAATTATGGAACTGACTAACGAACACCTCTTTACTGGTGATTCTTTAAAAGGCTGCAAATTCGTTTTATGTAGTAGGGAAATTTAACCTTTTTGTGTAGATACGTAGGAGTTATATTTGATTGAGAGAGAATTGTAGAGCCCTTTAAAACAATCTCAGATGGCACCCGCAGCCCTGCAACCTGTCCACACCGTTAAGCTTTAACTTAAGTAATGAGATATGACTCGAACTCATTATTATTCCCCGTGTAATTTGTTGTGAGAAATAAATAAAATGTGACTGCGAATTTACGACGCTAAAGATTTGCTGCAGCTTAGTTGCAAGTTACTGGCCGTGATATTTTTCTTGTGGCCTTACCTTCATAAGTTATCTACTTTAGACGTCCACAAGTTTGCTCGCTCTATGGTGACTACTCGCTCCAGTTTAAATCCTCACACTTACCCACGAAGCGTTCCAAGTTGCCCGATTAAGGAAATCGCTCGAAAGCATCGCAAATCGCAATCAATCTTCATTAGGTAGGTACTCTATAGATAGAGCGAGTGAATTAGACAAACTATCGGCGGGCGGTATCGCCAATCCGTAGGATCGAATCACATCGAGCTGGCGTCATTACCGAGATAGACTCATCGAATCACAGCGTTGGTAAATGAAAACTCGCCTGATCACGTTCCGAATTGAAATCCTTCGTTCCCTCGGCCGCAGACTTTTACCCTTTGTTTTGTTTTATTGCTCCGGCTCGATTATTCGAATTACGCTTAATTCATTTCCATCTCGATGGTAATGCGCGCGGTCTATGTACTGCCTCGGTGCGTTACCATCGTTATTTTCACGATTCAGAGACGACTTCTCGACGTTGTCTAATCTCTCAGTCTCCCTTGATGATGAATGATTATCAAAAAGATTCGTCATTGAATTGTATCTGCTTTCATTTTCTGCGTTTTCAAAGACAACAGTTTACAGAGTGTACAAAACGCGGATCACGTAATCTAACAGCGCGCAGCGTCATTCCGCAGCGTGCTCGCCGCGGAATCGCTGCGCATTCGCGTCGCTTTAAAGTCGCTCGCAAATTGCTGATGTGGTAGGACTGGAAAGTGTCAGTGTTCATGCCCATTCATTATGTGGGAGCCAATACCATCGATATGGTCGTGAGCTTTGCCCTCTTCATGTAATCAACCTTTACAGTTTTGTCGCACATTCGTCCGTAACATAATTAAGTAGAGTCTTGTCGACTATACCTACATTTAAGCAATTTGGTTTTACAGAGCATAGCATCGTAGCCACTTAAGGCCGTACTAGATTTGCACAAATTGCCTCAGTCTGTGTGTTTATCCATGTTTGTGATGTCCTTGCCTGGTTACCATAGCACAGGGTATCCTAGTTAGGGACCAGGACAAGTGATTTTATTGTGTGAAAGTTATTATTATTATCGTCCCAAGAAATTTGTGTGTAATTAAAGACTGCCACAAATTAGTACTATCAAGTCCCAGTACACAGTCTCTTATTTACGTGCCCCGCGCCGTAACCAGCCGATATTTATTCGCCGACCAATTACGATGCTTTCTAAAGACCCTCCTAAGGTCCCTTTCACTATCGGTAACGCGAACTAAAACGTATCGGTATTTAACTCGACATGCACGAAATTTATAACTCTCGTCGAATAACAAGTCGTGATACAGTAGTGGCGGCCGTCGGAGATAAATTAACGTTAAGAAAGGCAGCCATTAACGGCAATAAATGTGGTTACGCAACGGTCAAACAGATGTCGGGGGATTTTTGACTAACGCAGCTTACCATCACTTCCGCTACAAAAGGAGTGAGGAGGTGGTTTCAGAAGTACATAGTTAAGTTATCATCAACCCATTATATTCCCACGGGTCTCTTCTCTGAAGAAGGTATAGGCCATATTCCACCTCAGGGCCAAGTCCGGATTGGTGGAGGCTTGCAAGACTAGTGACTGGTGGCTCTCCGAAGATTTCAAGCCGCCCTAAGGCCTCTGACTTGGCTTAACGACTGCCATCTATCGAGGGCAGCCGGCGCCAACCGCTTAACGTGCCCTGCGTTAGCGTTAGTCATAGACGGTCCCCCATCCATGCACTGAATTAGCTCTATATTGCTTAACCTTCGTGATCTGTGAGAATCGTACGCCTTTAAATATATATGCAGCAGTTACAGTTACTCCTTTTGCGTTAGTGGGAGTAAGAGTAGACTAATGATTAATCAATACATTTCTTTCTCTGGATGCTTTCTCTGCATGCATCTCGATTTAGGGAGTACACTCCCTAAATCGAGATGGACCGTTTGGGTCCAAAATTTTTAGAAAAGCTGTCACCTGTTATTTCATGCAGTAACAGATGAAGGAATGTGAACGAGGCCTCAGAGTCGTGATTCGTACTAAAATCAAAGAGTGACGATAGTTTTAACGATCCTTGGTCGGACGAGTGATTTCGACCGCGAGACGTGCTCGCCGCGACATCTTCCGGCCGGCTGTGGGAAATATTATTTTTTGAAATGTTTTTATGTGATTAATTTCATGAAATAAAGTCGGTATTCGATTGGAGTGGAGATATTAATACTTGGAAAAAAACTATTTTAAATTTATTTCCTTCATGCTATGGTAGGACTCCCTCATCTAGCTAAGAATTTCCTTTATTATAGTTACTTAATTAGTATTGGTACTGAAGACGAGTTTTGGGGCGACTGCTAAAGAATTGATAAAAAAACGCTGCGTATCAACTTCTTTTCTTTATATTTACTTATTATAATTGTCTATATTCTTTTTTTAATGCAATAACCCGTGCTAAGGATAATTTTCAAAACCTATTAAGAGGCTAAAAATTCCACCCATGCAGGGATTCGAACCCACGGCCTCTGGCTATCCGTGCCAGCGCTCTTTCCAACTGAGCTAATGGGCGACTAACCGGCATCAGTGAAATTTCGAACCTCTTTACAATATTCTCTGTATTACGTACAGGCAGCGACATCTGGCTGAAGTAATTTGCATTACTTGCAAATGGTCTATGTGAAAATGACTATCTGACATTTTTTACTTAATCGTTTCGATATCGATATTAACCCTTGTATGTCCCCACTGCTGGGGCACGGGTCTCTTCCTGCATCGTTAACTTCATCGTTTACTTGCAATTTTCTATTAAAAAGCGTTGTACAAGTATGGTTATACTTGTACAACGCCTCCTCAATGAACATTCTATTCTTATATTTGTATTGAAGTCTATTGTTATTTAAAATTTAGTATACTTTTTGCTTAATTAACACATGCGAACTAGGTAATATTCAATTACCTATAACGTTTTATTCAAAGCAGCACAGAACCTTCTTCAGGCTATATTATGTAGTCCACTGCTGGCCATGGCCTGCATCCTGTTAATAAACTTACAAGATAAACTGTCCCTTCCATCATCTATATATAATCATCATAATCCATACTTAATCAAAATATTTTGGATAGAAAATGGAAAATAAAATTCCAAACGCAGACTTCGTCGTCAGGCTACACTAGTCCACTGCTGGACATAGCCCTCCCCTAAAGAGCGCCACGTTGTGCTGTCATCGGGGGGAATGCCCATAATCCGCACGCTGGGCATGCGGGCTAGGGATCTCAGTTCGGTGGAATTGTGCTGCAGGGGGCGCTGCTGCCCACCCCCCGGTTTGTGTCCCTTAGTCGCCTTTTACGACACCCGCGGGAAGAATTGGGTTGGTGCTATTCTCTTGGCCGACATCACACAGCAGAAACGCAGACTTGTCAAAGTCCTTAATTGACAGAATTTACGTAATTATTCTGTAACCTAGAACTCATGCATTTTATGTTCATCTAAATAGTCTTTTGTGTGTAAAGGACACTCTGTGCTCTTTTGGCACAAAATGTCCTTTACAATTTTTTCTCTAGCCGCGTTTCTGGAAAGCTTGTTATATCTTCAGGGATCTTATTGTAGAAACGTATACAATGCCCCACAATAGATGTATTAACCTTTGCCAGCCTAAATCATTAGAACGTAGGTTTTTGATTATATCTAGTTACATTGTGTTGGCTAAGTACAGTTTTAATCTTTAAAAGTCTTATTGTTTCATCTGTTTAACATGATAAAAGATAGTAGGCAACTCTATGCTTTTGACTCACACACACAATACCTATTATATCTGAGAAGGGCTGGTACCTACTCCCTTTAGAGACAGCTAGACAAAGTTTTAAAAATCTATTTAGAGGCTAAGATGTTTGACGAGGCCAGAGAGAGTTCCTTCAGACCGTCGATTGGCAATTTAAAACTCTGAAGTATGTGAACACCACAGGCATTTACGTTTCCTCACGATGTCTTCCTTCACCGTTAGCGAGTGGTATTTCTAATACTAATTTGCAGATGTACATAAAAACCTATTTAGAGTTTCAAAATTCCACAATTTATTTTACGGTACTTATTTTTACATATTTACATTTAACCAATAAGTAATATTAAATAACACAAGTGTGGATCTATTATAACCACTACTGACAAGTAGAAAACGTCTCTGAAAAATATCTGGGGTATACATACCTTAGCGCTTGAAATCGCCAATCTGAGGTGGGCATGATACTCTGTCTCTCTCTGAGAGAAGGCCTGTACCCTGCTTATGTATGAGACATAGTTCCTTATAAACACAACGATCTCAGCAGAGCAAAGATACATCATCTTTTACTCCGGTTAGCCGCAAATCATAGCAACATTTGCCGCGGCTCGAAAACAAAACGACGTATAAAGGAGAAGGAATCAATATGAAATTGCATTTCCTAATGTCAATTGTTAGTTACCAAGTGCAATAAAGTTCCAATAATCATGATATGAAATAATTCCCGGGCGATGCGCCTGAGTCGCGAGCCTTTTTCTCTTTCCTTCCACAGTCGCTCCGTAGTTCCATCTCCCTCTTGGCCGGAGGACCGCAGCGAGCATGATGAACACGGTAATGATCCAATCACAAGTGAAGTGCATGGCGTCGCTGTGAGAATGCGGTTGGGGGTGCAAAAAGCGCGAGACTGCGCTTGAGTTTAAATTAAACCGACCACTTGCTCTTATTTTCCAAACACCTCGCGTTGCGGTTTTGGGGATTTTTCGACGGAGGAGAGTTAGCTGGCTGGTTGATATCTTCGGTGGAAGAGGTTTATAAAAAAAGAAAAATATTCATGTACATATAACACTGAACTCGTTAGCCCCATACTATGTACAGCTAAATGACTTGTGTTACAGGTGATAACTTGACGATAATTTAATACATTAAATACATAGATAACATCCAAGACCCGAGACAAACTAGAAAAGTTCGTTTCCTAGTTCGGGTCGGGGATCGAACCCGAGACCTTCGGCTTTACAGCCAGCGTGCCAAACCGCTGCGGCACCGAGGCCGCCAGTTTAAATGTGATTGAAAAGCTGTGGATGAATTTAGAAAGAGCACGATCAGGCTTGTGCGTCTAGCAAGAGCGGAATGGTATATAGATAGAGCGACCAAGAGAAGCGCAACACATTGGAATGACCAATTCGTGCCACTGTCGAGACTACCGTAAACTACTGAAGACGGAAGCACCTGGCGACACGTTATATATGAAACACTTCTCCTGAAACTTTACCACGCTTAATAGGGAAAACAATGCAAGAAGAAGCATAGATAGAAACCTTGGTTGATAACCTTGTAATCATAGTAACAGAAGTCAAGTATCTCGGCCCAATTGTGCTTTGCAACAAAATCTATCCCTAATTTAAAGTTAACTGACCACCTATATTTGGCTTCAGACTTGCCTTGCATGAATTTGTTCCTACTTTCAAGTAACGTCGACAGAACCCAGCGTGGTTGCAGTAACCACAAATAAATGCATACGATGTATACGCGGAAGTAATTTTTACTTTCAATATATTTTTTTTTCTGAGTTTCGTCTGTTTTGCCCACTACAAAGCTTAGGACTAAAAGTGTAATAAAATGTACGTTCTTCTATGTAGAATAATTTACCAGATGCTAAGATGGTAGAGTGTGTGTAATTACCTTCTCTAAGTGTCGAAATTATGTAAACTTTGATATTTTAGTTACAAGAAAAAACTCGTAGAATAAAAGTCGTTGCTAAACACCAACCCTAGATAAATGGGGTGCTTATCATCTCTCAAATTAGTAGTAAAAACTTAAATTAATAAGTCTGAATGATGGGTGACCGTCTATGACTAAAGCTAGTGGCATTTTTCCGAGCCGTTCCGTGCTTTGCAATGCACGTTAAGCAGTTCGGTGCCGGCTGCCGTCGATAGATGGCAGTCGTTAAGCCAAGTCAGAGAACTTAGGGCGGCTTGAAAACTTCTGACAGTAAGACCAGCCACTAGTCTTGCGAGCCTCCACCAATCCAGACTTGGCCCCCGTGGTGGAGTATGGCCTATACCTTCCTTAGGGAAGAGATCCGTGCCCCTCGGTGGGGCAATGGCCCCACCGAGGGGCACGGATGACTTGATGGCTTGGTGACGATAAATAGGTGCTTAAGGCGAAAACTGTGAGAAAACTTATGGGTCTCAGATGTTCACATACCTACATTAGAGCTTAAAATCGCCAATTCGTAGGTACTAGACGTGCTTGGAAATTAAACCCGTTCTGGAGTGGGCTGCTTCCACTATTTGCTGTAAGCATTGTGACAGAATGTAAAATTGACGCCAATGTTCATTAAAGGTTGTTGTATCGTTAACCAGTAAAGTAATATACAATAATCAATATCAATTTACAAATAGTCCTACGACCAACAGTTTTGTAAAACCCTATTTTAAAATACTTTAGCTGGTGGTCTACTCCGGATGCAGGCGTTCCTCTCATCCATAATTCAGTGATCTACATCAGAGACGACCCAATAATTTCGCAATTGCAAATTATATACAATCTGCAAATTGATTAAGTATTAATAATATAAAAACAAAATTCCCTATAAAACCGTAACAATAATGCTCATAATTCCTTAAGGGGAAATTACAGTCGAAATTTATAATTTCCCATTTATAGCCCGCGTTGCACCTATGGGCACTAAGTGTGTACTTTAAGACCATTTTTTGGGATTAAAAATGTAAGTAATGGCCTCGGAACACTGGCTGTTATGTTTCTGCGATGGCTTGTAATTATTTTAAATGTCCCGCGAGGTGCGCGGGCGCTGCGCCCGGGGCGCCCGGTGCAGGGATCCATATTGTTCGACATTTTGCTCTCAAGAGATACAAACCTACCTGACTTATATTTAGATAGCTTCCAAGAGTAAAGACTGCTACAAATATATTATTAATTATTTACCTTTCTATTGTTGATGGTGGAGCTAAGTAACTCTACCTACCATCTTTTAAGTTAATTTTTACGTGAGTGAACTATCGTATGACGCTACAGTTAAAATAGAACTATTACTTTTGAATTGTGCGACAGAAAAATAGTATAAGTTTATTATTATTTGAGTTACATGTGTTTGTGTATTTTTTTGAGACTTAAAACTACGAAAAAATATTTTTGTCATCTTATTTAAGATTTCTTTGGCATAAAACAACATCACTTCAATTGAAGTTTGAGACAACTTCCCTATTGGCAGCGTTACTTATTTACTTCTTACTTAAGCGTCTTATTCCTCTTAGTACCTATTAGGTTTTCCGAGCAAAACACACTTCAAGATAAAACCAGTCAATCAAGCAATTTGTTACAGAATTTTATTTTATCTTATCACGAATGTAATACGTACCGACAGCCGGTCAGTATTATATTGATGCCTGTGTGCTTCTAACTTCAAGTCGTGTAGATTGTGACTATATTCAGGTAATTTATCGAAGGTAGAGTCGGAAATATGCCGAGTTTTGGAGGTCCGAAGATCCCGCCTATGAAAGATGCGGTAAGTTAGCATTAGCATACATTCATTTGTATCTGCTAATAAGAACCTTCATAGAAAGTTACATAAATAATTGTTACATTTCGCATTTAATGTTTGGGAGAGTCATGTCTTAAATAAGTGTGCGATATCGCTGATAGTATTTTCCTGCTTGTTTCTAGTTCCGTGCTTAGTTTGATTATTTAATTAGAGTGAGTCATCGTTTATGAATTTATTACCTACCGTGGTAAATGGTACAGTCGACATTGCATCATACTTTACATACGTGCACTGTAATAATTACAGGGCGACTTTGCACCAAAAATGTAAAGGTTTACCTGTAGCCGATTTCACTTAGTTACGTATAATAATACCTAAACATATAGAAAATGTATACATAAATTTATGTAAAATACTACTATTCTCTATTTTTTTTTAACTAAAACTTTCGTTAGCACACATTAGTTAGGTACACATTATTGCCTTATAATCAGAGCGAAAGCTGGTGGGAATCTTTCGACCAACCTAAATACGATTTTAAGGTTTTAACTCAACAATATTCTCAATTTTACAAAAAAAATACGTACCTATAGGTAATACTGCCGGCGACAGGCCTTCGCTCAGAGAGTGAGAGAGAGAGAGATATATATAAATAAAAGCTATGGTTTGTGGTATGGGTACCATCCTGTGTGGCGTCTTGAGTAGATTTGGGTCGAAGTTGTTAACTAATGTAGCCAACTTGCGATACGATTGGCTCCGTTTGTTTGCCTAATAATTTAGCCAAATAGGTACCTATGCCTTCATTCTCTTAGAACTAAAACTTAGATCCGGCCATAATTTACAAATGTTAAATTTTAAAACATTAGGCCCAATTCATTTGAAGTGCTGATCCCAACACTTATGTAAGTACCTATGTATGATAGCTAGACTTGAGTATGGCAGAAGAATCAAGAATGTAGGATTAAAGCAGTAGAAAGAGGTGCTTGAGAAGTATGTATGGTGTTACTTTGAATTACAGCATAGGTACGTTTCGTCTCTAATCGATTAGAGAACCTCGTGGACTGAAACAGGATGTAGCGACTAGAATTGAGTATTGGTTTGGAAATATCGAGAGCATGAATGGTGAAAGATGGAGGAAAGAAACGTATGCTGCGAATATGGTCGGAAGTCGGAAGGGCCGATAAGGGACGCCCCAGGCGGACATAAGTACTTCGACCAAAGAGGAGATGTGTTAGCAAAGGGCAAGATATAAAGTTCATACTCGAAACCAGCGTGCGTGCACGCAACGACTAATAAATGTTGTTCAAGCGAAAGAGGTCTGTCAGTCAGGATCGTGGTAAGTGGCAACCCTGGTATCTTGGTGGCAAGCCTACCTTTCCAGGATGCAGGCGTAAGTTTATGTATGATATTTAAATTAAGCAGGGTCCCTACCTAGATTCTTCATATTAGGATCTAATAAGTTTAACATGGGTAGTATCTGTAGTAGTATGACGGCGTAAGTCATGGGTAATATGGCGCGAAAATGAAAAACTTTTGACATGTAAAACGCGCGAGTCTCATTGTCATACTACTGCTGATTTTCTAATGGCCACATAAAACCGCAACTTACCTACCCTGGCATGTTATGGACTCATCGTTACTCAAGCGTAACACCGAAATCAGTGAACGGTCAGTCACGGCCAAGGCCGAACCAGGATTTTGATCTTAGCCGCAGACCTTGCGCAGTAAACACCTAAATATCACCTTTCACCAATGGAGCCAAAGTGAAAAACTATCAGTTAAGCCAGTAGTGTGTGTTTAGCAGCAGTTTAACTTAGAACGTTTTTGATGTAACGTGTCAGCGATAACCGTTTAGAAGTGCATCCGCATCGGTGAAAGTACCTACCTCAACAATGAATATGAAGTCAATGCTAAAGGAAATTGTTGGACGCGTGTTTGCCGGAACAAAGGAAGACAAAGTATGTATTTTTAGGTCAATAATTTCCTGTGCATATGACAACTCTTCTTTTCAGTTTCATTCAACTGGCTGCGTAGAGGGATAGATCAAGGCACAGTGTAACCGTTTTCACGTCGGTGAATATTATTTGTTTGTGAGCGTGAATGTTGCCACAGTAAAAGTGAATTGCCATAATGAGGGATAAAATATTTCAGTCGTTCATAGGCCATGAATAAAAATGCAGATTTAGTTTTGAATTTTATTAATCATACATGTCTGACAATTGTTTGCAGAACGTAGCAAACGTTTTATAAACAATTGTCATTTTGTATAGTTAAAAATACGTTTTATTTTACACGTTTAAATTTTACAAGTTAAGGCGCTTAGGGACGCTATCTAGGACCACCAATGGAATACAATCATAAACTGTTTTATTAATAAGTTTTTTTCATATATAAATTCACCATATAAAAAATCTTTCGAAGGGTACCTTAGACCACCAAAATGTACATTTTGTCGAAATGTAGAGAGCATATTCGAGCATTTGATGTAGGTGACCAGTTCTCTCTTCTAAATGCTAGCACCCATTTTTCCAGAACAGAACTATTTTGAAGAAATCTGGAAAAGAAACATTGCTAATATTAATAAATATTGTAATACATTAAAATATAATAAGTAATAACTTTAGTATTATTACTCGCGATACTCATACATAGCTGTTGTATATTGAACGGGTCGATTATTTATTAGGGAAATAAGGTAATTACGTTTTACCTAATAAACGATCGCGGCTAGACGGTATTGTACGAGATTCATTGATACAAATTCAAATTTGAATTCTATACTGAATTCAAGGGCACATTGCTTGCGGCAGAATGCACAAAAACACCGAAAGGGTTCTTGCGATAAATTCGAGTTGACACATTTTCTGCTGAGTGGAATGAATGCTGAAAAATTATATGGGCAACAAGTCACATAGGAAGGCGATGCAGCTATCTAACAAAGCATCAGGATATTATATTTGATAATTCAGTGCTGTAGCCGTAATGTTTCTGTCTCTATTTTTTTTATTATAGATTTCGATATCAACCCTTGTATGTCCATAACTCTGGAGCACGGGTCCTGCATCGCAGAAAGGTTAGGCCATACTCCACCGCAGGGGCCAAGCCCGGGTTATAGTTTTAGGTACATTTGAGTTTTAATAACGACACATTAAGTATTAATGATTCATAATATATTTTGATTACGTTTGTAACTTAATATCTGTACAAGGACAAGCCGTCGAAGTCTGGGACTTCGAGTTAAGTAATGATCACGCAGCGTTGCCAGATATACGATTTAAATCGTATTCATACGATGTTTTACATTTATGTTGCATATACTCGTACGATCAAGGGGCAGAATTCTTACGTAAACATACGACTTTTTTTAGATTTTATTCAACCAAAGTACTAATACCAACATAGCACGTCACTATTTATTCTTTTACTTACTAAGTAGCAACCCTTAAGGTAAATCTAACTAATGTGCGACGTTACCGGTTACTCGTTTTTGTGACACAGATTATGAACGCTGCTTCAGTTCAGTCAATCTTATTAAAACAAAGATCCGAAATAGGCTGAGCAATGAAACTCTAAACGGCACACTTTTGGCAAAACAACATATTAAGCGCTATGGGTGATGTGTGGATTTTTCTCAAACAAGAGCAATAATATTAACATTACAGTAAAACCCTTTACGGGGATAAATAAAAACCGAAAAATAGTGTGTTTATGTTTAATCGATTGTTTACTTTAAAGTAATAAAACAAAGGTTTTGAAAACGTTCTGTTTTTTTAGCAGCCTTCTTAGGGAATACTACTTTTTATTTTCCCATCGTACGGTCGCTTATAACGTCTGCCAACATGGTCAAGTAATGATCGGGATTTTCGACATAAACGGATGGCAACATTTTTTTACTCTTCGTTTTTTTAGGTTAGGAAAGAAAATTCTATTAAATTGCTTTTCTTACGGACTAGTTGCAAAGCTACTAGTTGAAACTTAACTAAAATACTCAACATAAGGCAACTTTGGGCTAAACAATAATTGAAACACAATAATTACTTACCTATCAAAGAAAACTTCCCCCAAAGCTCTTTCTTAACGATTTCTGCATACGAGTACACTACAATTCACCATACTTTCTCTATTTAGGTCACTTTTAATATATCATTTCACAAATACACGGTTGCTCTTCGAAACGGCTAGCGTAGCGTTAAATATGATAAAATTTTCAAAATCTTGTCGTTTGTTTGCCCCCAAAAACGTCAACTTGACACTGGGGGCAAACAAAAAAAGCAGTTACACTTTTGCTGTTTACTCTATCTCTTTCTCACCCATGGTCGCTACGAAGTTTGTTTCATTTAAAACTTGTATGTGTGCGCTGTGGCTTGCTCTATTCTACTCTATCTACGACTGGCTGGGTATCAATTTTCTTCAATGTCCTTTTTTTTAATTGTAAGGCTGTAAACAGGAAGAATCCTTGCCTATTTTCCAAACGTTAAAAAAAGTTATGTTTACGAAGTCAGACTTGAGGTAATCCAATGAAACACCTTCGCTTTGATAAAAACTTCGGTAAAACTTAATACTATTTATTTTGTTTTAAGATTCGGTATTAAAATCATGGATGTCAAAACATCCGTGATTAAAATGTTCAAAGGATCGGGATTTAAACTTCATAGTGCTACTGAGGTTTTCGATGTTTAAGAAATGGTTTTAAGTAAGCTTCACAAACGTAAGGCACCAACTGTCATGCGCTCGTTGTTTTGACGTTCATTGTCAAACTAAAGAGTTGAGGAATGAGGACTTGGGCATTATTTTTCTAAGAAAAAACACAGAAACCTTTTTATAATTAGCAATTTTCTTACTATTAAATCAAGTACAAATGCAAAGTCTCTTACTGAAAGACTAAAAATAGTGAAATATACAACTTTGAAGGTTATAAGTAATAGCTTTACAGTTTTCATATCACCGGTAATCAATTCATCGAAAATGGTTGTTTTGAAACAATGCTCCGAACATTTTGCAACACATTCTATGTCTCTTTGATATGCCACGTTCTGCTTGCCAAAGCAAAATACGTATCTATGAAAATTGACCTGTTTTGTGCACACAACGACCATAGTACAAATATTTGTTTGGAGGATGACATTGGCATAAGTGTACTCTGGGACCAGCCTGCACATATACATAGTAAAGAAAACGTAGTGAAAATGGCGAGTGGGTCCGGGGAGATGGGATTCTTTCGGCCAAGGAGCGTGCTGGCTAGAGCACTCTATGAGAAGCACCGGACAGACTTGCATCTGGAACAAATTGATAAGACTGAGGTAAGCCTTTTTCCCCTATCTATTTATACTTAGCACAAAAAAAACTTTATCCAAATGGGATTTTGTCCAGCCTAACAACCAATAACAGTTACAACAACATTATTCAGTTTATGGGGTGTCTCCTGAAGTCCTGGGTTGGCCAACATGGTGGAGTATGGCCTAACCTTCTTGCGATGCAGGAAAAGACCCGAGACTCAGTGGGGACATACAAGGGTTGTTATCTCTTGTGTAAATTGTGGACAGTATGAAGTATGCGGAGAGGCGATAACTTTCCTAGACTAGTGTAAACAGGACTGGGTAGGTATCTATGGGATCCTCTTGTTGAAAATACTTCCACACAACACAATCACTTCTACTTGTCCCTCGTCGAGGTCCTTGAGCTATAGTAACCAAAGAACAATAAACCCAGACCAAGACAAAAAACCAGAGATTGTGTGTTTGATTCTCACTGATACTTGTCGTCGTCGTCGTCAGGCTATACTAGTCCACTGCTGGACATAGCCCTCCCCTAAAGAGCACCACATTGTGCTATCATAGGGGGTAATGCCCATAATCCCCACGCTGGGCATGCGGGTTGGGGATCGCAGTTCGGTGGAATTGTACTGCAGGGGGCGCTGCTGCCCACCCCCCGGTTTGATACTTGTACACATGGTATACATGGTTATTTCCATTTATTTCCATGTTTGTGATGTCCTTACCTGGTGACCATAGCACAGGGTATCATATATTCCGGCCCCTACAATTGTGGAACTGTCCACTGTTTGCGTTTTCACTATTTTGACAGTTCTAAGTGTCAAAATAGGTATCAAGTAGGTTTCATCGGACAACTCCTTACAGTAGCAAACTTATGTAGTAGCACTCTAGGACGAGTGATTTTACTATGTGGAGGATATTTATTAAAATTATTTTCAACAAGATATTTGTACTATTAAAAGTTAATGCATAATTTCCAGAGTGCTAATTAAGAAGAACAATGGGATTAAACTGGAAATTTTACAGCTAATACATACTTAAGCAGCGTATATATTGCAGTGCACAGACCTTTTCTGAGAGAAAATATTGGCTTCATCACCGCATTGGTGAGAATTCAACAGCTAACATCTGAACCTCTCAGACATCTAGGTTTCTTCACAATGTTTCTCTTCACGGTTACTGTTAGGTAATAATAAGACCTGAGATTTCCATGCTTAGATAGATAGATAGAGAACACTTTAATGACAGTTTCGGACCCCGGACCTCTCAAATTTACTAACATTCAAGCCAAGCCAGGATACAGGTCATATTAGGTTTATTCTTATTTATGTTAGTGTTATTAATTCTTATTTATGTAAGTGTTAACCAAATTAACCAAAAGCAGTCAGCACCTGAATCACGTAATTTTCCACTCTGTCGGTTTAAGCATTTGGATGACTACAAAGTTTCAAAATATGTATGTATGTGACGGTAGTAGACTAAATCGAACAACTCCAAACAGTGGCGGACTTATGTGTTCGCTCTCCTGAAGTGGAAATCTGTAGTTGAGGCTCTATAATAATAATCAGAGATTTAAGCGACGTTAAACTGCTTATAAATGGCGCTCTCGTACAATTTATGTGTTCTGTGGAAAGCACCCCCCCCCCCTAGGAGTTAAAAGACTGAAGAATAAAAGTCAGGACCAAACAACCTCCCAAAACTTACGATGATATTAATAATAATAATATAGCCTTTTATTGCGCTCTTTACAATTAATACATACATATAATACATACATATTATTCTTACATAATTTTATAACTTTAAATTACATTTATTTATTTAATCTCTCATTAATATTTATAATAATTTAAGATCATTATTTGTAAATTATTATTTCTTTGTTCTCCACTTAATGTTCTAATCTAATTCAATTCAGAAATTAATTTCACGCAACAAATTTGCATGAAATAATTTCTGGGAACTCCAGGGAACCCTTTGGGAACTTCAGAGTTACATTTTTTTTTTAATATTTAGAGCACCCTTATTAGGCGTAGGCCTCCTGCAACTGTGCCCATACATCTCAAACAAAACTTATGATACCTCATATTCAAATAATTTCATATTTTGTGGGTGACTGCTTTAGGTCCATGTAATAGCACTGGGGTCTTTTGTTAATATTTGTGTTGTCTAAACCTTTTCATCATTATCATCAACCCATCATGTCCCCACCGAGGGGCACGGGTCTCTTCCCTAAGGAAGGTATAGGCTATACTCCACCACGCCAAGTCCAGCTTGGTGGAGGCTTGCAAGACTTGTGGCTGTTCTTACTGTCAGAAGTTTTCAAGTCGCCCTAAGGCCTCTGACTTGGCTTAATGACTGCCATCTATCAAAGGCAGCCAGCACCAGACTAGACCTTTTAATTGATTCAGTGGTATAATAGTCCGCACTGTTAATCTAACATTATAACTGAAAGATTAACAAAGTGGCTTCTAGATTATTGTTTTTATAGTTTGAAAGAGTCTATGGAATATCATATTGAATAATTTTATTAAAGTTAAAATTATGTAGCTTTTGTTTTTTGGATGATCTCATACAGTTGAGGATTATTCTTTTAAAATCTTGTTATTAATTCGGATTTGCAACTATTTCCATACATATTGATTTATGGTATGATGGAAACCATATTTATCGATAAAATAATATTATGTGAGGCATGATTAAATATGAGTACCTACATCTTTTAAGCTAAGATTTGGTGATCCTATTTTAAATAGAAGAAAGACAGAAATAAGGAAGAAAGTCATTTATTGCAACAAAGTCATAGTTGTAGCTATAAAACAAGGAACAAGGAATCCAAAAACCATACACAACAATAGCAAACTGTTCAAATAGCAACTGTTACTGCTAAATGTAAAATATTCACAATAAATATTCTTTATTCTTGAAATAAAGTTGAAATGAAAAATTTATACTAGCTCTGCCCTTTAGAGAGTTAAACTTTAACTGTCTTCAACTTTTTAGAGTTTAACTCTTATAATTTTTTCATACTAAACGGTCGGTAAATAAATAAATAAATCAATCAATCAATCAATCAATCAATCAATCAATCAATCAATCAATCAATCAATCAATCAATCAATCAATCAATCAATCAATCAATCAATCAATCAATCAATCAATCAGTTTGACTAAATTAAACTAAAGATCAAATTACGTGTTTCAGGTTATTAGAATAAGAATTTAAATCGCCTTAATAAAGAAACAAATTTGAAAAAACAAAGCATGCAGGTTTTATTTATATTTTTTCTCCATCTGGATATAATTTGAAAAAGACAGCTGAGAAAAACACAGACATTACGTTTTGTAATGTTCATTAAGTCAGCTAATTAATAAAAGTAATTTCATTTAAATTCGATTGTTTTTTTGGTACCTACATGTTTCGCGTGGGATTACAACAAAGAGTAGCTTATGTCCTGCCTGAGAATGCAATCTATATCTGTACCAAAATTAATCAAAAATGGTTCTGTGGCGGAGGGTTAAAACGTAACAGAATTATTTCCCCATTTTTGAGGATTTTCCTAGAAATTTATCTTAAAAAGTCTTGAAACTTCAATATCCTACAAATAGAAGTCACAAGTTTAGCCGAAAATGGAAAAAATATGTATCATAAATTGTATCATACACTCATAGTAAGTGGTTCAGTTTTGAATCCAAAGAAACTATTTCATATTTTTGAAATAACGCATATTTCAAAAATACGTTTGACAACTGCAAAGAAATACACAACGTTAGCAACATTTTACAGAATAAAATATAACCCTACAAATATGCGACATTTTGCTACAAGTAGCACGTTACAGAGGATACTAGTGATTGCTGGATCCAATTTTACCCGCGGAGACAATTCGCCCAATCTGGCCTTCTTGACTGACTGAGGGTTTAGACAAGCGAATGTTGCTACCTGTGTTGTTAGAAGGCCTGCCTCGAACCATATGATAGTGCTCAGTACATAGTGATATAAATTGCTGGGAAATTTGTCACTTTTTGTTGACATGCCTATCTTTACTGTGCTGCTTCAAAGGTAGATTTATAGAACATTATTTGTTATACACCAGAAATTAAACATTAACATTTAACATTTTTTACATACTGGCACATACATTGCTTCTGGCCCCACATTATGATACCCTGTATCGTGGGAACCAGAAACAGCGACATCACTAACATGTAAATATCCAAGACCTGGGATTTTTTTGTCCCCAGCCGGGGATCGAACCCGGGACCTCTCGCATGGTAGGCATCTCGCATTTATTTATACTTCACGAGCTAGTAGCAGTTGAAGTACCTACAGTAAGTGTATCTACAGTTTGCGTGTGGTGACAGTTGTCACTGGCGCTGCAGTCTCGCTAGGGTCTCCCGTGAAACCCATAACTTTTTGTAGATAAATATTCTAAGTAATATATTTGAAGACACTGTTAAGTATCTTGGATAATTTTCTGAATGTAAAGTTTGTTATATAGGTGATTCGGGATGTTTAGAGATAACATTTAATGTAGTGTTGTTTTCACCATGATATTAGATAATAGCAGTTAACACACACAGTATTTTCAGAACAAACGAAAGAAATTCGAAAGAAATTCACTGATATTCGGGTACCACAGACCGATTTCACTCTGACGTCTGCACTTACTAGTTGTCTCTTATCACCGCACGCAACCTGATCATAGATAAGATGTACATAAGTGCGAAATTCGAAACACGTGGTACAAACATTGAGGACTTTCGGAGGTCTCCTTTGAATATTTTTTATTCTCTGTCCATTAGAGAAGAGTCGAGATGAATATCCTTTGTAGTACACCGGACCACTGTCGTCATTCCAATATAATTCGTATGAATGTGCCTACTAATAACCGGTTTCTTTGCCGAAGACTTAACGGCTGGTTCCAGACATGCCGTCATTTCAATATTAAAATTCCTATGAATGTACTAGTAACAGGTTTTTTTGCCGAAGACTTAACGGCTGGTTCTAGACATGCCCTATGTATACTCTGCCCTTAGGTAGAGTACAGGGCGCACGCAATCGAGCCAACTCACGTGCGCGCCCATAACGAGGATATATTTGCGTATGAAGAACACGAAATACCTCTGAATTGTGGAGGGAATAAGGCATTCAACTCGCGCCCCCGCCCTCCTGCGCGACCCTTTTAACTTTCATCCCGTCGAGTGCTCGGTCCACATACTTTTGTTCTATTTGATCAATGTTATTAAAATGTCGCTGGTTTGCGGGATTACCTGCCGTATGACTATCGCATAAATCGTCCAACGTAATAGGGTATCCATGAATTTCACTTTGTATTAAGAGACAATATCGGGGGCTTTATGTGCCTTTTTTGTTGACTTTGTCTTCCAGCAGGAGTACGAGATTCACAACGGCCGCAAAAGTCAAAGGCGGCCATCAGCACGAGATTTTCGTGCGCTATTATTACATTGTCTGATTCTGAGATATATAGGTAGATAAAAATCTATGAATGGATGAAAATAAAGTAGAGCAGAATTTTCTTTATTTACACAAGGAATTAAACAAAGAAAATCAAACAATTGAACATAATCATAATTGAACCGAACTGCGATCCCCAACCCGCATGCCCAGCGTGGGGATTATGGGCATTACCCCCTATGATAGCACAATGTGGCGCTCTTTACGGGAGGGCTATGTCCAGCAACTAGTATATCCTGACGACGAACATAATGATCTTATTTTCTAACATTTCCTGATAAAATATGGCGGCTGAGCGTTACTTAGTTCCACACTGTTTTCGATAGAGTTGGATCAATTGCAACTGACAGGCTACTGATTGCCTCTATCAGACTCGATAAGAAGCTCTCTCAGCGTCCTATGAAGTTAAACACAACATAAGCAGAATTACAGCACCTAGTGTTGCGCAAAGCGTCACACGAGAACGCAATAACGTATGCCGAGCGCCCGCGCCCGTAATCACGGCTATCCATTCTGTTAAAACCACCCGGGGTTAAATTAGTTAAGTAGACGCTTCCGTTAATCGTCGGTTAGCGGTCGGTTAGACCGGTGCCGGTCGCCCGCTCTAAATGGATTAATTTATACTTATGAACGAGGACGTTTTCGGTGTCACGCGAGGATGGGGTGATTGTGTTGTGATTGCTTGCGCTTCCTATGAGGGCATCCTTTATTAAACTATTCAGCCTCGGCCCGATCCGTGTTAGTTAACGTTCAAACTGTTCACGATGCGTTTCTTTGCCACTGGCTTACGTAAGCTGCTGGCTCGGTTTATAGCAGGGCGTCTATTCTCGTTATTTATCTGTGTATAGGAGTGCTTCTGCAGCGTCCGAGTCACTGGGAGGGTGTGCATATTATGTGATATATATGCACGGCATTGTAGGTGTAGCATGTAGGTTCCTACGTCACAGGTAGCGACCCCGCCGGGATGTCCACATAGAGCGCGGCACCTGAGCCGCACAGGGCGCATCGCTCACTGCAATCTGTACATTATTTCTCCATTGTTCGCGTAACGAGCCCCCTCCCACGCCGCCGCCCGCACTCCCGGCCTCCAGTTCCCACACCCCCCCGCCCAGGGCGGCGGGACCTCGCTAGCGCCTTTCTTTTATCATTCCTCTCTTTATTTCCGAATGCAAATAATCCTCCACACGTGTGAGAACCGAAACCATTGTTCTCGCCTCCCACCCCCCACTGGGGACCTTGGTGACGCAATCTTTTTCTTCAGCACTTAGGTAAATGTAAGTACTCGCACACACGCTCTTCGAGTCGTAAGTGTCGGGCCCCATCATAGTTTGTGCCCGCGAGTCAGTAGTTTTATCGGCGAGGACTTTACATTTTGTAAATGAAGCCAATGTAAAACTTATCGTCCCTCGCACAGACGACATATTTTGCCGCATTTCAATATCGCTCGAGACGCAATTTCAGGGATGTTATGGCTGTTTATATTGGTGTCGTTGGTATCGAGAAACCATTTAAGTTTATTAACTAGTCTTCTCTTTTGATGGTTTGGGCGCGTTACAAGTTTGTGGCAGTAATTAAGACAGGTGAGGAGTTGCGGAGCTGGGTTGAGGAAGTGCGGCGCGGAGGAGGGTGTAGGGCGGCGACACAGCGGCCTCATCGCCGCGCTGGAGGACAAACAGCTCGTTAGGCCCGCGCCGCCCGGCGGAAGGGTGGAGCACTGCGATTCCCAAGAAAAACGCTAAGTGGGAAATCAATACGTATTAGGCGCGATATCGGATCGGCGGCCCGTCATACAATGATGGATGAACGCACCCGAACTTTCCGCCCCGAAAATCTAATAATGACAATATACAAATTGACGTCCGCGACGCTTTCCGATACGCGATAGCTTCTTGTCGCCACTCACATTACGTAAACAAACACAAAAAACGGATCGGCCTCTCTCAATTTTAGTAATAGAAATCTCAATTACGATTATGTTTTTGGGTTCGGCTCATCTATCATGACTCGGCCGAGGTAGGCGTCGGCTTTGCTCCAGCTCCCGTGTGAGTCAATCGTCGCGTCTCGAATAATGGCGTCGCCTTCGCATCGTCTCTCACAAAGAGTGCGATATTGGAGTGGATCGACAGGCGGGAGTCACTCGCGCTTCTACATATTGAAAGCCATTCGGAATTCGCAAATAAATACATGCACGGCCCCGCGCCGCCACCTCTGCCGCGCCACACCACCTATCGCATCAGTGACGCGTCTAATAAAATTGAAATCGCATTTACTGACTCTGAGGTCAGGTCTCTTTGATATTAGAGACCCAGTGCTCTGCACTGGTCCATTGTTCAAAATAAACTTGACCTCTCCAACCAGCTTGGACAACGCAGGTCTGACCATATCAAACACCTTCCAAATTTTCATATTTGCAAATTTTCCTTGGCTCTACCTCTTGCAGCGATGCGATGATAGGTTGTAAATTGCCGCCCCGGGAGCGGTGCAACACTAGATAACATACAAAAGCCATTAGCGACGCACCCATCCCATGCGGCGACGCTCTCTGCTGTCTCCTGTATTTACAGGCAGCGTAAATTTGCACTTAGATATATTATTACATGTGTCGCTCACACCCCGATCACCACCTAAAAGGTTTACATCGCTTAACCATCCTTCTAACTAATACATAAGCTATGGGTTGGCTCTATATCCCGTTTATTTTGATTGATAACTCTACGATAACTCGCTGTACCTAAGCACTTACTGCTGCATGCGTGCTCTGCTGCTAGTTTTTCTTTTAATTCCTTGGAGCAGTCCAAATGCTTTTAAGCGCTTCTCGAGTGAAATTGCTTCTCGTGCTGTTATACTGTATAGTCTTACATGAGATTAAACCCCGGGGTGGTCGGCGGCAGGCGGCAAGCCGGGGTGGGAGGTGTATTTATGTCACCTCTGGGACGCTCGCGCTCGCCCCTCCCCAATTATACCGCAGTAAAAGTCATAAAAAGACACCCGAAGTTTTTACACGGACCTAGAAGAGGCTCACGCGAAATTAAGAGGGGCGCCGAAATGTGAGATGAGCATGAATTTTTTATAAGCCCAGATGATGGTGGCCCGTTTATGATGTCTTATGGTGGATAATGCCCGCGGAGCACGCGTGGCCTGTGGCTCGGCTGAATCATTGATGACATGGCTTTATTGCTGCCACAGCCTGCATGATATAATTAATTACTTAGGTACCGTCCTGGCAGAAAGTAATGAGTTTCTTTTATGGCCCTCCGGAGTGACTCCTTTGAGTGTTCTCGTATAGAGCTCGTCCGACTCGAGGTACGCCGCCTGCCAAGAGATGACTCCGAAACATTTTTAATTAAACAAGATTTAATTACTTCGTATCTGTACGGACGTCACTCGTGTGAGCCAAGCAGCCAGCGCCCGGGGCCTCGGACCTTTATTTTATTTTTTCAATTACTATTCAGCTAATTGGGTTTCCTACCGAAATTGTTCCTACTTTCTTTCTATTATATCTTTAGTAGACACTTCCTCGTGTATAATCGAAACTCTATTTGGCGGTCAATTTTTTTTGTGATCTCTCAGTGAAACTGTCATAGTTAAAGTGTCACATACTTAACCGTTCAATACGTCGTGTCAGTTAGTAGATATTGTCTTTAGTAGATAACGTCTAACGTTTTAGTTAGTCGATGTATCATGCAGGTCAGATCCCAGTACCTCTCAAGAAGGAAAAATGTCCCTCTTGCTTACGGCTATCTGATACCACATCGGCGTGGGAAAACGGCAAGATATGTATCGCTCTACTCACCGATTTCATTACCTTCTGTAACTCCGGCTACCAGACGTGACGCTCAGCCGACGAATATTTCAATAAGCACTAAACTGCGTCGCGTTTTCATATCGCAAAGATTGTTCGTTATTCCTCTGTGATATTAAAAACGACGTATCGTTTTTATGTGTATCGTGTATACTCAACTCATTGCTTTTTCAATAGACTCAGTGTAAGTAAAAGTTTCTTTTAAACCCCTTTTACGTCCACGAAGGCCGTTCGCACCGTCGTCGCAAACGAGGTGCGAGCTCAACGCACAAACGCTTTTCGTTTTTGTTTACGCCCGCATGAAACAATACTTACTTTCTCACGTTTAATTTCTTTCAGGTCACCATTGATTCTTTTACGATTGTGTTTATTGAGGTTACTTGAAATGCGACTGCGCTATAGAAACCTACATTGTGGATACGTGTATTTTCGAATGACCAAATCGTCAATATTACCTCTTTTTTCCGTAATCGATACGGCATAAACGCGTATTCCGACGCTCGCATATTCCCGCCGATGCTCGCATTAACGTTTTTCTCAGCTATAATAAAGTGTAGTGCATCCACGGCATAATGTGTCCGATGCACCCGCTCCCCATGAGATAAAGAGTCCGTCTGAATACACACTTCCATGTATAATTCATGCTGTGAAAACACTTATATTAACGCGCTGACTGTCGCTTCACCATGTTTGTTTCGATACTTTATGGGATAGGCAGTTAATACTGACTTTTGCCTTTTGCGCTATTCATATTAAGATAATTAGGTCCCTAGTTATCCGATAATGACTTTAGTAAAAAGCTGTTCCAAAACAGCGTGTGCGAGAAAGGGCACGGTGCGTGTGCCAGCAAAAGGATCATGAAGGCGCAATGAAACATAGGTGTCACGGGTGAACCCTTGTTGCGATTGCGAGTTGCGACGTATTCCACATAACCCTGCGGTGCGTACGTGCGTGCCTAGCCGGCCTCCGGGCCGCTGCTAACATGATTATGACAGTACTACGTGCCAACCCATCTCCGGGACATCCGGGATTCCTCGCACAAATATTCATTAATCTTTCACGGCCCGACGTCCGCTGCGATGGAGATTTAATCAGATTAAGGATCATCTCCTTTTTTTCTGCGGGGAAAGTCTTGCCTTTTGTGGCTATTCCGCCGTCTGTCGCACTTTTGTGCTGAATTTATGACGGGCAACGTTTGCTATAAATGCGAGTCCGGTTGACAGGAGAGAAACTGCTTTTCATATTATTATCGCCGTATATTATTTGGGACGGCCTCAGAAAACTACGTGTGTGTATGTAAAACTAAAGCTAGCTTTCTTCTCGTGTATGTAGAGTTAAGTGAATGCTCGGTATGTTCGTAGGCAGACTGGACGTCGTCACCGACGCGTCATGACGAGGTGCGGGCGCCGACACAGCTCGCCGCGCAGTCTGTGGTGGCGCGCACGACCTCGGTCCCCGTCTCACCACGCATACGAAACTCGTTTATTAGACGACCACGTTGTCTGGCTGGCGTGCTTTAAATCAACAGATGCCCAGTTTTAACTGATCTATTTAAAATACGTTTATGTAGAGATTATGTTTCTGGCACGTGATTGCTGCTTTTGATAGCATGACGTTCAGAGGATACCTTTTGAAATTGTCAGCTAAAAGTAAGAAATGCATGAGATTAAGATTGAAAATAATATAAAATTCAAGAAGCTTCGAATAAAAGTTAACACTTAAACGGTCGTGCGGCGAGGAGTCCGTTTGATTCGTAGATAGGGCACGGAATGGACGGCCAAATAAAAAGTAGAATTAAGCGCGGCGGAACGCGCGTAAAATTATTTTACCATTGTATGCAAATCAACCCGGCCCGTGATTATTTTATTTCTTAGGAGATCCGAGTATAAATCTCAGATTAAAAAATAAGCCCGTTTACCTGACGAATCCACGTTGATAGGTGTTTTAATAGGAATTTATACAATACCAACTTTGAATTTGAAATTGCCTTTGAAGAGACGAAAGCTCCATCGTGAAACAAAAAACATCGGAAAAATATGAAAGAACCGGTAGAGTCAGTAAAGAAAATCAATAACAAAGACCTCAGTGGCATAAGAAATGTATGAATGAGTAAATAAATACAACGAAAGTTGACGTCAACGAGCCTTGTGGACGTTTACACTCGACAAAAAGGCTTTACGTGCCGTCCGAATGTGGAAATATTTGTGCGCATTTTTGAAGAATTTCTACACCTGACAGCCGCCACGGACCGAGAGCTGTCCGACGAGTGACCGATATTCCCTTTTTTCCACCCACGTACCATCTTGGGGTGTTCGGATTTTGAAGTGTAAATGTAGTTGTCATTTGTCAGTGATTACGAGGTTCCCTCAGCGATAGTTTCAGGAATAAGTTTTTGATCTTAAGGAGTTTCTTCTACTTAATTGTAATTACGTCTGAAATCATTATAATCGGAACAAATTGTCATTCGAAAATACCATCGTGGAATACCTGGGATGCGAGTCTGCGCGGCGGCCATCTTGGGTATAAAGGCATAACTCATTTATTAAGCGGAGACGCAGAGGGCTCTGCGGCGCGCGTCTAATGAAAGTTGGCGCTGCAAAAAAGCAGCTTCGCCAGGAATGTGTCGCCCGCGCGTTCTTAGACGTGTACAGACGATAAAAAAACCACCGCCGAGGGCAGAGGGGATGTGGGAGGCGCGACAGGTCTTCCAGGCCAAGCCCCTCGCGATACGAATTCAATCAACAGCCCCGATATTCGATTGAGACGGTTGAATTTTGACAAACGCGGTGGTTCCGCATATAGAATTTCAAATATCATCACCATACCTACTCCAAGTTATATTTCATATTCAAATGCTTTTTGTAATCTCCTGAATTCTTGGGAATCATATCGGTGGAAGTTTTTGTGATCGATTGCAAAACACTTATTTGGAATAGTGCGCTAGGATTTACTTGCAAGAGATTAAAAACGCTGAGAAGATGTGAGTCTTCAAACGCTAAGAGGGAGTTAATTTGCCAACGAAGCTTTTGCGAGTGGCGTCGTCATTCTAAAGCAGCTGCTTTTTGTCGCCACTGGCTGTTAATATTGGCGGACAATGGATGGAACGATCGGGGATCGCGACCGAACAATCGACACGCCAGCCCACGCCGTCTTAATTGCTCTTTTTATTGACGCTGAATTATTTAAATTTCCACCCGGCGAAAAGAAAGAAACAGAAAGCATTTTGAGAATTTTCGAAATGGAAACAGCTTTATTCCTTTAGATTCTGTATTTATTGATTTAAGACGTGTTAATGAAACAGAATAAAATGCATTCCTGTTTGTGATGAGACCACCAATTAATTGAAAGTAGGTACGCAGGGATCACGTTACCAAAATGACTTGTAGTAAAGTTAACCTGGTGTTATTTAAGTATTGCCGCTTGGGTGGTAAACTGGTCACCGGCAGTGCCCTGCGATATTGTCTTCCAGCACCACGGCTGATTTAACGATCGAATCCACCCAGTTGGTGCGACGGATTAAAGAGAAACCAGTTTAAATACACTCGTAAATCTTCTGAACGCGTGCCCTCCAACGAACGTTTAGTCTGTCTGATACATCATAAAGGTGCATCATAATGTTACAGCAAGTGAAAAGAGGCCCTTCACTTGCTGTAACATTTGGCACGATGCTGAACAAACCTGTGTGGTCTTTCAAAATGTTAGAAGTATCCGAATGAAATATACCTACTCTATTCAGTGTGTTCAAATGAGCCCTAGACAATAAACGTCTGGACTCTATAAATGTTAATAGACTAACGTTCCAAAGGTCTTAACCCCGATTTTATTACGGCGCAAACGTTCAGAATAATGTTTGATTAAAATTAAGCGTAGGCGGTGCATTCCCATGAACTGGCTATGCGGAAGTAATAGTGCAAATGAATCCAAGCGGTATTACGGCGGGAGATCACGTCGGCACATAAATCGCAACCCCAGATAGAACAATTAAAAGACGAGTTTAAAACAATTACGCAATTGATGCCTCGGAGCTGTTCGTGATGCCATAGAGCTACGGACGAACCTTCAGCCTCTTTAAATTAAACTTAGGTAGATACTTCGACGACGAAGTAAAAGAAAACAAAGACAGTCTAATAAAAGCTGCTGAATTTTTACCCATTAATTTATAAAAAACCCTTTTTGATGAGTACAAATCCAAATTTAGAATCAGATATTTTCAGGCTGAGCCGTGTCTGTTTTTTCCGTGTTCCCTGATTCATATCGCCGATAAATCTACCTGTTAAGACACATACTAACACAGAGAGCGTGGAACGTCTATGGTAGCTTTGTCGAGTGTTAACCAAAATCAATTGTTTCGCAACAATAAGTCATGAGAGGTTTTAATTGAGACTATTGCGGTTCCAATATCTTTGCTCTTGGCGTTCGTTTGATTTATTAATCACCTTCTAGCCTGAGTAGGTATTAGCATTTTAACGAAGTACAAGCTGCACCCTGCTAACATTAAAGGATCTAAATAAGCAGCTATATAGCTGTATTGTTATTGTACTTTATTGCACACAAACATTTCACAGCATGAAAAATGATATGTACAAAGGCGAGCTAATCTCTGTAAAAGATGTCTTTCAGCAAACCTTAGAAAATAGGAAAAGCAGTAAAAGACGGGTCTTTTGTGCACAAAATAAACTACAAAAGTCCTAAATTACAACCTATTTTCACAAAACAAAGAATGAACTACACAATAAAATACATAGATATAAATAAATAATATACAACTCATTGTTACGATAGAGATTGATAATGCTCTTTCAACCGCTTTCTTTTTGAAGATATCGGTGGTGGAACTGGCGCATATGGAGCTGTACTTAAGGCAATACCAAAATGTGCCCGCCCACCCCTAAGGACTATTTATTCGCGATTTTTGTCAAAGGGATAGTAGAGATTTTGGTTTTCTAAGGTATTCTTAAATTATAAATAAAATATTACATTTTAAGAAAACACACGCTGAAGCCTTTTTACAGTCATCTGCCAAATTGACAAACAGTTGCACTTTTAGGTAAGTCCAATATTTATCTCTAGTAGTCCGGTAAGCCAAGTTATGAAGAAAGTACATGTTACAGTCCGATAAACGAGCGAGGTCAAAGATTCACAATTATATTCACAATAATAACGCTGCAGGTTCGATTCCCAGTGCGGGCATGCGGGCGGGCAAGTTACTAAAGTTTCCGGTGATGCTAGTTCCACATGTAGTCATTCGGGAGTTGTGAAGTAAATAGAAGAGACTCCACATTTCCAGCGACATCCGTCAGTCCATCCAGACGATCTGCATCTCGGGGATGATCCCATTTTAATGGAACGGCCGGCAAACAAGCTCCGGAGCCGCTTACCGGCAAATCCCGCGGGATCCAATGCGCCACTTAGCCTGCTACACAACGAAAATGTCTTACCGCTGCCTCTCGCAGGGTCTGTGCTATGTTCCTACTTGCTTTTGCTAAAACTTCATATAGCTTTTAAAGAAAAGTGTAAAACGTTACTTCGAGACATACACAGAGTTCTTAAAAGGAATATAAAAATAAATAGTTTATTGAAATCTCGTATCTGTCTCTCATTAGCATGTGGGCAGGAATCACGAAGATTGATTTACGATGGCACTTGCCTGAATCACCACTAAAGGATTCGAATTATATTGCTCACATGTCAGGACAAATTGTACGACATTGCCTTTCAACGACAGCCATTCAGCCTCTGCTAGACGCGAGTGGAAGTCACAAAACGCTAGCCGATGTGGCAACATTAAATGGCACTCCGAGGCATTTATTTCACACATTTAAATGGGAATTAACTTGGCATTGTGCTTCGCGAGAGCGCTGGAGGTTATTATTTCGCTTCGTATTGACAATAATGTTCGCCGGATGGTTTTGATTCATTAGCTCGGGCGAACGACCGCCACATAAAGGCGCCTTGCATCCCTTGATGCATCTTCGCCGACCTCCGCGCTAACGAGTCAACGCAGGTTAATGATCGTATTGAAAACTCTGTGACTGGCGAAATATTACCAAGAGAAACGCGTATGGTGCATAGCACCGAGGACTAATATGTCCTTCACAGTAACACTTGCACGTCATGTCACTCTGTGAAGATGCCTTCTCTTGTCATCGTCGTCATCATCATCTGCCATTTTACGCCCACAGCAGCAGCACTCAGCTGCAGCTTGGTTTTCCAAGCTTCCCGGTCTTGTGCTGTCCGCATCCGGCGACTCCCCGCCACCCTAAACTTCTCTAGAAAAACTAAAGTGCTGATACAGAAATGGTGAAATGGTGACTACGATCGTAGAAGATTTGTTTGTGAAAACACAAAAATTTAGTCGAGAAGACACTGTTCCAAACGAATATGTTGTCACGTTACATTTAAACCTGTAAAAACACACTTTCCAGTGCTTATGCACTGGAAAGTGTGTGTAGTTGCCAACATATTATGATTTTGCGTGGAGAAGCCAACTTATCTTTCGGGTTTTTGATCTGAGCAAATGTTTTTGCAATCTCTACACAAGGCAAATGGAATAGCTTACACCCTTTTATTTATGTAGCCTATAAACATTTCACTGCAGGGCATAGGGCTTCTTTCCAGGGAGGGTATAGGTTTAATCACACGCGTGCCCACCGCGGATTGACGATTTCAAGCGCAGGCAGGCATGTACTGAATGACTGTATGACTTCGTTATAAGCTATGTACATTAGTGAAGTTAACATAACATTTACATACAAGCACATACATTGCTTCTGGCAATAGGATACCCTGTGTCGTGGGAGCCAGAAACAACGACATCACAAACACGTAAACATCCAAGACCTAGGCTTTTTTTGTCCCCAGCCGGAATTCGAACCCGAGACCTCTTGCATGGTAGGCAGACGCGCTACCGCTATGTCACAGAGATCGTCGAGTCGGGTTATAGTTGCAATACCACTCGCTAACGGTGAAGGAAAGGAAACCTGAGTGTCTGAGGTGTTCACATACCTCAGCATAAACCTATTAACCCACAAAAGTTACACCTTGTATTAAATTAAGAGCCGTCGATTCAGCCCACAGTCAGGTGTTATTCCATAATCCCCATACAAAGCACCTAACCAACCTTGTAAGTATTGTCATAAATAGCCTTAAATGATAATACCAGAACTAAGAGCGTGTAATTAATCAGTAACCTTGAAAATTGTTTACGCCGCACAAGCCAATAATGGCAAGATAATATTTTGTCGCATTACCATATATGTTTAACGGCGAACGCTTAATGCAAATTCTTAATTTTCAGCGGAACTTAAATATTATCCGCAATTATATTTTTTATGTCCCCGTGCTGATGAGATGTTAGACCATCATATGAATTTATTTCACTACCGTCCAAGCAATGTTCCCGACAGGTAGATTTTTCAAACAAGGAAATTGGTATTCATGGAAATACTAACTTCACAGGGGCACAAATTGAATAACAAATATACATTGAATTTCATAAATAAGCGAGTTCTTATCTAGACGAGTCTGTATTTAATTCTCGGAAACAACAAGTTTGTAATAGGTGTTTTGATGAGTACCTGGGCACGTCTGGGCTTTTCACGCTGCCCTAATGTTGACTTTTGAAGGTAATTACCTACCTACATGTTAACTTATCTACAGGTTGTCACACTTAGCAATAGGTTTTAGTACTAACAAATTGAGACTATATAATTGTTTCTCATGTACGAGAGATATCTTTGTAACTTCCTTTTTTATGTACAAAATAGTGTTCTCTATCTAAACGTAATTATAAAGTAACACTTACACAAAATATTGAACTCCAATACTCTGTTTACTTTACGACTACTTTTGATAGTACTATTTCTCCAAATTAAGTAATTGGCAAAAAAGATAATATTGATTGTTACACGACATTGTTTCATTTATATCATAATCATAGTAATCCTATGATTGCTAGGTAAACGAGTACCTAATCATTTTAAAGAGGTAGCCTTCTTTAAAATAATTTGGTACTAAGAATAAAAAGGTTTAAAAATTGAGACAAGAGAGAAATCTTACTTGTAAATTTAAAATTAGATAGTTAAAATATTGATTATAATTTTTTTTTCAATAGGAAGCGCTCACTATTTTAGAAGAAAGAAAAAAAAGGAAAGAAATTAACACATCACAGGAAAGAAAAGCATAGGTACCACTCATAGTTACAAGGAAAAAAAATCAATTCACATAATACAAGATAGGACAGGCCAAAGTAAGAGCGTACATGATGTGGTGTGTCAACGTTGCAACAAAGAGCATCTGACTCAGCGTTGTGCTGAGGGGATGTGCCCTCAGCGCTGGTTTTCAGTCATTTTAGCCTTTTAGCTGATTGTTATATGCAGTTGAACATTGTGACATGATCCTGAATGTTTTTCCTGTTCAAAACTTACGTAGATTCTAAACTTATCCATTAAACATTCACTTGAATGCGAAGATATTATACTTTCCGAGGACATATTGAAATTGGAACACTCTGGCTCTTTCCAAACGTCACGTTTTTAAAAGAATCATTTGTTATTTCAGTTTTTTTTATTACTTACCTTACCTAAATTATTTTTGGGTCTTCTAACCAGAACAACATCATCGCTGTTTGTAGACGATTTACACAGAAGATACTTCCCTACTATAATATATAAGTAGGTACTACCAAAGCTACTAAAGCTTTTATAGAATTAGCCGTTTTTGATAACTTTACTACGAACTACAACAAGCCTATACCGTCTAAAAAACAATGTCCCAGGCACTGTAGCGACCCAGTGGTCCCTTCACCCATCTAGTGTTAGTGAAGTCGCCACTGTACGCTTTATAAATCATAGATGCAAAGGTCAATGTTACTACGATCTAATTATATTTCATTCAATTAAGTACAATGCAAAATCGATTTTATACATATACCTACTCTCCAAGCTAAAGTCTAGTGTTTTTTTTTAAAGAATCTTTAGAAAACACCCTAGACTTTATTTTAAACAGACAATACACCTACCTACGCTATGAATTTCTAAGACTTCTGAATTGTCAATCTATGCCTAGTTGCCTACACAAATACGTATTTTTATGCAAATAAAACTCAGTTATTCGCTTTTATTTAAATAATCAACACAAACTATTGAGTGTCTTCATCCTTTCCATTCGAAAAGTGTCGCTTTTTTCTTCTGTAAGTGTAAGCAAAATAGCTCTTTCCCGAAAGGAATCTAGAATTAAAGTAGCGCCCTCGCCGTAAAAATACTATTTTGCTCCCTTGTCATACCTGTACAATCTAATATTATTCTGTTCCAAACACTACAGTTTACCGTGGATAGTATTGTGTTGATCTGAAGGCTTTATATTGACGCACCAATCAGCGGCAGCAGCATTCAGAATATCCACAATTTGTATTCAGTCCGGAGAATATCTCGACTCGCTCCTTGTAGTTCCTATGCAGGTCATTTTAAATGTAAAAACTGTGCATTGCATAATCACCAACACGATTCGCTAACAGTATTCAGCAGTATTTTCAATAAATATTTATCCTGGGATCAATTTTATAATGCTCTACATTGACGCCCTTTTGTTCTGTATGCACCATTTTTAAGGATTCAAGTGAGTACCTGTACGACCATGATAAGTGTCATAAAATTATACTTTTAGCGTTGCGTATCCGAAGGGTGCTAATGGACCCTATTACTAAGCCGATCCTGTTGTTCCGTCTGTCCGTTCGTCAATTGTTTTGTTACTTCTGTTGTGTCTAATGTTATGTTTACTAATACGAGTATGTTTTAAGTTTGTTCTGTTACTATGGCGTGTGCACTATTTCTCTAATAAATGTTTTTCTTCTTCTTTTATTTCTTCAGTATCATTTGCAAATTCTGATATCCTAACTGATAATTAAAAGATATGGATATTTCTACACAAACACCTCTCTTAAAGTTTTTTCGATTTGGTTCTATCATAAAAACGGGAATACGTAGGTATAAGCGTCATTGTTGTGCGTTGTAGTATAAGTATAGCAACAAATATCCGAGTGAAAGAAAACACATATTTAGTTAATATATTGTGAAGTTTCGAGGCCGACATGTATTTGCCTTTTAGGGTTCCGTAGCCGACAATGAACCCTTATAGTTTCGCCAGGTCCGTCCGTCTGTCTGTCTGGCCGTCGGTCTGTTCGCGATCTTGCTCATTAGTACGCGAAACCTGAAATTTGGCATAGATATGCAATTTTAAAAACCTAGGCTCAAAATTCCACCCATGTGATTAAAATTACTTCAGCCAGATGTCGCTGCCTGTACGTAATATTATTATTAATAATAAGAGAGTATTGTAAAGAGGTTCGAAATTTCACTGATGCCGGTGAGTCGCCCATTAGCTCTGTTGGAAAAGCGCTGGCACGGATAGCCAGAGGTCACGGGTTCGAATCCCAGCATGGGTGGAAATTTTAGCCTCTAAATAGGTTTTTAAAATTGTCCTTAGTACGAGTTAGTGCATTAAAAAGAATATAATAGATATACAAATGAATCACTCTGACAAAACAGCAGAATAATAAAATTCAAGTAATTTTTTTCTCACCTACGATCTACGACCATTCCAACAATACATTGGATTGATCGTAAAAACATTGTGTGTGAAAAAGATTTTTGTTTTCATTAGGGTTCCGTTTGCAAAATATTAAGGTTTAAAGCACAAATTTCCGCGTAGAGCTTCATTGTCTAAGTTGGCTTTACAAGTTGAAGATTCGACTAACTTATAAAATGAAATTTTCACACAAAATCCACTGAAAATTACGTTGATGAAGTTGTTAGTTCTGTAAAGCAGATTAACCTCTCTCTTTCTACGGAACCTTACGCTGCGTGGCCCGACCGGCACTTGGCCGAATTTACTATGATACGCCAGTGCATCGCCAGTTAAACGGCACGGATCTTTCTCTTGGTCGATCCTTTTCTAAAGATCTACAGCGTGATTTTGAAATTATCATCAATATTTTGAGACAATGTCCTTTTATTGCGATAAATGATTTAGCAATAATTGTTAATGTTTGTAAATGCTCGTGATTTCCGTTCTTTAGTTCAAAACTGTAAATTCAAAGTGGTAGGAAGTGGGAGTTGTAGTGTAGCGATGAAAAATGTTTTTGTAGTGTAGCGATGAAAAATGTTTTCTTTGGTGTTTAAAAGACTCTGACTTCGAAAAAAACAGTTGAGTTGGCCGATGCCGCCCATATGACGCTTGAACTATTTTTTTATTCATTATATCTTTTCGTTTTGTTTTTTGCTGTTATGCTCGAGTAAAGTATATTTTTTATATTATTACGCGCTCTTTTTTTTTTTTAAACCAGCGCTATTCAAAGTCTCCGTAGTGGGCATCAAGTGCAATACGTACTTGGCAACTTTAAACAATGTTTGCTTAACAAAGCATTACTTGTTACCTACTAGGTACTTAGCAAGAATAAAGTTGGAGCATGGCTTATCATCTCCTGCGCCTTGATTATGTAACTTTTCGCGAATACATCTGAATGCGAAAACGGAATGTTTACTTAGCTGTGCCGTTTAGATTTGAGGCGTAATATGTATCACTCAGTGGACACCGCATTTCAGTGGATATCTGATACGTGACAATGATATTGAGCCAAAAAATTAAACGATAAAGTCCAGTAGATATTCCGTCTTTGTACACAGGATGTATACATGAACAGTTACATAATCGCGGCGCCGATTCGCCATGTTTGTACAACGCGTCATATTTTGATCATGAATTTCCCCAACAGTTTTGTTTCAATTCCCCTCGGATGAAGCTTTTACATTCAATTTATAATACATCAATGTCCGCTGTGCTACACATCATGATGTTCTGACAACATCGTCAATTATCTGATCGCTGAGCTCCACATCTCATAAAACTTTAATACACGCCGGCGAGCTGGCGGACGCCTCGATGCAGCGTGACGATTGTTTCGACTACCGGTTTTAGATAATTATCTTTTTTATCACCCACCCGTCTTGCTTCGATTTTAATATAAAGACAGATCGGGCATTAATTAAGTCGGGCTGATGAGTTCGCAGCGGCGACGGGAGCGGCCGCGGCGTCCCGCTCGCTCGCCGCGTCATTACGACTACATGTAGAGGCGAGAAGTTTTTTTAATTCGTCATTATTCTGAGGCGTAAAGAAATGTTAATTCGAGGCAGCGTGAAATTAACAGCGGCCGCATTGCCCTTTGTAGGGCCGCGGCGGCTGACTTAAACACACAACGGGTGACGAGGTACGCGCTCCTTTCATAGTCCACTCTCTTATTTGCACTCGAGTAACTCTTTTTGTAAACTTTTCATTAAGAACGGGAGCCGAAGCCATTAAACAACAATTTGATGTTCATAATAATGCTCGAGAAGTAGATCCGATGATTGCACAATGGAAATTAATGGAAACATTAGTCGACCAAATTGAATTTGCTCGCGTAATACAAAGCGAAATTATTTTTTTCCTCTGGCTAATTAGATTTTTAATCAACTTTTGTTCTTGCTTCTGTGCAGTGGTACCAAGTGGATTCTAACCAGCTGTCCCCGGAGCTAAAGAGCAAGTTTGTGCAACTCGTTCCTGACGAGGAGACGAAGGAGTTCCTCTCCGCTTCCATCGAGAAGTCCTCCTGGGTGTGGATGCAGATCTGGTACCTGCTCGCCAAAGCCGTCCTCAAGCACTTCTGGTCCATTACCGACATAAATGGGTGAGTCACTTTACACATCGCATTTCCCTCCATGCCTAACAGGAAAACATCGACGATTTGAGACAACGCTCTCTTCGAGTCGTTGACACGTGCGTTTAAAGAACATGAAGCAATCCTCTTGTGATAATGATAAACGACATCGAATTTTATGAAATTACTGCGTATGTAGAGTCATGCTTCCGAATTATCTTTCGTGAGCGCGAGCGAGGGGCACTTTGGTTAAATGAGCGCGTGGCTATTTATTTTAATGTAGCATCAAACCTTTTTAATTTAAAAGTAATGAATCACTTCTTTGAAAAGCAATGAATTGCCATTTGAATCACGACAATTGGGCATTATTAAGCGAGAGTGCTCAGATTTGTCCAATTACGCCAATTACAATCTCCCGTCTGCTCATCGTAAGTAGGTATATGTACGTGAATGTATTATTTCCTGGTATATTGTGTCTCTGCTCCGCTCACAAATTAACTAATTGGAATATGCACTAGAGTTGAATTTGATATCGATACTTTTCCAATCGAATTGAAATGTTTAAGGCATGCGAATAAGTATCGAGCTTTAATTCGGTGCGGCTGCTCTAGAGGGCCAGGAAGCTGGAAAACGCTGCAACCTCCGTTGATAATCATAAAACGTGTAATCTGATCTGTAATCCGCCTCATGTTTGCGCATGTGCGATTGTGCTGCCGCAGTAGAGGACTGAAATATGACTGACATAAACCGCTAACATCGAGAGCCGCATAAATCTATTAGCAAAGCGGAGATTTTATTACAATGCCCAGTAGCTAATAGCTATTCGGAAATAGCGAACAAAGTTAGAATAGCAATCCGTCTCATGTCGCTGTAAAACCGCTTACACATCTTGGCTGTTTTATTAATATAATATATAATAATTCAATTCGTGAAACGAATGCACGTAAAATTGATGAAAACGCGAATATCTTGTTGGAGTCTTTTAATCTGTATTTTTCTTGTTTTACAATGACATTGTCCCATTTTTAAAAAGTAGACAATAATATAAAACGCTATGAAAAAGTAAAATACTTAAAAAAGGTTGATTGGGCGGTCGGCAACAATTCGTTTAATGACAACTAAAGGCCCAATTTTCTTACAGTATTACAATAAATTAATTTTGAAAATTACTTTAGTTTAAGTTAAATTTGACAAAGTTTGCTAATTATTAAAATAGGTTGTAAGTTATAGCTCAATTAAAATAAAACTATTGAGCTACCAAGAGGGATTTTGAGTTCGACTGTTGGCGATATCGACGGATCGGCGGTGACAGCACTAGCCGCGTCCGGGGGCCAATCTGTGAACGCGCTCTGAAAGCGATCGCCGGGTGTCTATAGCCCGAGTGCGCTAATAAATAATTTAAATAAATTGACGGACGAGATTTACTCATTGGCCGTTTCCGTCTCTCAATTACGCTTTATTTATCACTTGCTACTGTTGTGCGCGGGCAAAGAGTGCGCCGACATCTCTGTCCTATCCATTTGATTTGTCCTTATGGTTCACTATTATTCTATTAGTATTATCTTGTAACGTTAAACGAGATGAGGACGCTCGGTTGTGTACATGTGTGTGACCAGAGGGTCTGTAGTCTGAGACGACGAGACTTATGCGCTCAATATAAATGTCTGTCTGTCTGTCTGTCTGTCTGTCTGTCTGTCTGTCTGTCTGTCTGTCTGTCTGTCTGTCTGTCTGTCTGTCTGTCTGTCTGTCTGTCTGTCTGTCTGTCTGTCTGTCTGTCTGTCTGTCTGTCTGTCTGTCTGTCTGTCTGTCTGTCTGTCTGTCTGTCTGTCTGTCTGTCTGTCTGTCTGTCTGTCTGTCTGTCTGTCTGTCTGTCTGTCTGTCTGTCTGTCTGTCTGTCTGTCTGTCTGTCTGTCTGTCTGTCTGTCTGTCTGTCTGTCTGTCTGTCTGTCTGTCTGTCTGTCTGTCTGTCTGTCTGTCTGTCTGTCTGTCTGTCTGTCTGTCTGTCTGTCTGTCTGTCTGTCTGTCTGTCTGTCTGTCTGTCTGTCTGTCTGTCTGTCTGTCTGTCTGTCTGTCTGTCTGTCTGTCTGTCTGTCTGTCTGTCTGTCTGTCTGTCTGTCTGTCTGTCTGTCTGTCTGTCTGTCTGTCTGTCTGTCTGTCTGTCTGTCTGTCTGTCTGTCTGTCTGTCTGTCTGTCTGTCTGTCTGTCTGTCTGTCTGTCTGTCTGTCTGTCTGTCTGTCTGTCTGTCTGTCTGTCTGTCTGTCTGTCTGTCTGTCTGTCTGTCTGTCTGTCTGTCTGTCTGTCTGTCTGTCTGTCTGTCTGTCTGTCTGTCTGTCTGTCTGTCTGTCTGTCTGTCTGTCTGTCTGTCTGTCTGTCTGTCTGTCTGTCTGTCTGTCTGTCTGTCTGTCTGTCTGTCTGTCTGTCTGTCTGTCTGTCTGTCTGTCTGTCTGTCTGTCTGTCTGTCTGTCTGTCTGTCTGTCTGTCTGTCTGTCTGTCTGTCTGTCTGTCTGTCTGTCTGTCTGTCTGTCTGTCTGTCTGTCTGTCTGTCTGTCTGTCTGTCTGTCTGTCTGTCTGTCTGTCTGTCTGTCTGTCTGTCTGTCTGTCTGTCTGTCTGTCTGTCTGTCTGTCTGTCTGTCTGTCTGTCTGTCTGTCTGTCTGTCTGTCTGTCTGTCTGTCTGTCTGTCTGTCTGTCTGTCTGTCTGTCTGTCTGTCTGTCTGTCTGTCTGTCTGTCTGTCTGTCTGTCTGTCTGTCTGTCTGTCTGTCTGTCTGTCTGTCTGTCTGTCTGTCTGTCTGTCTGTCTGTCTGTCTGTCTGTCTGTCTGTCTGTCTGTCTGTCTGTCTGTCTGTCTGTCTGTCTGTCTGTCTGTCTGTCTGTCTGTCTGTCTGTCTGTCTGTCTGTCTGTCTGTCTGTCTGTCTGTCTGTCTGTCTGTCTGTCTGTCTGTCTGTCTGTCTGTCTGTCTGTCTGTCTGTCTGTCTGTCTGTCTGTCTGTCTGTCTGTCTGTCTGTCTGTCTGTCTGTCTGTCTGTCTGTCTGTCTGTCTGTCTGTCTGTCTGTCTGTCTGTCTGTCTGTCTGTCTGTCTGTCTGTCTGTCTGTCTGTCTGTCTGTCTGTCTGTCTGTCTGTCTGTCTGTCTGTCTGTCTGTCTGTCTGTCTGTCTGTCTGTCTGTCTGTCTGTCTGTCTGTCTGTCTGTCTGTCTGTCTGTCTGTCTGTCTGTCTGTCTGTCTGTCTGTCTGTCTGTCTGTCTGTCTGTCTGTCTGTCTGTCTGTCTGTCTGTCTGTCTGTCTGTCTGTCTGTCTGTCTGTCTGTCTGTCTGTCTGTCTGTCTGTCTGTCTGTCTGTCTGTCTGTCTGTCTGTCTGTCTATCTAAATAAATAAAGCCTTAGGCTTCGGTTACCTTGTGCCCATTTTCACCGATCAAATCGTATATCCTCCTCACTAGGAAACTCTTCCTTTAAGTTCTTCATGCGACCTGGCGGCACTGCCATGGAACTGAGAACTCCTAATATGGAATGGAATTTACTTTAAGTTACTTTATTATTGTGTTTAAGTTGGATTAAATTTAAATATTATTATTAAGTGACTTCCTAAATTGTTAACTAGCGCAACCAGTAATAAAATATGTGCCTACTATTATAATCCTTGTTAAAAAAGTGACAAACAGAACCTACAATAACAGTCGTGTTATAACTTACGGAGAAATTGATTTCCTATTACTATTACAATTTAGTACCAAAGAAGTAGGTATGCCTCAAGAGATTTCCGGGTAATCGTTTGTGAAACCGAAATTATTAGATATCTATAGCAATAAGGCGGTCTTTAGCCGGTTAATTTTTAGTGTAATTTACAAAAAAATTGCTGTTTGTTTTACCATGTCAAACATACACCCATTTTTAAGGGAACACTTCTAATTTTACAAAACAAAATTATGGAATATTATATTAAAATAGCGGATCAAAAAGACGTTGTTCTGCATGCAGCGCCATCTGTCGGGCTGATTTGGAAATCTAAACCATACCCACCCAAGCGCCACCCAAACGCACACAAAAAAAATCATTCTAATCTGTCCAGCCGTTTCGGAGCAGTTCGATGACATACACACGCACAGAAGATTATAAAGATATTAAAGAGGATTTTAAAACTGTTTTGAAGAAATTACGATTTTTTGAAGTATGAATTTTTCGTATCATCCCAGACAAAACTCAGCGAAATTTCTCTGGAGCTCACTGCTTGGTATGAAACCACCCTTACCGGGGAAAAAAGCGTTTCAATCAACATTTCGCCAAGTCAACACTGTCTGTCTCATTGGTGCGAGGATGGTAAATACCGAAATCAATTGGCATGAAACGCCAATCACTTGCCAATGTCACGCATTTCGCCGGTTGACTCTTCAGCTGGAGACCTCGATCCAAAAACATTGTGGTATAAATAGGTCGGAGAACATTTATTTTTCTGTTTCTTACATCTATCTTTACAGGATCAGCCTAATGGGACAGACGCGCTACGATCTAAATTATATTATATCCAGATTTACTAAAACTAGTATATGCTAAGTAATAATCTATTTACCAAAACTAGGACACAAATTCTATAGACAGGCTTTTGTGAACTCGTCCAGAGTGCACAAGTCCCTACCTACTATAAATTTTACCTAATAAAAAAGCGACTAGAGATGTTTGTTCTTTTTGTTGCACTAACCCGTGCTAAGGACAATTTAAAAAAACTATTTAGAGGTTAAAAATTCCACCCATACCTCGAACCCGCGACCTCTGGCTAACCGTGCTAGTGCTCTCCCAACTGAGCTAAAGGGCAAGTACCGGCATCAGTGAAATTTCGAACCTCTTTACAATACTCTCTGTATTACTTACAGGCCGCGACATCTGGGTGAAGTTATTTAATATATAATTCGGTTCCGGTAATAGCATGGCGAATAATGAAGAATTACAAATACATTTTTTTTATTTTAACCACAAAAACACATCATTATCTTTATGTTACACTGTATACAAGCAGAAGGTATATTATGAAGGAATATTATACTTTATAAGCATAAACAGTCTTTTTCCCACTGCAGAATACAGGCTTTCTCCCAGAGTGCATGAACTGAATCACAACGAGACGCGAGCTAACCGCGTACCACTTACAGCATACACCCCAAATACTCAGGTTTCCTCACGATATGGTTTCCTTCAAGCGATTGGTATTACTACTAGAAATACACAAATGTACGTAACTTAGGGAACCTAGTTGGTACAATTTTGGTACAATGTTGGTTTGAATGTCTGCCTCGTTGGTCTAGCGGTACCACTTCTGATTACCATGCCAGAGGTCGTGGGTATAATTCTCCCCGGGGGCTGCCGTAAATTTATATAGCCTCAGTCTGGGTGTATTTCCATGTTTATGATGTGTGGAAGTTTTTTATTTATGTCGGGACTCGAACCCTCGACCTGAGGCACGAGTCCTACCAATGCGCTACAGCTGTTTTTATCAAGGCGCACAGTAGGCGCCAGGCCAAGTTCTCGGCGGGCCGGCACTGTGCAATATTTACACGAACCATTTCGAGCACGTATCTTCGAAGCCAACTTTGCAACATTACTTCAAATTTCATGCACTCAGCTAGTAAAGTTTACAAGATGAGAGAGTCCAAAAAATTAAATTTTCGGCGCTCACTGACTCAGTCACTGAAGGATCATCAAAAGTTTACGGTGCTTCTTATTTAACAAGAGACTTGTAATTTTGATTATAAACAGTGTTTGATAAGTAAACAGCGGGAAAAATCTAAAATCACTAAAAATAAACAGAGTGAGGGCAACCACCTAATCCATTGGAGATGGAAAAAAAGTTTGTTTGATGTCCTTTACAAGTTCTAAAAAAATATACTCTTAGCATAAAAAAACTAAATTTCACTTTTTACTTTTATAACGACAGTCGTAATATTTATAAACTTATAAGCACTTCGTAAGACACGTAAAATAAAATAAAGATTTAAAGAATGAAATAAAATGAAGGTACTGTCAACAAAACAATACGCTTTTTCTTTTAAAACGACGGTTTATTATGATTATCTTGACCAATTACTTGTTAGCACTTTGCCATTAGGAAAAAAATAAAATTACATCTACAGGGTGACCGGCTTATACAGAGTCGTAGTGTGAGACGACGTATTAAGCGCAATTACATAATCTGTAGTAGGCAGATAAATTCTTTGTTTAGACGCGTATTTTTATTACTTTAAATAATTTTGATCGTTTATAAGCTACGATGCATTTCATCATACTACCATTCTTAACTAAGTCATGAAATCCCACCACAACATAAATGGAAAAATCGTCCCAAAAAATACATGATACTCGTATATAAAGACTTGGCATGTTTCTTGTCTCCACGAAATAAACAGTTTTGTGCAATGAATAGCTGTTGAAAAAATTGTGTGTTTAAAAAAAACATAGCTCGTCTGCCTGCGTAAAAATTATAGCCAGCTCACCCTTGAAAACCTTGGGTTTGAAATATGACAAATGCATGAAATCATTTATTTTCAAACATACCATTCTTGGGTCGCGGTTGTTTCCCGTGTTCTCTTGTGATTCCTACACATGCAATGGGTTGTGATGGTTTACGCCCCGGCACATGTCAAAGTGACAGTATTTTTTTTATCGGATGGCAATATTATGTTACCCGTCTCTGCTACCCACTTTCCTGAATAACAGTTGTAGCAAAAATCGGTGAAATCCCAGCGAAATATACATGAAGTAAAAACTGGCCAAGTCGTTTTCTCAAAAAAAGTAGGTGGCCTTCACTGAATTAGAGTGTAATTGTTTTCTATAAAACTATTCAAGTCCTCTAAAAACTTGACAAATAGGTAAGGGCTGTAAATTTAAAATTCAATCTCTTTTTTTTTTGTTTATCTAAACACTTGAGAAGAGAAGTTGGGCAGTTTTTTCACATGTATGTTTTGGTGTGGTAAAATTACCGTGAAACAGAATAAGCTTTAATATTATCCGTCGATAACATGTCCAAGTCTAACGAATCTACATAAATAACCTGTAAAATTGGCAGTACGTAACGTTTCTAGTTTACCAATAACCCAGCAGGGTACTGAGACACTATGTCGTGAATTTTATGAAGTGACAGCTTCGCGGAGGTGAATGTAACCACGGAACGTATGCTAATTTCCCCATAAAATGTATCGGCCTCATTAACATGATCGCAAGATGGGACGTTAATTGCTCTGACCTGCTAAAGCGCGTGAATTTATAAGGATACTTAATTATACTTTACGCGTCGTCCAAACTTTACCTCTAATAAGGATCTTCACTTTAATTTCTTCTCCGAATTTTAAGGTCAAACCAGTCTTATCTTCTATAGGTAATATAAAACAGTGTATTTAAACCTTCTTCATTGCTTGTCCCCCTATTACGTAAAAAAATGTAGCACACCTATAAGATAATATAAGAATATTCTTTATTGTACACCAGGAAAAAACAAACTAAACATAATTACAAAGATACAGTACAATTGTACATAAATGAAATTACATTATAAATTTGTACAAAAAATCTAATTTCGTGGCCAAGTGGTTTTACAATTTTTGGACACAGTAAACCTCTAAATTCTTGTTGCAAATTCATCCTAAACATCCGTAACAGATTAGATTACATGCCTATAAACATTGATGAGCTGTCGACTCCACGATGATTGAATCTTGCCAAATCGCCGCATTGAAACTTTCAACCCTGAAACAGCGGGTTATTTATTGTCTCGGCGAGTGGTAGGTCTGGAGATCTATTTTTGAATCACTCGTATGAAATTGTATCGTCGAATGCGACATAAGTCACACTCGTCTTCTAAGTCGCATGATCTCGTTTTTCCGTATTTTTGAATCGTTCGCCGGAAGTGTTGCCAGTACAATTTGAAGTATTGTATTTTATCCGTTCCACGCAGAAATTACAAAAACCGGAAACTACCGTAACGGAAACGGAACGTAAAATATTTCGTTTATTGGCTGTTAAGATGAAAAATCTTTGCTTTTTGTTGCAAAACAAACAAAACACTGTCATAGATCGTAAATAATTGTTATTATTACTTTACTTTGGTTTGTTTTTGTTCGAAAATGTCGAAACAAAAAATCAATTCGGCACAAAAGCACAAACTCCTCGATTTGAAATTAACACAAATTTTGACAATTAATCTATCGATCGACATACGAGACGAGTGGTAAGGACCATTCGTTGCAGTCGAGTGATTCAAAAATACGGAATTTCGTATATCGAACGAAAATCAGTAGAAATCGAACGCTCGACGCGAGACGAGTGATTCAAAAATAGAGCTCCTGGGCGGCCGCCTGCCTGAGCGCAGCGGCGATGGCTCGATAGTGCTCCGCGAGCGCGAAGACTCTCGCCGCCGACCAATTGTGCGTTTAGATATCGTATACAAACGTCGCTCGCGCGCCTCGAGCCGACTCATCTGCATTCAATTCCATTGTTGTCCGTTATTATTGGATACGTTTAATCGCTAATTTATGTGCGCCAGCCGAACGCTAGTGTCACCCGCGATCTAATCTCGCAGCGCCCGGAGGGTTAGGTAAATGGTTCGGATTTTGCAGCCCCACCGTTTATGGAAATTGTGAATTTTCTATGCTTGATATATTCGATATTTGTGCTTTACACAAGCCGCGTATTGTTTATGGCCGCGCATCGTTAGTGTCTATTGAACTCTCTTGTTGCTGTAATTTTCCCTTTTAATGACACTTCAAAGGAGCCTGGTTCCAAGAAGTGGTGACAGCTATAGTCGGATCGCATCGCGATTGTAATTATTTGCAAAAAACATCATCGATATAGTAATGGGCGCTGCTGAAAGGCGCGGGCGCTTCGCCGCCGTAAAAAGCGCAAAGAATACACCTCGATATGATCGCACAAAGGCTCCTGAATCCAACTTCGATGCTAATTTCCACTATCGCGCTCGCCCTCATTCATTTCCAATCGCGGGCAGCCTCCGTTTGCTTCTATTTTTTTAAAAGTGCCATTAAAGAATCGAATATGGTGGACGTTTTTTTGCGCGGCTGGATGTGTGCGACGCGATTTATTTATATGGCGGGTTTTTTAAAGCAGCATTCCCGGTCGCTGTATACCTGTGTCTACCCGCAATTGGCATTTCGGGCTAAGTACGAGCCGCTCGCTGGTTTTAAACTTTTAACGGTTGTTGTTAACGCGAGGACCCTTCTCGCAAGAAACGGAGGATACAAATAAATTATTAATCGTTTGTCCTGTCTTTTATAAATTAAAATCCGTCCTTTTTCGTGGAGCGCGCCCCTGCGCGTTATATTTTTTGGTCGCGCCACAGTCCGTTGTCTGTCCTCGAATTTATTAAGCTTAAGCCAGAGGTGAGCAATTAAATCTGTGACAGAAATGAATACGGGCCAAGCCTGGTGTGCAGCGCCCGCGCAGCGCGATACGCCGGTCAACGACCGGTTATTAATTTGCCGCTTGTATGCTTTATTAATCCACCTCTTATAAATAAAGACTTCACACGTTCGAGGCAGTAAGTCCACTTTGAGGAAAGTATCAAATATCCTGAGCTGAGTTAATACGTTTCCACGGTGTGAGGGGCCCGTCGTTCATTGCGATGTGTATGTAGTTCGCATTCGTAGTTTCCATCTCCATCCTTATAATATGACGCATTAACAAAACAATTTAAAAAAAAACTTAAATCAAAAAATTATGACCATAACATTACTGGGCCCTTATGACTTAAAATTATGTAGGTAGGTGGGACATGAGAGGTACAGATGCATAATTCTTAGAAAACCGCTGCAGAGTAACGTAAAGTAAAGCAAGTAACACATCCGGCAAGTTTATCCGGTGTTGTCAGGTATAGGTTAATAAAAGCCGCCCGAGTGAGAAGACATCAAACACACGTCGGCCACACGCCCGGGATATTCATAGAAATTATTTAATTACGTGTGTGCGGAGAGAAAAATCGCGAGTTTACTTTCGTAGCCGTGCGGAAAATTACAGGCATAAATCACACGGGGGGCGGCGAGGGGCACGGGCGGTGGGGGGAGCCGCTGATTTTCCATTCGGCGCTATCTCTTACTTTGGTATTATTTTGATTTATTTCGCCGCGTAATGAAAGCGTACGTCCCGGGTTGACGTACAAGAAATCTAATGCTGTTTTCATTTCGCGAAATTGCCTTACTTGTTTCCCGTACTCCATCATTATTTATGAAAATTGCACGATCCGCAATTATAGTTCCGGGGGGATTTTTTTCCGCCCTCTGCAAGATTTACAACGGCGAACTTGCAACCTGCATGTTGAACTTGATATTGACCACATCCGTACAACTACTTTAGCGCAACATATCCACGGCCACTTTCCTGCATCGCCGGGTTTCGTTTCAGTTTCTCAGAAAGATAAAAATGCTCAAGTTATTGTCCTAAGAATTAATTAACTACTCTTTGTTCATTCACAAATATTTGTCTTGAAAAATGTACGAGTATTATGACTTGAGTCACGGTCTACCAAACATTCACAAATATTTGTCCCGTTAAATGTATATTTTGCTCTACCTAACGTAGAACGTGAATCTTAATATACATTTTTCAGGATAAATGTGGATGTTTACAAAGAGTAGTTAATTAATTCTTAGGACAACAACTTGAGAATTTTTATCTTTCTGAGAAATCAAAAAGAACCCCGTCTTGAATGTGGACCTTGAATTTTAAGTTTTAAAGCTTAAAACTATCAATACTCTAGCCTCTAAAGGCATTTATAGAGCTCCTGGAGCAGACAGGTGATCGGACTCTGCGGCTGGACGTGATAGGGCGTGAGGGCGCAACGCTACACAGTCGCCAACAAGGAAAGTGGCACATTCCAGGACACCGCACATTAGCCGCTAACCAGGCCCGCGCGATTATGCGCTGCGTGTAAGCGGTGCGCCTATGTGGAAGGTATAGTCTCGTAGGTAAGACTTCACTTCCCATTAAAGCTCCGCGGCTTTTCGTCAAATTTTAAGCAAAATTAATAAAGCATTTACTATGGCGTCTTTTCGCAATGCGCTCCGAGGTATGAAAGCTTTTCCCATGGTAATCTTTTGTTGGGCTTTTTACTAGGGTATGTAATACAACTTCAGAGGTTAGCAAGATTACCGGATTTTGGTAGGTGTAACATATATATTAGTTTAATGGTAAACGTTCCCTCTGCTCTATTACGGGTGATTGCAGTAAAAATGGAATTCTAAAATAAAATTCCATTTTATAAACACAAATCTGTTGACTGTGTGTAAAGAAATAAAATTTATGTTTTGATTTTTTTTTAAACAATCCATCCCCACTCAGCTCAAACATTGTCTCTGAGCTTTGTTAGTTATAGCCAGATAGGACTTCAGTTCTTAAAAATCGCATGACAGTTTTATTAGTCTTCATTATTCAAACTCGAGTGAGTGCACAATATTTATCGCATACTTTGACAGAACTTTGGCATCCGGGTGGTCCCTTCATCCATCTAGTTTGAGTAAAGGTGCCACTGGACGCTGTATAACTCATCTCATTACGTAGATGCAAAGGTTAATGTTGTATTTTACTGTATCTTGGGTACACTTACACGACAGCCCGAAGGCAGTGGCTTTCGTATTACATTGTACATTGACATTCAGCTAAAGCAATGAAAAATTTTTTTTTACCATTGCTCCTCCAATCTCCAGCACAGTCAGTAATTATGCAACGACTCTACCTCCGCTCTACACAATTTTATTCTGCACCGATATAGGTGCACCGATCAGCAGGCTAGCAGCCCGCTTGGCGACATGCTTTGACCACAAACCACTTACCGCGATCCTACTAGTAAACTCAACTACGTTTACGAGAGCATACGTATATGAGAAAGAAGCGAGACGTTTTACTAGAATCAAAATAACGTAATGATACCGATATTGGGTAGTCGTATAAACGAATATGCGTCTAGTGAGGGTTTGATTTACCCTCCTTAGCCCTGACCTTGAAAATGACAACAGAAAGCTATTGTTATTTTATTTTCAAGGTCATTACTGAAGGAGTTAAATAAGAAAAAAAAACCTTTGTTATTTTCAAGGTCAGCATTGAGTGGGAGAAGAAAAACAGAGCCAAGCAATAAAAGCATCGAAACGATCGGTGTATACATTTTTAAAGACTAGCGTATACCGTATCCGTATTTAACTTTCTTAATTAATCGGAACTTTTCACGACATCCTAAAGAGGTTTTCAGAACTTTAAAAGTGTAGAATTTTCATCAAAAAAAGAACAGACGCGGGCGAAGCCGCAAACTTGAGCTAGTCCAGCAGAGAAATAAGACAGCCAGGATGTTGAAGTGGCGTGCAAAGTTATACCTGAGCAAACCTCGTGTCAGTAGTTGCGGGAAATTGGAAATTTTCACAGATATTTTCAATTGTGTGTCAAAAAAATTCAACAAAAATCATTAAAGTAGGTAGTCGGGGCTGTAAGTGATGCAATCTACTTCAGCTAGATGTCGCTGCCTGTACGTAATACAGAGAATAGTGTAAAGAGGTTCGAAATTTCACTGATGCCGGTGAGTCGCCCATTAGCTCAGTTGGATAGAGCGCTGGCACGGATAGCCAGAGGTCGCGGGTTCGAATCCCGGCATGGGTGGAATTTTTAGCCTCTAAATAGGTTTTTAAAAAATCATTTAGCTGATTTCCGATTTGGGGCAAGCCAATAGTTTTTATACAGACCCGTTGAGTATCTGCGTTATTGTTTGTGTTACAGTGTGTTGAGTACAGTGTTATTGTTGCTCAATTATTAGTTTTATAAAAACAGGGCTATTAAGATAAGTGTCACAAGCAAACAAGGCTCGGCGTTTTGGCGACTTTTAGATACATAATTATGAACAAATAAAACAATTAAGCGCTCGTGGCCTAGGCGAACCGAGTGATTAGAATCAACCACTTGAGTTAAGCAATAACAGGCGCGGTCAGGTGCAGGATGGGTAACCGCCCCGTGAGTCCCGCCAGTTGCATTTTTCCGAGCGCTTCCGTGCTTCGCAAGGCACGTTAAGTCGTTAGTGCCCGCTGTCATGTAATGGCAGTCGTTAAGCCATGTCAGAGGCCTTATGGGCGGCTTGATAACTTCTGACATAAGGCCCGCCACTGTCTTACAATCCTCCACCAACCCGGACTTGGCCCCCGTGGGTGGTGGAGTATGACCTAACTTTCCTGCGATACAGGAAGAGACCCGTGCCCCAGCAGTTGGGACATACAAGGGTTGATAACGAAAACAATTAAAAAACAATCTTTATTCATTCTCTCCGATAGATGCGTGCAGAACGAGGCTGTGGCTGTCGTTTCAGGCGATTTTTCTGTCATTAGCCTTCTTATTAAGACAGGGCGTCTGCGAATGACGTGCTCATTACCCGCTAACCGACGCGGTTCCGTAGGTCACGTGTTTCAGCCGTCTCTCCCTCATTTGCCTCGTGTTTGCTTTTACACGTTTATTGAATTTTCAATTTCCTATTGAACTAGTTCGTTTATTCAGTAAATGTTTATACCGGCGTGTCTGCGCGCTCCTTCTCTTTTCCTATGAGAGCTTACCACTTTGCGTAACTGGGACATATGTCAATATTTGTAGTCTAAAGAAACTGAAAGAAACTGCAATTGGAATCTAAACAGGCTGATTGTCTTTAGGTTTTCTCTATTATTATCGTGAACTTCAGGAACGCAAATGATCAAATCTATCATATCCTATCAATCCTACCTTCCTAAGTGAGTACCTAAGTACGTAGAAGGTGTTGAAATTTCTTTATGAATAAATGTTTTATAATAATATTACTGGATTACATATTATGTTGCCTAAAATTCGTAGCTCGCGCTAGTCTTTTCACACGTTGTAATAAGCGCTACTAAACTTCGCTCCAAATTGCTATTCGCGAGTTAGCGTTGGTCGAAAAGAAAGACAATCCATAAACATTTTATGTGTTACTCGAAATCCACAGCGCCCAAAGGCACCTTACAAATTTCTTAATTAACCGTTTTTTTACAACGTCCAGCAAATTCGGTTAACACCAACAAAGAGTTCTTTCAAATAAAAATAAAGCCGTGATTCGTGACGAATCACAATGGTGTTTTGCCTGATCCCTCCTAACCCTTTTTATGAGCGCTCTGACTAATCACAGATGGCCTCTGGAAGTTTTTAATTAAAGATAGTAACATAACTTCACGTCCTATATCGAACAACCACGCTAGGGTTGTCACTCGATCATAAATATATTTTATTTCATTTAGAAACAACACTTGTTAAAAGAAAATGCTTCTGAACTTGAGCTGTTGCTCACATAAATTTTGAGATAAGAATTCTACTTCCTAGTTAAAATTTATGTTATGAATTGCTTCGTATGATATCGGTCCTTGTAGAACAGGTAAAAAATTACACCAAACTGGGATGTGTAGAAAAGGCTACGATGAGCTGCTACGTTATAGGATTTCGTAGACAACCGACGGTGCTAAATCTTACTATCTTACTAATATTATAAATGTGAAAATTTATATGCATATAAGGAGTTTTGTTACTGAATCTCGTCAGAACGGCTGAACGGATTGGTATGAAATTCCGCACAGAGATAGATTATAGTCTGGAATACGACATAGCCAACGTTTTATGCCGTTTTATACAAAATTTCTTCGCGAACGTAGTCGTGGGGAGCAACTAGTAAAATTATAAACTAGCTGATGCCGCAAACGTCATCTTATGTCTCAATTCAATCCAAACAACTTCACAGATTTTTAAATTTATAATATTATAGTAGGATGTGAAATAATAATCTAATATTATAATAAAATAAAGAGTTTTTGTTACATTCTGTTCGAGAACCCTTAGCGGGATTTCGACTTAGCCGGTTTTTATTGTTTTTTATACATCGATAATTAAATATAATTACACTAATTTTGACACTTGTTGGTATTAACGTTTTTGAATTTGGCACAACGTTAATACTTACTTGTTTTAACGTTTTGGCAAAGATTTTATTTTTTCATTATTCTACATACTTTATTTAGTTGGGAATAAAGACAAAATCACATGCACTTTTATATTCTGTCAATCATTGAACGTATACGTTTCAAGAGAAATAGCCCTCTTATATGTCAGAAAGTAGCAGCAATCGCAGCTGTCTGCTGGTGATCTATTATTATATTCACTTGTGATCTATTATAGATCACAATATAAGATCACCAGGGATTGCCGTGTGAGTGTTAAGAAAATAGAAAATAAGATAGTGAGGTGCCAACCCTAAACGACGAACCCGCATCGATAATTAGTTAGAAGTTCATTCGAGTTCTGTGAATAGAGCGACAATGACGTCGGTAGCTACACATCTCGGCCAGTATTCAATTAAAAACACAATGAGAGCTCACGAACTGAGGCATTACTCCTGAAGTAAACACTAGTTTTAACACCAGTAATGTGATATTTGGTTTGTACTGTCATATCCCTACTTTTAGCTACAAGAAATATTGTCAAATATCTAACACTAACTTCAAACATATTTACTCCAGTAGTACACTAACGAATTTATCGTAACTTTAACGCATTATTTATATAATGTTGAAAAATATACTTTAGGTGATATGTATTTTTGTGGAAAGAAAAGCCAAAAAGTTTTTTACAAATAGTAATTCATTTCAAGAGTAAGCGGCCCGCCGGCCAATTTGCACTACGGCGCAAAAAAAGAGAACTGGTAATCTGTGAGTCGGCAGCAAAGACTAATGTATCGTTAGAAAAAGACTTACCTGAGTGTAGATCATCTTGTTTAACCTGAATTAACGCTCGGGGCCTAGTCGAACTGAGTGATGGGAATCAATCACTTGAGTTAACCAACAACAGGCATAACCCAGCATGCGTCTGTGATCCGGAAATCGATGAATCAATAATCCACCTGATAACAGAATGCCCACAACACAATAGAATTAAATTTAACCTAGAACAAGAATTAGGCTACAGCGTCAGTCTGGATAATATACCGGCATTAATAAGTAATGAGGAAAGCAGAAATGCTTTTGTAAAATATTGCTTGTATATAGCTAATATAGCAATAACTAAAAATAAGTAGAATGTGTATGTAAGTAGGAATGTAAATACGTAGTTCAATACAATAATAACAAAAAATAAAAAAAAATAAAAAAATATTCATTGTTATGAACCGAATTGTGTGTATATATTAATTTGATATAATACTAATAAAAAATAAATCATTGTTATGAACCGAATTGTGTGTAAATATTAATTTGATTTGATTGAGCCAACATATTATGTTATTCTCGCTGTACAGGACAAATAAGTATTATATCAGGATGAGTCGTCCAATCTCAGTCTCCATGCGTCCCACGAACGGTGCACATGCAAAAAAAAAAGTTGTTACTATAACTCCTTGGTATGAAAAGTCTCCGATCCCCAAGTCGGAGGAAATAAAGACATATTATAAAAAAAAAACCAACAACAGGCGCTGTTAGGTGCAAGATGGGTGACCGTCCCGTGACTACCGCTAGTGGTATTTTTCCGAACGCTTCCGTGCTTTGCAAGGCACGTTATAGCAAAGACTAATGTATCGTTAGAAAAAGACTTACCTGAGTGTAGATCATCTTGTTTAACCTGAATTAACGCCCGGGGCCTAGTCGAACTGAGTGATGGGAATCAATCACTTGAGTTAACCAACAACAGGCGCTGTTAGGTGCAAGATGGGTGACCGTCCCGTGACTACCGCTAGTGGTATTTTTTCGAACGCTTCCGTGCTTTGCAAGGCACGTTAAGCCGTTGGTGCCGGATGTCGTGTAATGACAGTCGTTAAGCATGTCAGCGTCCTTATGGGCGGCTTGATAACTTCTGACGGTATTGCCCGCCACTGTCTTACAATACTCCACCAACCCGTACTTGGCCCCCGTGGTGGAGTATAACCTCTCTGCGATGCAGGAAGAGACCCATGCCCCAGCAGTGGGGATATACAACGGTTGATATCGAACCTGAATAAAACTTTATCGCGATCTTACTCAAAGTAGCGTTGTTCATTAAATAAGCGGTTAAACTTTAATAAGTAGGGATTCAATCAAAACTTTTCGAGACATAAATTACATTGTCCACTTTGTATGGGCGATTTGGCCAAACGTGAACAGTCAATTGAATTAAAACTAAGTAGTAGGTTTTGTAGCGTGAGTTAGTATGAACCCTAGTACAGTAATTAATTTGCATCATTATACTTGCATTGTGAGTTTTTTGCTGCAAGGTGTCCTATGATTTGCTTGATATATTTGCCTACCACAAAGTAAGTCCGGTACAAAATCCGTAGTTGAGCCGGGGTTATCAATAAACGAAGAATCGGGATCCATTTTTAACAAGCCAAAGTAGTAATAAAACAAACAATATTCACGAGAAGCAAAGAAACAGCAAAAACAATGAATGAATGAATCGTTTTGTTTTTTTAGCAATTCAAACATTTTTTTTGTCTAGTTTTGCCATAAATAAATAGTTTACCCTCAAATCCAGATTATTTCTTTTAATCATTTTATCACACCAATAATTGAATACGACATATCTATCAAGTATTGTAATGCCGTTGCATTAGTGTGCATTATTTTTTACCCAAATAATACTAAAACGCGTTGCATTAGAAACTACAAATAATTTTCTGTGCAATTTGTATTCCTTAAATTGCAACACCGAAATAAAAATCAAGGCTGGTTGACAAAATAAAAACTGGATTTCAGATAAAATTCTTATAAGTTTGTAACTGTTTAAAATGTCGATTGATACAACGAGATAAGCAAAAATATTCGTTTTGAAATTAATTATAATCAGGGGCTATTTCGATTTTTCTCTTACATTCTGTCCACGTATGGCCCAAAATGGACAAAGTCCTTTTGAAAGATTGAACATATTGGAACACACGCATTTTTACTTTTAATGCTTTTTCTAATAAATGAGTTAAATCACCCTACCTATGGCATTTGTCTATCCAATCGGATCAAAACATTATGTGCGCATGTCGTCATCACGCCGCAAATAAAACCAAAAAAAGTTACAATAAAAGCATCTTAATAGTCGAGTTGATCACCATCTAGCTTGAGTGGAGGACGATTATATTCGTGATGACCGTCTCAGCTCGATCGGAGAGAGAAATAAAATGCGTCCGCGCACGCGTCGCCACCGGGTTACGCTGTCGTTAAGAAATTACCAGGCGCGCCGGCGACGCCGCCGATTTTATCGATGGAATTTATTGTCGACACTCAAGCCGCACGTGCCCCTCCCTAGCAGCCAATGACGCACACCTTTCAGCCGTAATCGCAATGAAACAAAATGCTGTAGATAGGTAAATAACACCACGATTGAAGCAAACGGCTGACGCGTTGAAGTTCCACGTTTAAATCTTGTAAGTAACTCTGAAGGTAGACTCTTGTTTATAATAAATAGTTGCGTTCAATCTAATCGATATCAAAGCGAGTCCCATTCCGTGATTGAAAGCTTTGGTCACGTCGGCGGCGGCGCGGCGCGGGCGCAGCACGGTAGTAACGAGTGTATAATTATTATAGCCGCGGCGCCGGTAGCCGAAAGGCCGACTCATCGTAATTTGATGGCGTCGGTCGCCCCGCCCGCCACCATCCACACGAAAAAAACTAATTAACAGAGATGAAGCTGGCCGCGAGAGGCCGTTACTTACTATGTTGCGTACGCGCACATGGAAAGGCGTTGATTTTATTAACCTCTCCATCGACTCTCATCCCGCCTTTCAGAGGGCTTAAATACAATGCGGCCGGTTGTTTTGTTTTACAGAGCTTTGTTCTAAAATCTTATTCTTTTATCGTGCTGCCAGGCTTCGGACTACAATTTTCTTTATTTTTTCGAGGTTTATTCCAAATTTCAAATTTGTGCGTCAGGAGCTGCAAGCGTAACACCAGTTAAGTAAATGGCCAGTACCTAAACTACCTATCTACTGGCATACATAAAACATTGGTTGGCCGCAGTTACGGGAGGACACAGCTAGTGATGGATGAGCGACATGATGGATCGCGGAACGCGCCTCCTGGTTTCACCCCATACTACCAACGTCGCTGGTCAGACGAGACATATTTGCTTCATTGATTTCATTAGATCCTTATGTATTAGGCCAGTGGTTGCCAATGATAGAGTAGCACGTAAGATTCACTGAATTCCTGTACATAAATATGGAGATTTTCCAAACGGATTTTGTTTAGCAAAAGCGAAAATGGTACCTCAGACCAAACCTTCTAGATCTTCAGTCACAACAGTTCCCACAATTAATGTCAGTTCGTCTATTTTTGCTCCCTTCGATTTCAACCTGGTATGTCCTCACTGCTGGGGCACGCTCTTCTTGCGTTGCAGGAATGTTAGGCCATACTCCACCACGGGGGTCATGTCCGGGTTGGTGGAGGATTGTAAGATAGTGGCGGGCATTACTGTCAGAAGTTATCAAGCCGCCCATAAGGCATCTGACATGGCTTAACGACTGCCATTACATGACAGCCGGCACCCACGGCTTAACGTGCCTTGCGAAGCAAGGAAGCGCTCGGAAAAATGTCACTAGCGGTAGTAACGCGACGGTCACCCATCCCACAGCTGACCGCGCCTGTTGTTGCTTAACTCGAGTGATTGATTCCAATCACTCGGTTCGACTAGGCTATGAGCGCTTCTGTTCCTTTCTTTCTGCTCCCTTACTGTGTGAGAATAAAAATGTACTATTGGATAAATGCAAAATCTTTTGGGTGGGCCTGGCAACCAAAACCCTGAGATCATCCTGGACACATCCACTGCAAAAATCAGAAATAAAACATTTCTACGTAACGACTTGCATTTTGTTTGTTGAATATACTCGGTTTTGCTAAGTTTTTCCACTTTATTTTATGTCAGCAGCTGTCTATGGGTCAATTTTGTAGTGGAGAAAAGGAAGCGAAAAAACTCTTTTCTTAAATAAGTAATTTTATCATTGCGAATCTTTTTCTTCTTCTGACTCTCGCAACGTCTAGTTCATGAAGCATGAAGTCGACTTTTTTTGACGGACTTATAAAAAACGGCGCGTCCAATCCGCGAGCACATATTTGTCCACGAATGGGTAGGTATGGACCTCCCCTAAGGCACGCAGCTGTCTTTGTCCTCTGCCATCCTCATCTACCCCCCGACAAGATTTATTCATATCGTCAGCTCGTGGTCTGCACTCGAGACTGCTACCTATCGGTTGCCGGTTCTTCCCGAGATGTGGTCGGCCCACCGCCAGTAAGGTGAAGTTCGCGTGTGTGCCAGCCCCTAATACGTGTGAGACCTGCGGAACGTCCTGGGTTACCAGATCGGGGGGTTTTCTACTCACTTTGGGAAATAATTTAGCTTTTGGGGATATTTTGGGGAACTTTTATTTATGGAAGAAAGATTGACGAAACAAATATATATTGCGAATGTAAGTGGAAGGGCTGGTAAGGGACGTCTCTGGCGGTCATACATCGACGGGATGTATTGGCAAAGGGGAAGATAAAAAGTACTCGGAACCGGTTTCTCCGAACGAAGTGTTTTTGTGAGTAGTATATTATATATTGTATATGAAATGAAATGAAATGAAAATGTTTATTTGTAACAATAAAATAAGTCTTGAGAGAGTAAATATTCTGTTAGTCAGAGTCCTAAGATTAGGAGTTAGCTTACTTACACTAAGTGCAATATAATATACTACTCACAAAAACACGTATATAGTATATTGGATTGGAATTATCTAGTAATAAATTCAAGCAAGATGGCAACGCATTATCGGCCGGCTTGGGAAACCGAAAAAGTTTATAAACTTGGTATCTAAAAAACACCATGGTTTTATTTCATTAATTTAAATAGTTGCAAAAGGTATAATTTTTTAAAAAACCTATTTAGAGGCTATATTACCCATGCCGGGATTCGAACCCGCGACCTCTGGCTATCCGTACCAGCGCTCTTTCCAACTGAGCTAATGAGCACGGGTTAGTGCATTAAAAAGAATATAAGGTATATTTTTTAAACCAATTTGGGGATATTTGAAAAATCACATCTGGCAACCCTAGGAACGTCGATAAACGGCCGCGACGCGTCAACAAGCCGAAGTTAATCCTTTTAATGCGCTCTGAAACAATCGCTGCGTACACGCTCGCGAATTACCATTGTTCTCGGCCCCTGCCACGGTGAGGGGCAGGCTTTTATTGAGGCACCGTACCCCGCAAAGTAATTGCTCTGGTAAAACAGGTAAAACTGTAGAGTCTGGAAGGACATCTTCCAAACTCTACGGTCTCAAAAGGCGTCGTAGTGCAGCATTCGCCCAGCATGTAGACTAAATTCTTAAATTGTATTAAGTTAGGACAAAAGCATCAAATCTGAGACGTCACTGAAAAAAAAAGAGGTAAAGATAGCAAAATAGTTATAGCAAAGTTAAGGGTTTTACACTCTTGCTTCTGTGCAGCAAGTGTGTGCTTCTGTGATACTTAGAGCTAATTGATGAAATTTATATTGCTGCGTAAGTTAAATCTCATAGAGTTTGAGGTTATTGGAGGTGATATATACACATGTATTGGCCGGTTATAATCTATACCCGATACATGACTGACACCGATTTGAATATCGCTAGGTTACTATTGTAACCGAAAATGTAATTGAAAATATAGCAACCGACTATCGTCCACACTCTGCTACTGGGCTTATAGTATAGGCCTCCACAGTTCTTATCAATAGAGATGTAGCTGACTGTCGACATAAGCAATCGAATCATTCGGACTTTCAAACTGATGTGTATTTATTAAATTACAAAAAATGTGGTCGAAAAAACATGTCACTGACTCGCGATGCTCATAACTAGTTATTAGTTAAAAAGGTCAAATCGCGATTATTTATTACGTTTAATCGCAATTATGGTAATTACATTCTACCTTATTCTTCTTCTTCTTCAAGCTATCTATTAGTCCTCTGCTGGACATAGCCCTCCCCTAATGATCGCCATAGCGCCCTGTCTTCAGCTTGCCGCATCCAGCATCTGCCGGCAGTTTTTCGCATTCTACATAATAAATTAAAATAAATAATCGCGATTAGACCCGTTTGTTGCATAACTAAAGTACATTATCGTATTTCGATGATCACTATCGCTCTTCTTATACAGCGTGTTAAGAATGGATAACTAGAATACTATTTCTTCAGCATCGATAAAATATATCAGTGCTTTCAATAAACAAAGAAATTGCAATTTTTTTATGAATTGACGGCGTCAAGTTTCATAGTCTTCTTAATTATGAAAAATAACACTGAAAATTAACTTTTGCTTGTTGAAAGTGGTTTATTTACTTATATTATCGACCCCGTAACGTTTTTCCGGTTTTTCATGCATTACGTCTCACCTTGTTCTTCATTGAGATAAATTTTATTTTCTAATAGGAATTCAACTAAATAAAAAAAAACGAAGTTGTCCGTCCCACATTGGGACGCCAAAGTCTTTGAAATATTAAACTCCAGAATGTCACGTCGTTATAGGGCCAAGGTTGCTCATTAAGGCTCTAGTTTCTCCCCGGCATGCCTGAAATGCTTACCTCGGCTGATTAGCTTAAAACAAATCGGCTAAGTGCGAGACGGACTCACGCAACGATGGTTACGTACACTTGCGTTACGTATTTAGCAAAAATGTGTTTCTTTCATTCAGTTCGATCAAGACATTTGTCAGTTTTATTATTTGTTTTGTGCAGTACTTATATACAAATTAATAGTTTCAGATTTTTCCTGTATTTTAGTAAAATATGATATCACTTGCCGAATTTCTTAGTCTTAGGTCAACGCGAGTTTACACCCTTGAGTATCGAAATATACGTTTCTTGCGGTATAAACGGCCTTACTTTTTCTTTGCGTTATCTTAGAAGTTTGATTTATTCACAACTTCAAGGTACTTGTAGGGACACACTGTAGAGTGGCACCCCGGCGTTGTATTTCAGTTAGTTGTCGTTTGACTTCATCAGTAAACATACGTGCACCCAGTCTCAGCCTTTTATTCGCAGAACCCTAATTCGAGTCATTAAATACTATAGACTTGAATATAATTTCGACTCAATACATTCCCGCGTTTCCGAGATAAAGGGTCTTGGCAGCAGACGGACGGACCACATACGGACCACTTCTATAAGGCCTCCGTTTTACTTTTGTACGGGACCCTAAAAACCTACCCAATATCTATCCAAGAGGTATGTTTTAAAAACAGTTGAATTCTCAAATAAGCCTAGCGTTCATACTTACGCTCTTTGCCATTAATGTGCTGAAAGTTAAGCATTATTTAAGTTTCACTGCTCACTAGCATTTTAATAACCCAAAAAAATATATTATTCATTAAGTTTGTTTTAGTATTCTGTATGTGTGCTTTCTGATCAGATATTAGTTTTTAAACGTCAATAATCATACGAAGTATGACTTTTACATATATTAAGGTTATAAAGAACAACTATTTTTGTTTATTTTTGGATTTTTTTTAATCATGTGCAATCTCTATAATAACACAATATTGTGCGACGGCTACATCGTTCCAAAGGCTACCTAATGCAATTCAAGAGAAAAAACCCTTTGTTGGTCAGTCCGACCAGACAGTGTAGCATTATTTAAGGTCCCGCTGGCACACACCGGGTGCGGAACCCTAAAAAAATCCCGAATTTCGTGCGGCGTCGAAATCGGACGCTTCATTAACGCCAGGGCACGGTGACCCAAAGAAATGTCACGTCAAAATCGCCTTCTGAGAAGCATAGCGCTACCGGACCCGGACTGGTTATTAATGCGTCTGCATTCGTAAAATAATATACTTTAATCGGTCTGTTTGTTATAAATCTTCCTGAAATTTGTATATAGGTCCTGATGCTGGTCACATGCCCGTTCGTAGAAGCTTAACTCTTGTCGGTGCCATTTGTTAGGGTTCCGTAGTCAACAAGGAACCCTTATTTCTCTGCCATGTCCGCCCGTCTGTCTGTCCGCGGCTTAGCAATTTAGCACCGATACGACAAGTACTAGAAAGCTGCAATTTGGCATCATCATCATCAACAAATTGTTTCCCCACCGAGGGGCACGGGTTTTTTCCCTGAGGAACGTATAGGCCAAACTCCACCACGGGGGCCAAGTCCGGTCGAGGGTTGGTCGAGGCTTGCAAGACTAGTAGCTGGTCTTACTGTCAGAAGTTTTCAAGGCGCCCTAAGGCCTCTGACATGGCTTAACGACTGCCATCTATCGAGGGCAGCCGGCGCCAACTGCTTAACGTTCTTCGCGAAGCCCGAAACCGCTCGGAAAAGTGCCACTAGCGTTAGCCATGGACGGTTTACCCATCCATGCACTGAACGCGCCCTGTGTTGCTTAACCTTCGTGATCGTTTAAGATCCCTCAGACAGCCGGGGCTACGAGCGATTCGGACAATTTGGCATAGATATACATATAAATCACGCTATCAAAAAGGGTAGATTATATCTTTAAAAAACATTGTGTACCTCTCCTACAACTAAATTATGGATGCAATTTTTTTCTTGCCTACACTGTAGTATGAGGTATTGTTAGATTGGTCGTTTATAATATAAGTGTATGAAAACAGTTCTTCGATTTAGGGATCCGGTTGCAAAATATTAAGGTTTTATTGCCATTTTCAGTTCCTAAGGCATGATACATACATGCAAATTAATGTTATGTAAGTATTATAATATTTTATTACATTTACCTCCCTAAAAATGATCAAAAACATGCTCCTATAGGTACGTCGTTCAGTTTCTAGGACAAAGATTCTCCATTCTCTTGTAGTCTAGCTTTTAGTAGAAAAGCCAAAATATTTTCAGGCATGCGAAACTGCAAGCCAAACCCAGTTAATAAACACAAAAGAGTTATTAAAACTGTGACAGAATTAAGAGCAGGTCGCTTAAGCCATGGGCCTAGCATGCACTCGATGCACGATTGCAACAATATGACACATTTTATCTACCTCCGTAGCGGTGGTGGCTTAGTAGGTAGAACAATGGACTTGCAAGCGAGAGACCCAGGTTCAATCCCCACTATATTTAATTTCAAAAGTTACGTACCTTTGCGAATTTGTAGTCGAAATACCATACGTTAATTATGAACGAATTCTCCCCTGCCTGACTTACGGATGCCAAACATGGGCTCTAAGAAAAGAGGACGAGAGGAGACTTGCCATACATCAGAGAAAAATGGAGAGAAGCATGCTAAACATTAAACTATCCGACAAAAATACCAACGAGTCAATACGAAAAAGAACTAAAATAACAGACATTGTAACAAGAATCAGAGAACTAAAATGGAAATGGGCAGGACTAGGATGGATAACAACAGATGGGCGAAAAAGGTGACTGACTGGTATCCTCGAGATGGGAAAAGAAAAGTGGGAAAACCAAGGCGAAGATGGGAAGATATTTTCAAGCAGAGATGTAGTCCAAACTGGAGAAAGCAAGCCAGAGACAGAGAAGAGTGGAGGAAACAGGAGGAGGCCTACGCCGAGGAGGCGACTTCCATAAATAATGTTAACAAATAATAATTAATTAATAAACTTTATAATCAAATTAATAGTATTTAAATGCATGAAATAATAATATTGAAATTAATATTTTTGTATGTAATTGATTTATTTATGGATGAATTAAAGGCTTTTTTATTTTATTTAATTATGAACGAAAACATCATGAGGAAACCCGCGGCTTGGTTGGCTCTACAAGTAGGTATTGACTAGTCTTTTCTGTAGGCTGCCGATTAGACAGCCGACTAAGCGGTCAGGATGGTGTAGGTGCTGGGCAAGTCTACACCATCTAAAAACCATGTCCCAGGCACTGCAGCGTCCAAGTGATATCTTTAGGTGTCTAGTGTGAGTGAAGATGCCATTGGTCGCTGCATAAATGATCTCATTACGTAGATGCAGAGGCCAATATTATCTTCCTCTGGTTAGACGGATTAATTTATGACTCATAATTACATAATAACTTCCACAAAACATAAACATAATATTTGATTGGGAGCTAGGATAAAAAGGGGTGTTTTCCATGTCCGGTTAACATAGCACATAGAAAAACGCACAGACTGAGGCCATTTGTACAAATTAAAGTATGTGTGTTGATAATAAAGTATGTTACCTCTAAACCAATGACGCCTTCGTTATAAATAATGTCGTTTCTGTGCAAATATTTACAAATAACCAAGTATAACTTAAGACATGTTGTACTTTTTAAAGTAAAAAAAAATATTGACAAAGTTATTGAGAAAGTTATACCTAATTAAGTAAACCTTTTTGTCTTTTCTTTTATTTTAGTTTTTCTTTGCATGCTATAGATATACTGTTAGTGACTGACAATCGTCCATAACTATGTTGCTACGCAGATTTCAAGGTTTTGATTTAATTTGACCTTCTCCTTACATACTGTTTTTTCGCTTAGTTAGGGCGCCTAGGAAATAAACATGATTAAAAATTAACAGAATTATTATTAAAGTTTTTCTATGTGTTTTAAGTATGGATAGATAGCTAGAAAAACCTTTATTTAACGGCACAATACTCAAAACGTGACATAATGTAGGTACAGTAAATATCAAATAAATAGTTGTTTTAATAACAGTTTACTTGAAAAAAAGGAGTGGTCCCTTCACCCATCTAGTGTGAGTGAAGATACCACTGGACGCTGTATAAATCATCTCATTAAGTAGATGCAAAAAGGCCAATATTATTATTATTATTACTTGAAAAAAACAGTTATTTTAATAAATGTTTATTTGATATTTCATTTGTAAGTGTTGCAGCCATATTTGTCCCTTTTCGTTATTATTACAGATGGTGTTGTAAAGAAATACTAGATCGCGCAACGTAAATACTTTGTTTAGTGATATTTAAAGGTTTTATGACAATAAAACGGTGCCTTCAAACAACAGTAAGTTCTTTTAATATGTACGTTCGACGCGGCAAAGATAGCAACGCGGCGAAATGATTAAACTCGTATCGATTTGCCGTCTTGTATCGCGTGCTAGGTCACATGCGCGCGAGACGGCCGAACGCGTACAAGTGAAACATAATGCGCGAAACAAAGCAGCCGGAGCGAATGCCTTAAATCATTTTTAATTATGTTATGGCGTGGCCGGCAAGGGTACGTTCGGTGCGGTTCTGCCGCTCTCAACTCAAGACTCCAAAGGGAATACCAGCAGTACAAGGCAAGTGAAGCACTTTTATTAATAACTAGCTGACCCAGCGAACTCTGTACCACCTAACAGTCGATTCTTTAATATATTTTTTCTCTTCGTAAGTACCATCCTCGTACTTCAAGGAATATTCTAATAAAAGAATTAGCAAAATCGGTTCAGCTGCTTTCGAGATTCGCGCTTACCAACACTTTTAGCGATTCATTTTTATATTATAGACTAGCTGACCCAGCGAATCGTACCGCCCAACAGTAGATTCATTAATTTGATTTTTATTTTTCTCTCCGTAAGAACCATCCTCGTACTTCAAGGAATATACTAAAAAAAGAATCAGCGTAATCGGTTCAGCTGCTCTCGAGATTTGCGCTTACCAACACATTCAGCGATTCATTTTTATATTATAGACTAGCGTGCTCCGCAGTGTTACCCGCGGTTTTGTTGAGTTTCCCATGCAAATAAGATATTTTCCTGGAGTAAAACGTAGGCTATGTGTTAATCCAGAGTGTCAGCTAACTCCATACCAATTTATATTAAAGTCGCTCCAGCCGTTTAGACGTGAAGAAGTAACAAACATACACATCACAAACTTTCTCCTTTGTAATATTAGTGTGATGTGATGTGAAGTGTGATGTGATTTTCAGACAAAACAATAACATGACCTGGTTCTAAACTAGGATATCCTGTGCTACGGCAACCAGACAAGGACATGCATTGCATTTGTGCACATCATTCATCGATTTCGGCGGCCTTCATTGCGAATCGAACTTATGACCTCTGTTTTGGTAGCGTGTCAACCTTTAGACCATAGATGCCATAGTTGTGTAATGACATAACCAACTTATAAGCAAAGGTTCTACTGAGCGCACGGACCAAAAAAGAGTAGATATGACACCCGGGTCCAGCCCACTGCGGATTTCTTGGGAATTTATTTAGGATATTTCAGATTTGTTACACGATATCATCATGATTTACTTATTACACCTTTTAATCATCATCATCAACCCATTCTGTCCACACCGAGGGGCACGGGTCTCTTCCCTGAGGATAGTATAGGCCATACTCCACCACTGGGGCCAAATCCGGATTGGTGAAGCGATAGCTATAGCTATATCTGACGTTAATTTGAAACCGCACTTTTCAAACCACACGCAATTCATGGCGTATAATAGTAAATTAAAGACAACGTCTCCATAAAATTCACTCTCCCAGCGGCAGGGCACTTTTAACTCCAGATCATCTAGCTTCTCGTATTAAATTACCCGCAAAAAGTCCCCGTGCGATATCATCGGGTTACGGGCATCCGCGCTGCTGCGCTTGCGCGTCACGTCCGCGGCAGCTGCGCACGCGCATGTCCTGTCCGTCCGATGGGCGCCCCTGTCATTTATGAAGCAACACTCCTTGTACGCCACAGATGAGTTAATCCCGCACTTTGTGCCGCTTGCCGATGCAGCACTGGCTGCGTTCACTCTCGTCTTCGACTCCGTCTGATAAGTTCTGCTCCCCACGTGCATAAATGTGTGTGACTTTTTACGACGAAAGTAAATTATGGTTGAGTGATAACTTTGTGGTAACTCTAGAATAATAATAATGAATAAATATTCATGGACACATTACACAGTTCTCGTTAGCCCTATACTAAGTATACAACTAAATGACTTGTGTTATAGGTGCTAACTCGACGATAGATTTAATACAACAAATACATAGATGACATCCAAGACCCGAGACAAACTAAAAAAGTTCGTTTCCTAGTTTGACCCGGCCAGGGATCGAACCCGAGACCTTCGGTTTTACAGTCAGCGTGCCAAACTGCTGCGCCACTGAGGCCGTCAAATAAAATATCTTATAGTTTTAAGCTATGTTGAAGTTTTCACCTCTTTTCGTATAAATATGAAGATAGTTAAATAGAGAACACTGAAGATTTTGGGACTAGACTTGCTACGATCCTGACAGATCACCTTCGCTTCATCAACGTTCATTTGTCGTTGCATGCACCTACCTACATGATTATAGATTAACTTATACCGTCCGATGAAATTTCGCCTCAAAAAATGTAGAGTCTACTGAATTCTTTTATTCGATAGATTTGAAAAGGGCACACTTAACACCAATGTTTGGTGAGAGTTCCTGGTATTTGGGGCGTCTCGGAAGCGGGGGCAAGTGAAAAGCGTATTTTCTTTAGGAAGCATACGTAACTGCGGTGACTCATTGTTGTCCGGTGCTTATTTCACGGTGGCTTATACGAGACACAATAGATGTGCCTTCGCTCGAAGAATGTGTAGCTAAAAGTACTTGCTACCTTTTAGGATTTTTATATCTACGATTGCTGATAAATACCTTCCATTTGGGAGCACAATGCAGTTGCAATCACGATTATGGGCGGCGCACAATAGCCTTAAAATTAGCTTTAATTTGATACTTCGCTGGCTGACTATAAGACATCATCACGATTTGACAATCGAGCCCTTTTAAGGTTCATTATGCAAATCTAAAGGCTCCTCATTTGGTGTAACAATTTACTTCAATATCTCTTCAGAGATATTCAATAAGAAGGAGGCAAGAGAAACGTTTGGCGACAACGATACTGGGCCATTAGCATAAAAGTTTATTCGGGTGGCTAGAGGCGCGCACAGCAATCCCTCGAACGGTTTGTATCAGAAACAAACTTGTAAACAAACTTCGCGGAATGGGCGCCCGGCCGCCATTACACAAAATGTACACCACAGAAGATACTCTGAGCGCGTAAAACACCCACACGTGCGAGTATAGACGGTACGTTGTGCTCAGTTATGCTTGCCTCAAATAGCTGATAAGTGTCGAATGCCCTCGAAGCCCTTTCACAAACTATTGTTGTAGTACTTCATTCTTGCATCGCCAAAACTTTTGCAGTTCAGCGCTAAGATCGTCGATTTACGGCTTCGCATCTAAAATTATCTACGTAGTACGATTCTACAGATACTCCTTCGCCGTGCAAGCAGTTTGATTATGGAATAAATAATAAAAAAAGGTTTATTGCCAAAAAAATATTTGTACAATGTTTATGGTTACACAGTGACTACCACACAAGGTCGAGCCTGAATCGTGGCAGTCGGGGAAACGATTGCTATATTGTTTCACCTTGTACTTATATCATAGGAGCCGGTATGATAAAATAAAATATTTCGATACCTAATAGACCCACGAAATAGACTGGCGAAGACCGTTGTATCACTAGGCCGGTATTATGTTATGACGTTACTCGTTACATCGTATATTAAGTAATGAGACGACCCTCTGCATGAATATTTTGCAGCCATCAGCTTCGGGTTCAACAAATCAACTGCTGTTGTTTTTCTCTTTATGATTCTTTATTCTATCAGGCCATGACTTAATGGAAACTTTATTGGAATCAATTCACTATTTATGCTTTTGGGCTTAATTTCGTCAACTATAATGCTAAAGTTCTACCATGACATCTTCCTTTAGTCATTTATAGTTTACAATAAAACATACTTATTTGAATTTTCGAAACGATATTGAAAAACGTTTCAAAACGACAAAACACCATTAAGACGTACACAACTACTTCGTATTGTATCTTTACAGTGCTAACGCTCACAATAAAGATCGTATGCACATTTCATGTGAAGTTGAATCAAAACACATCATGATGAAGGGGTTCAAGTGAAAAAAATATTTTCAATTCAATCGAACTGTACGAGGTACCGACTCAAACTATCCATACGCAACGCGATTTGAAATATGACTACAATGATGTGATTCAATATTATCTTCTTCACATACTATGCATACAGAGCGTTCGTACATGCAGCAGCTTAGAACGGTCCTTAAAAAAATCATAACAAGAGAGAAAAAGTGACGTTTCTAAACGCACGGTCTCGATCGTCAACATGCCACAGTCACGTTCCTTTCACTGCAGTGCGGTGCAGTGTCACAGTGCTAATTGACGAATACTGGCGGCCACGTACAGTCAACACTGGGCCCAGGCAACAACGGTGTGGTGGATTTCACGGGTAGTTGACATCGGGGCCCACTGCGTGACTTGGCCCGTTGCGACACGTCGTGAGCCAATCTGTGACAGACACGACGATTGGCTACGCCGAAGGTATGACAATTAGTTGTTTAAAAGAGACATGTATGCGTTCCATTGGCTCGGCCTTCTCTCACAGAGATAGCGATTGTCATAGTGATCACTGATCACTATGACAATCGCTATCTCTGATCAGGCAAGCGCCGCGGTGTAACGAAAAAATGCTTTCGCGACTTCAGGTTAGTTTTCAATAATACCTATAGAAGTTTGTAGTGTGGGCGGGGTAATTTTCTTTTCAGTTTGATTTAATAACCAAGTTTTCTTCATGATTTCCATGGACAGCCTGTGCACGGAGGAATCTTCCTCTATCTTGCCCCAGGTTTAATGTTGTAGAGAACAGCCATTACGCACAAAGCACTCCGATATGTCACGTTCTAGGAACGAGAACATCACAACTTCCGAGTGTGATTGATGCCTCGCGGGAGAATTCCGTTAATTTGCCGCATTAACAGTTGGCAAGTTGGCAGTGACCGGCGATCGGCGGGAATGCATGACCGATCGGGGAAAAACGTCCGCTCACCGGTGAATGAAGCGATTAGGTGTGAATGGCGGCGCGGCACGCGGAACCAACCCGCGGACACGACGCTCCCGGCACGCATTGTCTCAGCGCGCTTGACCCGTGCCCCGACCAAAAACCTAACCAAAAACCGCCCAACCGTCTTTAATTGGGTAAAAAATATCAAAAGAACGCCAAGTAGCGTCTTACCTTTTTGTTAGTTATTGTGGACAAGACGGTAATCAAGCCGCCGAAGGAAAATAGAGGTACTCCGTCGTGTCGTGCCGTCAGGTTTATTGACGTGGCGATCTGTTTTTCTAAATGAATCGCAGCCGCTGCGTTCTTTTTTTAATTCCAGATTATCTTTGGCTAGGAAGTAAATTAGATACAATCGCGGCATCTAGCTGGCGAGGCGGAGTCCGTTCGCTTAGAATAAATCCCTGGGTAACAAGGCGTTTGTTAGGGCTGAATAGCGCTGGCGAAAGAGCGTTGACTAGTGCTAATTTGATCTCGCGCTGCAGCTCCTGGCAAGTACAATAATCTACTACCCTACACCACACATTTTTTTTACATCTCTTCTAAATCATCTGTTTTAACTTTAATCCATACCTAGTTAAGGAAACAATTCCTCAGGTAGTAAAATATCTGCGACCTGAAGCTGATGCCACCCTAGGCCGCCTACCTTCTTAGCAAAATTGACTTAAGAAACTTCCACGGCCATTATTGGCCAAATGGCCAATATAACACACCTTTGGTCTAGTCAATCCAGAAAAAAGACCACCCCGCCTGCTTTTCCCCTAGATCATGCGCCGTATCAACTAATAATACTTTAAATATGAGGTCACACCATGTGACCAAGTGGTGGTAGCTCAGTAGAATACTTGTTTCTTCACATTCGTTAGGTCCCTGCCTGTAATGGCGGCTGTACACACTCGCGAGTTTCACATTACGATCCCCTAGCGCCGATTGTGTAAAACCCACAACGAATGATAAACTCTTGGGCTCTAGGCCGAGCGTGTACAGCCGCCATAGTAGTGACTGTTTTCTAATTAGGTACTTACAGGCATTTAGTAAAGTTCCGCACTCGTTAACCGTTCCTAAAATAACAAAATATTCTCAGGAAACCTAAATGTAAATATGTTCGCATACACCAGCGCTCGACATCGCCAATTCGCGAATAGGCAAATGATGACGCCCATACTCTATCTGAGAGAAGCCAGAGGCCTGTGCTGTGTGTAGACTGCGTATGCTCACTTTAGCCGTTTCCCATTGGGATAGTTAGCTGCTGCACCTCCGAAGTTACCAGCAGCAGTTGCGGTGCGCGCGCGCTGCCGCCGCTTCTCATTTACCTTATTAAGGCGCAGGCCGCGGCCGGCCGCGTCACTCAACGTCACTCTGCGCATAAACACCCCCTTAAGGGCCGCCGCGGATTCGCGGCACGCTCCTTCCGCGTCCACCCAACACCTATGCCCTTACCTACTGCTGACTAATGAATGAGCCTATTCACCCGCGTCGAGTGATTTGAATTAAATGCCCCACGAGGTGGAAATGTGGCCGCACTTCTCGACGAGGATAAGTAGGTATGTAAATAACATGGGAGCTGCGAACGTCTTCTGGTCTCATACCTACTGCATCGCAGGAAGGTTAGGGGTGCCAAGTCCGGGTTGGTGGAAGATTGTCAGACTTACTGTCGGGACGTCATGGTTCTTTATAATAGTATAAATATGGTTATATTGCGATTTATTACTTTGGCAGACGATTCTCCTTAAAACCATTAATTCTGAAAGCTTTAGGACCTTTGCACATGACTTACTTGGTACGTGCATCATCTGCGCGTATCGGCGTTGTAGACGGACAATAAGCAACGTATTATCGTGTGCTCTACGCCTTGCACGCGAGTCTGTATAGCGTTTGCGGGGATTTTTATCAAACTTTCGCGCGTTTGTCGATTACATTATTCAGAAGCAGCCAGTAAACCTTTGCACGGATGCAAAAGTTTACTGGCTACGTCTGACTCTCGTTTAATGGGCGTCATCTGAGCGTCGTTTTTTAACATGCGCCGTGTGCGTATACCCTTACATTGCAAGGCAACGTTGGCGAGTAAAGTGTGTATGTTTACGAGGTGAGAAGTTTAGTAGGCTTTACAAAAAAATTGCAAGGCTCGGGACTGCGGAGTTCTAAACCAACACAAATGTCACGTTTGCACCAAAAAACTTATCGTCTTTCCTTCAGAGATTGCGGATCCGTAATCTCGAACGCCCAAGTTTCCTCCCTAAGGAAACTTGGCAGCGCGGAGTAATCTCATTAAAATTGGGCACCAGTCTAGTTAGAGTATAAATCTCGGAGGTCGGAGAGCTTGCCCGTTCCGGCCCATAATGAGCTAATTCAGCATGCGGCCAGTGTGCTCGTGAGTTATAGGTTGTACTCGTACAAACCTACTTACTCCCCGAGTGCACTTAGACTCGCCAACTCGCTAATGGAACCCACCTATTGGAAACAACAATAAACTTTCTAGCCTTGCCCGCTCACTACATAGAACAAAGGAAATTGACGTCGTTATCTATACTTTTGATGAATTACTCGTATCTGCGTGCGCAGTCAGATAAAAAACAAACAAACGGTTTCTATTCCGTTTGTTAATTACATACTTCAAACAAAGCTATACCTACTTCTTACGTAAAGATAGCGTGAGAGTCTCACACAAAGACAATAGCCTATATTCTAAGTAAACAAAAGACAACTCCGCCAATGAGCGTCGCGCGAACGGCGCGGAGTAATTAAAAATTCAAATTAAGAACGTCCGCCGGTCCCCTCGCGCGACGCGGTTGGTGATTACGCGGCGTTAATTGCGCTCGACCAATTAAGCGGCGTCGCTGCAGTTCGCCAGCCAATGGGAGGCGAGTGCTGAAGCGAGGTGTGGTAATTAAAAGCGGAAGGGTTGGCGTTTCCCGGGCGTGCCGCGTCGCTAGATGGGGGCGTGCTATTAATCAACGCCGGGAAGGAGTGGCCTTGTTCGGCGGACGGAACAATAAATTTTCACACTTATACTTACTAGAATCACTGAAAGAATACCTTGGAATGAAACATAAAAAATTGGCATAGTTGGATTTTTTTCCGCGATGGGCACGCATTGTATTAAGCCCGTACTCTTTCTCTTTCTGAGAGAAGGCCTGTGCCCTGCAGTAGAACTGAACTGATATTTTTATTCAACGTTTTTCTTGTTTCATATTTATATTCTTATTCTTCTAAATTTTAATAGGTACTACACATACTGAATAAATTCTTTCTAATCATAGAAAATACATCCACGCTAGATGGATCTCATGTTGCATATCCATCTGACCTCAGTTCCGTCACAAACGTCAAATAGGGAAAGGTAGTTTGTACTGTAGTTTGCCTTCTCTGTAGTTGTTACTTGTGGGATTGGTAACTTTAACAGTCATAGTAGACTGAGTTTCAAGTGCTGATTTGATCTCATTATCGCACTACAACTAGCCGCCTATAATCTTGTAACTTAGTTGCAAAATCCAAACTCAAAGTTCTATGTTGAGGTTGGCGAAATGCTTGTTATTTAGGCTTGTGTTGCCCTGAACCTTATGCATTCTTCTCACAATCTACATTTAAAGTGGATTGTGAAAAAGCCCCTCTGTCAAAGTGAAATTTCGCGATAAATTAACCTCACCTATTCCACCCCACGAGGTGTAGTTTTCATCGTAACGTTATTACGACTCCGACGCGTTATGCTTCGCATGACTATGTAGCTTCACGTCGTATTAATAAGGCTCACTTTTGAGTTTGTGAAGCCCGTACAAGTTGGTTTTGGCGGTTGGTGGTAGAGAGTAAGCCTAACTCTGAATTATATATTTTGTCAGGTACATTACATAAGGGAAACGCGATTTGCCCACAGAATTTTAACATTCGAATGCGTGGCCTAAATTTTCTTAAATAAATAAGGAAGTTCAGGAAATTTGTAAGCTGACCATTTCTTGATTTGTCTTCTGTCACAGAGTAAGCCCTCTGAAATTGAGTTTACCTATGTGTACACCCACACGTGCATCACTACCATAATAACGTTAATTAAATTTGTGCTCATGTCTGGAAACACGTTGAAGAATTAATGTGCAAAATTTACCGTCCATAGTCCTGAAAAAAGCAAACAGAGCTATTAAATAATGTATGGTGTCCGTTAAGTTAGACCGTGAAAATGTGTACCTAAAGCATGTATCATTTCTGTTGTACCTACAACGTTATGTATGAGATCTTATTTAGAGCTCAGTCTGGCAAGTTTCTCACAGGGAATGCAAAAAGTTCCGATACGCTTCTATTTACAAATCACTTTGTCCCATCTGACTGCATAGGTATTAGGTACTGGTCCAACCATAAAATCAGGAAAAAGCAGTAAGGAACTTCTATTGTAGACATAAAAGAGCCTACTCTGTATCGACAATTCTACACATTCACTTCATAAATATCTGTACATATTCCTCACATAGGTTATTCAATACAGCGGGGCGGTTGGTAGAGTCTGCTACAGTAAAGTTTACGACATTGGCAAGAGTCCGGAGTCAATTAAACAATCAGGTCATGCGTCGGAAGTGCCTTTGACAGATGGGGAGGAGACAGGCGGGGAGGGGTGGCCCCGTGCTCGATGATCGAGTGGTCAACGGACTCGTGAAGACGGTATTTAGGTAGGTTGAATTACAGTGACCAATTTTCAGAAAGGGATTTGCAGGAATATCGATTATGTAGAGTTCTTCAAATGTGACAGAGGAATGGCACCAATAAGATGGTTGGATGCCATGAAAGCGGTAGCGGCGGCGCCACGCATAGTCGACAAATGAAATCAATGATCGAAATTTTATTATTCAAAGTAACACAGAAACTGCTATTTCGTGATTTCAGTCAGATTGAAGCTCTGGTTCCCGAGAGGGAGCGTGGGTTCGTACCCCTCACCTGATACCATGTAATATTAGACGTTTGGTTACATGTCATAAAGATTGTGACGTCTGAACAACAACTGATTTATTATCTAGTACCCACACACTACCAATGCAGTTTAAGTTATACTAGGTGTCCGTTTCAAAATCGAGGTAATTTTGGAGACACGAACAAAAATGTCAAAGCTTAGTCCTTTCGTTTGGTCCTTAATTAACAGAGTTTTCATGTTATTCTAATACCTAGAACTAATGCATTGATCTAATTTGAATTTCAGACACCTTTTCATCGAAATCTGTAATGTTAAAATATCCCTTTAGGCACATCGTGTGATAAACCTATTTTTTGAACCGCTTTTCTGGCAAGTTTATTATATCTTCAGGTATCTTATTATAGAATCGTATACCCCATAAATGCTCTATTAACCTTTGCCAGCCTGAATCTTGGGCATGAATGTTTATTTCTGGGATTCAGGTACATTTTGTCGGTTACCTACAGTTATAAAGTTACTTATAATTTTCCTGACGTACATGTCATCTTATAGACCACTTACTAGGTTAGGTTTCTGCAACGAAGCACATGAAACTTTGCACTTTAGTCGCAAAATCGCCGTAATGTAACGAGTACCTAGAGTGCACGGGTGTAAAGGTTGATTCGGTTTACTGTACCTCGCGGTACAGGTGACGGAAAACCTTTCACTGTGGAAACGAGCGACCCGTAATCGCGATCCTCAGACATGAGGGAACAACAAAGAAGAAGTATTCGTGAGGCGTCTAGCCAAGAGTCATTCTAGACATTTTGTAGGGTTCCGTACACAAAGGGTCCACCAGGGACGTCCCTTACCAGCCTTGCTACTTTTGTTTGATGTCTTTCGTTTTCAAACAAACATACATACATACATAATCTCACGCCTGTATTCCAGAGGAGTAGGCAGAGACCAGGGACTGCCACTTGCCACGATCCTGACAGATCACCTTTGCTTCATCAACGTTCATAAGTCGCTGCATGCACGCACGTCGGTTCCGGGTACTTTTTATCTTCCCCTTTGCTAAGGCCCCTTTTTTAATTTATTGAAGACGCTAGGGGATATTTACGTCAATAAATTAAAAATAGTTCTAGTCAAAGACGCAGAAATTACGACTTATTGAATATTACCTGTTAAACATATACGTGTTCCTATCAAGATTTAGACCGTTTTAGAGAAAAATATTGTTATATACCTACTCCAAACTTTGTATTTTCATCATGTAGGTAGGTACTTAGACATATTAGCAAAACACCACTAGGTCATCTTCCTTCGTGTAATACGCGGGCTTGATAAAATCCATCCTCCGTCCTCATTTATAGAGTAACGCAGCTGCGAGGGCGCGTCGGTGAAAGAACAATATTTTCAATACATATTGCGAATAATCGAACGTAGGAAGCTCAAGGGGGAAAGAGGGGTAGGCAGGGAAACACAGAAGGTTAGCTCCGTTATTTATTTTGCGTATGGTATACAGCGGGTAGCGGGTGCGGCGGCAGGCTGAAGACAGGGTGCTATGGCGCTCGTTAGAGGAGGGCTACGAGGGCTCGTATGTCCAGCAGTTGATTAGTATAGCCTGACGACGACGACGACGATACAGCGGGTGCTTACTTAACTCTCCCAGACATAGTGAATTTATAATTAGTAGCCAAGCCACAGCTTAAGTTTTTTTTTAAATAAAATTATTAATATATCCCTGCTATTGCGTCCCGTGACTACCGCTAGTGGCATTTTTCCGAGCGCTTCCGTGCTTCGCAAGGCACGTTAAGCCGTTGGTGCCGGCTGTCATATAATGGTAGTCGTTAAGCCATGTCAGAGGCCTTATGGGCGGCTTGATAACATCTGACAGTAAGGCCTGTCTTACAATCCTCCACCAACCCGGACTTGGCCCCCGTGGTGTAGTATGGTCTAACCTTCCTGCGATGCAGGAAGAGACTCGTGCCCCAGCAGTGGGGACATACAAGGGTTGATAACGAATACAGCGGGTTAAAGTACGAAAGGGAGGCCATCAATCCAATCGGTCACTTTCTTGTCAGTTTCGTGAATCTTCCAAATGCCTCCTCTTTTAGACCATAGTTCCATTTAGCGGATCTATTCTTTCACTTCTCTACTAGGTGGTTTTTCGCAGTTACATATGCAAACTGTCGAAGACATACTCTGTTTGTTGTACGCGATTTTGTTTTGTTTTTTATCTATTTAGTAATCCAACAGGCACTTCAGTTTATAAAATATATACAGTTCAATTTACTTACAAGGCCCAATTATAGGTTTACCTTAAACTGTTAGGTAGGTATGTAGAGAGAGATGGAGATAGAGAACACTTTATTGTACATAAAAAAGGAAATTACACAGATATTTCTTAAACTAAGAGTACAGACGGCGGCCTTATCACTAAAAGTGATCTTTTCCAGACAACCTTTGGATGGACTGGAGCAATATATTGGAGAAGGAAGTAGATGTACCTATATATGTATTTATAGATTTTCTTATGTATATTTAAGTACCTGTGTATTTAATGTTTCGTGTTTGTATAAGTTTTGCCCCTCCCCCTCCTACTTTTTGTATTTTGCACTACCCACCCAGCCATTATCGACAAACCAAAGCTTGACTGGAAGAAAATGCTACTTAGCATTATGTACGTCTTTGTATCAAATACTTCATTTGTGCAATAAAGAATTTTAATACTAATAATAATATTTTGACGCTTCGGAGGCGAAATTCCACTCAGAAGTGTCACAATAAATGTGACTTGTCGAGATATCGCCTAAAATGGTTACTAATACAGAGAGACATAAATTACAATACAATTATTCAAATTTGACTTAGGTAAGAGTAAAAATGTAGCCTAAACTAGGAAAAAAACCTGTATTGTATCCTGTGTATGCATAGACTTAAATTACTGTTATAACATTAATTAACATTAATTACGGATAAAAGTAAAGAAAAGCTGTAGGCTAAGGCTGATGAATTTTTTTCACTGTATTTTTAGTGCTACCGCCTATTCAAAGTTCATAGAAGCCAAAAATAATAGAATGTAGATTTAGGCTGAATATCTAAGCTAGGTACCTCCAGAACAAATACAATGTGGGCTGACGAACCTCTTGATTCGATTCAAACGGCAACCACGCCAATACTTCTCGACCCCGCTATTTTGTAGAGCGGGTGCCAAAATAACTAATAGTTTTCGCGGGGGCGTGTTAGCATTTTTCTTCTGGCGGTGACGGCCGCGGGGGGGCGCCGCGGGCGCGGGGGGGAGGCCGTAAAGGAATAACTCTCTTCTCAGTAATGGCTACGCCGATCATTTATACTTCATCGGCTTCGTTAATAACTCTGAAGATGTGCCGCTGGAGTCAGAAAGTAATATCAACACGCTGAAAGAATCATATCTCATTCAACCCTGGCTATAGGATCAGATCTGCCTACTAACTCTCTCACGGATACTGAATTTATACTTAGTAGCCAAGGGCTGTGGCGTGGCTACTAAGTAAGTTTATTTTTCTTTCTAAAAAAAAAAAAACATAGTTTTAAATTCCTACCTATAAAGGTACATAATAATATTGATTAGGAATCGGTGTGTGTGTGTTACCTACTTGGTGGTCAGCTAAGGAACTCTGGCATCAAAAACGCATCTTGAAATAAAAATGAGTAGGAAACACTTCATTAAATAATGGACCCAAAAGTATTTACGTCCATTATTTACTTTTTTCTCTACGTCGCCCCTCGTGTGCATCATAGATGCGAAAAAGCGGAAGGGTTTCCGCTTTTTAATTCTACCTGTCCTTAGCCACCTCAGACGTCTTCGCTTCAGTCTGCCGCTTCGACTTTATTTTCCGGGTCCGAAGTCTCTTTAGGCTTACACGGCAGACACATAGCCAACATAGTTCAAATAGAACCTGCAGGTCACCACTACAACATCCAATTTCCATTAATTTCTCCGTTTTCTTAAAAAAAAAGCATCAGCTGTTCATACTTTAGCCAGAGCGAATATAAAAAATTTGCAAGACACATTTTTACTATAATGTGCTCCCAGTGCATTGGCAGTGTAATCGCTTAGAGCGAACTCTGCCAGACAGCCCTTGGAACCCGAAGATGTTAAGACACGACATCGTTTTACAGCAATGTGAGACAATGATTTTCGTTGAAATCCAGACACATACAAGTCCATTACATCCTTACCCACTACTGAGACGCAAGCCGGCCAGGGGTATCTTATGTGCTTAACAAAGCCTTCCTAACAAAAGAGCAACCCACACGGCCGCAGCTCAGTTACATAGACAAAGGCACACTAGCACGTGAGGTCATCTCCCCTCATTAGGTGGTTAGTTTTCCGGGCGTGTCCGCAGACTCCGGGGCGAGTTGAGGAGGCGGGGGGGGGGTGGGGGTAGCGGTGGAAGTTCCTTAATTAATCCCAGCGAGGCCGCCATTGGCCGGTCGCTGGGCGGGCGGGAGAGACGCCGTGTTAATTGGGCGGACCGGAGAACCTTCTAGATTAGAGCCCGCAGATTAAGTAAATAGGTGTGAGGGTCGCCGGCTAATCTGTGCGCAAGGTTGGGCTGGCCGGTGGGGAGTTGTGGTCTTGCCTCGTGAAATTGACCTTGCGGTGGATAATGGGAACGTAAGGATATACATGGCGTCGAATTACAGCACAATGAAAACGCTAATTTAGACTAATGAGATATGATAGTTGGTGTACAATGTTAGAGAGTGTGTCCAAGAGATAAATGAATAGAAAGAGCACTAGAAATATTGAGAAAGATATGGCATAAATTGACGAAAACAATTTTGACACAATCCCAGTGATGTATGAACGTATGAGTATCCGGGACGGGCGCCCATGATGAGCTCTTTCTTTTATACGCGCGCGGATATAAGTGTGTAAATCTCGTTCTCATATCGCGGCATTACGGCACTTGTAGCTAGATATATAAGGCGAGGTGCACAAGAACTAATATTCCGCTCTCGACGTCAAGTGAACACATAAAACTGAGATTTAGCGGGCCCCGGCCGCGGGCTGAGAGCCGCGAAACGCTAACGTGAAGCGCGCAACCTACACACCTCGCGCCGACGTAAATTATAATATTGTATGTGTGTCGGGCGCTAACCCTCTCACATGCCCCCCGCTCCCCGTGAAAGAAAAGCAATTTCCTCCGGCGGGCGGCGGCGGGGGTGAGGCCCGGCTCCCCCTTGAGGGGGGCTGTTTAAGGTCTCGCGTGAATATAATTTTGTTCATTTTTTTATTCGGGCGGGTTAATTCTGCCCGCCGAGGAGCGGGCTATTGATTAGGGCGCGTCTTACGTTTTAATTTGTTTGCGCGCGCAGCTGCGATGCACCCGCGGAGATGAGGCCCCAGCACCCCGCGCCCGCGCCCCCGCTCTAATGAAGGCTCCGAGCTGCGCTTAATGTAATCACGTGTCTTACAAAGTCACGGTGATTTTCCTTGGGTCTTCCTGAAAAATGCTAATTCGGTTTGTCTTTATATAGGTAGAGCCTCGCCTGCGACGTTTGTGTAGGTAAGGCGCCGGGCGGAGTGCTGTGCAATCAGGAAATTGAGGGAATGTTGATCGGGGTGATTAAGCTGGCTGAAAATAAGACTTGCTAAACTTGAAAATAAGCTTGTCTTGTCCTCTTTGCGGAACACGAAATGGTCAACAGAATCGGAAACAATATTTTATTACCTCTGCCTGTATATTGCTGCAGGGCTGTACCGTTTTGTTTATAAAAAAAATAAGTTAAACCTGTAAAATACTGTAAAATTACAGAGTTTTACTTAAAGAACTTCTTAAAGAACATAAATAGTGTTAGCCAGCTTTTTATGATTAGTTAAAAAGATCTAGCTAGAAAATAAACATACACTAATAATAGAAATAGTAGTAATAGATACTGATAAATGCACAGATACAAAGATTCATTCATCCTCGTAGTTGTGTCAAAAATGCTTTTTTTTATTGAAACCACAAGACATTCAATTATTTTATTCAGTTACGGATAAGAGTAGAAATTATTGCTCGATGTGCATCTTGTGTTTATTATCTTTTGTGGGTTTCTTAATTTAGGCATACATATTAGGGTACAAACGTCGTATAATAAACGAATACAGCTAAATTCCTTTGTCTGGTAAACTACAACAAGGTTTATTTGCGACCAAAAATGACTTTTTAAACAGTTAAAACTTATTTTACGTCGTGGTGGGCTTATAGCAGGACTGGAGATTTCTCTTTAAAAATCATGAATTTATTGAAATCCTATTTAAACTGGATTTCACTGTGTTTTAGTGGAATCGTCATTTTATTAATAACGCTGTTATTTCAAGCTCTTAAAAAATATTTTATAAGTTTGTATCTTTACGTAGTGCCCACCACGGCGTAAAGACACGTACCTACTTATAAAAATTATAGCAAGAATGGAGATTTCTCTTTAAAAATCATGATTTAGTTAAATCCTTTCTAAGCTCTATTTGTCTCCAAATAGAGCTTAAACGGAACTTAGACCTACTACTTACCTCCAAGCTTTTAAAACCTTTTTTCAAGATCGTTATACCTATCCAAAATACCTAAAAAAAAGATTCTGCACCGTATCGGCATTCCGAATTTTAAAACGTACCTATTAACTAAACGTCATTGTAATTGATACAAGATATCCTATGTACCTATCCAGGTAGGTACCTACTCAGTTATGTAACAGCCTAATAAGTAACTAACAAGCCCCCACCCTCACACCTACATAGGGCTTCCTTGACGCCCCTACCTACCCCCTATCTAACACTAACTTTCAGTTCCGGAAGGAACTGTAATTAACACTGCAGTCGCTAGCCCGCACCGCGACTCCCATTGGTCATCTCGTTACCGCCACCCCGACCCCCACCCCTCTCCCTCTGGCCTCCGACCCCCTCAAGGGGGGCCACGACGTAGCTCGAGAAACAACGCCGCCTGCATGTGACACATTAGTAAATGAGACTACATTCGTTACCATGGAATGGAAGGCCATATCGGAGGAGGATGTTGGTACGTACCGTAGGTAGGTTGGTGCTACATCTGCGAGCTTCAGTTCTATGTTCGTAGGTACCTACAGTTCGAGGCTTTTTCTGCAATATTTAGGTATACAGTATGGTTGAGGTACTTTCTGTTATTAAATTGTGCTCTTAAACTGCGACAAACCTCTGCTGCACAAGTAGGTAGCGTGGAATTATAGATGTTGCACGTTTGTTGAAAACCATGACGCGCGTCCAAACTTTGTATTTAGGAGAACAATTAAGAGTAGGTAGAGGAGCCTACAATTTCTTGTGTGACATGACAGCACCAGATTTGGCGTTGAGTCCCATTGATAAATGACAACAAATAAAGAGATGCTCTTTTAAAATTCACAATCGAGTTTGACGGGACAAGTTGCCAAAATAGGCCCTGCCGGGTCCATCAGGCCGGCGCAAGCGCAATAAATCGAGCCCGCCGCCGCCTCCGCGCGGCCATTAAGCCTTTCGATAGTGGTACTCTTCGGCGCTCACTTTGTTTTATTAGTTTCATTTTATTGTTTTAATTCGTGTGCGGGTGCGCTATTTGCGTGCGCGCAGTTTGTCGTTCGCCCCGCCCACCGCGCGCCGGCCAATCGCGCGCGCGACGCTAACGAGCCCGCGCGCGCTGCGTCCGCGCAGACATCGCGACAATACTCATTGTTTCAAACGATTCTAATTTTGTTTTACTTTTGCCAGCGGCAGTGCACCTCCCACCGAGCGATAATTTCAATGTCGCCGCATATATTCTGTGATATTGACTGAGATTCCGCGCCGGGCATGTTTTATCGTCCGAGGCGCGTTCGTCAGCGCTCCTCAATAAGCAATAAACCATTCGCCTCCGAGAAGTCATTTTAAATTCTGACTGAGGCTCGAATTGAACCCACGCCTTTACACCTTTTATAAAAGGTTATTGTGTTCCCGAAACGACGAGGACCGAACAGTCGCCGGTTTCATAAACCCGCCGACCTCAAGTGGGTAGTTACTCCGCTGACAGTCACCTAACATGCCATCAACCCATTCAGCTGAAGGTATCGGGGACAATCGGAATCGAATAAGAATTAAAACCAGATTTTATTTGGTAGGATTAGTCGTAACGGAAGGGTTGGGCGGCGAGAAGTCCCTTATCTTGGACGAGGCAGACGCACACGAATAATATTAAAGGGGAAACTAAGCAGTTGATAGTAAAAATGGGCGGTGTAATAGAAAAATATCGTCGGACTCGCTCGTGGCCTGGTAAAATATTCAATCGGGGCAATTCGGGTCCGCGTATAAATTCGGCCTCGCCATTATTTGTAGCGAGTCGTCGCCAAACGAGAATCGGTACGTTGATAGTCGTCATATCTCTCTACGCAGCCACTGTTAATATTTTACAGGTGCGTGACGCCCTCTTTATGGCCCACTCTTGACACTAAAACGTTTTAACCGTGCTCTTATTGTTTATACATTTTACTATCCACTTTTTATAGTTTATTGCAACTCACGAGGTCTTCAGGGCTGGGGGTTGCTGCGTGATAGTTCCACTTTTTTGTGGCACTTCGATTACCGAGGCTTTGATTCTACTACTCTTTTATTTAGACGTCTTTATGCTCTCTCGGTAGGAACGAGGAAAAAATAAAGATTTTTCTTTTGCGAAAGTAAATGGCGTACCAACATACTCATACGAGCTTTCTTTTCTTTATGTGAGTTGTAATTATCCAGCGCGAGCTTCGAGAGAGAATCGCTCGGCGTGTGTGTGGGGAGTAGGTGGAAGGTGGTGGGAATAGGGGTGGGGGACGTTAGTGGGGGTAGGAGGCAGCATGGAGGATGTAGGCCCGCACGGGACGCGCTCTAATGAGGTGCCTGAAAGCGACAATGTCTTTGAGCAAAGCAAATGTGTATCTATCTACATACGGATTTCCCCCGCCATTTGCCCGCGCTCGCAGCACATGCGCCCCTACATTTTTATAACGGCCATTTACCTCCCTAGGTCATTCAAAATTAAAAGGAAAATTTACTCTCTTTATGGGACTATGTAAATAGTTTTTCGCAGGATACTGCTACTATAGTTATTGAGGTAACATTAAAGTTCTACCCGCAGAATTATATCCTGCGGTTCTACCCGTAGCTACTCAATTCGATTGCGTATCTCCGCGGGTCGGATTTTAATTTCTCCCGCTTCGCCTGGGCGGGCGGCATCAAGTTAAACGTCCCGGAGATGAGGCACATACGTACTAATATCATGCACGGCCCCGGCCGTCGCCATGGCGACGCGCACTCAAATGACGTGTGTGGTGTGAGGCTAGGGGGTAATATGATTTGAGCAAAGCCCTCCCCCGCGCGGCCGCGCTTCCCCCGCCCGCCCCCGCTTGTTTGCTCTCCGATGCAATCGCGATACGCGCGGCCCGTCTCACCTCGCCGCCGATAACCGCATCGGATTCCTTGTTGCAAGCCACCGCATCCCATTGAAATAGACACCACCTATACCATACCGCCTAGCTCTGCTCGATTTATACCGCGCCAATACATCGACTTGGGCTGCTGGCTGTTGCGGAACGCGGAGTGTCGACTCGTCTGTCCAATTTTTACATTTTTCCCCTTTAGGACCATCCCACATCGTAGGTAGGTATCGAATCGTTGACAATGAAGGCTCAAGCCAGCGTAACTTTACCGTTAGATTTCCAGCTTACTATACCATACTACTTTTATAGTGTTTTGCCTATAAATATCTTACTAATACCTATTATAAATGTAAAAGTTTGCATATAAGGATGTTTGTTACTAATTTATGCCAAAACAGCTGAACAAACCGCGAACGAAGTCGTAAGCACCAGCTACTATAAGTAGTCTGTTAGTTTTTAGAATATACCTCGGGCTCTAGAGTATGCTTCGGTTTTCACCAATTTTCGCCGGTTTTCTTAAAGATCATCGGGTTTTGATTTCGAAATTAGTATGTGTCAAATTAGTTCCGATATTTCTATAACACGAATATATCCGATAGTAGCCGAGATATATTCTAAAAGCTAACAGACCTTATACCTTATTTATATACTCAGTCTCGTTTATAAACGGATATCATGTTACTCGCGATTGTGTTGGAGATAACAATGACGCCGATTTAAAAAAATGAGCCAAGAATGGATGCCAACAAAAACCTACGATCATACCGTATTACGGCAACATCACCACTATCATAAACTGGATAGGTACAATTAGTATGACGAACAAGTGTCTTTATACCAGTCACTCAACAATTCCAGAGTCCCTGTCCGCGACAAGACATTTATTTCAGTCCCGCAGCTGCCGAAGGCATCAGTAGCCTGGTTATAGTCTCAATAAATCAATCACACCTCCTTTGCGGTAACAATGTCTCATATCGCGGGCGACTCAATCGCGGGCACCGTGGAGGTGACAATTACGCGGTCCGGGTCTCATTAGTGGCCGGCAGAGGTTCATGTATCATGTAAGCTGCGCGCGTCCGGCTGCGGCGACGGCACAATAAAGTAATCAATCCGCAAACGAGCTGCACTGGACCCGGGCTGGGCGCGAGACAAGACGAGCGACGCTATCATATAATTGTCGTCATCTCTGAAAACCAGCCGGACCAAAATAGAGCTGAATTCAATGGAACATGCCGATGGTAAACACCGATTGTATTGTCAACTCGGAGGCGGCGAATTTCCAGACATTTGTCATTTTGAATGTAGGAAATGGCAATGAAATATGAAGACACGTCTCTGCAGGCCGAACTAGGAACTGCCGCTAATGCTTGGCGGCTCGTCCGTGGGCCGGGATAGCGACCAGCGCGAGTAATTGCCTCGCGAGCGCCGGGGGCCGCGGTAATACCGCGCGTGATATATGGTACTACGTCTAATAACAGAGCCGGCCGCCTCGCCGATTATCCCTTTACCCGGCGAATACGAATCCGTATCGATCGGGGAGAGGCCGAGCTAATGAACGCGGATTCACTACTCATTATCCACTTTGGTGACCGCTCGACGCTGCGGGGTTATGAAGACGTCGCCGCCGCCGCCGCGGGCTCGCAATTGGCGTCCTCCAGACCGCGGTGGGTTAGACCGAGGCCCGCAGCTCGCTTTGTGTTTTATCCCCGGTAATTGCGGACCCGACGCTATCCACCTACGAGCCACCACCGCACGATAAACGGTAGTGGATAATTGCGCTGTTGTTGCATCACCCGCGTCCGCTAGCATTCGAGGAACGTTAGTTATCCGCCAAATTAGAAGGATCGGTGGGGCTCACCGCGACGGCTTTGTTATCTTGACAAATTAACTCGAAGGGAAATTTATGGTTTCTTTGAAACAACCTCTTCTGTAACGATCCTGTAATACCAAAGCCTGAAAGGAGGAGCTGAATTACAGTTTCCACCACTGCAATTGAGTGACGTTTAAAACCGGACTAATTTAATAAACTCGAGCTATATACGTCTAGTCGTTTTAGTAGGAGCTTCAACATAGTGCATGCTTTGTATGCAATAAAGTATAATAATAATGGTTTATTATCTTTTATTCAAATGACGTTGTCCCTTATCCACAAACTCAGTACCGGATTAGATGGGAGTTGCTCACAAATTCTCTTTGCCGCGTGGGAATGACGCTGACAAATAGAAGTAACAGCTTTCGGAGTTGTCAATTAAATAATCTTCAAGCATGAAGTCAAAATTTCAGTCTGCCTCGCCCTGCCCCTGCTGCAAGGTAGCGTTTTTATCTCCCTACCGTGTAGCGCTATCGTGCCTAACTAAAAGGAGGTGACGCTGGTCGATAGAAGGTAGTCGGATTTTAAACGTCACTGTGTCATTGCTGATTTATAGAAATCGATAGCGAACGATATATTTTGCTTTATGTAGCGAGTAAGAACTAGATGGCGCGGCTTAGTCGATAAATGGCCAATTCTCAAAAAGGCTAACAGTAAAAAAAGCTAATTCGCAGAATGGCTTATTCTCTGAATGCCTAATTTGCACAATGGCCAATTCGCTAAATGGCTTATTCTTAAAATGGCTTATTCTGAAAATGGCAAACTTTTTACAAATCAGGTAACAATTAATTTTCATTGAAATCAGCTATATGAAATACAAAAACAATCAATTATTTTTTATTAACAATTATATTTAAGAGAACATATTTTTTTGTAAATAAAAGTTATCCTTCTAATAGTAAAGTTAATCTTATACAAAATACAAAAAATGGCTTAGTATTCTCAAAATGGCAAACTTTTTACAAATCAGGTAACAATTAATTTTGAAGGCATTTACATCAAAAGTTGTTATGTATTATCTTTAAAAAAAATCTTCAACGTTACTTTGTTGTTGGTGTGGTTTATTTTTATATTTTCTTTAGCTAACTTCAATCAAACTTAATTGTTAGGTGATTTGTAGAAAGTTTGCCATTTTGATAATAAGTTATTTAGTGATTTGGCAAATGGGCCATTCTGCGAATTAGGCATTCAGAGAATAAGCCATTCTGCAAATTAGCCTTTTTTTACTGCTAGCCTTTTTGCGAATTGGCCATTTATCGACTAAGCCGATGGCGCGACGTTTCATAGCGTTGTCACGCTCGATACGATTGTGTTAACAAAAATTCTCTCTTCATTCTCAGCTGGCTCGGGCGCGGCTCCATGTTCGTGCTGTCTCACGAGCACGCGCGCGCGATGCTCGCCAGCGAGCGTGGCTGCGCGGGCGCGCTCGTCGACGTGGGCGCGGGCGACGGGGAGGTCAGCCGCCGCTTCGCCGGCCTATACGCCACGAAGTACGCCACCGAAATATCGGCCAGCATGCGGAAGACGCTCACTAAGAAAGGGTATATGTGAGTATCAGACAATTTTAATGAACCAATGCATATGAATTAGTTCGAAAGAAAGAAAGCTGTCTTTGTGGCATTAAATCATGTTTTTATAAGAATTTACATTCTGTTTGCTGAATATCACTGAACAATGTAATCTGCCGCCTATGAGCCGTGGAGAAAAAGGCAGCGGGAAGAAAAACTCCACTCTGGCCATCTTTTCTCAAGTCATCTTAAACCTAATTCATCAGTTGCGAGATGATTGGCATCAATAACTTTAAAGGCCAAAACATTAGTGATTGTACAAATGTAGGAAAAACATTACTGCTGCGGCCAGACACACGAACGCAGGGGTCTGCTATCACCAGTCTCAACCATTTTGGAGGGCGATAGATGACTCGGCCACCACGCCACTATTCGAATCGACCAATTGAAGCTCGAATTTCAGTCTATCAAGGGACTACTGTCCCGCCTAATCCTATATGGCCGTTGTGATCCAGATATTATCAATAGGTCTGCTTAAATAGTCCACTCAGCTCCAGCCTCCAGCGACGCTTGTGCCAAACCGATGTGGTCGAGACTTTGGCCCTGGCAACTGTTTTAATACCTTTGGTAGCTTCTATGATACTGACTTTTGGATGCTTTAGATTCAAAATTTTCTAATGTTTAGAAAGAGCAAGCACGCAATATCTCAGATCTTGTCCTCACTTAGGTGAGTGAGATTGAGCCAAGCGCGCACCGCAAAGGTAAAACCATTGAATTTGAAGTAAGCATAGAAACCCATTCCCATACAAGCAAATCGGATCCCAAAAAACCGCGCCGGGCCCAGAGGCCGCCACTGAAAATGCGCGCAAAGCCGAAAAATACGTGTAGAGCGCTTTGTCTAAAACCGCTAGATGGCATTGTTAATAGTTTTCACGAGTTTACTATTGACATCTGGCGGTGACTAGCAAAACGTAAAACATTTTAGCAGTGTACTCTAGTAGCCAGTAGCGAGCAGAGAATTGACAGTTCAATTCTAGACACAGAGTACCTACGTTTGGTTCTTGTATGGTTTAATTGTTCTGTGTTCTTGTAAGTCCGGAAAATCTAATCTGCCATAAAATTGACAACCCACGGATGGGATAAATATAGGAAAAACATTGTTTGTTTGAGAGATAATTCAGAAAATACAATACCTATGTGAAAAAAATCACACATTTCAAATCTGTGGAAAAAGTATATTGCGGAATTAGTGCATTGGTTCTATAAAACAGAATTTTAAAGCAAGCAGCAAGAAATGTAACCCACCTTTACCCACCAACAACTTCTAGTGAATGATATCAGTGCTTTCAACATGCAACAGTAACCCAGACTTCGTCATCCTCCGTGTATAGACCTGCCCTGTGGTCGCTGATTGTGATCTTATCAAGCCAATACTTAGACAACTCCCTCAAAGGTACCTTAGTCCATTTGGGTACCACACACACCGACCTACCTGCACAGTGCAGTCAACAGCACATCAACTTTGCATGTTCGCACTCTCCTCAGTATTATTATGGGCGACTTCGCAACAAAATGGTCGAACTTCTACCGAAGTCTTATCAATAGACCATTTAACAATCATAAATAAATGCCACCAAAAGTTTCGTAATTGCTACACACGCCGCCGCCTACCCCCACAAGCACGAACCTTCACATTTACCTATTTTATTATGAAAAAAGTATATTTTTTGACTGTACTACAATAAATGTTTCGAAATATATTGCTGCTTCTATTATTAAGGAGGTCCTTAAAATTGTGCTTGGTGGCAAAAACCATAAGAGATGCTTGTACAAAAAAAGAGTAAGAAACGCTGGTTTAAACAATTATTAATAATAATTAGACGACCTCTGTGGCGTAACGGTAGTGCATCTACCTGCCATACGGGAGGTCCCGGGTTCGAATCCCGGCTGGGAACAAAAAAAAACCCCAGGTCTTTGATGTTTACATGTTTGTGATGTCGTTGTTTCTGGTTCCCACGACACAGGGTATCCTAGTGTGGGGCCAGAAGCAATGTATGTGCCTGTATGTAAATGTTATGTTATTCAAAAACCTTTACTAGTCCATCGCAAACACTTCCCAACGCTGCGAGATTTTGTTTAAGTTATTTTCGGGTAGGGTAAGGGTCTGTTTCACAATCTGCAGATAAAGTTCCGGATATGCTATCCGCAACCAGGGCTGCTGTTTGTTCTAAATTTGAAGCCATAAACGAACACACACAATATAGAAAAAAATATTTAAATTTAGAATAAACGGCAGCCCTGGTTGCGGATAGCTTATCTGGAACTTGCCTGTAAACTAGCCTAACTTTACATGTATACCGATGTCTGTGACCCAATAAATATCTTTATCTTTATTTGAACATTGTGAAATAGGGCCTAAGACCAGTATCCTATCGAGAGGTAGGTAGGTACTGCTACAAACTATTCCAATCAATTTAGTATCCATTAAAAATCATATCTGTCCATCCATATGGGAGCTGGCTGATATTTTTACCAATTTCTGCTGTGATTATGGCCCATGATTTTAATATGCGCCGTTGCCAGCTAACTCTGCATAGAAGCAAACGCACGCATCAGCTACACCTTCAATGTACTGTGATATATGTGGAGAGGATGAAGGAAGAAATATTGATGAAACAAATATACATGGCGAATGTGGGTGGAAGGGCCGGTAAGGGACGTCCCACATACTTCGACCAGATAAGGAATGTATTAGCAAATGGAAGATAAAAAGTAACCGGAACTGACGTGAGTGCATGTAACGACTAATGAATGTTGGTGAAGCGAAGGTATTCTGTCAGGATCGTGGCAAGTGGCAGTCCTTGGTGCCTGTCTACCCCATTGGAATGCAGGTGTGAGGTTAATATTATGGTATGGGTTATTTATAAACTTATAAGTTATTGAATATGAGATTTTCTATTTTATTAATTGTTGTAAGTGAAGCTCAGAAATGTCGCGTTTACGACACTGTGACAGGTGACGAATCCTGGATTTCTCAATATGATCCAGAAACAAAGCATCAGTCGACAGTTTGGTTGTTTCAAAATGAACCAACGCCTACGAAAGTGAAGCGATCGAGGAGCGCAGGATTTTTTTTATAGTTTCTTCACTTTGACGGGGTACCTAACTTCAATTCCACTTTGAGACCAAAGCAGCATCAACGCTGAATAATAATAATATTGGCCTTTTTGCATCTACTTAATGAGATGATTTATACAGCGTCCAGTGGTATCTTCACTCACACTAGATGGGTGAAGGGCCCACTCCGACGCTGTAGTGCCTGGGACATGGTTTTATAGATGGTGTAGGCTTGCCCAGCACCTATACCATCCTGACAGCTTAGTCGGCCTAGCCCACAGGAAAGACTAGTCAATACGTGCGGAGCCAACCAGGCCGCGGGTTTCCTCACGATGTTTTCCTTCACAGTTAGCGAGTGGTATTGCAACTACAAATTCTCAAATGTACGTAACTTTGAAATTAAACAAAGTCATTAAACGCTGAATGGTATAACACAAAATGCCTGCCAGAAGTTTTTTTCTGAATTGAGCAACAAGCGATTGAACAACGGGCTCCGCGGGGTCCTTCTTCACCACGACAACGCGCCCGCGCACACTGCGATCAAAACGAGGGACTTCCTGGACTCCACACAGATCAGAGTCTTAGGAGACCCTCCTTACAGTCCTGATTAGGTTCCGTGTGACTTCTTTTTACTGCCTAAAATAAAAAATCTGCTCAAAGGGATACAGTTTTCATCGCCGGAAGACGTGCTAGCAGCGTTTGAGAAGGCCGTGGAAGAGGTGTCTGCGGAGGACTGGAATAAATGTTTTGAAAATTGGTTCAGACGCATGATACGTGGTATAGAGGCTGGTGGAGAGTGCTCTGAAAAGATTAAATAAAAATAGTTTTTAGGTATAATGTGAAATTTTATTCTCTACAATGTTTGTCTTATGGGTATTTCAATAGAAGTAAGAGTATCAGTTTCAAAGAAATATGGTCTTGAAAATTCGCAAAATGTAAATTTGCAAGTAAATAAGTTCCGGTTCACAACTTTTGATTTCGGCTATACCAATAAATCGAATTTAAAGTTTTAGACAATCATGCTGTGTGGTTTCGGCTTAAAGAATAGCACCAACCCAAATTCTTCCCGCGGGTGTCGTAAAAGGTGACTAAGGGACACAAACTGGGGGGTGGGCAGCAGCGCCCCCTGCAGTACAATGCCACCAATCTGCGATCCTCAACCCGCATGCCCAGCGTGGGGATTATGGGCATTAACCCCCAATGATGGTATAAGACAGGCCGCTCTGGTCATCACTAGGGGAGGGCTATGTCCAGCAGTGGACTCCATAATATAGCCTGAAGAAGAAGACAATCATACAACGCAAAATTTAACTCTCTTTAATATTGCAATAACGAAGATTCCAGTCCAAAGTACCGTTTCCGAGCTAGAAGCACAAAACTGAAAGAAAGTGTGATAAGTTCGCGGTTTTTTGGCCCCCAAAAGTTGAGCTCACCTCCTGGGACCGTGCGAATTCGCATTACACGCATTTAAGATCAAATGATGTTATAAAATGATATCCAGCTTTCTGGAAATTAATTCCTGGATTTTTTTTAATTTGATTGACCTATTATATTAACATCAAGAATTTAAAATGTCAAGAACATAAAAAAAATAACATTCCATGCGATAATAAGTAAAAATGTCAAACAAGAGAGGTCACGGGGATAATATCAAATAGTATATCATTGTTATACTTATTTTAATCAATATAATTATCAGTCAGAAATTCGATTATTGTATGATAGCAGTTTTTAAATAATATATTTTTTTATTTGTGCTTGTACAAGCCTAAGTCCAGTTCTCTTAATGCACTAGACAGCTTATTATAAATTACAGGGCCCATGCAAAATACACTTTTGTGCACCAGCGCTGTATTTGTCCTCTGCGTAAACATATTTTCGTTTTATACCGTTTTAATCACTGACTGACTTGTGAAACTCGTATGAAACTAAATAGATATTGTGACTTTTATAACTACGCATGCCTATAGTATATTTTTGACTAAGGAACTAATAACCACGACAGTAAAATTGTATATTTTGACTTAAATTCTGGTTAACTGAAAACGGCATATTTTTATCTAGATTAGAAACTTAAAACCTCTCAAGAACTACATTTGAGCTGATGAACTTCGTAACAATGTCCACCAGATAATGTGCTACTTAATGAAAGTATTTGATGAACAAAGTGATTTTTTTTACTTAAATTTGAAGTTCTAATTTCCCATCTCTGAAAGTCTTCATCAGAACATCACCAAATTACCCTGGGACAGCTTTTATATTATATTTTATGAAACATATGCATATTATTTATGAATGGGCCTCATTAGGCCTTATTTGCTGCTGTCCATTGAAAAGTTCTTTTCTCCATCTCTCAAAGTCTTCATGACATCTTCACCAAATTAAAATGGGACCAATGGGACGCTATACCTAGTAGAACAAAAAAAAATATCGAAATAGGTTAAGATTTGACGAAGATAATGCGAAAACATAGTGAAAAATAATTAACATACGCGTCGATGTGATAACCTCTTTTGAAGTCGGTTAAAATGGAAATGACTTTCATTAAATAAATATGTGCATCATCTATAAAAATATCAACTGTAGCTACACGGTTCATGAGAGTTTACGTTCAGCTTGGGGACAGACGGACATACCATCTTAGCAATTGGGTCCCGTTTTTACCCTCTGGTACGGAACCCTAAAATCTATGTTTTAGTTGGAAGTTATACTTAAAGGGCTATAGTTAATTATTGTTTATGTAGTTAATTATTCCAAGACATTATAAAATGTAAAGGTGATATGCTGTCGACTGTTCCTCAACAGCAAGTTGCGAATTCAAAAACTAGGGGGTACAAACTGCGACCACGAGTTCTTATAGGAAGCTGCCATAATAATCGGTACCGTTTTTAGTAAAGTTTTAAGCAACTTATTTGTCAATAAATCACATAAAAATTAAAAGATGTACCAACATAGCTTAATCGATCTTGTACTAGAAACCTTAAAAAAAAAAATTTCTTCCACCTATTTTGCAAAATGTGAAATATCTGTGAACCATCCATGAGGTATATTTTCGTGTATCGTTTTCGAAAATTTCTATACATTTACCACGGATATCCGTGACATTTACTATCTGCGAACGGTTTAATCAGTGATGTCTGCGCGCGCCCCAGTCCCTTCTGTGTGGCCCAATTATTTCTATTAGCGCCATCTAACGTGGAGTAGCATAGACTAGTGAGATTGGGCACAAGCAACTCATTATCAAGTACGGTAGCTGACTGGGTTACGAAAGATTGATTAAAATAATTAAGTTATCTCGATCTTAATAACTTATTGATTAAATCATTGGATTTTTTAATATTAATTTATAAAAAAATAAACTATTAGGGAAATGTGGTTCAATTTCGTTATTATACAGAAAATGTAATAAGTTAGTCACAAATTTTACCGACAAGCGACGTCAGCGCCAGGATCCGAAAAAAGCTATTGAATGATCTTCTATCCTTACTTCAAATTCAATGGTAAAACTAAAAGTAGAGATATGTAATTTAAATCAAAACGTTTGCAACCACGAATACAACTCACCACGCATCACCAAAAGAAGTGGTCGGACAAGGGGCCGTCATTACACGTGAAATAGCATTATTTTAGTATTTCTTAATGATTCGCGATACTCATACATAGTTATATATTAAACGGGTCAAACAGCGATACAAATAAAATAACGTGATTGCGATCACGTTATTTTATTTATATTATTTCGAATTACTTATGACGATATTGAAACGCTCGAAACTTTTTAGTAATTTTTAAATCCTCACCTAACTCAGTTACAAGGCCACTGTCAACGTTTTCTGCCTCAGGCTTAACATGTCTTTTTGAACCCCTACGGCCCACTTGGACAAAATCATTTTTATCTAAGTGGAATTTCTATTGTACCAGAAAATATCGTTTAAAATCTTTCGATTGTCTATTTCAGGTTACTCGACATTGACGATTGGTGGCGCACTCAGCAATTCGAATGCGTGTGTATGCTAAATCTTCTGGATCGCTGTAGCAAGCCCAAGACCATGCTCCAGCAAGCGAAGGCAGCGCTGGCCCCTGACGGAGTCCTGCTACTGGCTCTAGTGCTACCATTTAAACCTTACGTCGAAGGTAGTAAGGCCTTTACTATTTTTCATGTAGTCTATATACGTCTAATTGCAGGGCAACGGGCTTCTCTCAGAAAGAAAGAGTATGGGCTTAACCGCGGATTGACAAGTTCAAGCGCTGGGGTTTTTCAACACCTCAGTCACTCAGGTATCCTCAAGATATTTTCCTTCGCCGTTAGCGAGTTATTGCTACTGCAAAGTTTCCTACTTCGGCACGTGGACACAACTAATTCCCTACTGGACGGTTGATTGTTTGAATATTTGGACGGTTGAATATTTTGCTGTCCGACTCTGAACCAGTTATTTTAATTGTATAATATATCTTTATATAATATACCTTTGTTGTATTATATGTTGTTATACAGCAGTGAAGGAAACATAGTGAGAAAACCGGTGTTTTGGTTTACCTCTGTGGTATGGTATAGGGGCTGGGCGAACCTACTCTATCTAAAAAACGATGTCTCAGGCACTGCAGCATCCGAGTGTTCCCTTCACCCGTCTACCGTCAAGTGTGAGCGAAGGTGCCACTGGACGCTGTATAAATTATTTCATTACGTAGACGTAAAGCCCAAAGTATGTTATTATACATGGTGTCCCAAAAAATAGTGTCAAGCGGAAGTCCTGAGATAGAACACCCCTTGGAGCATCCGAAACACCCCCATGTATGTTCCGCGATTTTTTGTAGTTTTCGAGTTATTAATTTTTTACTTAAATATTGAGAATTATTAACCTAAAAAATTTAAAACAGAGGCGGAAAACTCTTAAAATTTTCCATCTGGTAAAGAGGTTTTTTTTTTGCATTTTATTATTTCTAGAGTTAATTAGATTGTTAAATAATCGAAAATAGTTACAAAAAAGTTAAGATTTTGCCATTTGAAAGTTTGATTTTTAGAAGATTTTTTGAACTCGCTGTATTTTGTGATACTTACAAATTAAGTTACAAAAATAAAATCTTTAAAAAGGGGAAGTGGTAAACAAAGAGTAACTGTTATTTATTATTTATTACAAAATGTTCTCAAAATGCCTCCCTTTCTGCTCAATACAAATTCTGCACCTTCTGAAAAAATCCTTTTGAAATTATCTTTTAATCGAATAAACGCTATTCTGTTGTTTTTTATTCTTTCTTCAATAATTCTCAAAATTCTTAAGTAAAAAATTCATATCTCGAAAACTACAAAAAATCGCGGAACATACATGGGGGTGTTTCGGATGCTGCAAGGGGTGTTCTATCTCAGGACTACCGCTTGACACTATTTTTTGGGACACCCTGTATAATGGCCCTGGGGGTGCTAACCAGCGCCACCAATGGAATAAAAATCATAACTTGTTTTGTAATACGGTTTTTTTTCGAAAAGTAAACAAATTAATAATCTTAATATCAGTGATATGATAACTATTCTTAGAACATACAGCCTAGAACGTATCAACATCCTAATACTTTAATCGATTTCCGTAACGGCCGTTTTTGGCAAAAATCGATTAAAGTCGTAGGTTTTAAAAATACTTTTTTAATCTTTATGGGTTTGATCACAAAGTGATCAAGTCACTTTAAAAAAATCCAGGGTGGCGCTAGTTAGCACCACCCAGCGCCTTATAATGTTTTTTTCCAAAATTAGTGACTGTTTGATGCGGATGTCTACCGAAAGCTTGCCTAGCATCAGCACCACTAAAATGAATTCATGTAAATTCCAGTGACGCCAAACCACAAACCGGAAGAGCGCCTGCCAATAGAGGGCGCCACGTTCGAGGAGCAGGTGGCGTCATTCGTCGCCTTCATGTCAGGCCTGGGCTTCCAGCTGGTCACGTGGGCGCGCGCGCCTTACCTCTGCGAGGGAGACTTCGCCCAGGCGTACTATTGGCTCGACGACTCTGTATACGTGTTCAAAAGTAAGCCCATTGACGACTCGCCTGAAGGTCCGAGCTCCTGAGATGAGCCCAATAATTTAGTTGGTACTTCTGGCGTGTCGAAGATTTATTTGGTTTGAAAGGGGCGAGAAGTTAGTATCGGAGAATGGGCGTGGTTTTTCTGCATTTAATTGTATCTATAGTTTCTTTCGTGTCGAAAGCATCGTTTTTTTAATTACTAGAAGTCTGCACCCACTGAATGAGGAATCCAACTACCTATTCTGTAGGGTAGGGTTGCCATATTAACGTTACGAAGTGTCAAAACATGTGTGTATTTTATATGATAGCACGAGACGTTAAAGAAATTTGAGTAATCCATCCCAGTGGAGATCTACAGAATAGTTGTTTGTGAAAACCTTCTGTCACATTTTAATTTAACTGAAAACACAGTTTAATTAAACAAATCGCAATCTGTAAATAACCTTCGAATGTTGACGTTTTTGAATGCACGTTGCTACGTTCCTCAGGTTACTGCCGCGCGATGTAAATTGTATAGACTCGAAAGCACATCAATCTTTAGAAATGAATTGCACAGTCGCCCGAATCTAAACTTCTCAGTTTAGAGGTGCGCTAAATAAAGATGAGCTGTCGATTGTAGTACCTACTTTTAAATCGAATGACGGCCTCTATGGCGCAGCGGTAGCGCATCTGCCTACCATGCAAGAGGTCCCGGGTTCGATCCCCGGCTGGGGACAAAAAAAAACCCCAGGTTTTGGATGTTTACATGTTTGTGATGTCGTTGTTTCTGGTTCCCACGTCACAGGGTATCCTAGTGTGGGGTGAAGCAATGTATGTGCCTGTAAGTATGTAAATGTTATGTTATTCAAATCTTAGTCTAATCATGGAATTATCAAATATCTATTTGTGAGTGCTTAATGGTTAAATACCTTAATTAATATTACATATTTAAGGTACAGAATAGAGTTACGACATTATACATGTTTTTTACCAAGCTTGTTGACAAAATTCACTTTAAAAACACTGAACTAACTACCATAAACGATTGCAATGAGAATAAATAGTTGTACTTGTGTACTTACACAAGCTTTCATTCGAAAACGAAAACGCACAAAATCATCGAATTTTCTAGTTCGTAAGCTGTCAATTTACGTAAAAGTACCTACTTAGCATTTACTATGTGTAATTTTATTGGCTTAAAAAGCCTCAGTTGTTACTCTACTGTTGATTACGAAAGCTCTGACGCTTTCGTATAACGAAACGTGGCCGGAGTTGATTCATTAATAGTTAAGGACGGGGAGTTATCACAAAGCGTGCCCACCAAGTTGTAAGGTGTAAGAAAACCCACCTATATTGATTAAACGTTTCTCAATCAAACCTAAATCTACGAAAATATATCTACTATTTCATACATGATATGATATAACTGACAGATAACTTGAACAAAACTTGTGTTTGCTTTAGACACGTTATTACAGTTTTTTAATGTTACTTTGACTAAACCCAAAATATTCCGCCAAAGAATTCGTACTGCGAAGTCAAAGTAATTTGGTGAAGTTATTTTTCGTGCGTAACTTTAGCATGGAACAGCTGATATTTTTCGTATTTCGAAGATAGCCCTATCTATAGCCCCGCCATCAAACGTTACAGTTAGGCGTGTTTTAATGCACTGCAATATGTTATTTGATATTTAGAAAAGTTTATGTAGGTACTAACGAGTAGAACTCGTCCGTTTATGAAAGATTTTTTCGTTACTACCTGTAGGATCCTAGTAATTGGATCTTATTAAAACGCTCTTATGACTTTTACCCAATGTTTGAAGTATCTATTGCACTGTAAAAATCGGCACATGTGTTGTACCTTAATAGTTATCTGTGATGTGTTTCTATAGGATCAATAAAGACAGTCAGTTTAGTTTTATTTTAATACTAATTAATTGTTGCTAAGTTCCTTTTCTACGGAACCTCCCTCCTCTCTTGTAAGAAACTGATAGTTTATATAGTCCGATTAGTTAATCGAACTAACCGGAATTCAAAAGTTCACGTCGTCCGACCGGTGGGACCAAGTGGTCCGAGAAAATGATAGTTTGATTGAATAGTCCGATTAGGTTATCGGACCAACTGGAAAGAAAAATTCATATCGTCCGATTGGTCGGACCACGTGGCCAGAGGGTATAAGCCTCCCACTCCCTCTCCTTTACTACAACCTCCTTTTTAATGTACTTTGATTTCCGTGGTATTATGATATCCTTGCCGTTTAATCTAAACTCAGTTTTTTTTTATTCCGTAAAATTCTGACATTTCATAAGTGTTGCTACTAAGTGATTGTGTTGTGTGAACTTGTGTGGAAGTTATTTTATTTTATTATTACTATTATTAAAAAGCTCTCCACCGAAAAATGGGAATACCTACAAAAGTCAAGAAATTATAGCTGCCAGAATTCTACGGAATAAAAAAACTAAGTAAGTAGGTATAGTGTGAAGATGCCATTGGACGCTGTATAAATCATCTCACTACGTCGTAGACCTGTCTACACATTACGTAGATGCACAGACCAATGTTACCGTATAATATTTGACAGCTGAAAATATCGTTACCTACGTAAAATATGTTCTGTGCGTAAAATAGATGTTTTTACCACGGATGTCAAAAAAAGACGGATGCCATCTCGCATTGAAAGGGTGTGAACCCCTAGTCCTACACTTTCGTGTGCATACACGAGCTAACTCACACAGATACACCAAGTCGGTCACTCTGCCGCCATTACGCTCCGGGCAGCAGTGCCAGTAAGTCTTGTTTGACACAAAAGAAAATTTTAAGAAATGCCGTCTTGTGTGGTACGGTGGTGTAAACACTTCTCGAAAAAATGCAATAAGTCTCATGGGAGCACCTACCATGCGTAAGTAATGTTTTAAGTTACTGATTCGTGATATTTTTCCTTATTAAGTTTTGTTTACTTTTCTTTATTTACTTACAAATTGGGATGTCAAATACCGCAGTGATACCAGTTTTTTTTCGGGGAAAATTCCCGAAAAGTGGAGAAATATGTATTTGTTGCATTTATTAGTGTTTTATAGTACATAGTAGTTTTGGAGTTATGGAAATACGCAACCGTAACCCTTACAAAATAACATATCTTTATTGTCTTCAAATATCTAATTGTATGAAATTTGCCGCCTCATTTTTTTTTCTAATTGAACGTTTTTATCTAAAAGTGAACATGAGAAATCTTAACAACTGTGATAAGTATTTTTCAAACTTACAGTCTAGAACATATGATCTATAGATTAGAACTTTAATGGATTTCCGTTAAACCGGCTGTTTTTGGCGGAAAGTGATTGAAGTCCTTGGTTGTTGATTCTAATTTCTAGACTGTATGTTTAAAAAATAGTTGTCACAGTTGTTAAGATTTTTCATGTTCACTTTTAAAATAAAACGTATTATAACACAACTTATGACTTTTTTCCATTGGTGGCGATGGCGCTAGTTAGCACCCTGAAGCACCTTGATTCTCTTGATTTGAAAAAGTGGGCAAAGTGATATTAGTCTGGCAACAGCGATGGCACGCATACATAGACGGCGGCCATTTGTCTGCTTCAGTCGTGATTAAAGAAGGTTCCATCCGTCTTTTTTTGACATCCGTGGTTTTTAGTTACACCGTATACTATATTATACGTATACCGTATCTGTGTACTTTCTGTGTTGCCTATAGCGGCGATGTGTCGCGCCGCTATTATTTCGCCGGGTACAGGGGCTCGAACGTTGGAAATAAAGAACTTCACTTGTATAGTCCACAGCAAGGTATAATCAGGAAGAAGACAGTTCACAGAGTTTCAGAAGAAAGTTTAGAAAGCTCACAAGAAGAAGGTGAAAGTTATAAGCGGAAGGCAAGCTTGATTTGCGTAATATTTAAACGGTAAAATTAGGCCGGGCGACATAGGTCTTGCGCGTAGGCTGTTTGGGCGCTCTTTTGTGGCGCTCTCTGCCGCGGCTGCGCTGCACTGGGAGCGGGTTCGCCTGCGTCCCCCGCGCGCGCGCCTCTTGCACCGCGGCGCCTGGACGAGTTCCCGTCTAGGGATGTGCGTAGGCGCAGCTAGTGCTGTGCCGCCACATGCCTTTTTAGGTACTTAGTGCCAAATTCATGCGTGTTTGTCAATTATAGTTCTATGTAAATAATAAAATTACAGATTTACAGTTGGCCATAAATACAAGAAAGCCGAATTGAAACTTAAACTTACTTATTAGTGGTATAATGTACCGAAAATTAATTAAGCACAATACATTTTTTAATGAAATATCTGTATCATTATATTCTTTTTGTTGTACTAACCCGTGCTAAGCACACTATTATTAGCCTCTTATTATGTTTTTTAATAAAGAAATTACTGTAGTTTTTTTTATTTTTATAATGCTTGTAAGTGCCAGTGTTGCCAGATACGAAACCTGAAAATGCGGTACCTTTACTTTAAAAAAGCGGATTTTCTGCAAAAAAAGCGGATTTAAAAAAAAAATGAAATGAAAATGAAATGAATATACTTTATTGCACACCAGGAATTACAATTAAATATATTTTTTATAATTATATTATATTATACAATACCGATTGTTCTTTGTCCGTTTATAGGTTTTGTATGTTTATTCATGCTAGGATAATAATTTATAAATAAGACTGAATATGCACAGATAACTAAATCAAAATTTAGCGCGCGCCTCTTGCTTTGCTGTTGTGAATGGACTAGAGTAGGTACCACTATAATATGTGGCCTGCATAGACTGCACGCACGCCCGTATGAAAGCACAGTGCACTGTCTATATGCATCACAGATTATTGCACCAAACGGAAACTGACTTGTTGAAAGTTGAATGAACATGACATTGAACCAATTTCGTTAAAAGCGGATCTGCGTTAGTAAAAAGCGGAAAGCGGATCCACTATCAGAAAAGCGGAAATGCGGTGCATCTGGCAACACTGGAAGTGCAACAAACTAACTGACACAGATAAAAAGTGCAAGCAAAACTTTACATTTTACTCTTTTTTGGACAAAATTTATGTAACCGTTATAAACCCGTTCTGGCCAATGTTTCATATTATAGTGAGCAATAGATGAGTATTATTCAAACATACTGTGTATATGATATTGTAGTTTTATGTTATTGTGCTTTGTAGTAGGTACCTTATATATATCGACATTCCAAACGGACTTCAATTCTGTACGTCTTTTATACCATAACGACTGAGATGGAGAAAAACTTATCTAAATGTGTACCTACCATTTTTTACTATCAATAAAATATTGTGTAAGTAATCACGATGTTTTATTAGACCATAGTAGACCCGAAAACGGGGAGTTCTACTAGTCAATACGAGTACGAGCAAGTACTACTATAAGAACTGTGAAGTCGCGAAAAATAATGTCAGCTGTTAACAAATTGACAATCTTAGCTTGAAACTTTTTTTTATTATTAGGTTATATTATATATAATAAAAAATACAGTTTTAAGCTGAGATCAGTGTTGCCAACGTGGGCGATTCTTCGCCATTTAGGCTACTCGGATAGAAAATCGGCGACGAAAAAATGTGAACGGCGACCGGTCGCCTTTTAGGCTATCTCGAGGGCAACTCTGAGATAGCCTAAAAAAAGAAAAAGGTAGTGTCGAAATTATTAATGCGGCCAGTACACAATGGCTTATGCTGGCCGACTGCTCGCCATCGCCATTGTGTACATGTGGGAATGGTGTGTAGTGGCGGACAATTGCCTATCGTGGCGCGCAATCGGACAGTTGTCGGTTTTTTGGGCACACTTCAAATGAATCGTGGCGTAGCATGGCCCATCCCTGTTTACACAGGGGCCCATCGTTTAGTCAATTGACCTTCAAGTTTTTTCATTTATATCAATCTGAGCCCGTAATTTTGAGTCTTTTCCGCCATTTTTTCTAATAACTTTGTTGTTGTACATACTTCTGTAATACTTGTAAATAAATACATAAATAGTAAATAAATATATAGCTGCGGCCGCAATTTTTTCCACGTCCATCGCAAGTTGTTTGCCAGGCAGCAATGAGCCACGCGCCATTGTGTAAACAGCAAGTGATTGTGGCCTACAGTTGGCAATGGCGAGCAGTGGGCCAGCATGGGCCATTGTGTACTGCGGGCTTAAAGCTAGTAGATTCTTTGCTGTTGCTAATAGGAGATGAAGCAGTATCCTGTTGTGTAAATTATTTTTATTTTAGATTATGTAAATAGTAATTTGTTTTAAAGATATACTAGTGTTTAAGTCTACAGTCTTTAAGAATAGTATATTTTTAAAGCAAATTACTGTGTTTTAAATTGTACATTACAATAACAACTTTTTTTAAAAGTAAATAGTAAATAATTTTTCAAAACTACCTTTTTATTTAATTTTCAATGTTTTCAGTTTAGGCTACTTATTTCGACGGCCCCTACGTAAATCATCGAATCCCAATTTTTGCCGAGGTAGCCTAAATTTTAGGCTACCTCGGCAAAAATTGGGCTACTTTAGGCTACTAAAGCTTTGAAAAACGGCGATATCATGCTGTGAGTCGTTGGCAACACTGGCTGAGATTACTTAGTTAATATCAGTGTCTTTTCACTTGGTACAAGTTTGTGTTTGTATGAGTAAATAATTTACGTCCACTTAACTGAAGATGGCGCTGTTTTTAGTGAAATTATGGTAACACTTCTGTTTTTTTTATATGCTAGCAGCCCTCTACTAACCACGTTACGTTTCCTTCTACGCAAAAGCAAATTGTACGATAGTAGACCTTAAATATATTTATTTTCGTATTTTAAATCAACTAGGTAGATGCAAATCGTAGTTAGTACGTATAAAAATATATTTTTTTATGATGTACCAATTTTAACCCATTATTTATATATACATAATAAAAACAATTTATGAATATGTCGCCTCTGGGTTTCGATTGCGCGTATCGGAACAGAATGGACGCCATGCATGCATGACAAACAAAACAAAATGGTCATTCCGTTTCTTTTCGTGGTTTCGTGAATGTGCTCTCGTTTGTTTTATTGGATTTTTCGACGACTTTGCTTTTCCCCCGGACTCCGAAGATTATTCTATTACGCTGGACCTATGCTAACACACACTCTGACCCTGATTGGCCTCACGATTTGGACACTGTTGATCTGGAACATGTCTTCATCAGAGAGACGTTGTTGTGTAGAGAGATGCGGACTCAATCGTGAGTAAATGAAATTGTTACTATCTAACTTAATTTCAGCCGTAGTGTCACTTAGTAAGGATTGCCTTTCAAGCATCAATATGTATTATGATTTTTGTTTAGGTGGAGACAATGCAATCCTGCATTTCTTTCCGAATCCTGATAAGGACGCTGAAAGATATCAAGCATGGGTTGAAGCAATTGGGAATAACTTGTTGACCCTGGATCCCCAATATGTTTATAAAAATCGTCGTGTCTGCCACGCCCATTTTGAGACCAAATATTTGACTTGGTCGAAAAGACTATGCTTTGGAGCTGTTCCTACTCTTCTTTTGCCTGGTAAGTTTACTTGGTTATTTTTTATTGATTGATCTTAATTAGAAAAGGAGAAATCTGAAATATCAATTCCGGTTATTTATAGATAGATAGAATATTCTTTATTGCATGTATACCAAGGATTACATAAGAGACTTATAAAATAACAGTACAGTACAAGTGGCGGCCTTATTACTAAAAGTAATTTCTTCCAGACAACCATTGACGGAAAAAAAGAAACGGAAACTTTAAATACTAAATTTAATAAGAATTTCTTATTATCTTTCAGAAAAGAAGATTCTGCCGGAAGATGCACACAAACTGCAGATGTTATTCTTTTTTTTGATCATCTATTTGATTCCTTAAATGGCAGCTTCGAAAATTCCGAAAAGAGGCGCGGCAAGAAATTATTATGTGCCGTAACGGCAAAATCAGAACACAATGCAGTTTGGAAAAAGCGAAAACTGTATTGAGCAGCATGACTTATATAAACAAAAACAACAATGTTCAGGACAGGCAGGTGACAGTTCCTACAATAAAAAACTGGTTACGTACTATAAATAATGTGGAGATACTCCTAAATAAATTAAAAGTCACATATAAAATAAAATCAGTGTGGATGAGGCACTTCAACCAAGATCCTCTAGAAAATTTCTTTGGGATGATTCGAAGCCATGGGTGCAGAAACACAAATCCAACTCCAGCAGGCTTCGAATCATCCTTTGCTTCGCTACTCATAAGCAATTTAAGTGGCCAGCACTCGCCTGGATCGAACTGTGAGGAAGATAACTGCCAGAGTGTAGTTAACTCTATGGCTAGTCTCTTCCATAATGACGAGAGTGTTTCCTCATCCACTAAAGAAGTTATAATGAGTAAATTATAATGAAGCATATGTTGACTTTGAAGAAAAAAAAAACAATGCAAGAATATTAGCCCAATTGCAGTACGTAACTGGTTATATATTGAAAAAAGCCAAAAGAAATATTTATCGGAATTTAAAAAAATGTAAAGAATGTTTTTATGACGCCGAGCAGGCCAGTGACTATTTAAAAAAACGTGAAGAGCATAAAGGAAAAACTATTGAATATATTTTGGAACTGTCCTGCACATTTTTTATATGTAACTGGTGCAAATATGTAGGTAAACAATATAATTTCAGGCACTAGGGTTGACGTAGATAATAATGATGTTGTTAAAGTTTTGGCGTATAGTCATTTTGTGAAAAAAAAAACACAATAAAGTAAAAAAATCATAAATAGTATTGTTTTATTTCAATTCATGATTTCCTTTATTATGTAAATTTTTAATAAATTCGAATTTCGTGTTTGGACTTAGTCGCACAGCCAATTTCAGCACATTGAAGTAAAGTTTAGTCGAGAGTTAAAGCACATTTTCTTTGTTTCTTACATTTCTGTTTGTTTCTGAATATCTGTCTCTCGGCTAAACTTTGTTTTTCAATTGTAAATTGGCTAAAGCAAAAAAAAAATATAGTCTAAGGGTCCGCAAGGCCGCTGGTTGGTTGTCATTGTCATTAAGCGATAGATGGCGCTAGGTGTCTCAAAATCGACTGACAACTCTATCTCAGATATATAAGTTACTCTATGGTTAATATCTTTTCATGGTGTAGATGCGTACATACCACCACACCACGGTGTTATTCCATGATGTGACATGTTTTATCAAGTGGCCATAGCACAGGTTCGTCCTTGGCAACTTCTGTGACCTTGTGAAAATGTATCTTATTATAGATTTATGTATTGGTTAGTATGGAACAGCTGTTTCTTTGTGACTTCGTAGTCTCTCAAACATCAAACCGTTTAAAATTAAATTAGAGTGACACGGAACCCTCAACTATTAAATTTCCTATTAAAATTACTTCGGAGAAAATAAACCCTTTAATTGGCAGAAAAGTCAGTTGAACTACTGGAACCTTGATTTTTTAGATATGTCTCAGTAGTTCTACTTTTTAAAATTTCGGATGAGAGTAGAACTAATGAGAAAAAAGGATTCCCACTAGTCCGACAGAACTGTAGTTGAACTACTGGGAACCCTGATTTTCTACAGATGTCTCACTAGTCCTACTATTTTAGTTTCGTGAAAAAGTAGAACTACTGAGAATAAAAATTCCCACTAGTCCGATAGTAGAACTGACCAGTTGAACTACTGGGAACGAACGGTCCTTTCACCCATCTAGTGTGAGTAAAGGTGCCACTGGACGCTGCATAAATTATCTCATAACGTAGATGCTAAGGCTAATATTATGGGGATTACGCCTTGTAGAAATAAAAAAAAATCTTCTTCAGGGACAAAGTATTAGAAACAGTAGATATTTTTCGATATTCCTTTTTATTTCTAAGCACTGGTACTTTGACTCAGTTTATTACCACTTACAAATACAAATATAAAATTACAATAATTTCGGCAAATCAATAAAATAATACAAAAATGGCAAGGCCAAATAAAACAGTTTTTGTGCATTCGCACAGTCAAAATTACATTTTGAAAAAAGAAAATTTTGATGATTTGTATCACAGGAAATTTTGTAATGACCATGAATGTTTTTGGAGTTGCCAAGATATTAAATTTATTGAATATAACAAAAGCACTTAATGCCTACGCAGTTAGAAAAAAATATATTCACAATTATTATGTACCGCTACTAAAAAAATATTGCGAACTTGTAAATAAACAGAATGGGTGATGTAAATGATTTTTAAAATAAACATGTCAAAGAAGTCATTTGATATAAATAGAGTAAGTAAAACGTTTTAAAAACTATTTTTAGTTACACAATTTTTTCCAATCACAAAAAATATGAAGTCCATTTTTGACTAGAATGCTTAATTCTAATACAGAGAGATTCTTTTGGAAAACAATAATACTTTTGGAACAGCAATGCAGTTGCGATCGAGTCGCCACGATCCAGTGGATTTACTTCGACGTGTCATAGCCTCGTTACAAATTTACGTGAACATAGATTTATAGGAATACATAAATACAAAATTATATATCCTACACATAATTTAACCGCACTTGTACCTCGCCTGAGATCCGACAACCAAAAACTCCCACTCTTAAGCCCTCTCTAATTTAGGATAGCGCACACGCCACGCATTTACATTTACAGTACTAAGTTACAAAACTTTAATTTATAAGTAGGCTTTGCCTAATATTATTGCACTAGCAAACTTACGCTGTAAAACCTTACTAGTCTACACTAAGTGTGATTTTTTGGAAGTAAATAACTTACTTTATTGTGCTACAGATTACTATGTCAATGAGAAAATATTTACCAATTTGTAAATGCAAATCAATGCTTAGAACAAATGCGAACTTACTATAACTCGCTTCACAGATCACAACTTAACTCTTTCATAAATCTACAATTTACTATGTTTCTAACGTTTATTTATAATTTGGTGTCCATTTGAAATCCAAGCATTTAAGGAACAAACACACTAACTCGGTGCCGATCCATACAATATACGTCCGTACAAATATTACAGCAATAAATGACGAATGTATGGATCTCGCCACCGCATTGGTACGTTCCATCCTTTAGAAGATTAGCTATACAATAAGTTACCGATAAGCCTAATTTACAAGTAGTAATATGTAGATTTACGCTCACACGCCCTCAGACACTTTTTACGACATGAAATAGCAGTCTTCGTAGTACGATACTCCTTTGTGCTCAAAAGATAAGATTTGGCGGCCTTTTTCAATGGCCTTACCTTTAAAGAATTAACTCAATTCAGTCAAATTACCTTTGACCATAAACTGGGCCTTGTATATAAACATTTCCAGTGAAAATTGCAAAGTAGGAGCAAACTTGACATCCTCAGTCCTGGCCTTGAAAATTACAATGGTGAGGAAGAACGAATATATTTCTAAGAGACTATTACGATTTTAAAGATAAATTCATAAACCAATCGGTTTATGAATTCATCTTAAAACGTCCGTACGCCCTTGCTAAACTGTGAAGTCCTAATGTTGGATGGAATTTACTTTATTTTTGTTATCAAGTTGCATTGGGCTTGTTCTGGAAATACATATTATATTAAACAGCATAACACCCTATGCCCTACAGATGCATTACCCACTCATACTCAAGCACATAGTCACAGTACAATATCTCACACCTTCTAACTCGATATAAGACACACAAGAACTTCCCACAATCCTCAGTTTTACGAACAATGACCTATTACTACGGTTTATAATATGTATCTGACAACCATCCCGCATATCTCAGTGCTTGGAATCTCCCATCTAGTGGTGATTAAGCCCTACGAGTGATACTGTCCGTCCGGGCTGTACTGTCCGTAATGTTTGCCTATGTAGGTATCAGACAAAAAAATATGTGTAGTTTTCTTTGAGTTGAAGTTTAGTTAGAGACTTCTGTCACATATGGACATCTAAAACTTTTGCATGCTTTTCTATATTGATCGGAAATTTTATTCAATTACCTCTTGTCATTGGAGACAGTGGTTAGTGTCCTCAAGGCTTCATACGCTCACTAATACACCCCTATTTCAGTGTAAATAATGCACTTATGATAACAATAAGGAGTAACCATTAAGATATAAAGGTATGTATATTTTACGAAACAACTCTCAGTTTTTGCAAAGCCAAGAACTCTTTTATGCCTTGTACAGTAAAATATTGTACTTAAAAACAATGCCTAAATACGCAATGCAAAAAGAAGACGATTCACAAGAACTTAATTAATAAAACATAAATGTAAAACATAGTCATATAACAAATAAAAGTGATGCAATAAACATTTATGAATTCACTCAAAACGTTAAAGTCAAAACAAATAATCCATAAAGAAATCGTAACTATAGAAATAGCAGTTACAATATTTCGTGAAACCACAAATAAATCATGTTATAAACATATTAAATAACTTCCATCGATAAAGGGGCAACCATTGAAACCATAACATGAACGGATACGAGAAATTAATATTAATAAACAACACGTGCACTGGTCAAGCTACTTTAGATACCACATTTTCATGGCACAAAGTCCAATGTCCCAAATAAACTTTCTAACCCGATATTTTGTGCATAACTTTGGCGACCAGAAACCATAATAGTATATCACCACATTCACAATACAAACTTAAGCACTCTTATAAAACACCTAAACTTGGTGGTTTATACCATAGCAAAAAGTCACTACCTACCAGTTGATTGCTTAAAACTAACTTACAAGCGGACCGATTTAGACGCAAGTAGGTATCAATATTAGCTGAAGGTCTCAGAGAACTGGAGACTCAAGTCTAAAAATATGCCAGATAATATTTCCTTTTTCAACTAAGCTAAATTACGTACAGCGCTGAGTCCCGCCAACGTTGCGTGTGTCACCGTCAAGTCTTCGATAAACTGTCGGTGTGCTCGTCCATTGGCTAGTTGCCACTCACCACCTTACGACTCTCCAGGTCATCCATGTTGTTGGAACTGGAAAAAAAATTGCCTTCTTAAAGTTGGCAGTTTCTTAAAGTTTAGTTTCTTAAATAGATTGATAGAATATTCTTTATTGCATCATCATAGCTCGTGCGCTGGAAGCGCTCGTGGCCTAGTCGAACCGAGTGATTGGACTCAATCACTTGAGTTAAGCAATAACAGGCGCGGTCTGGTGCAGGATGGGTGACCGTCCAGTGACTACCACTAGTGGCTTTTTTCAGAGCGTTTCCGTGCTTCGCAAGGCACGTTCAGCCGTTGGTGCAGGCTGTCATGTAATGGCAGTCGTTAAGCCATGTCTGAGGCCTTATGAGCGGCTTGATAACTCTGGCAGTAAGGCCCGCCACTGTCTTACAATCCTCCACCAACCCGGACATGGCCCCCGTGGTGGAGTATGGCCTAACCTTCCTGCAATGCAGGAAGAGACCCGTGCCCCAGCAGTGGGGACATACATAGGTTGATATCGTATATCGCATCATCATCATCATTATCCCACCGCTGCCCACCGCTGGGCCTTGCCATCCGCAACCACGGACCTTCCGCCGACTCAACTATATCGTCGGACCATGGGGCTACTGATCTGTCCACTGACCGTCGTCCTGTTCTCAAAACAAGGACAAAACAGAAGGCGAACCAATGCGGGTTGACGAAACTTGAGATATAATAGATTCGTTTCAGTATGTCCTGTTTGCAAAATGTCTTCTGATACAAAGACCACATTTTCCAACAACACTCATAGGTCCAAAAGCTTCGCAACGCCGATAACTTTCTGGTAAAATGAGTTTCATTGGCCTTTGGTGCAACGCAGACATCGGATCATAATAAAATAAATAGGTCATAGTGAGCGTACCGAAGTTTGTCGTCATTTTTCCATGATGTGACTTGGATGTGTGGCGGAGGAAGATAGCTGCGCAGTGATTGGACCAACTGGATGGTGTCCAGCAAGACTGCAAAGAAGGAAGTAGTTATCGTGTGAAAAATAGTTGAATTTGCACCTTCTAGCTTGCGAATCTGCTATACTGGATTCTGAGTGCCTTCCTACCTGCTACGTCACTGTTTTTTGTAGGGTTCCGTACCTCAAAAGGAAAAAAACGAAACCCTCATGGGTACTGTGTGTCCATCAGTCCTTCCGTCCGTGTGACCGTTCATCAACACTTAAAATTAAACCCATATGCTCAGGCCTACAGTCCGTGGAAGCTGTGAAAAAACTTAATATGTATAACTAGCCGTTGGTGTCGCAAAAAACTTACATTTCAACACTCAAGGGAATCAACATTTATAGTGGCGTTTCCGTTACCTAGACTGTGTAATTTGGCAAGTAATACTACAAGTACAGGATGAAAACAATACATTTGAATCTTTGGTTAGGGAAAAGTGCGGGAAAAATTGCGAGACTCGATTCCTATCTATAATTTGTACAAATTTGAACGGAGCCCTCGGTGGGCGCGTCCTTTTTTGTTGCTGCTGCCTACGGGAGTAAAAACAGGCCTGGGTAGCGAAATGTCTTTTTTTATTTGAAAACTTTATACTTTCTTGCAGTCATTAGAATTTATTACAATTAGTGCTGATTTGCCGGGAAGGGATTGACTAGCTGAAATAGTCTTAACCCTTTCGCGGACGCGCGGATGCTATAGCATACATAACAATTAAAAGAACAATAGATTTTAAAAACGTCCACGAAAGTGTTAAAGACTTACTAAGAACAAAGCCCGGTTATATTTTAAGTAATCTTTCTTTTTATCCCTCTGTTTTTCGTAAGTCTTCTGAAAGTGGCGCGCCAATTCCGCAAAGGCGCACAGGGGACGCTCACTGTATATCTCCGTGGCGGCTAAGGGCATAATAATAATAATATATAAACTCACTCTTCTGTAGCTGCTCGCTCTGCTTCCCGTACGGCTTACACATGGCGGGGCGTACGCAGGGACGCATGCGCTGCAGATTGCGCGCTAACTCTGCAAAGGCGCGCACTACGCGCTCTTGCCCACCGCCACTAGACGACGCACGCTCCGATGAGCTCGGGGAGACGGTGGCGGCTCCTGAGAGGGACTCAAGGCTTTCCAAGTTCGCTCTGTGGATAAGGATCTGCCGTTAGTGAGGTGGGAAGAGATTTTGAAGTTCGGATTCCGTTGATCTGTTTCAGCGAAGCTATTTGAATTGACACGCACATCATTTAAATAAAAAATATGTATTTCAACATAAATAATTTTCATTCTGTTTCCTGAATGTCAATGTACAATGTAAGCCGCTGCCTCGGGGCCGTAGTGTAGAGAAGAGAAAGGCAGCATCTTTTCTCAAATGATCTAAAACCTTAATATATCAGTTGCTACCTTAATGACAAAATTCCAATAATGCCATAATTAACTTAATACTACCTAATAAAGTAGTGATGCTGTACCAACTTTATTAGGTTGCTCCACTGCAGTATGGGCCTGCGACCACGGCTGCGCCAGGAACTTGTCTTTCTCAAGCTCAAGTGATACCTACCTTAGAAAGTCGGTGAGCTTATGGTCGTCGGTGTAGTGATGCTTTGCTTTGGGCTCGTGGGCGGCCTGCGAGGCCGGGCGCGGCTGCGAGGCCAGCGAGTACTTGTCTAGCGCGGCCTGTTGGCCCAATGCACGGGTCTGGTGCTGCAGCAGCATCTGCTGGTGCTGCGACAGCTTGTCCTGGGAGCGCCGGTCGGTCTTTTCGGGCGTTAGCCCCGCTGTAGAGGTAAGTGCAGTTGTTATTGCTAGTAATTTATATATTTATTAATACTTTTGTTGCACTTAAATAAATGTACAATGCGGTAGACTTAATGCCTTAACGATTTTCTACCAGTCAACTGCAGGAGGTAAAAGAAAAATTAGTAGTCGTGTTTTTATAATTTATAAGACTACGGGCCAGTTTCTGAATTGAGAATTTCGCCAAGTAAATGCTTCTCTTCGAATTTCTCAGCAACTGTAGTGCTGTCTCTTCGAATTTCTCAGCAAAGAGCGTGACAGATCGTTGCTTAAGTATCTACTTAGTGAAATTCTCAATTCAGATACCGGCCCTATGTAAAGTGAAAGTGAAATGTCTTTAGTGCCAACAAAAAAATAAAATGTAGAATAACTGAGAAAATGTATTAACAACTAAATTTGGCAAAGGGCCTTATGCTCAGCTTAAAGAAGTCGCCAGGGAACATGCTCCACTGCCGACGCTCATTTTCAGCAAAAGCCTTAGACTTTAAGTTAAGGGATAATAACTTAATTACAGAATCGCTGAGCGCAAAAGAAAAAAATAAAAACCGATTTCGCGTTTGTACATTTTAAATTAAATTATGTTATAATATAACATAATTTAAATTAAAAGCGCTCGTGGCCTAGGCGAACCGAGTGATTAGAATCAATCACATGGTTAAGCAACAACAGGCGCGGTCAGGTACGGGATGGGTGAGCGTCCCGTGACTACCCCTAGTGGCATTTTTCCGAGCGCTTCCGTGCTTCGCAAGGCACGTTAAGCCGTTAGTGCCGGCTGTCATATAATGGCAGTCGTTAAGCCATGTCAGAGGCCTTATGGGCGGCTTGATAACTTCTGACAGTAAGTCCCGCCACTGTCGTCTTACAATCCTCCACCAACCCGGACTTCGCCCCCGTGGTGGACTATGGCCTAACCTTCCTGCGATGCAGGAAGAGACCCGTGCCCCAGCAGTGGGGACATACAAGGGTTGATAACGTGATACGTATAATGTTTCCAGTTTGTGGTGTGTGATTTGTTAGTGTGTTCTCAGATGTTAGGTTAAGAAGTGTAAGATGTATATTGTGATGATAAAAAAGGAAGAAATAAAAAACAAAGCATACATAACAACTCACTGAGGGCGGCGAGGTGCGGCGCCAGCGGCATCTGGTAGTCTTGGGGGAGTGCCGCTCCTCGCAGCAGCCGCTCCACCGCCTGGCTGTCGGAGAGGTTCGATGCGCCCGCGTCTGGAATGTTGCCAAGCTAATTTGTTCTCTGTCATTGGCAACATAAGGGTGGAAACATTGGTGGTAGAGCGGTCATGGAAAGAATGCGGCTAACACGGTAGACTATGATCTTCCACGGCTTGGTTTTCGGAGATACGCTACTCCCAGGTCTACTAAGGGTTGAAACTAATGCGGTAGACTAAGCGACTGTAAAATCTAGGTAGAATGAAGTTCTGAGGTAGCGCTGCCGCTGCTGTCTGAAACATTGCCGATAGTAGTTTGATACTATTTAAACCTGATATTGCCGCACATAGCCTCAAAGTCAGGTTATATGAGTATTTGCGACGAAATTATTGTCGAAAATTACCACGGGAAAATATCCAATAAACTATATCGACTGCCTCGTTAGTCTAGCCGTTAAGGCGCTTGGGTACCAAGACAGAGGTCGTGGGTTCGATTCCCAATCGCGGCGAACATTTGTACAAGAGGCATTAGTCTGGGTGTATTTACATGCTCGCGACGTTCCTACCTGGTTACCATAGTACAGGATACCCTGTAGTTTGGGACCAGGTCAAGTGATTGTGTTGTGTGGACGTTAACACGAATTATTCACAAATAAGTCTTGCAGTTTTGCGAAACGATATAAAGCATTTTTTTATCCTGATTATATTATATTTTTCAGAAGTAATTTTCGGTATAGAGTCCGAATCAGAATTGCGCCATCTAGATCTACATATTAGATACAACATCATCTCCACTCCACTCCTATCGCTATAGTGAGCTTGTCATTTCTGTTAATCAACCCACAATAGTCCACAGCTGGACATAGGCCTCCCCTTAGTCATTTTTCTGTTCTTGGTCACAGCCTCTACCAGCCATTTCTCAGATGATCAGCACAGCGGGTCATTGTCACATCTGCTGATACCAGTGGCTTTCTGAAGTGGAGACCATGAACTGGCAAAAGCAGTCTACACCTGCCCGCATGACCTTAAAACTAATGAAAGTATCATAATTCATTATTTCTTTTCTAGTAACATGTCCCAGAAAAGCGAAATAAATATGATTTCACCCGATATAACAACACCCGTAAGTAGATCCAGACTAAAAGTCTACAAATATGATTTCCCTAAAATACTCCTCAGAGGCACCACAGACTAAAACTACATCTGAGGAGTATTCTAAGCTGAATTGACACAGTCTGGTCAGAACAATGAGTGATAAATAAGACGGCTTTGGTGAACAATGGAACAGATGCATTCTATGGGACACTGAAGTAGTTACAATAAGCACTTTGATAACATTAACTCTGGGAAAACACAAGCTTTTTGCTTGATGAAGACTATCCTGGAAAGTTAGTTGAACATTACTCACACTGAACATAGTAACTGGCTCTTCTTACTAGCAAAGAAACATAATAATTCCTCTGTTTAAAATGAACATGTGTCTGTGATAGCATCACACAGTACCATAATCACTCAAGTGCCTTAGCAAAGCAAAATAATATAAGGTAAAAAAAAGACACAGATTATTTACCTTTATTACCTGGAATGTAGGTAGGCTGCTGGGAAAGATGCTGCTGGATTGACTTCTGTGTCATTTCCAGCTGGTTCTTGTAATAGCGGCAGGCCGGGTTTGGGCAGTTCTGCACAACTTCGATGATGAACTCCTTCTCCATTCCGAATTGCTCTCGGCCAATTGTGTAGGACTCTATGACCTGAGGGATTGTGATGAAAATTGTTTTGGTTTATAAATTTTTTATGTGTATGTGTACTTATCAAATTTCAGAAACTCACCAATAACAACCAATGGTTTACATAAACATACCATTGTATGTAATTGTTAATTTTTGGAAAGCAATGTCTCTTTTTCCTGGGTCATTCACTCATTACTTCAAGAATATTTATTTAAATAATAAGGTTATAATTACTGACTTATTTCATGTTGTTACATGCATGTTAGAGTGACTATGACTCATGACCACTGCTAGTGACATTTTTCCGGCCACTTCTGTGTTTCACAAGGCATGTTAAGCCGTTGGTGCCGGCTGTCATGTAATGGCAGTTGTTAAGTTATATCAAAGGACTTAAGGGTGGCTTGATAACTTCTGACAGTAAGGCAAGCCCCTGTCTTACAATGCTCCAGCAACCTGGACTTGCCTCCATGGTGGAGTATGGCCTGACCATACTCAACGGTGGGGACATACAAAGGGTTGACACCATCAGTTTGGTATATAATTCGTATTGTTGTTTTTTGCACTTTACAATGTTATCTTCTTCAAATTCGCCTGAGCACATATTTTTTTAAATATTGTTAAAATCTTCATTGATTGTAAATCTAATAGTATAGAACAACAATTTCTAAACTTTTTGTCTAGTTGTCTATAGCAGAACCAAAGTTCATGCATGTACCTAAAGTTTGTGCTGTTGACCTTAACATTATGGTATTTTTAAACATCAGTCACACATTCAAGGTTTGTTTCCAATTAGAGTTAATATACGAGACTTACAGCTCTGACAGTAGCTTCCAGACCAAGATGCAATCCATGTGGACCATTCATATGCTTCAACATCACAGCATTGGCAAAATGCTCATATGGAAGAATTATTTTACCATTCTCCCGCAATATCAGGCGGCCTTGTGTGTCTAAACCTACACGGGAGGCCATCATTCTGCAAGAAGAATAATAAGGTTTAAATAAATAACAGAACAGCACAAGTTTGTTAAATCAAGTTTCGTGAACCTTACGAATCACCCAGACATGACGTCGCATGGTGGCACCACTGTCATTATAAAGAACAGTCTTAAACATCATGAGCTGCCGTCCTATCGAAAAGATTACCTGCAAGCCACCTCAGTTTGCATCGATGATTGGCATGGACCACTGACAGTTACATCCATATACAGCCCACCAAAGCACTTAATAAAAGTGGACAAATACGTCGAGTTCTTTTCGGAACTTGGCCACAAATTTATCGTTGGTGATTGGAACGCAAAGCATACACACTGGGGCTCACGTATGACACTTACTAGGGGCAGAGAATTAAAAAAATGCATTGACAGCAATCACCTTAATGCACTCTCAACGGGTGAACCAACATATTGGCCAATGGACCAAAAGAAAGTACCGGACCTTCTTGATTTTTATATAACAAAAGGTATCTCAAACATATATTGTAAGGTGGAAGGTTGCCTTGATGGTTCCTCAGACCACTCACCGGTCATACTGACAGTCAGAACCACCATTATAATGACAGAAAAACCCTGCAACCTCTACAATAAAAAAACAGACTGGAAAGCATACCAAGAACACCTTGAGGATAACATCAACCTTAGAACTCGTCTTAAAATCCCAGATGATGTGGACCATGCAATACAAGACTTCACAAAAATTATACAAGAAAGTGCATGGAGAGCGACTCCGACTGTCTCTAATAACACTTACAAAAATTGTCCTCTTGAAGTCCGCAAGAAAGTTGAAGAAAAACGACGGTTGCGGAGGCGGTGGCAACTAAGCAGACACCCCACTGACAAAGCAAAATTCTATGAAGCCAAGCGAGACCTGAAACATTTTATAGAAGATCTCAGAAATCGAACGCTTCAAGATCAACTTGAATTGTGTGATCATAGACGTAATGACGAGCACTCACTGTGGAAGATAACTAAGTCTTTTAACCAACCGCAAACAGCAATTCCTCCTCTAAAACGTGCTGTTGGCACATGGGCAAAAAGTAGCAAAGATAAATCATAATAATTCTCATCCACAAAAAGGGTAAACCCAGTAACGAGGTTCCGTCCTATCGACCAATTAGCCTGCCACCCACAATGTCAAAACTGTTCGAGAAAATCTTCCTAAGACGTCTGAAACCCATTATGGAAAAAGAACGCTTGATTCCTGATCATCAGTTTGGCTTTCGATCACAACATTCCACTATAGAACAAGTTCACCGTATCGTACGAGCCGTAAGACAGTCACTTGAAAGGAAAGAGTACTGCTCAGCAGTCTTCCTAGATGTTCAGCAAGCATTCGATCGGGTCTGGCATGATGGTCTTCTCTACAAGGCTAAGAAGACACTTCCAAATACTGTCTTTATGGTTATTAGATCGTATCTAGAAAAGAGGCTCTTCAGAGTCACGTTTGGAGAAGACTACTCTATATTCAGAGAAATCCATGCTGGTGTTCCACAGATCAGTGCTAGGACCAGTCCTTTACACAATCTTCACATCAGACATCCCACAGTCGGACAAAGTCCTTAGTGCGACCTACGCTGATGATACCGCATGCTTGACCAGTTCCCCAAATCCCGTAATCGCATCTAATATATTACAAAACCACATGGAAAAACTCGATCAATGGCTGAGCAAATGGCGAATACAGGCTAGCGCAACTAAATCAGTTCACATCACATTCACATTACGAAAAGGAGATTGCCCACCAGTTCAGTTGAAAGGTGAAACTCTTCCCCACAAAACACGTGTCAAGTACCTGGGTTGTCATCTGGATAGACGCCTTAACTGGAAAGCTCACATAATGGCAAAAAGAGATGAAGTGAACATCAAATTCAGCAATTTATACTGGCTGCTGGGTAGGTCATCAACACTGTCAGTAATCAACAAGCTCATGGTCTACAAAGCAACACTCAAACCTATCTGGATATACGCCATCGAACTATGGGGGTCGGCTAGCTCATCGAACATAGAAATACTACAAAGAATCCAAAACAAAATTCTTCGTACCATATGCGCAGCGCCCTGGTTCACAAGGAATGAAGAAACACACTGTTATCTTGAAATGCCTACAGTTAAACAAGAGATAAAGTCAAGAATTGAGTAATACAAACTCCGCCTACAGAAGCACATAAATCCTCTTGCCAATGAGCTTTTGACCACAGATAATGACGTTGCACGACTGAAACGTCCCAATATCTTGAACTTTAGCCAGTGCAGCTAAGTTAACAACAATGAAGTTGCCTTCAATGGAAGACAGCTTCCCAAACACTAAAAAGCAAACAGACAATCTGATAATGGCACAGAAGCTGATGGCAGATGGACAACTATAATAAGAAAGAAAAAAAAAAGTTTCATGAACAAAATAGAGTTTACAAATACAGTTGATATAATAAAAGAGGTATATGATAGCAAGAATCATCAACATTTGGTTGTGACCAAATTTGAGATAACGGGGGGCCACACACTTCTAGGCCTAGGCTGCATTTTGTAGGCCCAGTTACAGAGAATCAGTTAGTAGAATGATTTTCAGCTGTTGAAATTCAATAAGTTACTAGGCTGAACAAATAACTAATTTATTATGTTTCTATAGCAAACAAAGTAATAATAAAGAACTTATATTTATGCGAGCAAGCAGGAATGAAAGTGTGTGTGTGAAATAATGGAATAGTGTTCAAGTCAAAATTGTGTGCACAATTTCAATTTTGTAGCTTCAACTTCAATTGACAACATTTTTTTTAGCATACGTATTTTATTGTCTTAAAGGAAACTAGATACAAAATAAAACGACCCACATATTTTTATTTTCTGCTTATATTTTTTAAATTTTAAAGTTTAAAATATTTTTACCGGAAGTGACGAACGAACGAGGCTCACAATATGTTTTCTTTTGCCTAATATCCTAAAAAAACATAGTTACAAACAAATGTCATTTTAGTATTGCCAGGGCCGTGTTAAAAAACAGTTTCTGTATTTTTTTAACATCTGCAAATATGTTTTTTTTCTATACAATTAAATCAGCTTAGTTCAATTCATCATCCCTTATGTATGTAGTTGTTCCTTTTTTTAAATGCACTTTGTGTTGGCAAAGCCTTTATCTGCGTTTGGAGTGTTTTTGCGGCCAGTTTGTTACTTTTGTAGCTACTTTTTCAAAGTTATTTACAATGGTAAGTATAAAATATGGTAACCCTGATACTTATGTTGTGTGGCTTGCCTTGCGTAACGTAAACAAACTTTGTGTAGTGTTAAATTTATTTCTCTCTACTCAATTTTGTTTAATCTGTTCACGAAGCAATACTGCAGTCACATCATCGCCCATCATTTCGTATTGAATACTAAATACACACAAAGTAATTTTAGATCTTGAAATTGACTTTTTTTTATCGTTGCACAGGCATGTTCACTGAGAGCCATGGTGTGACATCATCAGCGTATTTTTGTGTTTTTACCATTTTCTCGGAAATGCAACCACAGAAAAAACTGAAATATTTTTTTACGTGCTTTACAAAGCCAAATCTCGGAATGGTTTTCGAATTAGAGCTCCATACAATTTTGAAATGTTGTCAATTGGCTTATTTGAATCTTAGTCGATGTTTATTGTGTAAGCGTATGATACTTAGGAGTTATAAATTTTTAGTTTTAACTTACTGTAAATAAGCAGCACTAGGCAGCATGGAAGATTCCTTGAGATCACTGAAGCATTGTAGCAGTTCTATACTCGGGTTCCAGCCCTTATTCTGTAGATAAAGCTGTAGTAACATGTACAGTTTCTCCGTAACATAGCCCTCCGCCCCGTGAGGCGTCGCCGAGTTGGACGTGGACGCCGCGCTTCCAGAGCCGCTCGCACTCTTCGCCAGCACACTCTTCATTGTCTCCGCCAAATCCATCTTGTAGATGTCCAAATAAGTCCTCTTTTGGGAATCCTGGATAGAAAGAGGCAAAACTTAAGGAAAAATAATGCAGAACGAGTCAGATCGATAGCGCATTCGTCGGAATCACGCAAAAAGTTGCGTTTTTGCGGCACATACGGACCAGAATGAACGGGTTTTTGAGCAGGCGGCCGAGAAAGACAATTACAAACAGTTAATTTATACTTGTGCCGAGTAATTCACAACAAAAGATACTAAAAAAATGCATTTGATGCTGCTTGATTTTCTTGTCGCGTTTGACGCTGTCAAATTGTTTTATTTTTCTATCTTTTATGCGTTTCGTTCTTTCTCTTCAAAATTTATTCACAGGATTTGATTGATCATGTAAGCATTGCTGAAAAAATAGCCCAGACTCGGACTCAGATTAGTGCGTAACCTTGTTCTGTGATCCAGGGATGTTATACGTGCCATAATTATGGTACATGTACCATAATTCAGTTGTTCGTACCATGTACCATGATACATCCATTATGATACGCGAAAGTACCAGAATATTGCCATTTTTTCATCACAGGCACTTTTGCATCACATATTTTCGCTTTTGCTGTTGACAAGTTTTTTTTATATATCGATATCTAGTAACACTAACAAATCATTCATTGATTTTGTTCAATAAGTTTATAATAAGAACGTTCATATCTGTGATAGTTTTTGTAGTCTGTGGATTATAAGTGAACTTCACAGGTGAACTTTGTAGCTTTATCGGTACCTAGAGTGCGTTTCACATTATAGTGCCTTTCAAGAAATTATTATCACCATGTAATAGAGACTAAATATTTGCTAAATCCAAGGGACTTATTTCGTGAAACTCACTTTACCTAATTTTTCTTCAAAAAGTTGAACTTAGTCAGAAGTAGCGAATAGCACAGATTAAAAAGAAAAAAGCGAGTAGAGTATTCGTTTGAAGAATTTATGAAAATTCGAAGAAATTTTAATACTTTAATTAATAGTACCTACCTAATTTATTGAATCCGTAAGAGTTTTCCTACCCGTACCTTATTTTTTTCAAAAATACCATAAATTTGAGCGTCAGGTGCTAGAATTTTAGAGTTGGCATCTAACATCTGTCAGCATTTTTTGACGTTGGCTGTCAGCAGTCTAGTCAAAACTAATTTAGTCTGTGATGTGAATCTATAACAGATAACAGGCCATGCGAAAAAAAGCGCGGGAAACGTTTAAATTGGGCGGGCGTATTTTTTGGTGAAAATTTTCAAAATTATTTTCTAATAGGATTTTAAGATCAGTTCTGTATATTTTTTGTAATATATTGTAGATTAGAGTTTCTATTATAGTTTTGTATATAGTTTCTTATTCTCTGGTAAGTTTATTTGTTCTTTTTTGTCTGGGCTCATGGAGGAGCCGCCCGATCCGGGGGGCACAGTCCCCTCGGTCGGCGTTAACGTAATTATCCCCTTAAATGAGTCTACTGGAATGGACACTGACGGATCCATTAGATCTGAAAAAAGAAAAAGGACAAGGGCGCAGCGTAAGGTCTGCCGACATTGTAATAAAAGAAGGAAGCATGGTTCAGGTACAGATAAGGTTAATGTATGTGGATGTGATAGCGATGACAATAAAAAAACTACTGTGTGTGAAATGCCAGATCCACAAGGGGCTTCGTCCCATGTGGATGCATCTTCTGTGTCGCGTGTTTCTTCATTACCCGTGACTCTACCCCTTCAGTCCCCTCAGGTTGGCAGGTCTCAGTACGAATCAACTGATGCCTCACCATACATAATACATATTCAAAAACATACAACCGAGGATATACCTTCCCCCACTCTCCATCCAGTATCATTTGGCCACTATATGAAAAGACGTGGAATTAAAAATATAATCAATGGTAGTGTGAAAAGACTAAGCCGAAGCAAATTAAGTATTTCGTTTTCGGATTTTAACGATGCTAATATGTTCCTGCTGGACTCTGATTTGAGTAAAAATAATTTCAAGGCATTCATCCCATCTTTTAACATCACAAGGATGGGAGTTGTCAGAGGAGTCCCAGCAGAGTGGACCCCTGAAGAGGTACTTGATAATATTTCTGTGCCAATTGGATGCGGTAAAGTTCTGAAAATTAGACGATTTAATTATAAAATACATGGCCCGACCCCTACATGGAAACCCTCACAAACTGTTGTCTTAACATTTGATGGCCAAGTGTTGCCCAAAAGAGTTTTTCTATGCTACAATGCTCTACCTGTAGAGCTCTATTCGTACCCTACTGTTCAATGCTTTAATTGTTGCCGCTTCGGCCATACTAAGACAAAGTGCAATTCCAACCCAAGGTGTTTCAAATGTGGTCAGAGTCACTCAGCTGACACTTGTCACATCGAAAATGATGATGCAGTTTGTTTGTCATGTAATGGAAATCATTTTGCCACAAACAAGTCATGTCCAGAATACGAGCGGCAGACCCGGGTAAAACTATATATGGCACAAAATTGTGTCTCGTACTCGGAAGCTATTAAGTTACATCCACCCGTAAATAAGTCGTACAGTGATGTATTATCCTCTGCGCCAACTCCCAATTTCTCTGCTCGTCCCCTCCCATCACCTCCTCATCAAAAAAATAACTCTTATTCACATAAAAAAACAGTGTTTCGTAAACCTTCAACCCCAAAAACCACATCTACAGGATATGATCGCGCTGTCCATAGATCACTTACTTATGAATATGATCCTCCATCTCCCTCAAATGGCTGTGCCTTACAAGATAAAGTCAAGGACTCAGGGGAAAACAATACAAACATAATGGAATTGATCTCAACTTTAATTCAAATAATCTCAAAATCTTTCACAAACAGTAATAACTCATTACCGTCCAACGCTGCCTCTATTAACGAAATTGTAAATTCTTTAGCCAAAAATGGCCAATTTAGGCAAGATCCTGCAGTGGAATTGCCGAAGCATAGTAAGTAAAAAGACTGACCTGATTCATTTACTTAACAAGTACAAACCCTCGATATTTACTCTTTCAGAGACATGGTTGAAGCCAGGGTTTTCTTTTAAAACCACTGGTTACGCCTGTCTTCGAGAAGACCGAGATGATGGGTATGGTGGAGTGGCCATTCTCATCAATAAGTCATTCTCATTTTCATCTTTTCCACTCCCTTCTCACAGCAATGACATTTCTATTGTTGCTGCTATTGTAAATAATATTTGTATAGTTTCTGTATATTTTTCTCGACCATCTGTAAATATTTTAACAGAAATTAGTAATATAATTAGTATTCTCCCAAAACCATTTTTGGTGATGGGAGACTTTAACTGTCAACACCAAGCATGGGGTAGTTCTTCTACTACTTGCTATGGGGAACAATTACTGGACATCATTCAGTCCCATAATCTTTGTATTTTAAATAATTGTTTACCAACCCGTCATACCAAGCCTGATGAAGGAACTAGTGCTCCTGATTTGACCTTTTGCACTCCTAATCTTGCTTTGTGTTTAAATTGGTATCCTCTTTCATCGTCATATGGCAGTGATCATTTTCCTTTACTTATTTCATTCCCAAATAGTAAATCTTCTGTTTCAACATTTAAACCCCGTATTAAACATAGATTAAGTAATGCAGACTGGAGTTCTTTTAGGCAATGTGTGGAGCAAAAAGTCAGAGATTGCAAGTCTTTATGTACCTCTGATGCTGAGATCTTTGCTAGGGTATTGATGGAGGCAGCAGATCAGACATTTCCTCTTAAAAATGGTGCTTCTGGCAAAATCCCTTCTCCACCGTGGTGGGATGCGGAGTGTTCAGAGGCTGTAAAAAAGAGAAAGGAAGCTGAAAAAATGTACAGTGATGAAATGACACCAGAGAATTTTGACACTTATTTAGAAGTATCTCGAATTACTAAAAAACTTTTGAAACAGAAAAAATATGAAGGTTGGCAAACATTTTGTACTTCTATTTCACCTAATACTCCTCCATCTGCTGTTTGGAAAAACATAAAACGGTTCAGGTCAGCCTTCAATAATTCTCACACTCCCAAAATGTCCCTTTCCCTAGCTGATGAGTTTATGGACCACCTAGCTCCTCCTTCTGTTCCAGAACAAACATATATTTCTCCCAGTTGCTATATTGTACATAGTCGGTCTGATTTAAACTCGCCTTTCACCTTAGAGGAATTAAAAGGGATCCTCTCTCATGTTAGGGATTCTGCACCAGGAGAAGATGGTATTCCTTATTCTTTCATTGTTAATCTTAGTGATTCTACTCTACTAACTTACCTAGAATTAATTAATTCCACTGTAGTTTCAGGTATTATTCCTCTCTCCTGGAAATCCCAAACCATTATCCCAATTTTAAAATCCAATAAGCCTTCTGGTGACCCTTCTTCCTACAGACCCATTGCTCTATCCTCTGTTCTAGTTAAAATTGCTGAATACCTTGTCAAAATTCGTCTTGAGTGGTTCATTGAGAGCAATAATATTTTATCTCCTTCCCAGTATGGGTTTAGAAAGGGGAGAGGTACTATTGACAGTCTAAGTGTCTTTACCACTGATATTCGTCTAGCTTTCTCAAATAACAATTCAGTTCTTGCAGCATTTCTTGATATACGTGCTGCTTATGACAGTGTTCTTGTGTCTGTACTAGAACAAAAACTACATTTATTAAATGTTCCCAACATCCTTGTAAATTTTATTGTAAATATCCTTTCAGAAAGGATCATTAATGTGTATATAGACAATACTAAAATATCTAGATTAGTTTGGAGAGGTTTACCGCAAGGCTCGGTTCTCTCACCCTTATTGTACAATATATACACTTTTGATTTAGACTCTTCCCTTGGTAGTTCTGTAGATGTGTTGCAATATGCAGATGATCTTCTTATTTATGCCACAGGTCACTCAATAGACTCAATGTCTTCATCTTTAACTGCTTCCCTTTCATTACTTCAGGACTGGCTATCCACTAATGGTCTTGACCTTTCTGTTGACAAAAGTGCTGTAGTCCTTTTTTCAAGACTGAGAAAGCGACCAGACTTTTGTATTCAGTATAATTCCACTCCTATCCCTGTAAAAACACAAGTAAAATTCTTAGGAGTTATTTTAGACAGTCATCTTTCAGGACTCCCTCACTGTGAATACATTGCAGCCAAGTGTGACCGCTTGATAAATATTATCAGATGCCTCTCGGGGGTTTGGTGGGGCGCTCATCCTTTTTCATTGAGGTTGCTCTACAATGCTTTGATCAGGAGTGTTCTTGATTATGGAACCTTTTTATTGGAGCCTGGTAGCGCTGCTGGTTTGAAGAAATTGGATGCAGTGCAGTCCAAGGCTTTGAGAATTATCTTAGGGGCCATGAAATCTAGTCCTATTAATTGTTTACAAGCAGAGTGTGGAGAGCCACCTCTCAAATTAAGGCGTCAATACCTTTCTGATAGATTCTTGGCTCGATGTTTGCAGCTCTCTGATCATCCTTTGCATGGCAAATTACAGCGTCTTTCAGAGTTGGTTGTGTCATCCAAGTATTGGTCTCACAGAGGTATCCCTTGTCTAGTTCAAAGTTTCTTGAAGTTTAACGCCATTGAAGCTCCATGTCATAATTCTAACTTGCTTCCTATTTTTAATTGTCCATATAATTCATTAGTTCAAGTACCTAACGTCCGTCTTGATTTAGGTATTTCAAAATATGACGTATGTCAAAATAGTGATTTCAATAACCTTTTAGACGACAAATTCCAGGGGTACCACACCATCTTTACAGACGCTTCAAAACACACTAATAGTTGTGTAGGTGTAGGAGTGTTTCATTCTCAATTTGAAATTGTTCAGAAAATTAGACTTCCCCCTGAATCTTCAGTGTTTACTGGAGAATGCTTTGGACTTTTAAAGGCAGTGGAATATATACTTTTGATGGGTCTGCAAAGTACACTGGTACTGTCAGATTCCTTAAGCTCTCTCCAGGCCCTAGTAAAATTTCCATTTTTCAGTTTTAATTCGCCAATAATTTTTGATATACGTAAATTATTACTTCAATGCTATCAGAGAGGTTTCTTAGTTAGTTTCGGATGGGTCCCTTCTCATTCCGGTATAGTTGGAAATGAAAAATCAGATAAACTAGCCAATGAGGCTGTGGAGTGTGGGGATCTATTCCCATATCAAAATTATTCCAGCGATCTCACATCTCTTCCCAGGGTTTATCTCCGGGAGTCCTGGAATAAAATCTGGGCAGAGGAATGCACAAAAGGCATGCATTACCGCACAGTGCAACCTGTAATTATGTCAAAGCCCTGGTTTTGTCGCGCCGATGCCAAGTTCAGTAAGAAGGTTACTTCAATCATGATTCGCTTGCGTTTGGGCCATACTTCAACTCCGGCCCACCTTGCTAAGCTTGGCATTGTGCACAGCCCTGCCTGTGCTTGTGGGGCTGATGTGGGAGACATAAATCATTACCTATTTTCCTGTCCTAATTTGGATCATTCTTCCTTTCTTTCTTCCCTGACTTCCCTTGGTGTCTCCTTTCCTACCTGTGAATCTTGCCTTTTATATAATTTTGATGTAAATATTTATAAATGTATTGCGAAGTATTTAAGTAAAAATGATATAAAAATTTAATTTAAGACTTATTGCACATATATCTTTATTTGTTTTCCTAATGTTATTAACACCTGATTTTAAAATTCCTTTTTCCAAATTCCGTTTAATTTTCCTTTCGTAAAATTGTTCCGTTTCCTTACCTTTAACCCTAGTCCCAGTAGTCTATGATAACTTGACACTGGCGTAGGCACAAACCGTGCAGTGCCATATACTCAAAAAAAAAAAAAAAAAACAGGCCATGCTGCTTTGTGTAAAATAAAATTTCTTCAAATGTTTTGGTGAAAAGTTGTTCTAAAAGGTCCGAAATACAAGAATAAAGATGGACGAGTTGATCGTCGGAACCTACGAAGGCTTTACGCTTGGTTATTCAATTATTTATGATAACGAGGTTAGTCTACCATCAGTCTTCGGTGTTCTTCTCGTTTGCTTCTCTGTTTTAGTTACTTTTTCCTTTCAGATCAGAAAGCTAAAGCAGACATTTGCAACCCACTCTCATACGTCAGCCGTACGATGTCTGTCCATAGCTGGCAAGTTCCTAGCGTCAGGAGGCACTGACGACAAAGTCGTGGTTATCGACATGAAGTCTCGTCAAGAACATACTGTACTGATGAACCACGACGGCACTGTCAACACTGTAGCATTCACAAATGGAGGCACACATCTCATCACAGGAAGCGACGATGGCTACATCATCATTACAAGAGTTGGCAATTGGCAAATTGAAAAGAAATTCAAGAAAGCACATGGAGGTAACTTTTCTTCAATCCCATTGTGTAATAATTGTTTTATTTTATTCCATGTTTTAATAAAAATGTTCTTTTCAGGTCAGCCAGTAACAGCCATAGCAGTCCACCCATCGGACAAGCTTGCCTTCAGTATTGGTGGTGATAAAACACTAAGAACATGGAACTTGGTGAAAGGACGACCGGCATTCACCATCAACTTAGCAAGCAAAGGAGTCACAATGCCCACTGAAATTAAGTTTGCACCAGGTGGTGACAGATTCTCCTTAATTTCACAACAAAGTGTTGATGTTTGGACTATAAGTAAAGCTGGTATAGAAAAACGTCTTAACTGCAACTCCAAACCAGCATCTGTCCAATGGATTTCTGATGAAAGGCTATTTGTAGGCTTAGACAATGGCAACATAATATCCCTAACTGTATCAGAAATTCAAGCACAGACCTACAGCGCCCATAAACAGAGAGTAAAAGCTTTGTACTTTGAGAATGACATGTTGTACACAGCCTCTAGTTCAGGTGAGCTGAAAGTGTGGTCTATGGATGATAAAGATAAGTTAGCAGAGATTTGTGTTGCTAATGCTGGGTGTAGAGTGACTTGTGTTGCTCTCAATAGGCAAAGTCATGCAGTGAAAAAGGAGGAACAGAATGACGAAGTTGAAAAGGCTGATAATGAAGCAGTAGAAGGCGAGGAAAACGGAGACAGCGCTGACTCAAATGATGAAGCCAAAGAAGTGGTACTCCCAGCTAAGAGGAAACCTGGTGCTTTTGTCACTATTAGCTATGGAGATGATGACATAAAGGATGAGAGCATGCAACCCCCAAAGAAAAAGATAAAAAGAAAGAAACGCAACAAGAAATATAAAAATAAGAAGAGCCAATAAATTATTTCAATTATATTACTGTTTATTTATTTATAGTATGCCTCAAACTATTACATTCACAATTTTAATATGCATTGGAATGATAGTCATCTCTCCACTGCAGATTATATTTTTGCCTTCGCCTTTCATAAAATGTACAGTAAAAATGAACACTGGAAATAATATTAAAAAACAATGTGATGTAGACTTTGGTTTGTTTATTTAAATTATAAATAAAAATCTTGCTCTTTAACATACACCAAAATACATAAAATTATTATAAATTGCAAGCTCCGTAATAAATTAATTTGGTCCCAAAATAAATATGGTATCTCAATAATTTAAAGATTTAAATAAGGAAAAATCAACAAAAAAAATTACTGTTCAATTTTGGCAATGGTTAATGGACTTGTTTACTTACATTAGTTTGTTATTCCTTAACTAAAATAAATACATTAGTGTCTCGTATACACAAGTCGCACAAATAAACTTCAAACACACCTTTTGCCTCAGCTGCTCACCATGAGACTATTTACAAGGTAGTAAAGTACAAAACAGAATCCCACACATGATTACATCTGATCTTAAAAGGACAGTACTCTTGCACATGTAGGCTTCCAACCAGAATATCAACCATTTTATTTGAAAAGTATTAGGTTAATAGATGAGAAGAAATTAAGGAAAATAGTGTAAGATAAAATAAAAAACAAGTAAGAAAACGTACATATGCAAACAAAAGCGCATCTGTCCTTTTAGGAAATATATCCCTTTGAAAAGAAATATCAAAATACCAGCAAGTGACCAATGAAATCCTAAGAAAAATATCAAAGTCGCCTAAGGAAACTATTAAGCCCGTCTAAATTATAAAAAAATATCACACGGGAAAACTCGAGTAAGAAAAGGTTTATGGAATGTATAAGATTAAATAAAGTACATAGAGGATAAATAAAGTCGTTTTTTATCAGTAAATCAATCACACACATGCATGGTAAAAATAATCATGCATGTTTCAAGTTAACATACAAACTAAGTTCACAAAAGTCTCTTGCGGCGGTACTGAACGCAAGAACTCTAAAGGTATATTTTAAATTCCATTTCCTTTTACAATTAGAATTTTTACGAAAAGAAATACGTTTTAGCGCACATATCATTGGGCTATATACAACCCACAGTTAACCAAGACTTCATTTAGTTATTACAATTACCCTTATTAATTTCACAAAATAAGCTAAGCCCAGAGGCGTTAGGACAACAAATCACCATTCGCTAAGTACATTTTTGTGCAAATTTCTCCGAAATCATCCTATTTTTTCAGCGAACACAGATAAGGAACGTCTTGCATTGATTTCTCGATTGTATTCTTCGTCAAATCGAAGATTACAGTGTCTAAAATTAAATTTCCTGTTAATCTTCGTTACAATACAATACACAGTAATACACGAATGTTAATCTACATTATAATATCTCAAAATCTCTAAAGAAAGTTGAAATATTTCATAATTTATGGATAATTAGTAATTGATCTTATGACTAGATTGAGCCAGTAATTTCATAATCAGTTTCATTTTCACCAAACTGGAGAGAAAAAACCGACAAAGTAAGCTTTGGGGAACTCTGAATACATTCAGCAGTTCGAAAATAATATTGTATAATCAACTGACAAATACATCTCGTAAACAGCATACCAAACGGGTTACATAAGACAGTCTATATAAATGCAAACTACTTGTCCTGTTCCATATTCCCTTAGATCAAATGTTTCGATTACAATTATTCGTTTCTTCGTTCGAAGCAGCACTAACGATACTAAGTTCTAAGCTATGGGTCAGATGGCACTACACGCTATCAGACACAGCTTGCGACACGAGCGGAGCCAGCCACCATCCTGAATCGAGATTCCTCCCAAACGAAATGTCATAGAACGCGACTACATACACGCGTTATGGAGGTCCATCACCAAAAATATTCAGAGGATTATGGCGTTTTTAAAGTTATTATGTAGTCACTACGCGTCTCCAACTATTTTACTTTTAATTTCAACGCATCGCCAGTTCTATGGGCCTTTATTGATCAATAACGGAGAGACAGGTGACACGTCGTGGCCGGCTCTCTCGCCCCTACCCCTTACTTCTTCTTGGCGGCCTTCTTTTCGGCTTTTTTGAGCGCCTTGAGGTGTTTCTCGTGAACAGCTCTCAGTTCCTTGAGGCGTCTCTTCATCCGGCGACGCTCGTCGCCTCCCAGACCAAGAAGTTTCAGGTCTGCGGAGGTCAGAGCCAGGAGTAGAGCGCCGTCGACGCCACGGGATGCGAAGGCACCGGCGTAGCGGTCTAGGCCTTCGCCCAGGGCTGACACCCATTGCCACACCTGGGGAAGGGACCGGGTAAGATACTAAATGAAGATTAGGTGCGGGGGCCTTGGTCAATACATACAGGCCACGATCCGACTACGTCGATAATATGTTTAGATAGTCAGTATCCCTTGAGACACAATAGTTAAATAATGGATGTGTGCCTGCTGCGGTCGAATGTCACTAAAAGGGTAATGATAACCAAGAAGAGGACTAATGTGAACTTCGGTCATTTGATATAACGTAAAGTAAGAAATATTTACCTGCTGTTTATTCCACTGGTTGACAGGGCTGGGCGAGTGCGGCGACGGCGGCGCGGGTGTCGGCGACAGGCTCGCTTCAGAGACGGCGGACGACAGCGGCTGCCAGGGAACTTCGCCCCCTACCACGCAGGCTGGAGCTTTCTTCACTGGGAACGTGGATAGCGCCAAGTTAGGGAAGTTGTTCAAAACGTGAACACAGTATCGTTAATTATACCACTTGCAAGAAACCAAAAATTCTTATTTTTATTATAACGTCTTGAAACTTGATGCGGTCAGCGTCGCAGTTAACCGACACGCTAGAAAAAGACTTGATCCGGACAATTTGTAAAAAAGTAAAATTAAGAATATATCTTGAAAGTGGTATATAGTATACTGAACAAACATAAAGAAGACATAATGCCGACGCACTGACGCTCTACCTATTTACCTAATACACGGTTATATACGGTTGTAGGGATTAGCGGGTGACCGTGCTCTTCCACTAAAGATAAATAAATAACCAAACTCAGTGGACAGTTACATAATAGGCTGTTCACAGTTGAACAAATTTTTTCTTCGTTACAATTAAATGACTACTAGTAACAAAGCACCAGATTTATGTAATGTGAACTGGGCCTTAAACACGAGGCAAAAGGACCAATTTTTCTTGGGTTGCCTCTCACCTAAATATGTCGTTTATGGTTTTAGTGGTATTGTCGAACTCCTGGGATATTAACATTCGTTGGAGCAGGCGAAGTAAAATTGGACGTAGATCTGAGATGGTCAGCAAAGAATCACATTAATGTTTTTCTGTGAGTCGATAAAGTCTACGAATGCTACACAACAGTGTTGTAACAACTTTAGGGTCATCTAAATTTCTTGTGTAAACAATAATTAAATAATAATTTCTTAAGAACATTGGTAATATCGACATAGCTAATTTATAGATACCATCACCACCGACAGAACCGACACCACATACAAAGCTAACATTGAATGGATTAACGAGTTTAGTACATAATATTAATAAGCATGAACTCTCTTTCAGCGTGAAAACCATGAGATAAAGCTTTTTCAAGTGTAGACTCCGCGTAGAGTCCAGACACTCAGATATGCTTCCATTATTTTCATTTCTATTTGTATCCAAAGTTTTGATTTTATCATTCCACAGAGTGATTTTGCAACAAACATAATATATGCTTTAACTGTGTCACTACGCACAAGCAGTTTCACTACGCAATATTTTTCATTGAGCAGAGTTTCTTTGCTACTTTTTTCTTGGCTAACGATATCATAATGAACGTGGTTCCGCTTGTAATTAAGGTTGCCTTTCAACAAGGAACTTTTTTTACGTTGAAAACATTTTCTGAAGCATACATCTATGCGATCACTTTGACGAATTGTATATTACCCTGTAGAATTTACTTACAACTTTAGCCTGTCGATTATGCGCCATGGCGATTCTATTCAAATACCGATGCAATTCTAGTGGCCTGTAACGTTTTACATGTCAAAAAAAAATCGAATGATTTTAAAATCATGACTGCATGATAGGGAGTTTCTTTACACCACATCAACTCCTTTATGAAATGTGTTTTGTTACTAGAATGCTTATTAAACTTTCAGTCTGGTGTTTTATTTTTAAGGAATCTGTATCACCGGATTTATGGAATCCTTAAGGGTTTAAACCCTCGGTTATTTTTTTTAAATATTATTTTGTTACTATAATGAGTATCAGCCCTTTACGGGCACAGCATGTGACAACATTGTTAGACCCGCAATTTATCATTCCTCGGTCCGTAAACTGTGTCCCCAGCCACTACATCACGTGACAAACTAGGGCGCCCGCTGCTACGCTACGGCAGCTGGAATTGCAACGGAGCAGGAAAGTGCGCGTAACTCCAAAGGTGTGCTGGCTGTCAGCCGGCCGCATTTTACCTCTGGCGTTGGCCTCGTTGACCGCCTGCCGTATCTCGTCGACGAGGTCGTGCGTCAGCTGCACGGGGTCTGGCAGCGGGGCCGGCGCGCCCGCCGCGAGCCGCCGCTCGCGCTCCGCCAGCACCTGCTTCAGTTGCTCCGCGAGCGACGCCGGCGGACCTACGCCTGTATTGCCACCGGGAAAAGGAAGGTTCTCGTGTGACGCTTTTTGGGTGGTCGGGATATAATGCGCGAAATCTGCGGTGCCTCTAGATTATTTTTTTAATATTTTATGGTCACGCGGTAAAATAGCCAGTTGGGATGGACGGCTGTTATTTTCATTGCATATATCCATCGCTTCGGAAAGAGAATAAGAAAGGTTCTCGTGTAATAACCAACGTTTATTAAGCTGCGATGCGAGAAATCTGTGATGCTTATAGATTTTTTTTGTGATCACGTGAAGTTGGAAAACTATTTGACCATAAAAAGATATACCCAATCGCGCGATTTAATTTATTTTCATTGCGTAAATCCATCATAAAAAGATTGCATGGGTCCACCCAAAAACCTTTAATGAGGAGTTTCAGTTTTATCTAGAGACACTAGTTTGAGTTACTGGGGTGGTTCAAATCTAATTGGTTTAGACGAGTATGCAGGTTTGTTTGGGAGTGCAGCGTCTAACTAATTTGTACAAGTGTGTACAAAGCTTTATAATGTAATATAATTTTACAGCAATGACTCTAAATTCCAAACTAAGTACTTCAAAAAAGCCAAAAATAAGAAATAATAACAGTGCAGCATGTTTGTTTGCTTTCCATGTCCACGTTTTGTTTTATCTTGCATGTCACAGTCTGATACTCTAATAATATACACACTGCACGTCATTCCAACTCGTTCCTAGTCAGATTTCATGCATTATAAAGTTATAGATTTCAATTGTCAGCCAATTCGTTTGCATTCAAGAAACGTAATAGTTTCAGACATTGTTTCCCAGTGGCACAGCTAATTTACAAACCTCTGTGGCCGCTAGCTTCCCTTCCAAAAGGTTGCTACTGATTTATGCGAGAAATTTTGGAGACCAATGTAGCGGAATGAAGAAAGTGCTTCTCACGAAAGTAAAGATCGCTTCGTTGCTTCGAATAAGTATTTGCAATTCTTGGAACTCAGTTAAGAACCCAAGAAAAAAAGTTTCGACATTCGATTTGTGGAAATGCTGTGAAACTCGCGATCGCCACTTTCGGAGATGGCTTCAATATGTCAAATTTTTTGAGTGTGCATGAACCATTTAATCACAATAAGCGCGTAAATTAATCACAGTTAGGTGATGCATTTGTAATAATAATATGGTTTGGTGAAACAAAATGTAAGGCATGTATTGTCTTATGATTTGTGTACGTTTTAGTGAATTGCTATGCTTTGTTAGGCAATCGACACACACCGGCTTACAATAATTATTGTATAATAAGTAACTCGAATTGAGGTTACAGCTTATTTTCCAAATTTGATGCGGTTACCCAAAGGTTAAAAAAAAAGCTATTCGCACCCGGAGGTTTACTCTCGTTGTATTACGCGTAACGCCAAAACACGTAGCGTTTCTGACCGCAGGCTTTAATTTAGAAGGAAGATGGTGGTAATCGTAAGTTGATTCCGAACATCAACTTACGATTATCATCAACTCTTCAACTGTCTTTGCAATAGACCTAGACTACAAACGCTTTGCTAAGCGTTTGTAGTCTGGGTCTGCTTGAGTTTCTTTTATCGTTTCCCATGTGCAGAAAATTTAACATTTTCGGGTTTCTTTTATTTTGTTGCTGAACTGTCATTGTATGTATAACTTTAAGATAAAACAGTGTTTTCTTCATCGTTCTTAGCAAACGAAGAATAATATGGTGTTTTGGTGTTGTGGGCCAACAACCAGTTTTCAAAGTGCATCAGCTTCTTGTCTATTTGTGAAGAATAATTAAGAAAATCATGTCACTGTCGGAAATCGTTTAAAACTTCCAAATAAATACAATGACAGCCCAGTTCAGTTACAGAACGGAACCAAAAAACCACGGTCACGGAATGGGGGGACGCGGACGGTCAGTCAAAGCGCACGGTGTGATCGATTGCAATAATCGAGCGTGTTGCGATTTGTTTATATCTCTGTCTGTGTGTGTCGTGTGTGTCTCTGTGTGTGTGTATGTGTGTGTGTGTGTGTGAGTGTCGAGTGTGTGTCGGTGTGTGTCGGTGTGAGTGTGTCGTGTGTGTGTCGTGTTTGGCTGTGCACGCGCGTATGAGGGTGTGTGTGCGTGTGTGTGTTGTGTGTGTGTGTGCGACGGCGGTTACCTGAGAGCGGGTGGTGGCGCGCGTCGCGCTGGTCCCGCGCGTAGAGGGCGTCGTCGGCCGCGCTGCCGACCGACGAGCCGCAGCTCTGCCGCGTGTCGCGCTGCTGAGGGAATTAAGTAACAATAGTTGATATTAATACTTCAATTAAATGTACAATGAGCGATTTTCTGACAGCTCGTAAAAAAGGTTCCAATCTCGCTGCTAGATGGCTATGGTGTCCACGTACGTAGTTTTATTTAATACAGCTGAGAGTCCGTCATTGATCTGTGTTGGTAAATCCGAACGAATAGCCAGGGTCGTCGTAATAATCACGAGGAAAACAGGATAACAGTAAAATCGCGTAACCACAGGAAAAACGGAATGATGACGACGACAGAGATAGACATGTGTGACGGAATGACGGAACGTCCACAGATTACTGATATAATAAGAAAAAAAATCAAAATACAATACTTTTAATACTTTCAAGGCTATGGAACAGTATCAAACATCTTCTTTCTATGTAGCCTATACATACAGGTCCCACTGAAGGGCACAAGCGTTCTCTCAGAGAGAGAGTACGGGCTTGACTACCAGGCTTGCCAACCGCAGATTGGTAATTTCAAACGCTGCGGTATGTGAACATCTCAGACACTCAGGTTTCTTCGCGTTTTCCTTCACTGTTAGCATTGAGGCGACAGCATTACGGAACCATGAAAAACATTGTACGGAACTCCGAACAACCTCCTTGCGCCAGCATCTCACAATTTTATTGGTACTGTTGCGGCCGAAGCGTGTGCGCATATTTATGTAGAGAGCTAACGCGCCACTAGCGCCGCGTGGTGCGCTACGGTGTGTGCGTTAAACTTGTGATACTTGTTTATACATCGGAATGATACCTTAGCACGGGTTAGTGCATTAAAAAGAATATAATTAATAAGATATGTAAATAAATTCGTTTCCTAATCAATCTCATATTTGAAATTTCATTGGTCTTCCGCAGCATAAATCCTATCCCAATAAAGCTACGGAATGCAAGTAAACTCACGGTGGTGTGTCCCGAGTGGGGCGGCGCGCCGGAAGTCGACTCGCTGAGGGACTCGTCCGCCGAATCGTTGTACGAGTCGTCGAGCCCGTCGTACTGCAATAAATAGCAATATGATTCTGAACTTTATACTGCATATTAACTTAGCTGTGCCTGGCGGTGATACCCGCGGTTTATCGATATTCTCATGGGAATAAGGTATTTTCCCGGTAGTAAGACGTAGGCTATGTAATCCAGGGTGTAAGCTAACTCCATACCAAATTTTATGAAAATCGCTCCAGCCGTTTAGACGTGAAGAAGAGGATTGTAAGACAGTGGCGGACCTTACTGTCAGAAGTTATAAAGCCGCTCATAAGGCCTCTGACATGGCTTAGCGATTGCTTAACGTGCCTTGCGAAGCATGGAAGCACAAGGAAAAAATGCCACTAGCGGTAGTCACGGGACGGACATCCGTCCTGCAACTGGCCGCGCCTGTTGTTGCGACTCAAGCGATTGATTCCAATCACTCGGTTCAACTAGGCCACGAGCGCTTCGGATATTCAAATGACAAAGATGAATGTAAATGATTATTTTCCGACATGTAATATAGCCATTTCAGTCTCGAGACTCTTTCGACAAAATGGAAACGGCGCCTTGCGAGGCGGGAGGGCGGCAGGTAGACCAGGGCAATTACAGAGGCGGCCGAGAACAGGAAGACGGTCAGTAGGCAAACCAGCGGCTCAATGGTCGGACGATGTTGTTGAGTCGGCGGAGTGTCCGTGATCCGGCTGACAAGAGATCGTCAGAGATGGCATTTGGGGGGAAAGGCCTACTACACCCATCAGTGGGTAGCGGTGAGCTGAAAATGATGATGATGTATTATAGCCACAGCCTCTTCTGTTTTCACGAAACTGAATTATCCCAACGTTCTAGATTAGCGTAACGCTGTGCACTTTTTCTCAACGTGGCTGAACACGAGGTTAAATCGGAACGACGCGAACACGAAGTTCGCTTCATAGTGTGGTGGTACCATAAGGCGATTGACTCACGGAGCTGGCGTTGCTGAGCGAGTGCGGCGAGTGCGCTGCGTGGTGGCGGCGCGGCGGGTCGGTGCGCGCGCGGTGCGCCGACGTGTCAAGCAGGACGCCGCGCGGCACCGCTGCGTCTAGCTCGCGCGTCACGCCCCCGTCCGCTCCCGCGCCGCTCGCCGCGCCCGCTCCCGCTCTGTGGAACGAGACCTTTATTTAACCTCACAGGGTTCTCGCGATAAACAATAATAAAATATACAGTCTATTTATTCTTACTTGTCCAATTTAGTAAACAAGATTCTACCCTCAAACTGTAACTTTTTACTGCCATATTTCCATAAATGAAGTAACCTGGAACACTCTTTTACATAACACGCTGCCAATTTTATAAACATAGTTCATGATAGTTCATGAATTTGCGAGAAAATGTCTAGTTTAGGCATCTAATCTCAATTTTAAGGTTAGAATCTTGTTTACTAAATTGGACAAGTAAGAATAAATAGACTGTACAAATGACTTCAATGACACTGTGTTTATTTATTTTTTTGTTAGCTGACTCTGGTGCTTTATGTCGTTTCTCTTCCACCTGTACTATTTGCTCAAATTATGGCTCCGTGTGAAAACTTTTTGTCGGGTTTCTGTTACACCATGTAGACACCATTTATTTACATTTTCACACAAACATAACACGTAGGTACACAAAACAATAGGAAAATAACAAGAGTAATAATAAAACAGACTCGGAAAACAAGAATATACAATTTCTATGTGGAATCGCTTAAGATTTGGTGCGCCTAATATAATAATAACTTCCACACGCACAATCACGTCTTGACCTGGTCCCAAACTAGTATTCCCTGTACTGTAGTAACGAGGCAAGGACGTCATTTAAACATGAAAATACACTCAGATTGAGGCTACTTTACAAGTGTACGGCGGCGGCATATAGAGACTGAACTAGTAAAACAATATCTATCCATAAAAAAACTAACTGTAATCAGTATTCATACACGATGAAGACTCACAGAACAGGAGTGACGGGCGCCACCGCGGTGGCGGCCACGTCCGGCACGCTGGGCTTGGCGGCGACGGGCGGCGGCGTCGCCACGGCAACGGGCGTCGCCACGACAACGGGCGGCGTCGCCACGGCGACCGGCGAAGACACCGTGTCGTAGACGCCGTTTGACGCGTTGTGCGCGACGTCGGCCTGCCGCGTGACGTCACCCAGGTCGGGCGCGTCGCGTCCCGACTTGTCCACCTTGGCGTACTCGTCCTCGACAGGGGACAGATCGGAGAGGTCGCTGTCGGAGCTCCACGGGTCTGGCGTAGGGATAAACGCGAACTTAAACATTTTTATTATATCTCAGGCGACAATATTCTGTGATTTTTATCTAACAAGTTTCTTCTCCACACATAAATGAACTCTTACTTTTGTTGCTTCTTTGTTGCACAAATGGACAAGTGTGCTAACTGAAGCTCAAGAGCTTTACAAAGTATTATTTTACAAAGTAAAGCTCGTGAAAAATATATCACAAGTTCTATTTTGTAACTTAAGGCTCCATCTGGGATTCCATCTCCCTCGCACATTGTACGTTTTATTAACATTTTAGTAGCATATACTGACTGACTATGCTAGGCTAATAATCTTTACAGTCCATTTTGAAAGAATAAAGAGAAGGAACGGGACTACGGGATTTTTACTACGATTATGTGTATGTACAGTACAACCACGAAAGTTTCAGAAAGTATATTAATGAAATTGTTACTGTTAACAATTAGGCGTACAAAAACGACGTAGCCATGATAGCTAAACTAAAATAAACAAAGTGAAAGCAAAAGCAAAGTGGAAATAGATTAAAATGTATAACGTAACCAGAAGAAGTGTAAATTCCACAAAGAGAAACGAGGCTAACCGTTGATAAGAAGCGGATCGGGGTCGGGCCGTCTCGGCAGCGGCGGTGTCTCCCGGCGGGCGGAAGGCTCGTGGGGAAGCATCACCGGCAGGCCCGCCTTCTTTTGCGTCTCCTGAAAGGACAAGCAACATTTACACAAATCTTCTTAGAGTGTCGGTGGAAAACCTTCGTGGTGGGAGGGTCTGCCAATCAGCGTTAGGAACTCACTGATTGTTGCCCAGTGTGCGCCAGGCGTACGGGCTCTGTGAGTACGTCGTTAGGAGAGGCTCCTTTCATACGACCTGCAAGTACTTGCATGGTGCATGAAAACAGCGTTTGGATTTACACGAATGAAGAATGGTTGTATGGTAGTCATTTCGTTCGTAGTTCCGTCCTAGTTAGTTACTTTCACCTGTGATTTCTTCGCCTAGCATCATATTTGGGGCATTGTACTTAACAGGACTGTGTATTCACTCCAGCCTATCTCTTTCCAAAAATAAAGTAGGACTCCAACGTTACTGGAGGCCTGCTGCAGGGATCCCAGCTTTCCAATTATGGCGGTCCGTTGCTTTTCCACGCTCTCAATGAATGGAAACTTCCATCCACCAAAATTATGGATCATTATTCTCCTTCGAATGGACACTTCCATCCACCGGAGGTAATAATGATCACCTCTTTCGCCTCGCTTTATCAAACAGTATGTTTATATCATTGATCAAATTAATACCTTGTGTGCTATAAAGAAGTAATAATAATTTAAAGCACCTCAAACTACTTAAATGTATTAATTATTAATGTGTTAATTAGCTCGATGTACTTTTGCAGCATACTCATGATAAGCGACCAATACTTCAATCATTCTTCCATCTTATAGATTAGTACGTATTTTATTATTTTTATTTTTATCGCGTATTTTTGTGCAAATCCCGCAGTTTGACACTCCGCCATTTATCACATGCTCTCGCCGATTCCGCCATTCGTCGTGCGCTCCATCTAAATCAGGCTCAATAAGGATTTTTATAATACTTGTTCGGTTCGTTTTGGTTCGTGTGTTAACTCGAAGGACCAAATATAGGGGGACCGTCCAGCGGCGCTAGGACAAGCAGCCCCTATGTTTTTACACTCGTGGTTCGCGTCGCGTTTCCGTTAACAACGGATGCCATACTTGGTTGGGGAATGGGGAAATAATATGTTAAATGTTAGTTTACTAAAAACTTTTATATTCTAAGAAAAACTGTTATAAATTTTGGGACATGTTGAGGAGATGTGAGTGCGCAATCGCAACTGGCTTTTTCCATCGCATACGTGAAGCGCGCAGGCGATGTTATTTATTGCGAAATGTTGTAAATAGGTTACACGAGTTGCTTGATTGCAAATTCCATCTGTGCCATTGCCATTGTACCAGCTTAAACGTTCTTAAATATTTAATGTTATCATGGTATAAATGTATGTTTGAAGATACTCGTATATGTTAAGGATATGTACGGTAACTGTACACCGAGTGTTGTAATACTCACAAGCAACAAGACTTCAAGCCGCGCCACCCTGTCCTGTAGGTTGGAGAGCGCGTTGGCGTATTCCTTGTGCGCGTCGCGCAGCGTGGCGCTCCACCACTCCTCGCGCGCTCTCACCATGGCGCGCGTGCGCCGCCACTCGCGGAGCGCGCGCCGGGCCTAGGGACAAGTTTTTTTTTTTTTTATAACGAAAAAAAAACCTTTACATTTTTGGTTTCACAAATTTCGCCAAACTGCAGTGCAGTTTGTTGGCGTTGCGCTCTTATAACTTAAGGCTTAATTTAATTATTTTACAGATACCTATATTAAGTAATGTAAGTACCTATTTATTTTCTTACACAAAAATAAGTTCCTATAACTATTTTAAACTAACAAAACATAGTATTATAATATATTGGCTAAAGGAGCCTTGAACCCAGTATTCAAGACTCGTTCAGCCAATATTTACCTACTTTAACATTATTTCCTTTGATTTATCTTTCAAGGTGCTTATTTTTACTTTATTTTGGTCTAACAAAAACAAATATTTATTAAACAGCTTGGGAATGTAATTTATATTCTCTAATTGCGTTAGGGATAGAAATAATGGGCTATTTACTATGAACATGATTTTGAGAAGCAGAAATATTTCGAACGCACTGCCGGAGGGTTTCCCGACGCTTATAGTGCGCAGTGCGCTTCAAGCTCTTCACTAATACCCATGAGGCCTTGTCCAGAAAGGACGATTCTTCCGCGGATCGGTTTCCTCGGCCAGATGGAGCAGTTGATGAAAGCTCGGTCCAGCTCCGCGTCGCGGACTCGTTTCTCGCATCAGCAAGTTCTTCACTGGAGTTGTACGTAACACATTAACTGACCACGCTAAAAAATAGGTGTTTACCAGTCACTGAGCGGTCAGCCGATAGTTGAGGTTCACCATATCGTACCGTACATGCGTGTGGTGCACTGCGTGTTGACGGCGAGCGCGCAACGCAGCTCCACATCGCTTGCTGCTCACACCAGCAAGTTCTCCACGGTACTTGCAATAACCGGGACCCTAGCCCCTCCTCCTATAGTTTGTTAGCCGTTTGCTTCATGTGGGCGTCGGGAGTAGCTCGTTACCTTGTCGTACTTGCGCGTGGCGCGCTGCTCGCACCAGCAAGTTCTCCACGGTACTTGCAAGAACCGAGACCCTAGCCCCTTCTCCTATAGTTTGTTAGCCGTTTGCTTCCTGTGGGCGTCGGGAGTAGCTCGTTACCTTGTCGTACTTGCGCGTGGCGCGCTGCTCTCACCAGCAAATTCGCCACGGTAGTTATATGAACCGGGACTCCTCCTATAGTATGTTAGCCGTTGGCTTCTTTTGGAGTTGCTTGTTACCTTGTCGTACTTGCGCGTGGCGCGCTGCGCGTCGGCGGCGGCGGCGGCCAGCGCGCGGCGCAGCTCCGCGTCGCCGGCGCGCGCCTCGCACCAGTCGCGCAGCCGCGCCGACACCTCCGCGCCCGTCGCGCCGCCCGCCTCCATGCCCACCAGCTGGAAGGTTATGGAAGATTATGGGCACTACCCACCAATGATGGCACAACCTTGCGCTATGGCGCTCTTAGGGGAGGGCTATGTCCAGCAGTTGGCTGATATAGCCTGAAGAAGAAGAAGAAGAAGAAGGCCCTGGCCGTCAGCCGGCTAAGGGCGCGTGTCGACGAGACGGTTTCTGCCCGGCACGGCGCCGGCCCGGCGTCGGACCGTTGCCAGTTATGTATAAAGCCCCATACAAATGTGCACATGAAACCGGCGCTACCGGTGTTAGTGCCGGTCCGGTTCGCGGCCGTGCCTGGCCGGGCCGGCGCCGTGTCGGGTAAAAACCGCGCTCGTCGACACGCGCCCTTAGCCGGCTGACGGCCAGGGCCTTCTTCTTCTTCTTCAGCCTACATTAGTCCACTGCTGGACATAGCTCTCCCCTTAGAGCGCCATAGCGCAAGGTTGTACCATCATTGGGGGGTAGTGCCCATAATCCCCACGCTGGGCATGCGGGTTGGAGATCGCAGTTTGGTGGAATTGTACTGCAGAGGGCGCTGCTGCCCACCCCCGGTTTGTGTCCCTTAGTCGCCTTTTACGACACCCGCGAGAAAAAATTGGGTCAATGCTATTCTCTAGGCTGACAGCACACAGCAAGCCAGGGCCTGGTATCGTCAAACTGCGATTCGTAGTTAATTATGACGATAGGCGTGACGACGGTATCAAATAATCAAAGATTTAACGATATTATTGGAAAGTACATATTAAAGAGAGATTTAAAACACAGATTTAGTTTTATTGAAAAAAAATTATTTTACTAATATATTTTCAATAAAACAAAAGATTATAATACTGCTTAGGCCCTAGGGCCGCATTTAATAAGACTACATTTACTAGTTTATTGTGACAAACAATAAATTACGGGTCATACTCCTACTCTTTTGGAACAAATGAAAACTGCGAAATGAGCAACATTTTTGGGCCAAACTGCCAGGCTTGCAAGTAAAAAATTGCCCTCCTGCGTTTAAGAGCATAGCAGACGTAAGGTCCATTATTACCTCGTGTAAAAATGCTTTGAGCTCATTGATTTCGGGGTGCCGCGCCTGTAAGCTCGGCGCTTCGCTGGTAGCTTGCTGGTTACTCTCTTCCTCCTCACTCTGTTGCCGCCTTTGACGTTCGCGTGCCGCCCTGGTGATAGATAATAATAATATTTTTTTAATAAAGTTGCTCAAAAGGGGCCGTATTGCAGGGACGTATAGCGTGCGGGATGTGGGCTATTACACACTCGTGCTTTTTTTTTACCTTTCCCGCACTCGTGCGATTTCTTTCCCAACTGTCAAAATAATGTCTATTAAAAAGAAAAACCAACCATGAAGTTTTTAACTAAAAAAATTCATTTAAGTTTTTATGACCTACTAATTTGTTTCAATATCAGATTTAATGATTTGATTGAATGAGTTAAGTTAGGTTTCATTTCATTTCATCTCATTCAATTTCATTTTCATTTCATATCAATATAAAAAAATCTAGTGAATACATGGCTGTATGGGCATAGTTCCCTTTGCCTACTAGAATGGGTGAAGAAAAAAATTCTCTGCTTATATTTTTTTACGGTTGGCGCCATTTTCCTAATGATTTTTCTTTGTTAGATTGCTTATGTTTTTCGCAACTGTATTAAAAATATAGTCGTTCAGTACACGTGCGGAACCGTCATTGCAACTTATTCCGACTGTCAACCCTCGCCTTCGGCTGCGCCTCGGCTCGGGTAGACATTTGTCGGAACTCTTTGCAATGACAGCCTTTCCGCACTTGAAATGAAATATACTATATACGATACTGAATCACTTGTTCTGGCTGTAGATTCTGTTAATAATTTGTAGGGCAATGCACGAACTGCATGAATTGATTTAATTTCTATGCTGCTTCGCACGGCACGACTGCGCGCGCACACTACAGGTATTAATCCTTCTAGGCGTCAATGGTACCAAAAACACCAACCGTGCATCACCACCAAACGTCCGACCGTGTAAAGGATATAATTATCTCATGTATAAGATACCCCAAATTACCCAGGGCTACGGCAAGGCACTCAGCACCAGCTGAGCCGATCCATCCGTTTTACATCAGATAATATTTTTGATTCTCTACGTCATTTTTCAGTTAAGGTTTCTTTACAAAATAGGTTTGTATATTTAAAAACCTATTTAGAGGCTAAAAATTTCACCCATGCCGGGATTCGAACCCGCAACCTCTGGCTATCCGTACCAGCGCTCTACCAATTGAGCCAATGGGCGACTCACGGCATCAGTGAAATTTCGAACCTCTTTACAATATTCTCTGTATTACCATTGAATTTGAAGTAAGGATAGAAGATCATTCAATAGCTTTTTTCGGATCCTGGCGCTGACGTCGCTTGTCGGTAAAATTTGTGACTAACTTATTACATTTTCTGTATAATAACGAAATTGAACCACATTTCCCTAATAGTTTATTTTTTTATAAATTAATATTAAAAAATCCAATGATTTAATCAATAAGTTATTAAGATCGAGATAACTTAATTATTTTAATCAATCTTTCGTAACCCAGTCAGCTACCGTACTTGATAATGAGTTGCTTGTGCCCAATCTCACTAGTCTATGCTACTCCACGTTAGATGGCGCTAATAGAAATAATTGGGCCACACAGAAGGGACTGGGGCGCGCGCAGACATCACTGATTAAACCGTTCGCAGATAGTAAATGTCACGGATATCCGTGGTAAATGTATAGAAATTTTCGAAAACGATACACGAAAATATACCTCATGGATGGTTCACAGATATTTCACATTTTGCAAAATAGGTGGAGGAAATATTTTTTTTTTAAGGTTTCTAGTACAAGATCGATTAAGCTATGTTGGTACATCTTTTAATTTTTATGTGATTTATTGACAAATAAGTTGCTTAAAACTTTACTAAAAACGGTACCGATTATTATGGCAGCTTCCTATAAGAACTCGTGGTCGCAGTTTGTACCCCCTAGTTTTTGAATTCGCAACTTGCTGTTGAGGAACAGTCGACAGCATATCACCTTTACATTTTATAATGTCTTGGAATAATTAACTACATAAACAATAATTAACTATAGCCCTTTAAGTATAACTTCCAACTAAAACATAGATTTTAGGGTTCCGTACCAGAGGGTAAAAACGGGACCCAATTGCTAAGATGGTATGTCCGTCTGTCGGTCTGTCCCCAAGCTGAACGTAAACTCTCATGAACCGTGTAGCTACAGTTGATATTTTTATAGATGATGTACATATTTATTTAATGAAATCATTTCCATTTTAACCGACTTCAAAAGAGGTTATCACATCGACGCGTATGTTAATTATTTTTCACTGTTTTCGCATTATCTTCGTCAAATCTTAACCTATTTCGATATTTTTTTTTGTTCTACTAGGTATAGCGTCCCATTGGTCCCATTTTAATTTGGTGAAGATGTCATGAAGACTTTGAGAGATGGAGAAAAGAACTTTTCAATTGACAGCAGCAAATAAGGCCTAATGAGGCCCATTCATAAATAATATGCATATGTTTCATAAAATATAATATAAAAGCTGTCCCAGGGTAATTTGGTGATGTTCTGATGAAGACTTTCAGAGATGGTAATTTAGAACTTCAAATTTAAGTAAAAAAAATCACTTTGTTCATCAAATACTTTCATTAAGTAGCACATTATCTGGTGGACATTGTTACGAAGTTCATCAGCTCAAATGTAGTTCTTGAGAGGTTTTAAGTTTCTAATCTAGATAAAAATATGCCGTTTTCAGTTAACCAGAATTTAAGTCAAAATATACAATTTTACTGTCGTGGTTATTAGTTCCTTAGTCAAAAATATACTATAGGCATGCGTAGTTATAAAAGTCACAATATCTATTTAGTTTCATACGTGTTTCAAAAGTCAGTCAGTGATTAAAACGGTATAAAACGAAAATATGTTTACGCAGAGGACAAATACAGCGCTGGTGCACAAAAGTGTATTTTGCATGGGCCCTGTAATTTATAATAAGCTGTCTAGTGCATTAAGAGAACTGGACTTAGGCTTGTTCAAGCACAAATAAAAAAATATATTATTTAAAAACTGCTATCATACAATAATCGAATTTCTGACGGATAATTATATTGATTAAAATAAGTATAACAATGATATACTATTTGATATTATCCCCGTGACCTCTCTTGTTTGACATTTTTACTTATTATCGCATGGAATGTTATTTTTTTATGTTCTTGACATTTTAAATTCTTGATGTTAATATAATAGGTCAATCAAATTAAAAAAAATCCAGGAATTAATTTCCAGAAAGCTGGATATCATTTTATACCATCATTTGATCTTAAATGCGTGTAATGCGAATTCGCACGGTCCCAGGAGGTGAGCTCAACTTTTGGGGGCCAAAAAACCGCGAACTTATCACACTTTCTTTCAGTTTTGTGCTTCTAGCTCGGAAACCGTACTTTGGACTGGAATCTTCGTTATTGCAATATTAAAGAGAGTTAAATTTTGCGTTGTATGATTGTCTTCTTCTTCAGGCTATATTATGGAGTCCACTGCTGGACATAGCCCTCCCTTAGTGATGACCAGAGCGGCCTGTCTTATACCATCATTGGGGGTTAATGCCCATAATCCCCACGCTGGGCATGCGGGTTGAGGATCGCAGATTGGTGGCATTGTACTGCAGGGGGCGCTGCTGCCCACCCCCCAGTTTGTGTCCCTTAGTCACCTTTTACGACACCCGCGGGAAGAATTTGGGTTGGTGCTATTCTTTAAGCCGAAACCACACAGCATGATTGTCTAAAACTTTAAATTCGATTTATTGGTATAGCCGAAATCAAAAGTTGTGAACCGGAACTTATTTACGTGCAAATTTACATTTTGCGAATTTTCAAGACCATATTTCTTTGAAACTGATACTCTTACTTCTATTGAAATACCCATAAGACAAACATTGTAGAGAATAAAATTTCACATTATACCTAAAAACTATTTTTATTTAATCTTTTCAGAGCACTCTCCACCAGCCTCTATACCACGTATCATGCGTCTGAACCAATTTTCAAAACATTTATTCCAGTCCTCCGCAGACACCTCTTCCACGGCCTTCTCAAACGCTGCTAGCGCGTCTTCCGGCGATGAAAACTGTATCCCTTTGAGCAGATTTTTTATTGTAGGCAGTAAAAAGAAGTCACACGGAACCTAATCAGGACTGTAAGGAGGGTCTCCTAAGACTCTGATCTGTGTGGAGTCCAGGAAGTGTGAAGAAGGACCCCGCGGAGTCCGTTGTTCAATCGCTTGTTGCTCAATTCAGAAAAAAACTTCTGGCAGGCATTTTGTGTTATACCATTCAGCGTTTAATGACTTTGTTTAATTTCAAAGTTACGTACATTTGAGAATTTGTAGTTGCAATACCACTCGCTAACGGTGAAGGAAAACATCGTGAGGAAACCCGCGGCCTGGTTGGCTCCGCACGTATTGACTAGTCTTTCCTGTGGGCTAGGCCGACTAAGCTGTCAGGATGGTATAGGTGCTGGGCAAGCCTACACCATCTATAAAACCATGTCCCAGGCACTACAGCGTCGGAGTGGGCCCTTCACCCATCTAGTGTGAGTGAAGATACCACTGGACGCTGTATAAATCATCTCATTAAGTAGATGCAAAAAGGCCAATATTATTATTATTCAGCGTTGATGCTGCTTTGGTCTCAAAGTGGAATTGAAGTTAGGTACCCCGTCAAAGTGAAGAAACTATAAAAAAAATCCTGCGCTCCTCGATCGCTTCACTTTCGTAGGCGTTGGTTCATTTTGAAACAACCAAACTGTCGACTGATGCTTTGTTTCTGGATCATATTGAGAAATCCAGGATTCGTCACCTGTCACAGTGTCGTAAACGCGCCGTGACGAGCCAGCATCAAATTTTTGTAACAAATCACGGCACCAATCCACACGGGCCTGCTTCTGAGCTTCGGTGAGGTTGTGCGGCACCCAGCGGAAAATTATTCTCCTTACGGGAAGGTGCTTGTGCAAAATCTTGTGAACACTTCCTGAACCAATCTGCAGTGTATGCTGAATCTTTTCGTACTTAATTCGTCTGTTTTCTTGAATTATTTTTTTTACTGCCAGCAAACTTTCTTCGGTGACAGCCGTGATAGGACGACCACTCCTTTGTTCATTCCCTCAAAGTAAGATGACCGCGTTTGAACTCGCTATACCAGCGGTAGATGGTTGTTTTTGAAGGTCCTTCATTCATAAAAGCAATTCGAAGTCGATCACATGACTCATCAGGTCTTAAGCAACATTTGAAATAGTATAAAATCATAGCACGAAAATGTTCTGAATGCCGATCCATTTTGGCTCTCAAAAAATGCGGAGGGAAATTTGAAAATCGAACAGTAGTATTTTTACTTTTAAATAAATGACGTTTTCATAACAACTACTAGTGGCCAATGTCTTATACATAAAAACTATTTTTCAAAACTTTCTGAGTGGCCTGGTATAGACAACTCAACTTTCAAATTCAGTTATTATCTAAGACTATATTTGCATGAATTCAAAATTATACTTTTTTTCATTTTGCGGATTTTCCGTTAGTATGAGGTGTGAAGTCTACATTTAAGGCAATTTGAGGGTAAGGAACATTTCAATGCAACATTTTAAGGACGCGGTCAGAAAACTAGAGATTCGAAGTAGGTATTGTGAATGAAAAACAATTTTACGCAAGTGATCTTTAATTAGTACCTTAGGAAGCAATAGAAACATTAAAAATGAATGTGACATTGATAAAATATATAGATATGCAGCACAGCATTCAAGTTCCCATTTTCTTAGTTGTTGAAATTACCCGGTTCACAACTTTTGATTTCAGATATACCACTAAGCCTAATTACTTGTTAATTTCTATATTACTTGTTACTATAAATTCTTCTTAGTCTGTACCTACGCTCTACTGAGCAGTCGTGGTCTTCAAAAAGAGGCTTCATTATAGGCTAATGTTGCGTGTCTCACGATGTCTCGCCGACGTTTACAATATTTACAGAATATTTCGTTGTATTCACTTCAAAAATAAATAATTTAATTAATAATAGTACCTACGGAACCCTTCGTGCGCAAGTCAGACTCGGACTTGGCCAGTTGATTTTTTTACTTACTATGCTTGCTTGCTAGATACCGATTTGGTACCTAATCCATAATTATACAAATTAGACATATTCATGCCTGCTCACACACTTGGTTCATTCATCGCATGGGTGCTATAAAACTATTATAACGAAGAACTAATTATTTTAGATCTTCTACAAATGTAGTTTGTTGTAGATTCAACACTAGTAATTTGTATCTTTTTACATTTACATCAGCTCTTCTAAATAGGTAGATCAGATTTCTGTTGGTAGAAAGTTAAAACAAACGCAATCATTTTTCGTCCAACGAACGATTGCGCTCGGGGTGCCAGGCGACGTTGCCAAGTAGTGCGGGGTGAGTACCTAGGCGACGCGTCGTTGCCAAGTTGCCCTAGCAACATCTCTGCATCCATCGCCGTGTGTGGGAGCGTGTTTTACTTTTGAGAGTAGGTATGTTCTGCGTAAGATTGTAAACGTAGGTAGTGGTTATATACTCTGACTAGGGGGCGAGCCCCCTGCGCGCTTACGCGCGCCAACCCCCAGCCGCTCCGAGCTGCGCTCTCCGCGGCGCTCGGCCTAGGGCCTCGCTAGACACTTATTGTAGGGAATTGTTGCATGGGAACATGTATGGTCTCGGCCTTCGGCCTCGGCCTGGACGGAGCTCGGCCTTCGGCCTCGCCGCGGCGGTGTTCCTCGTGCCCGCTCCGCGGAGCTCGGCCTTCGGCCTCGCAAGTTTGTCCCATTTTGCTTTTGCGCTGGTACTTGTGCGCCGTAACCTGAATGGTCTCGGCCTTCGGCCTCGGCCTAAACGGAGCTCGGCCTTCGGCCTCGCCGCGGCGGAGTTCCCCGTGCCCGCTCCGCGGAGCTCGGCCTCCGGCCTCGCAAGTTTGTCCCTTTTTGCTTTTGCGCTGGTACTTGTGCGCTGTAACCTGAATCGTCTCGGCCTTCGGCCTCGGCCTAAACGGAGCTCGGCCTTCGGCCTCGCCGCGGCAGATCTTTTTGTGCCCGCTTCGCGGAGCTCGGCCTCCGGCCTCGCAAGTTTGTCCCATTTCTCTGTTGAAAAGTCAATTTTAGTACTAAATCTCCATACAAATATTTGTCATTTTCAATCATCAATATCTCGGCCGCCATCTTGAAATTCCAAGATGTCGGATTTTTCTCATATACCTGGGTCCTTTGGCAACGCGATGCCGTTTACGGCATATCTCCAGCATATGCCCAGTTGGCTGCCGACTTTTTTGCGCAAAGGTCGATTTTTCGGTCGGCTATATCTGCGCCGCCATTTTGAATTTCGAACAACCAAAATTTTTTTTTTCAATCGGATCACCATATCACCATTGTATCAAAATTTCATCCAAATCGGCCGGTAAACTACAGAGTTAGCACCTTCGCGTAGTGGAACGCGTTCGAAATTCAAAAATCGGCTTCATAGGATGGCTGTAATTCATACATTTCCTACAACTTTCTCATACATCATTTTCGTCCAAATCTTACCGTTTCCAAGAAAACGTATGGATGAATAGATCAGTGAGTATACCGGATTGTAGCTTTATATATATATAATTGTAAGCACGTGATATGTGAGTAAGCTACCTATGCTCTGGGTATCTGCCTTAGTTAAAATTAATATAGATAGTAAATAATCTAGGAGCCCGCGCGACACATTAGCACACTAGCTAAAACGGCGAGGGCTATTGTCTGTCTTTGTGTTGTCTCACCGGCCCGGCACCGGCTCGCGACTCCGGGGCCGGTCGGCGCCGCACGGTGGGCTAAGAATCACGTTTCAAAGACATATGAACTTGAGTTTTCAAGTGTCACTTTTTTCTCTCGAAATAGGTTTTATTACTCATTATCATTACTATACTAAACAATGTGATGAGAGACTATATAGAGAGCAAACGGATGTGTAAGAATTTTTCGAAGAAAAATTTGTATGGAGCTGACATGAAAAGTGGCTATAGCTCTGGAATCGCAAGTTTGGCCGTAATATCCTTGGAGATGTAAAAAGTGCTATTTATTTGTGATTTTTCGGCATACTTTTTATAGCAGTGCCCTTTGCGATTTTTTTAAAATTAATAATGTGTATTTTATACTTAAATGACTAGTTAGACCAACTTTAGATATACCCTATACCATATGCCCTAGCCTATGAAATTAAAATTAGGCGTGTTATATATAATGTACATATTATCCCTTTATTTTGTAAAGGGATAATATGTACATTAGACGACATTCACCAAAGTAAGAAAGGTTTTAATAAAATACCAATTTTTCAAAATATATTTTTACTAATTGCACATTCACTGACCACGAACTGGCAGACGCCAAGTAGGACACCTACCAGTTCGCTCGACCGATGATCCCAAAAATATCGCTGGTGGTGGCTGGGTGAGGATTGCTGAGGATAGAGTAATGTGGCTTGCCCTGGGAGAGGCCTATATGCAGCAGTGGACAAATACAGGCTGATTGATTGCACATTAAATATAAAGACCGTTTCTTTATCATGAATTCCCAAAAACGTTAATATCACTTTAATAATTCGTAAAACAAGTCTTATTATTAAACACATAATGTATATGCTCAGTTTTAATTTCATAGACTAGGGTACAGGAATATCTAACTACGCATAATCAGGACACAAAAGCATTAGAACTACTCATTTTAGTACAAAGTACACATTATAATTATATTTTTAAAAATCGCAAAAGGTACCGCTATAAAAAGTATGCTGAAAAATCACAAATAAGTAGCACTACATCTGCAAGGATATTACGGCCAAACTTGCGATTCTAGAGTTATAGCCACTTTTCATGTCAGCTTCATACAAATTTTTCTTCGAAAAATTCTTACGCGTCCGTTTGCTCTATAAATTGTCTCTCATCACATTGTTTAGTGTAGTAATGAGTAATAAAACCTATTTCGAGAGAAAAAAGTGACACTTGAAAACTCAAGTTCCTAGAGTCCCGCCGGTGCCGTCACCGGGGGTAGCAAGCAATATTTTTTCAAGTTATTTAAGCGTCTATCTTCATATTTTCACAATTAATATTAACAATAACATCATGTATGATGACTAAATCACCGAATTAGTTAATAACACCTGAGGTATACTAGGAATTGGAGTTTGATTACCATTAGGGGTATTGTAGTTGCGTATAAATGGAAGGTAAAATATTTTATGTGTTCATTGACATTTTGTCCTGCTAAAAAAACATACTTACCCAAATCATAAAGAGAAAAATATGGAATCGCAAGTCTGACAACTAAACTTGACTTGTTCGTGGTTTTGAAGCAGTGTGGAAAGCTAAGCAACTACTCTACTTTGTTGGAAAAAGTTGTATCGCTATTGAACCTTCATCATCTGTCCGATGAAGATCTTGATATACTTCGAGAATTCTGTCGAAGATTCAGTCAACAAGTTACCAAGAGATGGAAGACAGCAAATAGAAACCAGGATATTTTCAGAAAAAAATATGAAAACTGGCTCGTAATGAGTATTGACTGGCCATGTTGTGTTGTTTCACATATTATACCAGATGGAACAGCTTCGGTATGCCAAGAAGGCATAAGTTCTTGCACTGAAGTACCATTTGGATCTTTGGGAGCAAAACAAAGGAAAAGGAGGCTACAACATGAAAGTCATGAAGACACCGATGAATCAATCTGTGTTACAATAGAAAATTTGAAGAAAGAAGGAAACGAATGTTTAGGCAAAGTAATTTAAGAAGAATCCTGAAGAAGCAGTAAAAATCTATAACGATATAGAAATGAAGAAATTAAAGAAAACTACAGTTACGCCAGAAAAAGCGCTAGGCCTTTTATTTTCTCTGGGATTATCAAAGTGGAAATATATTACACTGAGAGAGATGACAATGCGTGGGGGCTTAACAGACTTTCACCCATCGTATTACAAGATTCAGCAAGCCAAGTCAAGCTGTTATCCTCCCGATCAGGCTTTCATTATAAATGACACCATGGCGAAACTAGATCTGCAAGCTCTGTTGAATATAACCATACAACAAATTTTGAATACCTTACCAGAACTGTCTGCTTACATGGGTAAAACACTGGTTTTGTTATCCAAGTGGGGTTTCGACGGTTCATCAAACCAAAGCAGATACAATCAAAGCATTGAAGGAGGTGAAACAGATGAATCTCTGTTTATGACAACACTTGTTCCGCTGCAGTTATCTAACGGGACTGAAGTTATATGGAAAAACCCGAAGCCATGCTCAGTTTTCTACTGTAGACCTGTACAGTTTCTTTTCGCAAAAGAAAGCGAGTCTCTCGTAAAAGAAGAAATGAAGAAAATGGAAGAGGAAATAGCTGCATTGGTGCCCTCAGAATGCAGAAATATAAAAATAAATCATGATCTAGTCATGACTATGATCGACGGAAAAGTTTGCAGTTATTTATCCGAAGCTCTTTCCAGTGCAGTTTGCTATTTATGTCTAGCAAAACCGAGCGAGATGAACAATATTGATGCAGTAATACGAAGAGAAGTAGCCAACAACATGTTAAAATTCGGCTTATCTCCGTTACATGCCCAAATTAACTGCATGGAATGTTTGCTACATATAGCATACAGACTGGAGTTGAAGACTTGGGCAGTAAGAGGAGATAAAGATAAGGCTGTCATGCTGACCAAAAAGCAGTTGCTGCAAGAACGATTCCAACAGAAGCTTGGTCTTCTTGTGGACGTGGTCAAACAGAGCTCTGGAACAACGAACGATAGAAATAACGCACGAAAATTCTTCGATGACCCAAAACAGACAGCCGAGATAACAGGAGTGGATGAAGAATTGATTAGAAGATTTGCAGTCATACTTCAAGCCATTACATCTGGTGAAGAAAAAACGTCGACAAGTACAAAGAATATGGCCGAAGTACTGCAGAAAGGTACCTGGACCAATACAGCTGGTACTATATGCCAGCTACAGTGCACAAGTTGCTAATCCATGGTGCTGAAATTATAAGGAACTCCTTGGTTCCTACTGGGATCTTATCTGAAGAAGCATCCAAAGCTCGCAACAAAGATTTTCGATGTTAACGAGAATTTCACTCGCGAAAGAACACCAGGAAGAATTCAAACGAAGATGTCATCAAAAGGATGCTTCTCACTTCTGATCCTTTTATTTCTTCAATGCGACCAGTTATGAGGATAGCTTTAAAGAAAAAAATGAGTCAAGAAGCAGTGGATCTTTAGGTATTACAACGACATCATATTGAGTTCTGTAACGTCGAAAATATTGAAAGTGACACAGATTCCGAGAAAGAAACTGATTTATATGAATAATTTATATGATTTTTGTTTGCAATATGTTATTGTAATTCTTTTATTTATATTTTTTATACATTGGTTTCTTTACTTGTCTTTTATGTACCTATTTTAATGTAAAGGATTCATAGCTAGTATTTTATTCATGTAGTTTTAAAGGCTTATTTTTTATGTTTACATGATTTAACATTTTTAAAATGTATGTATATTTTAAAATGTAACTTGGACTTATTTCATGTATCTTTGTAAATATTTTATGCTTGTGTTTTTCCTCGTGTACAATAAAGAATATTCATATCTTATTTGATTTTCATGTGTATAATTTGTTCGCATATGACAATGTTTTAGAACAGTATTTAAGTAGTTATATTGTATGATTCTTTATAATTATAAAAAAATCCTTAATTAAGGAAGGTACATAATTTGACAAACACAAAATATACGCTTAAATACCTTAAAAAAATATTTTAAATGCATTTAATTTTTTTTCGACCAAAGTCGCACGAGTGCGCCCATAGTGCGCACTCGTGCGTGTCGTATGTCAAAAAATCCATAAAAATGCAGGCAATAATCGTGCTGAAGGAAATAACGGGCAAGTGTGCGATAATCAAGTTATGGCCAATTTTATAGTAACTTCCATACATTTTTTTAACCAAGTGGAAAAAAAGTACTTGCACAAAGGTAAACATACTGCACTTCAAATATGTTGAAAGATTAGCCTTCCTAAGTGGATTCCTGTGAAAAAAAAATTACAATTCAAAATTCGATCTCTAAGTCTATGGGGAGCGATTTTCAGCCCACCGTGCGGAGGGTGAGACTCGTATTTCGTATCGGCGTCGTAGGTGTAAAAGATATAACAAATATAGTCGACGGCTTGGACGATACCATTGTTATATCTACGCGTTTTACTTTACGTGTCGTCGTGTTGAAGTCCGTGTCAGCACTGTACCACTCACCGGGCGTAACCCGGCATAGACACCGGCACAATGGAAAAACGAAACCCGGCACCGGTGCCTGATGCCTGTGCAACGGCCATGCCGGTGTGCCGTGCCGGTCCGGGCCGATGAGTCGAAACACGCCCAATGCCGATGCCGGCGTGACGACGACGACGACGGCTCCCGGCGCGGCTCGAGCAGCAGGTCGCTAGCTGCTGCACTATAACGTCTAAGGCAGGCGGCTACCTCGTTCTTCATCAAATTTTAAAGAAAGCCTATGGTGTAATAATCTCAATTTCTGCTCAGCGTAAATCGTTTCGTAATCTTACTTTAAACAATTTAATAACTTTACTACATCGAGGGTAGCATAAATGAAAAATCAGTAAGTTTTATGGGGAATATAATTACAGGGAAAGTACACATTACCTAAACTTAAAACATAAAGTGTGTTGAACATATGGGTAGTATCAATCAGGGAACGTGTCAACCGGATATTCTGAGCTTCACTTACAACAATAGGCTATTTGACAGTGTGAAAAATAAAGTATTATTTATACATATTCGTAAAAAGAATATTTTTTTAAACCGGCCTATGCCATTTTAACCGAAAAAAAATCGAATGATTTAACCAAAAAATCAAGATAAAACTTTATCATTTCGTATCTGCATCAATTTTATTGAAAACGGCCTGGATTGGTCGAATCTATTGTGACGTCACAATTCAACAACCTGTACTGTCATCGCTAGGGGTGTGAATTGAATTGTCAAATTGTGACGTCACTAATTCCTGTGCGACGCCATATTGCCAAAGAGAGCGTTTTGGCGGCGTATTTTAAAAGTGAATTTTTGTTTGCTTTTCTATGAATAAATACGGGAAAGATTTTAGAATTATCACTTTCTGAAGGCTCATTTAACACTGACGAACATCTGAGATGGTTTTCAGAAACTTGTCAAATAGCCTATTAATAAAATAGAAAATCTCATATTCAATAACTTATAAGTTTATAAATAACCCATACCATAATATTAACCTCACACCTGCATTCCAATGGGGTAGACAGGCACCAAGGACTGCCACTTGCCACGATCCTGACAGATTACCTTCGCTTCATCAACATTCATTAGTCGTTACATGCACTCACGTCAGTTCCGGTTACTTTTTATCTTCCATTTGCTAATACATTCCTTATCTGGTCGAAGTATGTGGGACGTCCCTTACCGGCCCTTCCACCCACATTCGCCATGTATATTTGTTTCATCAATATTTCTTCCTTCATCCTCTCCACATATATCACAGTACAATGAAGGTGTAGCTGATGCGTGCGTTTGCTTCTATGCAGAGTTAGCTGGCAACGGCGCATATTAAAATCATGGGCCATAATCACAGCAGAAATTGGTAAAAATATCAGCCAGCTCCCATATGGATGGACAGATATGATTTTTAATGGAATACTAAATTGATTGGAATAGTTTGTAGCAGTACCTACCTACCTCTCGATAGGATACTGGTCTTAGGCCCTATTTCAGAATGTTCAAATAAAGATAAAGATATTTATTGGGTCACAGACATCGGTATACATGTAAAGTTAGGCTAGTTTACAGGCAAGTTCCAGATAAGCTATCCGCAACCAGGGCTGCCGTTTATTCTAAATTTAAATATTTTTTTCTATATTGTGTGTGTTCGTTTATGGCTTCAAATTTAGAACAAACAGCAGCCCTGGTTGCGGATAGCATATCCGGAACTTTATCTGCAGATTGTGAAACAGACCCTTACCCTACCCGAAAATAACTTAAACAAAATCTCGCAGCGTTGGGAAGTGTTTGCGATGGACTAGTAAAGGTTTTTCAATAACATAACATTTACACACAGGCACATACATTGCTTCTGGCCCCACACTAGGATACCCTGTGTCGTGGGAACCAGAAACAACGACATCACAAACATGTAAACATCCAAGACCTGGGGTTTTTTTTTGTTCCCAGCCGGGATTCGAACCCGGGACCTGCATGGCAGGTAGATGCACTACCCTTACGCCACAGAGGTCGTCTAATTATTATTAATAATTGTTTAAACCAGCGTTTCTTACTCTTTTTTGTACAAGCATCTCTTATGGTTTTTGCCACCAAGCACAATTTTAAGGACCTCCTTAATAATAGAAGCAGCAATATATTTCGAAACATTTATTGTAGTACAGTCAAAAAATATACTTTTTTCATAATAAAATAGGTAAATGTGAAGGTTCGTGCTTGTGGGGTAGGCGGCGGCGTGTGTAGCAATTACGAAACTTTTGGTGGCATTTATTTATGATTGTTAAATGGTCTATTGATAAGACTTCGGTAGAAGTTCGACCATTTTGTTGCGAAGTCGCCCATAATAATACTGAGGAGAGGGCGAACATGCAAAGTTGATGTGCTGTCGACTGCACTGTGCAGGTAGGTCGGTGTGTGTGGTACCCAAAAGGACTAAGGTACCTTTGAGGGAGTTGTCTAAGTATTGGCTTGATAAGATCACAATCAGCGACCACAGGGCAGGTCTATACACGGAGGATGACGAAGTCTGGGTTACTGTTGCATGTTGAAAGCACTGATATCATTCACTAGAAGTTGTTGGTGGGTAAAGGTGGGTTACATTTCTTGCTGCTTGCTTTAAAATTCTGTTTTATAGACCCAATGCACTAATTCCGCAATATACTTTTTCCACAGATTTGAAATGTGTGATTTTTTCACATAGGTATTGTATTTTCTGAATTATCTCTCAAACAAACAATGTTTTTCCTATATTTATCCCATCCGTGGGTTGTCAATTTTATGGCAGATTAGATTTTCCCTAAGGAGGGATTTTTTTTTTTAATAAAGGGTTTTACGGCCCTGGATCCGTGTCCTTTTGAGCCTTGAGTATTGTATTAGTTTTTTATAGTATTAGTTTTCAGATAAGAGCACTTATCACTTCCGTATCACTTCACTATAATGTTCAGTTTTTCCAGTCACTTTAAATTTTTATTCCACTGTTCATAATGAATTTATATAAGGGGGCGAAAAAGGTAGGATTGCTAAGTAGATTTGGAAGAAGAGTTGGTGTAGGGACACCCGTTTCGCAGCTGATTGTGTCAAGTTCCGTGATAAGTATTAATCTGTGCAATTTAAATTCTTGACAGTTGAGCACGAGATGGTTTAGGTCGGCGTTTTCAGTTCCACAGTAAATGCAGTTCGAATCTTGGGCTAGGCTGAGTCTATAAAGGTGAGCTTGGGTTTGGCAGTGGCCGAATCTCATTCTGTTTAGGGTGGTTATGTATTTCCGGCAGTTTATGTCTTTTTTCCGATGGTACCAAGGTTGGGCGGGCGGGCTTCCTTGGATGTCTCTATACCAGCTTCCTTTCTCTTTACTGATCTCATTCCAGTAGTTGCACCATATTGCTTTCAGATTCTCATTCAGATGAACATGGAGATCAGTAAATGGCAATTTGAGGTCTGTAGAGTGATCCTCGTCAGGGTCCAGATTTGCAGCTCGATCGACGACTTCATTTCCAGTGATACCCCGGTGAGCAGGTACCCACATTAACCCCTAAGGAGGGACTTACAAGAACACAGAACAATTAAACCATACAAGAACCAAACGTAGGTACTCTGTGTCTAGAATTGAACTGTCAATTCTCTGCTCGCTACTGGCTACTAGAGTACACTGCTAAAATGTTTTACGTTTTGCTAGTCACCGCCAGATGTCAATAGTAAACTCGTGAAAACTATTAACAATGCCATCTAGCGGTTTTAGACAAAGCGCTCTACACGTATTTTTCGGCTTTGCGCGCATTTTCAGTGGCGGCCTCTGGGCCCGGCGCGGTTTTTTGGGATCCGATTTGCTTGTATGGGAATGGGTTTCTATACTTACTTCAAATTCAATGGTATTACGTACAGGCAGCGACATCTGACTTAAGCAAATTGCATTACTTACAGCCCCGACTACCTACTTTGCAGTTAGGTTTGTATATTTTATGAAGAAACCTTAACTGAAAAATAACTTAAGTTAGGCTTAAAAACGAAATACCCCGTATTCAAATGTTTGATTGAATCTCACGCTCAAACAATTCAGACTTACTCGCTTTTCCCACTGAACTTTAGCTGCTTGCAACTACCAAATCACAATACTCTTGTTTGTAACAACACGATTCCTTAAAACACTCTTTACGAATGAATGAATGAATGAATGGGTTAATGAATGAGCGTTTTAGTATAATAGCGTTGTCATGTCGACAAACGAACACATTTACAACGAAAAAGGAAACCTTCAAATAACGAACATCAATAGAAACATTGGCATATTTAACCCTAAGATCGGATTGTTGAAGTCTGAATTTGGAAAAAGTAAAGGCCCCCAAAAAATAGTCGCCTCCTTCTTCTCATAATATCTTCGTAACTATTTTTCTTTGTTCTCAGCTTAATCAAACGTTCATTGAATAGCATTAAAAAGTGAAAATGACTTTGCTAAATTCCGCCAAAAATCCCACAAGCAGCATGCGGTTAGTTAATGCCGGTGCATTCCCTCCCTCCCACTTTTTGAAGCAGAAGCAAGACACGAACACACCACCACCGACACCAATACATGTTCATTGAATGTAAAAGAATACATAAAATTCATGTTGTGTCAGTAACTCGTCTAATTTTCGTATTATTGTAACCATGCTGTGTACACATGTTTTGGAGATTATTCTGGATCTTACATGTTAATTAATGTTATCTTGATGATGTTTTGGCTAATATCTGTTTTGTGTGGCTAATAAATGAATAAAAAAAAATAAAAAACAATAATAAACCAAAAGTGTTGGCAGTAGACCCACCGCTCTTCCCTCTCCTTGTCGGCGGCGAGCGACTGTCTGATGAGGTGCGCGACCTCACTGTTGTCCGGATCCTTCTCGCGGCCTATGAGGAACTTCACGGGGCCCGACGTGTTGCGGAGAACGGAGGCCGCGTACGCTTGCGTCACACCAACCTGGGGACGGGGCATAGGGTAGTCAATACTTCGATGCCAATACCAATCGTTTAGGTGCAACCCTCCTTCCAACTTTCTATATGCGATCCGCAAATAAGTCTACCGCGTGAAATATGGTCACGCGCAAATTATGTCTTGTGAAAACCTCTTACATGTAACATTACTGCTAACTTCCAAACAATACCATCACTTGGTATTGTATGGAATTTGACAGTTAGGCGATTGGAATTGCTCAGAATTTCGGGCGCATAATTAGGCCGATGCATGGTCCTAAACTAGGATACCCTCTGAGGCCATTTGTACCAAAGTACGGCAACCCACGGTGGGAATCACGACCTCAATCAGTCTCCAAATCTGGTATTACTTATATTGTGTATCCCAAGGATATATCCCTTTTTAAAAGATTTCCATCTTCTCATTGATGCGATCAAGCTAGGCGTACCTTGCTTTTGTCTGCACTTGCCTTAGACGTCTATTCACAACTTTGTTTTGTTTGTCTTTTCTCACTTTCTCTTCAATATACTTGTTAATTGTTTATTACACACTAAAAATAGACGAGTTTGGAAAGAGTAGACTTTAAGAAAATGTCAAAGTCGTCCGGAGGGTTTACGACAAGTTACTTGTTTACTGCACCAACGATTAAATATACAGAATATTATGTTGAATGATGAAATTGCGATGAAACATCGGCGTTTCCTTTAACACAATAACTATTAACTCTCCTCTGTTTTTCTTACCCTGTCTAATTTCCTTCTTCATCTTTACCCTGTGTGTACAATTTTCGAAATATAAATGTACCTTATCATTGAGTCATTAAAAAGCTCACCAGACTCTTCCCGTCGACTTCAATGATCTGATCATTGACGTGGATACGACCGTCGCGCGCGGCCGCTCCGCTCTCCGTAATAGTTTTCACGAATATGCCCAGTTTCTCTAGGCCAGCGTCCGCACCCACTCCCATACCTGTTGTGGTGTTAAGTTGTGTTGGATGACAATGTTAAATCTTGATAAGTAGATTAAGTTGCCTGTACAAACCGTGGGTATGGATTTGTGCAGTATTTTACTTTCTAAATCTAAATATTGACTTTCTTATACTCCACGGGGAAAACGTCGATAATCGAACAAAACAGGACAAAAGCCGAAAGAAAGCGACATTTAAGAACTTTCAGAGATTCCCCGAGAGTCACATTTAAAGAGGCTTTGTGTGACGACGCCAGGAGGTTAGACTTCAGCTAAAAAAGACCCGAAGGCCGAAGATCTCGATTGAGTCCTTTCCCTTTTACCCGTCACCAATATTTTGAAGTAAAGATAAATCAAACGACTCTTTTTAATTGTTTTGAAGAAATTATGACATAAGACACCCTGCCAAGTTTATTTTCTTGTAAAGTTGGGTGATCAAACATACTATGATTACATGCACACATAAACTCACGCCACGATCCTGACACCTCCTCCTAAACCTCTCACTTCATCATCACAACATGCATTAGTCGCTTCATACACGCACGCCGGCAGTGCACGCGTAGAGTTTATAAAGGTATGTATGTGTACGATAATTTTAGTGTTATCGTTACTCACCAATAATAGACAAGCCCAGCCCGTCCGGGCCCTTGATCAGGTCTACAGGGAACACGTGCATCTTCTCGACCCGCTTCTCGAGCTCGTACTCTGCGGACGCCGCCACCGGGTCGACGTCCTCGTTTCGGCGGTCGTATTCGCGCACCGAGTGTGTGGAGAACACTCGCATCGGATCCGTACTGGAAAAGGGATGTTTACTGTCAGCTGTGACGGCAAAGCTGGGCGGAGCGGCGAGCGGGAGCGTATAGTGAAGTTGTGGACCCTTTTATATGAGGTTTTGACTGCCACTGGTTTAGCGGTTAATGCGCTTAGCTACCAAAGCAGAGAGCGGTAGTAGAGCAATGGTGGTAACGCTGGTCAATTACAATCTAGATGTCCTCGGCTCGATTCCTGGCATGTACCAATGACTTTGTTTTCTAAGTTACGTATTTGTAGTAGCAATACTACTCGGTACCGCTGAAGCGATCTGCTGACACCGCGTCCGTGCCTTTAGCGTTGGGTGAAACATACACTGCGAGCAATGTTAGTACATATTTGGTGTTAAAAAATTGGAGGAGGACCAAAGTAAAAGGACTATTACCTTCGGGGGTTAAAAGTAGTTTAAGCTAGCAAATTATTGTAAAGTAGGTAAATTGCCTTTCTAGTGCCGGTAACAGCTGCCACTAGAAAGTGCATAATGTAGCTAGATGAAGATGCGTATTTAAAAGAAAAACTTTCATTACGCCTTGATAGCTTCAATCAACAATGCTATTGATAACTAAAAGCAATCCTTAACGCTCAGACACTAGCTCGAGGTGAACATTAAGCTTAAAATATAAGTTGATTCAGTTCTTTGTTTGACCAAGTATACTGAAAGGAAAAGTTGACAAATATATGTATCGTGCTGATTGTCTTTGTTTTGATGGGACAAACGCTTTGGTTTGTGTGCACAGATCATCCTTGCTTGACGGCTGAGTAACCGCAATGTGAAATACACCTTACAATCTTTTTAAAAAAATCACAAGAAATGTAGGACATTGTTAATATATTTATCTTGTAAATAATAATATGTTATGACATTATAAATGATATATCAATTTAATTTAATTTTTTGCATGCCTAAAGAGGTGAATTGTGAAGATACTTATAAATATCTTACCAGCTGCTAACGATGTACCACTTTTCGTGCAAATAAACAATTTCATTTCAATGAGGCAATGACATTTTGCTTACCTGAATTTAACTTTGGAGTTTTTCTTAACAAATACTGGTGGGTAGTAATCGTCGTCCTCGTCTTCCTCAGGCGGTGGGAGACCGGCCACCTGCAGAATAGTTTAGACGATGAAATTCCAATAACAACAATGTTATGTTAATAAAATAAGGGTCTTGTGACAAGCTTAATGCTTATCTATTATCCATTACAGAGACCACTGTTGGGCATAGGCATCCTATAGTACTCCACAATAAAAGACACCTCCGTATTGAAGTTGACAGCCCTTTGAAGACAGCCGTCTTCAAAGCAGTGTATGCAGTTCTCTCACCGAGCTCCCGCACAGTCTTCGGTGGGTATTCGGCGAAGATCCCGCCGCCGGTCTCGACGCCTTCGTTGGCTGGAGATTCCAATTAAACTAGCCTAACCAAATCTGTACAAAATAATACTCCATAGTAAAATACATACCTCTGTATAGAAGTGTCCATCTTCGAAGTAGTGTATGCCGTTCTCTTCGCCGAGCTCCCTCACACTCTTCGGTGGGTATTCGGCGAAGATCCCGCCGCCGGTCTCGGCGCCCTCGTTGGCCGGAGGGTCCGGCGGCGGCTGCGGCCGGTCGCCGCCCGCCATGCCGTTCGGGTCGGCGTCCAGGGAGACGTACTCGTAGCTTTCGTCCACTGACTGCATGCTGTGGGGGTGGAGGTTTAATTAGCGCCAGAGTTGATAACGGGGAACCTGTATCAAACGTAGATTGGAGTGAAATTCTTTTTATGCTATAGAAAACATAACAATATATTTTTTTATATGTATACTTAACGCAGACAGAAATCGTCCACATAAGGGAAACAATGTCAACAATGTTGTTTGCTCGTCATTCATTCAAAAAATAACAACCCCTGGTATTTATTTCTAGACTTTGATTGTATTTTAAAACTAAGCTAAATCTATCAATGAGGCTTTATCCACTTCTGGACATAGACCTCTTTTACCATAGTTGAATAAATCATCATACTTTTTTTTCTTTTAGTATAATTATCATAATAAAAGCGAAAATTTAAGTTCATCTAAAAAACTTATTACATTTAGTTTTATCAAAACAGGTTAAATCCTGAAAAGTATTTTTTAATACAGTTGCTCGAAAAGTGAGAAAGACGAGTGAAAAGAAAAGAAAAAGCGTTCGGGATGTGGGCTATTACATACTCGTGCTTTTTTTTTACCTTTCCCGAATTCGTGCATTCTCTTTCCCAACTGTCAAAATAATGTCTATTAAAAAGAAAAACCAACCATGAAGTTTTTACTAAAAAAATCATAGAAGTTTTTATGATTCATACAAATACGTATATTTCTAAAAAGAAGCTACTAATTTGTTTCAATATCAGATTTAATGATTTGATTAAATGAGTTAGGTTAGGTTTCATTTCATCTAATTAAATTTCATTTTCATTTCATATCAATAAAAAAATTCTACTGAAGACTTGGCTGTATGGGCATAGTTCCCTTTGCCTACCAGAATGGGTAAAGAAAAAAAATCTCTGCTTATGTTCTTTTACGGTTGGCGCCATTTTCCAAATATTTTTTCTTTATTAAATTGATTTTTTTTCGCAACAGTATTAAAATAGTCGTTCAGTACACGTGCGGAACCGTCATTGCAACTTGTTCCGACTGTCAACCCTCGCCTTCGGTTGCGCCTCGGCTCGGGTAGACATTTGTTGCAACTCTTTGCAATGACCGCCTTAAATAGTCGTTGCATGCAAGCAAGCCGGTTTCGGGTACTTTTTTAATTCATTAACCACTTATCATCAACCCATTATGTCCCCACCGACAGGCACGGGTCTCTTCCCTGAGGAAGGCAACCATTATTTCATCTTTTAACCTATGACATTTTTGTGCTAATCATAATAATTAAAGCGGAGTGAAACGTAATAGAAAGGATTACCTCTCGTAAGAGAGCACGGACTGGTAGCTGTCGTTCAGAGAGACCCCGTTGTCGGGCGCGGCCGCCGGCGCGTGCGGCGCCAGCATCGCCACGATCTCCTGCGCCTGCTCGTCCGACAGCAGCGCCTCTTGCCTGCCGATCGGACACACTTATCGATCCAGCACTCGCATACTCCAACAATATACCCGCGCCGCGTTTTATAAAACTAAAATTAACAGGTTATTATGACAATTCTAGTAGAGGCGAGTTTTCCAGCTTATTAATCTGTGGTTTGATTGATTGCCTAGTACATCCAAGTGTCACAGTAAACAACTAATTGTATTTCTACAAAAATTGCGTTGCGGAAGCAATGGAGGCTTTAAAAAAATTATAGAATGTATTTTTCGAAAACTTTTATATATTTTATCTACTCTGATACATACTATACAAGGATTATAAGACTGAAAACAAAACTCTTATGACAAACATTACGCATAGGCCAAAAATAAAGAATAAAAATGTTATTACGATACAGGTTTTGTATAGACACCTGTATCATAATAGAACTTTTTAATCATAGCGATACAACTATACAACCTCCAGCTGGACCAAGAAGGTTGAACCTCTACTTAAAAAAAAAAGGCTTCAATGAACGAGTCCGCGGTGACGCAACTATAATAATGTGTTTTATTAAAAGGACGAACACATTTCGAATGTCAAATGTAACTTCTTATTCAACGGGTGTATTATGTGGTCATATGAAAACTGTTAGATTGATTTGTGCGCTTTTACCGTGTTTGAAATGAAACGTCATGGGAATTCTTAGAGTGACTGAACGTCGTGTTCATACCCAATAGCCGCTTGACTTATTCAACAGGTGCTTTATGTGGTCATATGAAAACTGTTAAATTGATTTGTGCGCTTTTACTGTGAGGTTTTGACAACTTACTAACGTAAACTGATTTAAATGTAACCGCGTACTCAATGGAACCGAATGAGTCCCAACAAAACTAATTTTACAATTATCTGTATTAAATCCTTTAAAACATCGCTCACCAATTGGAAGACTACCAATAAGTTCGGTAAGAGATCGATTCACAGGGTGCGGTAAAATTTGTAAGTTAGACGGATGCAGTAGGTAGTATCTAAAGCTCAATTCGATTTGAAACTCACTAATATTTAAAATATGGAACTCCAGAATGGATACGTGGAATTCATTAAAGCTAAAATCCAACAAACCTGCGGGCACACTTGCTTCAATATAAAAAGGAATAGATTGCCAATTTGATGTAATGATTCAATGAATGATGTTAATGTTCGAACAATTATGACTAATGAGGAAGGCGATGTTCTACAATTGGCTATACGGAAAAATAAGGAAAGTAAACAACAAGCTTACCGAAGTTTTTTCTCCAAAATGCTGCAAATGTGATCAGGCAAGAATGAAGCGTTGTGCAGACAGGCAGCATGCGAATAAATAAAAAAAAACAGTCAACATTTAAAAGATCAATCAAGCACAACTTATAAAACTTCGTTATACATTGGCAGAAAAAAACGAAAACAGTTCTTATCTGCCACAGACCTATGTCTGTGGGCTGTGTCAGTGACTATTCACTGCTGCGAAGTTTTGATGCAGCTACGAAAGAGAATTGATTAAAATCATAAAGAAGGAGTAAGATAAGCTTATAACAGTTATTATAACATAGTAGTAGGAAGTAAGATTAGTATATAATAGATAACGCAGGTACAATTCTCGCAAGGAAGCTCGTTAGATACTTCCTCCAAGTTGACTGTAACTGATTACATGTATCATAGAAGGCTAATTATTATCTGTAAGCATGCAACATTTAAATTTATCCACCTACATACACTAAAAATTTAAAAAAACATTTTCAAGAGTACAAGAAGTCTTAGGCATGCAAAGAAATGTATTTATGGAAATCTATTACAACACGAAATATGTAGGCCTTATTAAGAACTTATTGAGTTGAAACGCTTTAGCGGCGTGATAAGACAGCCGAATCTCGTTCGCGGCGAGGTCATTTTTTAGTGCCTTTCAGCCGACGGACACCCGAACATCGAAGAAGGCAGCCTTGCCTAAAGGTAGCTTCCCGATTCGTGTCGGCGCATAATGTAATTTTTGCAAAATGTTGTGTTTCGTGAGATGATACTTTCGCAACTGCCAGCAGTCGTAACCCAACGGCCCCGGTTGACGGGGTCGTAGCACACCGCTATGCTGGGATTTGTTTTCAGTATTTTCTGTATTGCGACACCCCGGTCGATACATGATCTAGTCCAAGCAGCTTACCATCCCACTAATAATATAACCTGCTCAGTCCTGACCTTGACAATAACAATGGTAAGCCAATCCTATTTTAAATGTTAGGACAGAAGATTTACACCTTGAATTTAGGATACCACTAGCCGTTAGCTCGCTAAGCAAGCGTCGCCGGCGAGGTGCAAGCTTGCCGTATGCGCGCTGGCTGAAGAATTCAAGCTTGCTAATTGTAAACAAACACTTCTAGGATTAGGAAAAGCTGGCGCCATGCACTCGGAGCGCTGGAAGTATGCGGTCCGGTTGTTTGAAGGGCGCTGGTTGCTAGTTCGGCTTTGCGCTAGTGGCAGGCGCGCTGACGGTCTGCCGGTGGTCAGACAGTCAGCGACATTGTATAACATACTACACTATTTAATGATCAAATTGAAATATGCTAGGTAGGAGCCGGTTAACGGTGTCGCTTAAATGTGCGACCTTTAATGTGAAACTTGGTATGTTGAGATATTTGGATTGTTTGTCGCGCATACGGCTCAACGGATCTAACAAGTGGTACCATATACAAATGTGATCCTACAACACAATCGGGACAGTCAATACACTTGTGTTGTGAACAGAATTCCAAACTAGATTAGAAAAAAAAAATATGCTCTCGGAAACCTGCCAGCAGCGATTGTTTATTCTTAAATCTACAACTATCTAATTTTAAAGGACTCCATGCAGTATCACCAGCACTCAACCATTCTATCAATGGCGTTATGGTGATCTTTAGTACACATTTTTCCATTGGTAACACTAGTTAGTGTACATTATGAAATCACAACTTGTTGAATTAAGAACAAACTCTTGATATCTCAACATTATGCCAGAGGCCTAACTGACTGGGCTAAACATAAATCAGCCTCGTCAGCGTCAAGCCGTGGGGCTCCTTAGCATCCCCTTTGCTTAGCGTCATATCTCTTCTATCCCCGTCATCACAAGCGCGTTCGCTTTCCGACCCACTCCATTGACTCGAAGTGGTCTTTAGCCATTATTTCGTTTCATCTTTTTCTGCGGTACGCTCTTGAAAGAGAGGTCGTGGTCATCACGAAGACGTTTTATTGTGGGGCTGATGTTGCGTGCCTCATGATGACGTTATAAAATACAAGTATAAAAAGGGTTTACTGACCTGGAGCTGAGCAGTATCTCGGCCTCGTCTGGCGTCATGCTGTCGGGCTGCTTGGCCTCGTCCCCCTCCCACCGCCCCTCCTCGCCCCCGCGCTCGCCCTCCGAGACGCTCCATTGGCTCGTGGTGGACTTGTCCAGTACTTCCACAGAGCCTTGGCTCGCCTCGCTCACGACAACACCAGAGTCCTGAAAGAGGAAGGGGAAAGGTTCCTTTATTATGTGATGCTTCTAAATTATAATTACACTATTTAGTAGTATTCCTTGGATTGGCCGTGTTTGTTTAGTAGTTGACTTGGCTTGGACATCACCGACCTTTTTTATGGTGATACCGCCAAGTTATTAGCAGCGTTTATGACATCGCCAATCCCACTCGATCGTACATGCAATTTTTTATGATCCCAAAAATATACAAAATATAAGACCTTCATTTGACAAATACGGACTTTATCGTCAAGGTCTATCATAGCTAGATAAGGAAATCGCGAACGTGAAAAAATACCCGAACTGCATCCACTTATACAAACCAAAATACGGGGGTTCCCAGTGGGCCGCGAATGGGACTCATGGGAGTTGGTAATCAAGCGTTAGTGCCATAAATATTTGTGTTCATCTTTAGATTCAACACTGATCTGAAAAGTACTAAAGGTGACTTGGCTTGAACAACACTGGTTTGTTCCATATAGTCAAATAGCAGCGCAAATTCTGCGAACTTGTGGGTCAGCCCGCGGTAATCGGCGGGAGTTTAGCTAGTGCACTTGCCTGCTGCAGCACGGAGAGCGTGTCCGGGTCGGAGCGGGCGCGCTCAGCGTCGCGGATGTCCTGCGTGAGGGGCTCCTCGCGGAACTCGGCGGGGCGCAGGCGAGCGACCACCTCGGGCGAGGGCTCGTTGAAGCCGCCTTCGTCGGAGACGCTGGACGCGCGGGATCCCTCCTCCGGCTCTGACGACTTGCGACCTCCGCCCACTGGAAATGAAAGAACGGATAAGACTTAAAAGCCACCTGAAGACCAGTGCAGAGCGTGCCTCACACATAAACTGAACGCCTAGTATTCTAAAGCTCAAATAATTATGCATCATCTTTAATGAATAAAATTACTTATTTATGTAAAGTAAGCTATTATATAAGCTTATTGGGCGACCGAAATGTTATATCCCTAGCATGTAGCCTATTCGGAAAGGTTATCATTTAATATAAGGGCTGAATTTCCCATTACCACGACATAATCTAACCTTACATTACACTGCAGTGTCACACAGTGATTCTTTCGGATGATTAGTATTTTAGGCAAGAGGAGTAATTTTCTACTCATACCTATGGCTTGATAAAGCGTAAGCATTAAAGAGAAGCGCAAAATCAATGTGTATGGGGCATTGTACCGGTTATCAAAGCCTTACAATATAGCGACATAGTAAAGGAGATATAAAACCAAGAACGTTTCTTTGCAGAAAACACGATGGAAGCTGACTAACATGACATGAAAGTAGTATGCTACCGGTAACATAAATAGCACTGCAGTTGCGCCAAGATAGAGGTGGTGTTCTTTCCGGCAGGTGTGTCTAGTGTCACTAATTTAGTGAAACAAATATTATGCATTTTATTTGCATTTGCTAATCTAAAATCTTAAAAACCACATAAACAAGCCAGACATTTAAAGGCGCCTTTTGTAAAACAATAATTACAATAAAAATCTCATAAGACAACCAAACAAAGGAATGGAAAAAGCAAAATAATAATAATATCAACGCCGGTTCCCTAAACCCATTAGCATAGCCATGAGAGGGGAAACGGAACGAACTCGGACAGAATTAGGCTAATGAGACTATTTATAACATCTACCGTAGCCCACAGGTGTTTGCTTTATCACAGATTAAAAAAGCGCGGATGGCTTTGGACACTTTGTAACGTTGTAAACCTTACTGCACCAGCTTTTTATATTTGTTCCATTCCGTCCTATCACCTTTAAATAAAAATTGAAAATGACTACACCCATTCTACATTTTTTTGGATTTACGCTTGCTACCTTTTGACGAAACACTATTATTGCCGGGATTCGAACCCGCAACCTCTGGCTATCCGTGCCAGCGCTCTAACAATTGAGAGGTAGAGGTTGCGAGTTTGAATCCCGGCATGGGTGAAATTTTTAGCCTCTAAATAGGTTTTTAAATTTGTTCCTTAGCACGGGTTAGTGCATTAAAATAAAAATAGTATAACTATTTTTATCATCAGTTTTTATAACTACAGATTTAAAATAAACAGTGTTTTTGAAGTCTATAACAAACTGTATAATACAGTTTATTATTATTAATCGCAAGAAACCTCGCAACTCTAGTAAGTAGAGTGACCACCCTAACGCTGTATTATCTGGCTCCGCTACCATCTCCGCTGGCTTAAATGTTTATAAAGCACATAAGGTCTGTCGGGATCGTGGCAAGTGGCAAACCCTGGTTTTTGCCTAGCCATTTAAGTAATGGAATGTAGGCTTGCCAAATAACTATCCTCTCAGCTTAGCCGGCTTTCATCCTGGATATGAAACCACGCGATATCTCGCACGTGCTGTATCGATGCCTCAATAAATTAAGAATAACGGTACACAGTATCGCGAAATCCTTGGATGTACCATTTCCGCAAAAAGCGGTTGGCCTCCTTGAGCCACGAGCCCTTATGCGAGCACCTTTCCCACCATATGGGTAATCATTGCGAAACCTCTGTACATAATTAATTTGTGATTTCACATAACGCTTGGAAGGGGTAAGGGAACTTCACACACTGGAGTCTATAAGCAGAACACATTTATCAAAAAAATAGAGTTGAGTGTCTAATTCGTTATTCGACTAAGCGCTCATTTATCATTACTAATCGACCGCAAAATTTTCAAGTTATTCTAGGTAAACGAGAAATGGATTATTACTGCCTGTGACATTGAAATGCACAATTTAGCAGTCATAAAAGTGTTATTGCTCCGTAGTTTTTTATTGCCAAAGAAACATTCTTTTGTAAGCGGGTACACACATTAGGACTAGTAAATTAAATTTATATTGGATATGGAGTGAAAGTATATCTTTTCGGGTTTCATTATCAAACAGAACAACAATTGACTTAGTAACAGTAATTTTTGAACTAATGCCTAATAAATAATTCGCAGTCGGCTAATAATAATAACATCTAATAACACTAAAGCAACTCCTCAGAAGGGGCAATAACATTACGCTACAAACATCGTGCTAGCAGAGTCCGTGTGCACTTTACTAATTAAATGTCATCTAAACGCAGCTGGCTCTGCTCCAGTTATTAGCAAAGCTGCAATAAAACAAATTGATGCTAAATAGATAAGGATAAGAATTTTAATTAAATAAAACACTTGAATTGTGCTAATAAATTAAAAGCTATAATGTAATTAAAAGAATCCATTATTATTTTAATTAGATTAGTTTTTGTTAAAACCATACTATCATTCAATTCCCAAAAGTTGAATAAGAATAGTTTTTTGTTGGCAGCAACATGATTTGGGGCTCAGAGTATCAAGTCCATATTAGGGCGACGACCTTCCGAAATAGGCAATGGGTGAACAATTAATCTGTGGTTTTCGAGTGGATCTTCCCACGCTGTGCTTTATAAAAACGCCATAATGGCGTGCTTTGCGAAGCGATATGAATTGTCGGCATCGGATTTCGCTGTCCGAAGGCCTTTAGCCATGTGTGAACGATCGATGACGTCATTTTAGAACAAAAAGATAATTTGTTAATTAATTCATTTGTGTAATTGTATCGGACTCTTTGGACAATTTTATTGGTAATTTGAAGTAGATCCAAGAAGGAATTGCGACTTCTGACGACATTGAAAGAAATTCATTTACTGTCACCATTGCTCGAGGGCATGAAACCTATTAAACAAAACGATAGTGTCAAAGTTCTAAAAAAACTAAGCCATTAGTCAATTCACTGCTAACGATATCACGACTGCAACTTTCATTCATGATTACATTACTATAGAGGATGTAACAAATTAAGATTAGACATTTAAGGCATGAAACCTATTAAACAAAACGATAGTGTCAAAGTTCTAAAAAAACTAAGCCATTAGTCAATTCACTGCTAACGATATCACGACTGCAACTTTCATTCATGATTACATTACTATATAGGATGTAACAAATTAAGATTAGACATTTAAACAACAACTTTTATAATGAGAGCCTGCAAGCACGAATACATTTACGAGCTGTTTCATGCTAAGATTCGATACTACCTATTGTAACAAAAGTTTTTTTTTCATTAAATTTATTCATTTTCAAATATCTTTATTTCTTGATAAATGCACCTAAAAGTTTAGACAATGCAAAAAGAATGAAGGTTTGAGATTAAAGTTACAAAAGTACACTCGAAAATTACTCAAAAACCCCAAAGTCATAAAATCGTATTACTCATTTCTGTAATGTAATTTAATTTTTTCTTGCCACGGAGGCACAATAATTTGTTAGAAGATTTTACTGTTTCATTTTACTTCCTAGTTGATGTTCATCTTTCCCATTACTGTGTTATTTTTTATGTGTGTGCATTTGTGGCAATTTAAATAAATGTTTTCTTTCTTTCTTATAACCATTCTGTCACACTTGTAGATAGCTAGTTACTATTCATCAAAACTCAGCCAAATGTTTAATAAGGGATAAATATGAAATCGATAACAACGTTTTGAAGATTCTTTAATCTTCATTTTCATCTCGATAAATGACGATATTTATCGATTTTGTTTGTTACATACATTTTTATAGCTACTAGAATATTTCAACGTTTAGTTCCAAACTGTAATAACAAATCAAAGTGGTCCGAAGTTACATATCATTGATTAAAGGTTATTTATTCTTTACGTTAAACATTTCATAGGATTCAAGCAAATAATTAATTTTGCCGGTGGTGATAATAAGACGTTCGGACCAACATCATCATTATAATTAGTCGGTGTCAGACAACTGCTGGACTCATATCTTCCACTCCTCACTCCACCTGGTCACAGGGCGTCCTACGCTACGTTTGCCGATTCGCGGTCTCAGCTTTAGGACCAGTCTACCCTAACAGTTATTGGACCTGCGGCAGATGTGACCGGCTAGGACCATATATAGTATTTATAATATTTTTTTGTGATGATATTGTTTATGATTAAGTGAAATAACTTTTGGAACCAAACAAATTTCTCACTTTCTGTTAAATATGTAGTGCCATCGGGTTCTGTATCTCGGTCAGAATTCAACCTTAAAAATTTGCGAGAGTAACGAATACACCCTGTATTTTCGCAAGCGGCGCTTACATGAACCACGCAAACCGGACGCGTTGTACTCATCAGTGGATATTTACGAGCGCATCGATATTGAAAATCGTCTTTACTCAATGAGGCGGGTTTCCAACGCGTAAAAGGCATCGTTCAATGCTGCTTAAAGTTTCACCACGACGCAAAAACAACGATGTACACAATCTAGACATCGATAACCAACGAGCGTTGAAATCGTTGTGATAATGTAAGCGGGTTAATGTGTTGCAATGAGAGCGCGGATTAATTCATCTGGTAGGTGTGAATTAATAGCACGTAAAGCATGCGGTTAGGCGAAGCGCTCACTTGGCGATTGGACTAACCGAGGCAGCAGCCGCAAAGGCGCATGTTGGGGTAATGCATGCGGGAGCGCCGCGCCACCGTGTCAGCGCCATACCCGCGCCCGCGCTGCCATCGCCGGCCCTCCGCGCAAGACCCAGCGACGCTCACGCGAACGTGGAATTCGACTTCCCGACGTATCTTGCTTACGTTCGATAAGAAAGTCCAACAAAACGCGGGCAGAGTCCAAGATAGTAAGCACTTTTAAATTGATAGTGACAGACAATGGCACGTGGAAGATGTGAAAACTAGATAGATAACGATTCACCGAGCATGGACTATAAAACTATAATAAAACTTTAACGACCAGCAAATAGCTGGGATCCGCGCGGAGCCGCTTGTAAACAAACAAACGACGCCGCACCAGCTAGTTGGCATCGCACCTAGACGGACCGTCGAAAATGCAACAACAAATCGTCTCCCGGCATGACACAAAATGTATACAGCCGGAAAACGGGGGTCATACGAATTTAGAGTCAGTGTGAAACAGTTGTAATAAAATCGCACAGTAAAACCGGCCAAGTAAAAACGAAAGGAAGGGAAAGTCTCGGCATTATTTTATGTTTGCAAGAATTTACGGGCGTCACATCGTGATGAAGGAGTTTAATTCTAGTAACTATCAACTTTGTTTAAACAGTGTAAATGAGGCATCGCATAAGGAGGAATTCATTGATTCTCACAGTATTATTGCAGGAGATACATATTTTATCGCGAACTGTGGGTCGACCGAGACGCTGCTCAATGACTGTGTTATTTAGAAGGCCGACGGAGGACGCTGCGGGGCACGCGCGAGAGGAACAGAGACGGGGAGTCTTGCGAATATACGACGGTTGAATTGATAAACAAGCTACTTCAAAACGCTAACATCTAAATGTACACTGTAACACTGTACACTCTCCAAGAATGAACAAGAAGGACTCGTTATTACCTAAATATACAAAAAAAAAGATATAAAAAAATGCAGACTTATGCAAAGAACGCCACAGGAAATGAGATCCAGAGTCAGTGAGAGATGCTCGGGGCGCTAAGACATGACAGAGATGAAACAAAACACGACAGTTCACTGTGCACAGATGAGTTCACTACAGTTCATAACAAGATAATGCGGAACAATGAGACGAAGTAGAGGGAGCGATTGTCCCAATTAAAAGTGTGAAGATGTGTAGGGAGCGCGCCAGGCGACGTCGCTCGGGTTACTGGCGTCGCGGCGGCGGCCGCGGAGGCGGCGCCGGAGCATCTAAATCGGGATCGACGCACAACGACTCAAATACCTTGACTTCCTCAATATTACATTGAACCCGTCGACCACGAGACCGCTCAACAAGCGTACGTCAATCGATCGAACGCCCACAAAGCGCATCTTCCGATACATTAATTGACGAAACATCAACATTATCCGAGATAAACATGCAAAGCAAATTTCTATATTCAGATAAGGAAACACCTAAAGAAATTTGTCTTAGTATCGTTAAATTTGCGAGCAGCCTTCCCTAATTTAACAATTTAGCATTGTTAGCAAATTTCACACCGAAATAATGTTTTGTTTAGTCTATTACGTGAGTAAAATTTTAAGATACCACAAATTTCGAATGACCCGCATACGTCCATTCGTCCAAAGATAAAAACCACGATAAAACATTTAAACAAACAGATAACATAAACTTTAGATGGCGACGCATGCAAAATAACTGTCAACCTAAATAAAGTTTGAGAAAGTAAAGTACATACCACAAGGAGACGCGTCGAGCGTCGGAGATTCCGAAGTCCCCCGATGCACAGGAGAAGCGAGTGGAGAAGTCAGAGGAGACCGCGCAGGGTCCTCCAGGAGAGCAGGCGTTACCGGCGACTCCGGCGTCGACGACCGACGCTTACTCCTTTCCTCCCATTCTCCCGAATATTCCACAGTTTCATAATCATCACTCAAGTTTGACGCCCCAACCGCGGGCGTATCGCCCACACACGATTCTGAGCTCTCCGATTTCTCTCTTTCAATCGGTTTCTCTATTTCATCGTTTGCTATAAGCGGCGGTGGAGATTTCGGCGATTTTATACCGGGCGATGTGGGACTCTGGTTCGAGGTAATGCTTTGAGATCTAGCCTGAGGTACGGGCGGCACGACAGCCGGCTGAGGACTCATCGATGGTAAATGTTCGTCTGGCAAAGGAGACGCTAGAGATGAACGGTCCGATGCAAAAGAATCTCTCTTGTGTTCGTCTCTTGGAATAGAAGACGATCGTGGCGACGTTGCAGGCGGTGAAACGGGGCCCTCAACTCTGGGTGCAACGCCGGACAGATTTGAACTTGCTATGGTTGGTATAGAAGAAACACTTTCACTATGTTTAGAAGGTGATTTGATAACATGATCACTTTTTCCATGTGATCCCGATATATCTCTTTGTACAGTCTTTTGTATAGCCTCTTCTTTTTCTTTATGTGGGGATACTAGAGATCTGGTGGCAGTGGTAGGTGGTTCGAAATTTGTGGGTGAAATTACCCTGTCTCTTTTACTTGGCGAGACTACTGGTTCACTTTTGATGGCAGATGAAATGAAATTATTTGTTCTAGCTGGGACAGCAGTAACTGTTTTGTTAGGACTAGGAGATTTCGCACTAGGAACACCTCGAGTGAGCAACGAGGAGGGAAGGTTAGTTGGGCGCTCCGCCACGGCGTCCCCAGCTGATGGGGATAGAGGCGGGGAGTACACTCGCGAGGGCACTGCATTCCTTTCACCGGCTTCAGGCGACTTCGCTTCTGGATAACCACTAGGATACTTGGAATCGAACCTCGCTTCATGCTCGTGTCGCGGTGGGCGCGGTTTGCTGAAGTGAGCGGTCCAATTCCTCTGTTTCTCGATGAGCTCCTTGTTGAAGCGGCGGTCGGGCTTCTCGGGTTTGGGCAAGACACTGGGCTTAACGGGTTTAGGCGGGGGCTGCGCCGCGCCGTTCGCGAGCCGGTCGCCGTTATGCGCGTTTGCGGCGGCGGCGAGCGCCGGCGGGGTGGTGATGCGCCGCGGCGGACTCACCGAGCCCGCTGAGCTAGACCGCGACCGTGATGGCGCGCCGCCCGGGAACACGCCTCGCGTGCCCGCGAAGCTGGCCGCCGCCGACGGCGACTTCTCGATCCTCACGAAGCCGCGGTTCTCTTCGCCGAGCTTCTCGAACAGCGCGCGCGCCGTGTTGAACCGGGACAGGTGGCTCTCGGTCCGCACCACGGTCACGTCCGCGCCGCGCATCTCCTCCTCCTCCCTCGAAGGCATGCCTTGGAATATGTTGGCAATTTTGGAAACTTTATTACCGCCGTGTGTCCTCTTTTTACACTCCTCCATACTAGCCGGGCAGACCGGTTTTAAAATCTGCAAAACAGACAATGGCTAACATGAGTCGGCTGCATGGTTCATCGGGAAAGATAAAAGTAAACGTTTGATAATCGCGCGCGGATTAGGAGCACGCCGCACACGCAGGTGGCAGTGGCGCTCGCTCGGAACGGCGACTGCTGCGAGGTGAGACGCGAGAACATTATTGTTCTGCGCGTTATAGCCAGCGATAGCGCTGATAACACCGCGCCTAGCTTCGCGTTGCCGACTGTGCGTTGACTTGACACTGGGCCGAAACAATATAAGCATTCAGTTACACGTATTAGGATGGCTAGTTGGTGCAACTCTCTCCCGCATCTCAGATTTACGATGACCTAAATGTTCTTTGTCTTGCTATGAAAACATTTCATAATGCGCGCACAAAATCAGCGCATTCCACAATAATGACATGTTCGTATTAAAACGACGAACAATATCACGCGCAACTCAAACAATACATTTTATACAACAAAACTTAATCAATCGATGTTGCTGTCTTTGAATAGATTATATGATAAGATGGTCCTGGTATCGATAAGGAACAAATCAAAGCTGAGTCAGTCATTAAGGCGTTGTAAGTGTAAATGAATTATTTTCTTCACTTCTACACAAGTTAAAAATACACTAGAATGAATTTTAGTAATTTGTTAATTGTGTCTCTTTTCGTACTTTTGCGCTGGACTCTGTTTCGCGTAAACGCACAACAATGTGAGGTGGCAACAACGTGTGTCACGGACTTGACGGTGGAAGATTGTGGAGGGTCCATCTACACGTTGGAGCCCAATTCCCACATTTTCAACTGTTGTCCGAGGTGTGTGCTCAGCGTGAATCCTGGTCCCGGTAAGTTTTTAATTTATTAAAAATATTTTTCTACTCTGGGTCAACAAGGCCAAATTATTTCACATTGCAGAGAAACATTCTACTAAGAGGATGTGTCAAAAAAATAAAGAAAGAAAGCTATATAAAAGGAAAGAAAGATGAAAGGAATTAGCTATCCTAATAAATGATCGTGAAATCTGTAATGTAGGGTAATCTGTAAAAATATCCACCGCCTCTCTCTCTTCCAGTAAACGGTTTTTAGCAATCAGACGTGTTTCTTTCTACTCCCGAATTACTAGGTGAATATCAAGTCTAGATTTCTACAGTGGCGACGAAATGGACTAAGAACTTACAATCGTGCGGTAAACAGTGTTTTGTGACCATAATCATGTCTCTCGGAAAGATAAGTGCTTTTGATCCAGCCAAAGACAGTTGGGACTTGTATGTAGAACGGCTCGAGCAATACTTTATTGCGAATGATGTTAAAGAACCAGTGAGAGTAGCCACGCTAATTACGGCCATAGGTAGTGATGCATACGAGCTAATGGTGAACTTGTGCACGCCAGATCGACCCGCTAGTAAAACATTTTCGCAGTTGGTGGCCATAATGAAAAGTCATTTACAGCCACAACCCAGTGTTTTAGCTGAACGATTTAAATTTCGTCAGCGTAAACAATTAAAAAACGAGTCGGTGGCGGATTACACGGCTGAATTAAAAAGACTATCTAAACATTGTAACTTTGGTACTTGGTTAAACGAAAGTTTACGAGATCAATTTGTTTGTGGATTAAGCAGTGATGTAATCAGGCAAAGGTTATTCGCGGAAGACAATCTAAGCTTCGATAAGGCGCTAAAGTTAGCTGTGACAGTCGAAGCGGCTGAGTCAAATGCGGTGCTAGTGGATGGGCGGTCAGACACGGGAGACCGCGGCAGTGCCACAACATCGGTGCATCAGTGGTCTACTGGAGGAGCGCATCGTGAGCGGCGTGATGGCTATAGGACATCAGCCGGGGCGCCTGGCAGGGTCAGGGCCGGCGAAGGTAGCGGCGGCGGCTGCGCGCTTGCCGCGTGGCGTAATGGCCGAACAAGCGGAGGCCGGGCGGCGGCGGTTACGGCGAAGACGCCGACGGCGGGGCCGGACCGCACCCGGGGTGAGGGAGGGCGCCGTCGGCAGGGCAGCTGCCAGGCGTGCGGAGGAGAACACGACACAAACACGTGCAAGTTTGTGCGGTACGTGTGTCGCGTGTGCTACCGCGAGGGGCACTTAAAGAAAATGTGCCCAAATCTCCGAGGCTTGGCCGGGCCATCCACCGGAAATCACTTCGTGGAGGAACAGGTGATGCATGGAGACAGTGACGGAGACAGTGACGAGGTGAACAATTTTTCTATCCGTTTTGATAGTTTTGCTAACTATTTGCCGTACACGATAAAATTGTTAGTAGAGAATCAAGAATTAGACATGGAATTTGACACAGGCAGTGCTATTTCCTGTATAAGTTATGAAACGTACCAAAAGCAATTTTCAGACAGGGAAATAATGGATTGTAACTTACAATTACGATACTACACTGGAGAAATTGTTAATCCAGTAGGAAAAATCGAGGTGTTAGTTTGTTACCAAAATAGAAAGAAGCTTTTAGATTTGTTTGTAGTAGATCAAGGCAAAACTACGCTACTCGGAAGACAGTGGTTGTATGAGTTAGGTATAGGGCTCCCAACTGCAAATGTAAATTGCAATCGATCAAGCGGTGATGATAAATGTTTCGATTTGGCCGGTTTCAGCACCAAATTCTGTGAAGTATTCGCGGACGGACTGGGGCGGTTCACTGGTGAGCCGGTGACACTTCGCGTGCGGCCCGACGCGCGGCCTGTTTACATGCGCGCGCGCCCGCTCGCCTACGCACTGCGCGAGCCGGTGGAGCGCGCGCTCGACCAGCTCGTGCTGGACGGCGTCATCGCGCCGGTCGAGACGTCGGACTGGGCCACGCCGATTGTGCCGGTAGTAAAGAAAGATGGAAGCATAAGGGTATGTGGAGATTTTAAGCTCACTCTTAATAAATGTCTCGAGGTGGACCGTTTTCCTGTACCGAAAGTCGACGATTTACTTACGAAACTCCATGGAGGGGAGCGGTACACTAAAATTGACTTATCGCAGGCGTATGCTCAGTTCGTTTTAGACGACTCGAAGAAGTATGCGGTAATTAACACACACAAGGGTCTGTTTATGTACAATAGGCTAATTTATGGACTGTCATCGAGTCCAGGAATATTTCAACGGAGACTTGAACAGATGTTTGCCGATATGCCAAAAGTAGGTGTATTTTTGGATGACGTCATCATCACGGGCGCAAATAACCAGGAGCATATGGCTAACTTGAACAAAGTCTTTGAAAGGTTGCAAAAATACGGACTAAAGATTAGGAAAGACAAATGCACATTTTTTGCCCATTCAGTGACGTATTTAGGCTACACTATCAGTAAAGAGGGAGTTCACACTTGCCCAGAGAAAGTGGAAGCAATCAAGAAGGTACCGCGCCCTAAGAATGTGACAGAACTTCGTTCATTTTTAGGATTGGTTATGTATTATGCGAAGTTCGTGCCAAACATCAGTACGTTACTAGAACCTTTATATAACTTACTTAAAAAGGATGCAAGTTTCACATGGAATGAGCGGTGCGAGAAGTCGTTTTTTGAAGTGAAAAGAATGCTAGTGTCGAGCGAGGTGCTCGCGCACTACTCGCCGGAGCTGCCGCTGGTACTGACGACGGACGCCAGCAGCGTGGGCGTCGGCGCCGTCATCTCGCACCTGCTGCCGGCGGCCGCGGGCGGCGGAGGGGTGCGTGAGCGACCCGTCGCGTTTGCCTCGCGAGTATTGAACGGAGCAGAACGTTCATACTCACAAATTGAAAAAGAAGCCTTGGCAATTATTTTTGGCATACGCAAATTTCATCAATATCTGTATGGCCGTAAGTTTATCCTAAAAACAGACCACAAACCGTTAGTTTCCATTTTTGGTGAGAAAACAGGAATACCAGTAATGGCGGCAAGTAGGATGCAGCGATGGGCAGTACTGTTGTCGGGTTATAATTATGATATTGAGTATGTATCGTCACAGAAAAACAGTGCAGACGCCTTGTCAAGGTTACCCTTAAATGTGGAGCGATCAAATAAATCGGAACAAACATATCTTAACTTTGTGCAAAAGTTTTTGCCTCTGACTAGAAAAGATATAAAAGAAGGTACGGATAAAGACGAGGTGTTGCGTAAAGTTAAGATGTGTATACAGTCTGGATGGCCGCAAGTGTGTGAGGACGAAAAAATCAAGCCATATTTTGCAAAAAAAAATGAGCTGTATGTGGACATGGATTGTGTCATGTGGGGCTATAGACTGGTGATACCAGAGGCACTAAGGAATTCAATACTAAAAGAGTTGCATATTGGGCATTTAGGTATTGTCAAGATGAAAAGCGTGGCTCGAAGCTACGTGTGGTGGCCCGGGGTGGACGCCGATGTGGAGCGCGCGGGCCGCGAGTGCGCCGTGTGCGTGGCCGACAGCGCCGCGCCGCCGCGCGCGCCACCCGTGCCCTGGATCTACCACCCGGAGCCTTGGACACGTTTACACATAGATTTCTTGGGGCCGTTTCATGGTAGAACATTTTTTGTCATTATTGATTCTTCCTCTAAATGGATGGAAGCATTTTCAATGGAAAGAACAACGGCGTCAGCAGTAATTAAAGTATTACGGGAGACTTTTGCACGTTTTGGACTACCTAGAGAAGTAGTATCTGATAACGGGCCACCCTTCACGAGCAGGGAGTACTTAGAATTTATGAACAATAATGGTGTCAAAGTGTCTTACTCGGCCATTTATCATCCGGCATCCAACGGGGCGGCCGAGAACGCAGTTAAACTATGTAAGCGCGCAGTTCGAAAGTCACTGCGAGATGGTGTTGATATGGACGCTGCATTACAAACTTACCTGATGGCGTACCGTAATGTCGAGCACAGCACCACTGGATCGTCTCCAGCGATGCTGTTACAACGACGTAGTCTGCGCTCGCGGTTAGATTTGCTGCGCGGGGACCAGTGCATAACAGAAAGGGTGCAACGGGCACAACAACGGCAAGTTGAGAACGCACGGGGCCGGAATAGACAATTTGGAGTGGGGGACGAGGTATGGATAAGGGATTATACGGGGAGGAAATGGGATAGTGGCCGAATCGATGAGAAGATGGGGTCTAGGAATTATTTGGTTACCAAGGACGACGGTTCACCGGTTAAGAGACATATTGATCAAATTAAGAGAAAGTTTACGCCCATGTACGATCTTCCAAGTCCCAGTACGACTGACTCGGCCGGGGAAGTCGCCGTACATCAGCCGGGCGGAGATGCAGTTGGCACTTCGGTGGCACCTGCATCGCCGCACGCGAGCGAGGTGCGCGTGCGGACGCCGGTCGCGGCCGCGGGCCCGACCCGGGACCGGCCCGAGCCGCTCCCGACCGCGCCCTATTTCTTGTCAGAGAATCGCCCCCATAGGACAAAGAAACCCGTAAAAAGATACGGTTTTGAAATAGATTAATGATAACATTTTTTAATGTATCGCTGCATAGTAGCTAAGTAGAATTAAGTTGCATGCTGTAGTGTTAAGTTTTGTTTATCTGTAAGTAGCAGTTAAGGGTGAGGGTGTAATGTAGGGTAATCTGTAAAAATATCCACCGCCTCTCTCTCTTCCAGTAAACGGTTTTTAGCAATCAGACGTGTTTCTTTCTACTCCCGAATTACTAGGTGAATATCAAGTCTAGATTTCTACAAAATCTTGTAAATTTAAGAAAATATTAGTAGAAAAACATGCACCCTGAGCATTATGCAGAGCACTGGCCTTTTCTCAGAGAGTATGGACTAATTACCGCGAGTGACAATTTCAATCTCTGAGCTATTTGAACACCTCATACACTCAGGTTGCCTTACAATGTTTTCCTTCACAGTTAGCGAGTGGTATTGCTACTATAACTTCACAAATGTACATAACTTAGAAAATAAAGTCATTGGTATACGCCTGCACCGGGAATCGTACTTGGGTCTCTCCCTTCCGAGTCCATTGTTCTACCCACTGGGCTACGGTAAGCTTGTAACATTATACAACAGATAAATAGTTAAAGTAATAATTCTCAGATCCCGAGACCGAGGGTTGCCAACCACCCTCCAATTGCCTAGCAGACGGGCGTTACGCACCAGTGCAATGCAAGGGTGACAATTTTGTGGGCAGGTAAGAGAGATTTAACTTTCTACCATATAATCCTATTGTACTACAATAAAAGGTCAATACAATAAAATCCTGTACATGGTAATAGATTTTTTTTTTGTGTTATATTAGAGGTTTCTAACGGTGGCATTCGATATCAACCCTTGTATGTCCCCACTGCTGAGACACGGGTCTCTTGCATCGCATGAAAGTTAGGCCATATTTCACCTCGGGGGCCAATGGTAGCATACTATGTATAAAATGTTTAACACACTATATTTCACGAATATAGATTATAATTTTTAATTAAGTTGTTCCGAAAATTTCTACACTTAACTCAAAATTAATAGCCGGGTAACAAATATGTACACGATATAAAACTATAAGTCATTTCACAGACTCGGGTGAAATTAAATTAATCACAGCACATCTTCGCCCTTGTTCTCTTGTAAAAATGTGCTAATCGCATTTACATATGAATGTATTATTTTATATTGAAAATGATATATGTATTATTTAGCGGTGAATAAATTCTTAGTACTTTGTATTTATTAGGCGGTTCATTGGTTGTTTTTTTGTCACACATACAGACACACCCTCACAGACACACACACAAACAAACACACACACACACACACACAACAGGCTACAACTATTTATTGTAGAGGGAAAACATTTTTATCGTTACTTTCATTATTTCTAAAGTCCATACTATTAAAGGTCCAAAAAAATCCAAATCTTTACACAGCACCAAATTTGGACTTTACGGCAAAGTCATCACAAGGCCAAAGTACCTACGTGAAATAGACATAACCTGTATCCCTAAGTTTTGCGACTGCTTCTTTTGTATTGTATTTCGTAAATCGATCTCATTGTGTTGTATTGTACATTATTCATTGCCTTGTTGGCGACCAAGGTTGGTTGTACAACCAGATTACTGAGTCTGATTCGTTTATTTGTTTACCAACAGATGTTTTTGTTCCGATGAACATGGCAACAGGATATTTGGACAAATGTGGCGAAGTGAAGCCAGCGACATGACTTGCGGTAAGGTTAAGGTATGGACTTCACGGTAAAAGTAAATCGCATGCATGTACCACGCATGCATAGATTCAAGGCAAAACCCAAAAGTATATACGGAGATTGTATTTTGTGAGAAATATTGTGGACAGAGTCGCAGGGGAGAGTAATAAACTTGATAAGTAATAGTAATAAACTAAAAGTTATTTCCAAAACCTTGCAAAGTTGGCAGCCAAATATAAAATCGCTGTACAACATCCCAATTAATTGGCGAGCAATGCAGCCGCCATGCAATTCGGTGTGGTTTCCTTGAAATACGAAATGATGTTTAGAATGAGCGCGTAATGCGATAATTTTCTAGTGGACATGCATTATTATAAGGCAGAGACAGCCGTCAGCATGTCAATCCTTACAATTTGTTGCTAAGACATCCTTATCGTACCTAACTGATTAGTGTGCACGTAGTAAAAGTTCATGTGCTATCGACTGTACTATCTTTAAAACACTTCAGCCCTAGTATCACGCAACTTTCCACTCCCTTCAAAGTGTCAAAATATGTATGTATTAGACAGTGCGAAGCAGACAACTCCATCACAGTGTGGAGGACTTACGTGGTCGCAGCCCTGGCGTTTTATGTTATTAACGCGAACTTCCAAGATTAATCAGTTTCCATCAGATTATGTAGGTCTTTAGTTCTAGGAGTCCTATTGAAAGTTTTAAGTACACAAACCTTATTTCGAAAGGAGGATCATAAATACAATGGTCGGCATTTCCATTTAAAACCGGATGGCTAAATAAACAAACCAACTAATAAATCTGCTAACATACTTCCTAACCAAAAAAAATAACCAAAACGGAAAATTTTCGTTTGACTTTTCGAAAGTAGTAAAATTCTCTTTGCTTTTAATAAAAAGCACGAAACGCAAATCATCAAGAAGTTTTCCCAAATAAAAGAGGTCGTCCGTAACAGTACGCAGAAATAATTTCCTTGCAGCCGTCATTTCCTTCAACTATTTCCTTCCTTCCAGCTTGCAGCCGTCGGAGGGCGGAGCTGGAGGCTTCAGGCCGTGTGGACGTGACCCTCCACTGCTCGGCCAACGGTGACTACGAGCCCCTTCAGTGCGACGACGGTCTTTGCTGGTGCGCCAAGCCCAGGACCGGCCAACCTACTGTCATGCCTGTGCCGGAAAACGATATGGTGCACCTGCCTTGCTGTACGTAATGCTTCCAAATACTGTGATTAGACTAATTCTTCAAGGTATTAATTTAGTTAAACCAGGCAGAAGAACTATCTAAATGTCTGCAGCTGCTGAAAAACCTCATTACGAGACGTCTAATTTTTTAATAAATTTCGAACTGAAATCACATTTAGAAAAAGCCACTTTTTAGAAAAAACAGTCGTTAAGAAAAGTGATATTTCTCATAATCAATACCTACTGTTGCTTATAAAGATAAACCAGGCCAAGTGCATGTCGGCCGACGCGCAGTGAAAGGTTCGGTAAAGGGGGGTTTTGTTAACTACATGCTAACCGCTGGTCGCCTGTTATTCTAAAAACCTATTTAGAGGCTAAAAACTCCACCCATGCTGGGATTCGAACCCGCGACCTCTGGCTATCCGTGCCAGCGCTCTTTCCAACTGAGCTTATGGGCGACTCACCGGCATCAGTGAAATTTCGAACCTCTTTACAACTCTCTGTATTACGTACAGGCAGCAACATCTGGCTGAAGTTATTTGCATCACTTGCAGCCCTGAGTACCTACTTTGCAGTTAGGTTTTACATCGGAATGATTACGCTGTACCCACATGATTATATTCTTTTTAATGCACTAACCCGTGCAAAAAATTCCACCCATGCCGGGACTCGAACCCGCGCCTTCTGGCTAACCGTGCCATTAACTTGTAAAGCCATTTTCCTGATTTTTTTCACGTTTCTACAATCAACGACAGAATTACGCCCTACTGTAATAAAAATTCAATATTTCGCAAACGGAAGTCTTTATTTAAAAATATTTTTCCTACACATTGTGACTGTCATTTTAAAGAAAAATCCGTAATTCAAGTGTAGGGTGCAGGTGTACCCAAAAAAATGTTTTTAAAACATTATATTCTATTGTTTTGTCGGCGTGATTAATATGCCAAATTTCAGCTATCGCGAAGAAGATTGAACGAGGCGCCGAGTTATGTAGCACGGGTTATACCATTTCAATGCAATTGGTTACTCGATAGTGCGAACGAAACGACCATTACCGGACTAATATGATTCTATTGAACAACTATGCATTTTGGAGATTCGCCCCCCAGGACAAGTGATTAGATTGTGTGGAAGTTATTATTATTAAATACAATAAAAAAAACCTGATAACATTATACACTTATAAATGTAAATTGAATCATAAAAAAATTGTCTTTGGTGTGAAAAGCTCGGAATGTATAAAATGTTAATGGCACTTTTCTTTCTCATTGTACTATTGTTCTAAGTCAGTGATTGCCGTTTGTAAGTTGTTAAGTTAGATGTGGTTTTCTAAGAACATTTTGCAATAGCTACAATGATAACTAAGTAGTCACAATATTCTCCTTGAGAGAGAGCACTAGCACAAACACATACAATTTTACTGACCGATAAGAGAAGGAATGCGAGTAGCTTTCAGGCGATTTGCTTAACAGTAACCATCTATAGAAATGTCCACAGCTTCAAAGACAGGGTTTAAATGACAAATCGAGGCAAAACTCGCAGACTGGTTCAGTTTTTATGAGACAGATGAGACAGATGCACCGACAGGATATGTCAATATTCACTAGTGATTCACGGCTGGCGCGGACCATTGTGACTTAACAGCACTTGTTCAAACATCACGCTCTGTTACGCATGTTGCAGATTTTGACAAAATCCCTGCCAGGGTCCTCTACAAGATTTATCTGTTTGTTTTTTCTCCAGTCACTGCTTTTTTTCTGAACACAGTTAGAGTTCATGCCGCCGCGGCCTACTGGGTGCAGTCGTAGTGTTTCTCTAAGTTCCCTGGAGGTTGAATGAAACTAGGTGTACCGTGCGCTCAACTCTACAGTGACGTCACAGGGGAGGGCACCGCTCCATGTACTACTTTCCTATATTGATCGTCAAAATGTTGTGTTCTTCCTAAGAGTAGCTAAACAATTTCTATATTTTTTCAGACAGTTCAGCCCAGATTGGTGAACAGTACCTGAGGCGGTGCGAAAGTGTAGTTCACGCATTAGCGGTCATCAACAAGGAGCAGTCGGAACACGGAACTAACTTTTTGGGCAACCCTATAACTTTTTGTGATTACGACGGAAGCTACGGTCCATACCAAATAGTCAACAGTATGTAAGTAGGAGTGTCTTCGAAATTCTCCCATATTATCCATGTTGCGTCACAAGGACATTATCATGTCCACCATGTTGCATCACAAGGACATGATAATGTCCTTGTGACGCAACATGGTGAGGGAGGATAATCCTTAAGAAGTACCTACCTAGTAAGGTTCTAAGACGAAGATTTGGCGATCAAACCGATTATGATTTATAAATAGGGTCGCGGGAATATACCCGAAAGGTATATTCCCAGGTAAATACCCAAAACGGGTAAATACCCGGGTAAATACCCGAAATGGGTATTTATGTGGGTAAATACGTTTATTGGTGTTTTCGTTCGCTAAAATAGATTGCATTACCGTTAAATCCATTTTTACTCACGAGCCACAGGACTATATTCAATATCTTTCATTCTTTTTTGACGAAAGAACAAAATAAGTAAGTATATCTCAAGAAAATAACATTTTTGTGATGGAATTATTTCATGAATTATTGAGAGATTGTTAAAGATTCTTACTTAGTAATTATCCGCCCGAGAGTAAATAACCATAAATACCAGTTTCTACTGAGTATTTAACGAAAACTGACAGTAAATATTTTTAATTGTTTTTTTACAGTAAAATCTTTTAGTTAGGGTCTTATTTGATCGGTATTGATGAGATCTTTGTTTAAACTTGGGGAGCATGGTCTGATGATAGCGCTGGAAGGTGTGTATGGGATCTCCTCAACGGATAGCAGTAGAGCATTTGAGTTTGTACTTATTCGGTTAGTATTTATGAGATCTTTGTTGAAACTTGGTGACAAATTCTTAGATGGCACAGCAAAGTACCCAAATTCTAGTGCCATCATCAGACCCTTCAGACACTAGATCTTCACAACGGATAGTAGGAAACTATTCAAGTTTCGCCATATTTAATCTGTATTATTGAGATCTTCAGCAGAACTTTCTGATAAGATCTGATTACGGCAAAGTAAGGTGATTAGTTAGATAGATCTGGGAAAAAGAACGTGGTTACAGGATCTCCTCAACGGAGAACCTAGAATGATTCATATTCATTTATTTTATGATATTCATTTATTTGATTTCAATAAAATCAAATTAACAAAAAACATAACATACCGTAACATATTCACACACCCGTATCGCGTACGCAGAGATCAGCGTTTGCCACTTGCCATGATCCTGACAGATCTTTTTCGCTTTATCAACATTTGTTACTCAAAATCAAATTATTGAAATATTTTTGCAGTATTTCAAAAGTTATAATCAAATAATGGAGTCCTAGTAAAGAATAAATATTGAATTACATTTCAATTGGGTCAGAGTTTTTTTTTTTACATTATTGTATTATCATTTGATTTCACTATAAACATGGCAACATTGACAAAGGATAATAACAAAATTTCTGTTTGCTCAAATAAGTCATTAACTTATGAACCTATTTAGAGGCTAAAAATTCTACCCATGCCGGGATTCGAACCTGCGACTTCTGGCTATCCGTGCCAGCGCTCTTTCCAACTGAGCTAATGGGCGACTCACCGACATCAGTGAAATTTCGAACCTCTTTACACTATTCTCTGTATTACGTAGAGGGAGCGACATCTGGCTGAAGTAATTTGCATCACTTGCAGCCCCGAGTACCTACCTGCTTTGCAGTTAGGTGAGTCACCCATTAGCTCAGTTGGAAAGAGCGCTGGCACGGATAGCCAGAAGTCACGGGTTGAAGTGACTGTGGTTCAAACTATATTTGACATAAGGAAAAATACCCATTCTATGATTTTTTTTTAGTAAAAACTTCATGGTTGGTTTTTTTTTAATTAATAGACATTATTTTGACAGTTGGGAAAGAGAACGCACTAGTGCGAGAAAGGTAAAAAAAAAGCACGAGTGTGTAATAGCCCACATCCTGCACGCTATATGTCCCTGCAATACGCCACTTTTTGAGCAACTGTATTAAAAATAACTTTTTGTGATGGACTTATTTCATGAATCATTGAGAGATTCTTACTTACTAATTATTCGCCCGAGAATAAATAACCGTAAATACCAGTTTCTACTGAGTAATTGTTCAATATCATTGTCGTTTAATGTTTCCATATAATGAGCTTCAATGTTGTAAAATATAACGGGGAGCTTGCATAAAAAAATCATTTAAGAGTGGCATTAGGTACAAATTATTTTAAACCAGTAAATATAATACTTCAATCAAAAATTAATAATTTCAAATAATTTCTTGTATATTGAACCATAAGGTAATGATTATATTTTTTTTATTTTTAGTACACTAACCCGTGCAAAGGACAATTTTGAAAACCTATTTAGAGGCTAAGAATTCCACCCATGCGGGGATTCGAACCAGCGATCTCTGGCTATCCGTGCTAGCGCTCTTTCCAACTGAGCTAATGGGCGACTCACCGGCATCAGTGAAATTTCGAACCTCTTTACACTATTCTCTGTATTACGTACAGGCAGCGACATCTGGCTGAAGTAATTTGCATCACTTGCAGCCCCGGGTAGTACCTACTTTGCAGTTAGGTGAGTCGCCCATTAGCTCAGTTGCAAAGAGCGCTGGCACGGATAGCCAGAAGTCACGGGTTCGTTTTTAGCCCCTAAATAAGTTTTTAAAATTGTCCTTAGCATGGGTTAGTGCATTAAAAATAAAAATAGTTTAATCATGTGGGAACAGCGATATCATTTCGATGTAAGTAACTCAGGGCTGCAAGTGATGCAAATTACTTCAGCCAGATGTCGCTCCCTCTACGTAATACAGAGAATAGTTTAAAGAGGTTCGAAATTTCACTGATGCCGGTGAGTCGCCCATTAGCTCGGTTGGAAAGAGCGCTGGCACGGATAGCCAGAAGTCGCAGGTTCGAATCCCGGCATGGGTAGAATTTTTAGCCTCTAAATAGGTTCATAAGTTAATGACTTATTTGAGCAAACAGAAATTTTGTTATTATCCTTTGTCAATGTTGCCATGTTTATAGTGAAATCAAATGATAATACAATAATGTAAAAAAAAAAACTCTGACCCAATTGAAATGTAATTCAATATTTATTCTTTACTAGGACTCCATTATTTGATTATAACTTTTGAAATACTGCAAAAATATTTCAATAATTTGATTTTGAGTAACAAATGTTGATAAAGCGAAAAAGATCTGTCAGGATCATGGCAAGTGGCAAACGCTGATCTCTGCGTACGCGATACGGGTGTGTGAATATGTTACGGTATGTTATGTTTTTTGTTAATTTGATTTTATTGAAATCAAATAAATGAATATCATAAAATAAATGAATATGAATCATTCTAGGTTCTCCGTTGAGGAGATCCTGTAACCACGTTCTTTTTCCCAGATCTATCTAACTAATCACCTTACTTTGCCGTAATCAGATCTTATCAGAAAGTTCTGCTAAAGATCTCAATAATACAGATTAAATATGGCGAAACTTGAATAGTTTCCTACTATCCGTTGTGAAGATCTAGTGTCTGAAGGGTCTGATGATGGCACTAGAATTTGGGTACTTTGCTGTGCCATCTAAGAATTTGTCACCAAGTTTCAACAAAGATCTCATAAATACTAACCGAATAAGTACAAACTCAAATGGTCTACTGCTATCCGTTGAGGAGATCCCATACACACCTTCCAGCGCTATCATCAGACCATGCTCCCCAAGTTTAAACAAAGATCTCATCAATACCGATCAAATAAGACCCTAACTAAAAGATTTTACTGTAAAAAAACAATTAAAAATATTTACTGTCAGTTTTCGTTAAATACTCAGTAGAAACTGGTATTTATGGTTATTTACTCTCGGGCGGATAATTACTAAGTAAGAATCTTTAACAATCTCTCAATAATTCATGAAATAATTCCATCACAAAAATGTTATTTTCTTGAGATATACTTACTTATTTTGTTCTTTCGTCAAAAAAGAATGAAAGATATTGAATATAGTCCTGTGGCTCGTGAGTAAAAATGGATTTAACGGTAATGCAATCTATTTTAGCGAACGAAAACACCAATAAACGTATTTACCCTCATAAATACCCGTCGGGTAGATTCAATGGGAATATTCCCGCGAATCTACCCATTTCGGGTAAATACCCGGGTAGAATCACAACTCTAGTCACGAGTCACCCAGAAATTAAGAGCATATTCTCAATTCATGAATCGGTGGTTAAACGGTTGTTTACACTTTCAGCGCATACTGCACAGGGCGAGACGGAACGATCCTCGGCGCGTGGCAAGTCGTTTCGAGCGAAATGGCCGGCATAAACTGCAGTAAGTTGTATTTTGTGGTTATACATTATCATCTGTCTATTTACTGGTGAGGAAAAAGTCACGAGAGTGCTGTGCTAAAAATAGTAAAATATCTTAGTGGTCCGGCCACTGAATATAATTAAGATAGACCAAAGACATAATGTATCGCCCACTTAATAAAAGTCACATAAAAATAAAAATGTATGAACCGCTTTGTTAAGATCACCTTAAAGACGAGTAGAAGGTTAAACTATTCTGCGTTGATTTTTAGTTTCCAATAAGCAAGTAGTTTTATATGAAGTCTAGTAGATCAAGATCCGGTACATGTGTGGAAAGAAATCACGGCACCGTTATAACAACTCTCATAGATTGAGACGGGCGCACGCTCGGCGCTGCATTTGCTTTCATTTGAGATTTCCGTCCGATCGCAAACGCTTGGATCGCGAAGAATTCGCACAGCGCGTTGGTAATTAAACGATAAAGAGCTGCTCCGATATTTCTTAGTTCGCAAATCGCTGACGGACACTCACTTGTTATTAGGTGTTGGATCTTTATTAACTTAACTCCGGGATCACTTCCTTGAATTTTGAATGAGGTCGGACTATCCCAACAAAAAATCTAGTATGAAAGTGATTTCCTAATTATAAGTGCTTACGAAAGTTTTAGTTAAAATATTGGATCTTTCCTTATTGTAACGGGATGAGGTGGCACATCCTATGTGTGCCGTACATTATAGAATTCGCATTGGGGCAGCGTCAACCGGTTGGCCGTGACCGTGTCCCCGATACGCGGGCGGTTCCGCCCATCTCTCGGAATGCGGAGCCCGAGCCGCGACACTTGACCGCTACAGCAGCCTGAGATAAAGAACTACGCTCTTCCTTTCGGGAAACGAGATTAAACAATGTGGGCCAATGTCAAGTGCAAGCTTTTCAATTCCGTCATCTTTCTCTACCTCGTTTTTTTGTACGTGAGAGGTATTGTCTTGCATGGGTATTTATTATGCTCATTGATTGTCGCCTGCCTGCCTGACAATATGATCTTCATCTTTAACTATTTGTCTGTTTTGTACGGATGCTGGTTGGTACCAAATCTTGACAAGGAAACATGCTGATGTTACAGGTGCGAAATGTATAATAATAATTTGCGTAACTTCGAAAATGTAGTTACATTGTTACAACCTTGAATTTGTGTACTTCATAAACAACAAAAAAACTGCTGTTGTGGCTGGGAATAAATTTATGGATGATACTTGTTTAAATTTTGTGAAATTCAAATTAACTTTGTTATTGTAACTTACCTCCATACCTACGTCGCAATAGAAACAACCATGACCTCTGTAAATTAGTGCGGAATTTCAGATAACGCCTTGCCCGGCCATGTGGCATTATGTTGTTATAGTAAATAATTTGCTTAAGATGATTTGGAACAGACAGCTTTGGAAGAATCTCAATGTAACCGCTGATTTCCGAGTTGCAAATTTCACTACAAAAAAACTATCTGACAGTCTAGTCTTTATTGAGAAATCTGAAAAACCAGCACTATACTTAAGGATCTAAGCATTTAGCGAATTTCTCAATTAATAAATCGGCTTTTAGTGCCATAGGTTTATGCCGGACAGTATTTCGTCCACAACTAAACGAAAACGGGAAAGAAAGCAATATCTGAATATTATTGTTATGCCTCGTTGGTTTCGGTTGAATTTGTAGCGTCTACTTCGGTGAATTTTGAATCTATCTTAGGCTTGATATACATATAATAAGGCAGATCTGCCTTATTCATAACTGAACGACAAACTGAAAAGAGAGCAATACTATCTGATTTATTTCTTGTTTGTTTCAAGTGAGTTACATAATACGCTCTTTCGGAAAATTTTGTTTAAAACTTTCTTAGTTGTTGCCGTTACAGTTCCATAACCATATTTTTTATCTAGCTGATATATGTCCCAAAGTATGGCACAGGGCTTAATTACCACTAGTGCCCACCGCGGATTGGCAATTTCAAAAGCAAAGACATAGGTAATGTAATGCCAAGACATGGGGTCTATGAGCACCTTAGACAATCAGAATTCCTCACGAAGTTTCTTTTTACGGTTAGCGAGTGGCATTGCTACTACTACTTCACAAATGTACGTAACTTAGAAAAACGGTATTCGAACCGACAACCTCCTGAATGTGAGGCCGGCGTTCTGCCGCTGCGTTAACGTAACCTAACCTTGGTAATATCACACTATAATATTGAGGCGACAGTATGTGAGTGTGTGTTTATATCTGTTTCTTCTTCACGTCTAAACGGCTGGAGCGATTTTAATAAAATTTGGTATGGAGTTAACCGACACCCTGGATTACACTACACATAGGCTACGTTTTACCGCGGGAAAATATCTTATTCATATCTTATTAAAACGGTAAACCGCGGGTAACACCGCGGGGCAGTTATTAGTGAAAGTATAAATGTTGAGAAAGTATAAATAACATTTGACGCACCATATTATATACCTTTTGTTCGATTGAGGAAAGTGGACGTGAACCCATTATTGGTCACCGTTGACGTGTTTGTTTCTTCGTTCGCAGACTGCGCCCGCGACACCATGATTTACTTCCCGGAACACGGGATGGAGGTGAGCATGACATGCCAAGCCAACGGCAACTATCGGCCGAATCAGAACACCGGGAACGTCTACTACTGCGTCGACGCGGATGGATATCCAGTCACCGACTTCCTGGAAGCCTGGCCGCAGGACAACTGCGCGAGTTTTGCTACGCAATCTTCCACGAACCCTTAGTTTGATAACGTTTTTCACTAGCCAACTGTTTAACCTTTGACTAATGATAAATTGATAGATTTATAGAGAACAATTTATCACATTACTAATATTATAAAGACGATTTTTGTGAGTGTGTATGTTTGTTACACAAATTACACAGATCACAGACACAGACGGCCTTATCACTAAAAGTGAGCTCATCCAGACAACGTTTCGTTGATTAATTGATTGACTATGTGATTGCAACAACGACGTCTGTCCTAATTTCATTTTGTTCGTTTTAATTTTATTGTTTATGTATACTTGCTACGCATATGGTATTTTATACACTATTTATATATTGAATACACTATTATATACATACGTATTATTGCTATTATTTATATTGCGACATACCGAGCCGCGCACTGGTACACTTACTCGTGGCATTCATAGGTACTGACTGAAAAACAACGCTGAGGGCTCACACCCCCAGCAAAAAGCTGAGTCAGCTGCCTTTTGCAGCAACGGAAACACACCGCGACAAAACTGCATAAATTGTTTTTATAACTTCTTTTGTTGTTTTCCGTTGAGTTTATTTAGTATTTTTTTAGTTTAGTTTGTGTGACTGTTGATGCTAGAGAAGGAAAGAGAAACATCTCTTTCTTTCTCTTATCCAGTACTTCAGGCACGAGTTTTCTATTGTCTGTAATAATTTATTTTATATGTTGTTTTACTTGTGTCCAGACCACACAAAGTACCCCTGATCAAAGTGACGTGGATGAAGGCGTAGCATAAGTATACCCATCTTATCCTACAAGGAGCCAGTGGCCTACTTACACGCACGAAATCCTTAGCGATTCCAGTCGCCTAACTGTCAAATTAGTATGGAATTTGACAGGCGATCAAAATCGCTTAGGATTTGGTACGCATAATATTGGAGCTGATACCTGTTTTCGCGGGTCTTAGATTACCGATGCCTGAAATGAATGTACACAAGTAAAATTATAAAGTTTTAACTGTGCACAAAGTAATCCGAATCTTTCGGGAATTCCGAATAACGAGAATTTCAAACGTTTTAGCCGTTATCAGGTTTCTGTCGCTGTGCCATTAATATTAGGTAAATAATTAGACAGATTGCTTAGAAACATTCGTTTTATTGTGAAATAGTGATTCTGTTTGGTGTCTGACAAAAGAAACCTAAACCTTGCCTAAAAACGGAACCCTTATAAGTCCCTTTGTTATCCGTCCGTCGGGCCATCCGTCCGTCCGTCGGGCCATCCGTCCGTCCGTCAAGACCCTTTGTCTTGGAAACACATGGAGGTATCGAGTTGAAATGAAAATGGTATTGTCAGGTCTACAGTCCCTTGAAGTTGTAAAAAATGAAACTGTTTTTTTTTTGTATTATTCTCCATTATCTGCGATCAGTCCATCACTATGAGCAGATGTGTTCCCTGAGTAGTCACATGAAGAGTGTGACCTCCAGTGAGGGCATCTACCCATAGGTAACCTAGAACTAGAGGGGTTCCTGCAGCTCCAGATGTGATGTAAACCGTTTACGCAAAAAAAGTTATGGCCGTTTATAAAAAACACTTTTTTTTTCGTGCTTCGACTTTGTGCAATACGGGATTACAAACCTTTGATTTCAGTCGCTTGCAGTCTGAGCCTTAGACCTTATTCAGAAGGGTTGAATTCGCCGCGGATCGTCTCGTTCTAATTCATAGGCGCGCTGGCGAGGTACTGAATGGGCACCAATTTATCGCGCCTAGGTTGTATTATACGCGCAACTCTGAAGACTATTGCGCGAGTATTCGTGGCGAATTCGCTCTTTCTCGACAATGCCTTACGGCCGGTTTCTGAACTGAGATATTCACTAACACCTAAGTAACGTTATGTCACGCTCTTTTCTGAGAAATTCGGAGGGACAGCACCACACTTAACTATTTACTTAGCGAAATTGACAATTCAGAAATTGGTCTTTAGTTGAGCAACCTTTACCCACCGGACAAGTGAGCGTCGGCACCGGCCGGAGTCTGCGGTGAGCGTCGCGTCACCCGAAGCCGGCGGCGCGCCGCCCGCGGCCCGGTCGCAGTCGCCCATCTGGAACACGGGGATCTGGTTACAAAGGAGGCCTGGCGACCTTAGCGTTGAAGGTTACGCTGCTAGTCCGCTCTGCGCGGGAGACTAGAACAGGCGGCAGCGCAACAACCTTTACATGCATGCCATATACTTAGTTATGTCGGCCCGCCACTTACGGGTACAACTGAAACGTAAAGTGGATTTGCGGTCGACTGTACCGTCGACAGCATGCACTTAAGCAGTTTCGGGAGACGTTTTACTACAACTACATAGGGTCGCGACCCACATCCAAGTAACAAGGTCGTCGTATTATAATTTTGCTCTACTAGTCCTCACCCAATGCACTCACTCAGAGTTATTCATAAACTCTACATGACTTACACCGAACGCTAGTAATATATGTGTTCCAGTAAGATAGGTAGCATCATATCTATGTACTAGCTTTTGCCCGCGACTCCGTCCGCGTGGACTTTAGTTATTCAGCATGCTTCAATAAAAGTCGCAGACGATTTTTGTTCTGATCAATTATCTGACTCTGCGACAAATCGTAGAAGAACAAAATCAATTTTGGAAGAGATTCAAGGAACAAAATTTTGTAACCTCCTTCACTTTTGAGCCAATGGGCGACTCACGGCATCAGTGAAATTTCGAACCTCTTTACAATATTCTCTGTATTACGTACATTGGCTCAATTGGTAGAGCGCTGGTACGGATAGCCAGAGGTTGCGGGTTCGAATCCCGGCATGGGTGAAGTTTTTAGCCTCTAAATAGGTTTTTAAATTTGTTCCTTAGCACGGGTTAGTGCATTAAAAAAAATAAAAATAGTGTAATCATGTGGGTACAGTGACAGTGATATCGTTCCGATGTTAAAACCTAACTGCAAAGTAGGTAGTCGGGGCTGTAAGTAATGCAATTTGCTTAAGTCAGATGTCGCTGCCTGTACGTAATACAGAGAATATTGTAAAGAGGTTCGAAATTTCACTGATGCCGTGAGTCGCCCATTGGCTCAATTGGTAGAGCGCTGGTACGGATAGCCAGAGGTTGCGGGTTCGAATCCCGGCATGGGTGAAGTTTTTAGCCTCTAAATAGGTTTTTAAATTTGTTCCTTAGCACGGGTTAGTGCATTAAAAAAATAAAAATAGTGTAATCATGTGGGTACAGTGATATCGTTCCGATGTTAAAACCTAACTGCAAAGTAGGTAGTCGGGGCTGTAAGTAATGCAATTTGCTTAAGTCAGATGTCGCTGCCTGTACGTAATACAGAGAATATTGTAAAGAGGTTCGAAATTTCACTGATGCCGTGAGTCGCCCATTGGCTCAATTGGTAGAGCGCTGGTACGGATAGCCAGAGGTTGCGGGTTCGAATCCCGGCATGGGTGAAGTTTTTAGCCTCTAAATAGGTTTTTAAATTTGTTCCTTAGCACGGGTTAGTGCATTAAAAAAATAAAAATAGTGTAAACATTTTTTATACCTCCCATACAAATTTTGGCAACCCTTTTCGTCCCCTTAGGGGTTGAAAAAAAATCGGTCTTATTCCTTGCCTACATTATACATAGACCCCCTGTGCAAAATTTCAGCTTCCTAGGTCCAACGGCTTGGGCTGGGCGTTGATGAGTGAGTCAGTCAGTCAGTCAGTCAGTCAGTCAGTCAGTCAGGACTTTGAATTTTATATGTATAGAAAAAACGGCGAAACACGTCCTCAATCAATTGTGTTGAAGAACATCTATTTTAAGTTTCAAGAAAATTAGACAACATTTTTTATACCTCCCATACAAATTTTGGCAACCCTTTTCGTCCCCTTAGGGGTTGAATTTCAAAAAAATCCGGTTTTAATTCTTGCCTACATTATACATAGACCCCCTGTGAGAAATTTCAGCTTCCTAGGTCCAACGGCTTGGGCTGGGCGTTGATGAGTGAGTCAGTCAGTCAGTCAGTCAGTCAGTCAGTCAGTCAGTCAGTCAGTCAGTCAGTCATTCAGGACTTTGAATTTTATATGTATAGATTATCTGCCAAGATCAAGTGAACTTCATCTGAGATAGTAAGAATCCAATCCTATTGTATAGCTGTACTAGGACAAACTAATAGATGTGGGCGGTTGTAACGCTTTAAAGAATCAATTTAGAAAGAGGGAGAGCAGATTTCTGCGTTTCGCCCAGCTATAACCCTTCATTACCATTGGCATTTGGCAAAAATTGTAAAAGATTATTCTGGAGTCTTTATAAATAGCAGAGACTTGAAGGGTTAGCGATGAAGACGGGAGAACGGAACAAATCAATCAATAAATAATTCTGCCACACGAGCTTGCGGCGCTCACGCAACGTCACAAAATCGGGAGTCACAAAAGACCCGCTTAGCCAAAGTATGATTGCGTTTACTTACGTCACGTTCCGAGGAGATAAAAGAAATTACGAAAGCTACACAGTAAAAAGTTATAATTACGCCTGACCTAATTTCAACCACAAAATGCAATAGCAGTTATTAGGAGTAGTATTTTCTAAGGTTAACACGAGCAGTAGACATAATTAAAACTGTTTTTATACGGATTTATGCTCGTTTATTACATTTTTACAATTTTCCGACGTTTCGGCACTTTTTCATGTGCCGTGGTCCCGGATGACTGAGTCGTGAAACGTCGGATAATTGTAAAAATGTAATAAACGAGCATAAATCCGTATAAAAACAGTTTTAGTTTTTAGGAGGTAAGTAAAGAACCAAGGGAATCAGGTGCTTAAACGCTCAGATTAATTAGTGTCCAAAGATCGTTCTAAGTAGGTTAAATGTAATAAAACCGTTTGATCAGCTATATGCCTCTCATGCACACATATTGCTGTCCAAATTTCGTAAGTACCTATGTGACTCTCAATCATTAAAATACGGGAGAATTTTTGAATGACGTAACGCGTGCGTACGTTCATTCTCTACATTCATTCAAAAGACAGTTGCCGGATGAACCAATCAAAGATTGCTGGTTCACTAACGAATTCGACGTTAATTCTATGTTTAGATGATTAATTTACAATGAAAGATGCGGAATGAAAGACAGAAGTGAACGAAAAGTGAAGTCTGATTTGGTTCAGGTCATCTAGCGGATACAGCCACTAAAGTAGATTGTAGTCAAAGACAACCATCTGCGTCCTGCTAATCTGTGCTAACGGAGGATGTAGATCGATTCGTGGTTCGATGGACGACGCAGCTCGCGATCCTACCGTGCAATAGATTATGTTAACTTATTGAGATATCCTTTCTGTTTAGCCGGAAGCCTGGAAGAGGTTACCTACCAAGGTTGGCTGGGAACGATTGTCCACCGTAAACTAGCAAAACTTTTATAATTTTGACTAATCCCTATTTCTATGAAGGTGATATTTTATATTTTTGTTGCAAAGTCGCTAGCAACGTAAGAGTTCATGCGAATATGGTAACAACTAAGAAACCTGGCACCACTCTATCGCTATATTGAGTTCGATACAAGGATCATTCTGCGCGCATTTTGGTTTTAATGATTGATAGAATTAAGCTAGGCTAAGATAAATACACATTTACCGGGTAAATTGGACCCGTTTAATGTAAAACTAAAATTTAACATAGAGATAAAAAGTAGATCCAGACTAAAAGTCTAGAATAAAAAATTATATTTGCGAAACTGGTAACTAGTTTCTCGTAATGTATTCATATGTTGCTGGTAGTCAATTACCCTATTTTTTAATGTAGCAGGCAATTAGAGTAGGGTAATTAAAAAAGGGTCACTGACTGTCTGTCATACAAAGAAGCCGCGCTTTAACACGCGGACGCGGCACGTACATTTATGTACTATTTCGGGTTTTGGGAACTTTATAGTATGTTGTTGTTCTCTCTGAGGCGAAAGAGAAGGAAGAAACTTGGTTAGAGCTACCATCCCTAGCCATGAACAGAGATAAATGGACAGCCCTTGTATCAGCCCTAGACTCCACCGCTGAGTAAAGGAGTTCTCTGCTACCATGACACCACGACATGAGTGTGTATGGCGAAATAAAAGCCATTGATGTGTAGAAAACTTATTTCGCAATATTATTGGTCAGCAATAAAGTGGTGCCTACAGTACATGTCTGTTCTATCGTAATAGCAAGATTCGAAAGCCACTTCGCGTGTGCAGCAGCCGGTCGAGGGTTGTCAGTGAAGGGGTGTGAAGTTGCGGGCAGCGCGTTGGGGCCACTTAAACACGCGACAGCACCCCCCGCCCTTCTTGGACCGTCTGGTGCCGTCTGCTATTTTTGTACCTACTTGATTAAGCTAAAACTAGCTTGAGATATGTTTGCAATAAACGTTCACACAACACCGCAATGAGGAACTTGCCTCATAATTAGATTGGAGTGAAATTGTTTATAAGCATAGAAAAATCTCATGATTTTTTTTTTTGGGGTTTCACAAATTATATTATGAAGAGTATTAGAAATGGTGAAAAAATATAACCACAATAATTTATTTTTTAACCTAAGCTCTCCAACGAAATTAAAACAATATGTACAAACTCTATATTAGACCCTCAAATCCCAAACTCTACCTCTGACCCAAGCTAAGATGGGGTCAAAAAGTGACAAGAACTTTCGAGTTTTGATTAGTTTCAGGTGTCTTCGGTACTGTTTTACTACGTTTTTGTTTAAATTTGGTCACAAGTTTCTCAACTACAGCACAGTAATTGACTGTGTGAGAAAAAAACAAACTTAGACCTTGTATTTCTTAAATTTTTCACACAAGCTGATTGGTTGTCATTTTAAATTAATATTTGTTTTTAGTTTTCGTAATATAAGAATTTATTAAAAAAAATGTTCTTTGAGGTTACTTACCCCTAGTAACCTCAAAGATTAACTCACCAGGTTACTTACCCCTAATTTGGGATACTTTTTTTCTTGCTTATACCATAGTATCGTTGTATTGGTTGTTTAAAAACATTGTAGGTATAGGAAAACTTAACATTTTCTGATAGGGTTTGTACAAAATCCATTGAAAATTAAGTTGATGAAGTTTTTACTTCTGTAAAGCGCGTGGCGCAATACGCAGATCGCTGTTTTTGTTCTTTAACTTGAATTTTTTGCAAATTTATGCAAGCTAACATGAAATCATGAAATTGCATTTTTTTCCTTAACATAAAGAAAGAAAATAAAAATATTATTATATTACACATGAAGAACATGTAAACAACCAGAGTACAATTGGCGGCCTTATTGCTAAAATCAACTTATTCCAGACAATCCTATGATGGAGAGTTGGATATTCAATAGAAAGCATGAGCAAACATTGAGCTTTGCATGGAATGATGGAACTTTTGCATGAATGATTTAACTGCGAAGCAGATAATTGTTATCATTTCTAGGACCATTAACATCAAGGATTGATCCACAAATCTATAAATAAAATTCAAAAACCTGACTGACTGACTCACTCATTAACGCCCAGCCCAAGCCGTTGGACTTAGGAAGCTGAAATTTTGCACAGAGGGTCTATATATAATGTAGGCAAGGAGTAAGACCGGATTATTTGAAATTCAACCCCTAAGGACGCCTCTTTAGGGATTGAATTTCAAATAATCCAGTACAAACTTTGGCAACGCTTTTCGCCAAGAGCATTGCCAAAGTTTGTATGGGAGGTATACAGAATGTTGTCTAATTTTCTTGAAACTTAAAATAAATACTCTTCAACACAATTGATTGAAGACGTGTTTCGCCGTTTTTTAAATTTAACACTTAAGGGAGTGAATGGGGTTGCAAAATTTTGTAGCTACTAAAGTCCACGCGGACAGAATCGCTGGCAAAAGCTTGTAACACATAAAAAGCGAAACAAATGAGGGGTTCAATTTTTATTTTTGTTCTATTTTTGCTTTTAAACAGTTAAACATAAGAGTGTCAAACTTAGAGTGATTATAGTGCATTTCTATTTAAAACAAATAATTAAAAATACTAGCCAATTGTTAGTCATTTTGATTCATTTAACTTTTTTTAATGGAAGTAGTACAAACTTACTATTCAACAATCCTTAAGGTAACCATTAACCATTTATCAGGCAATGGCATGATAGTTGCCACCTTAAATTGAATTGTACTTATCACATTGAAATAAGGTCCAAAACCAATAAAAACCCATTCTGTCACTGCCCATTAAAGGATGCAATGACCAATGTAGAAGTGCTGGGAACGAATGGAATGAAAAGACATGTCACAACTGTGAATCTGTCATTGTAGGTACTATAAATGTATGAACCAAAATATGGTAAACCACACAGCAGAGTGTCTACCTAATTTGGTTTTCTATGATTTTTTTTTAAATAATGTTCTCAACACTGAAATGGGAGGGTTATTTAGCTAAACTAAAAGATGACAGATGGACATTAAAGGGGACGTAATGGAAAGGCCCAGAGCCATGCACGCTATGTGAAGATGAGATTGAGTCAGGCTGGCCGGGGATTGCAGGCCCAGTGTGGATCAAAATAGGTCAAGTATGATCAAGTATGATAGCTGCAAGAGGACTATGTCCTATATGGTTGCTCTAAAAATAAACATTACAAGTCACCTCCGGAGTTCCTAAGAGGGGATGCAGTTGAATTAATTTTACTAACAGAATTAAAACACTATACTGCTATTTATAATAATTTAAGTATTGTATTCTATTATATTTCTTACACCGTGGGCAGCTTATTATGCTGCGGGTCCATTTTGGGGGCTTAATACTTAAAGCCTATGTATTTTATTATTGTCTTTGTGTTGTTTTTTTTTTACGGGTTTTTTTATGCTCTCTGTGCGAATTTTTTATTTTTATAATTGTATGCATTTTGTAATAGTTTTGTATATGTTGACGACCTCTGTGGCATACCAGTAGCGCATCTATCTACCATGCAAGAGGTCCCCGGTTCGAATCCCGGATGGAGACAAAAAAAAAGCCCTGGTCTTGGATGTTTTCACGTTTGTGATTTCATTATTTCTGGTTTCCACGACACAGGGTATCCTAGTGTATGGCCAGAAGCAATGTATGTACTTGGATGTAAATGTTATGTTATGTATGTGTTTTTTGTTTGGTTTCGAGTATTATGTCATCAAAATAAATTTTCTTTATAACCTAATTTAAACCAAGAGGTCAACAAAACTGTTGGAGCACTTAATTAATGTAAAGAACTAGTTAGTCCCTTGCAAAAATTTGTTGGTTTTAATAAAAACTGTGGTGGAAACATTTTAAAAATCTATTTAAATAGATCGCAACTTCATTATTAATTTTTAATGGATTAAGTACAATGTTATATATTTTAATAAATATTAAAATACTGCCTGGATTGTTTAAATATTTAATGTGATTGATAGATAGAGAACACTTTATTACACAACCAACCTTTATTTAACAGTAGGTACTTTGAAATGTAAATAAATAAAAAAAAATATTTTGATAATTTATTTATGTTTACCAGAAAGAACAACTTTACCCACCAACCCTTTCTCAATTTATTTATTTATTCTCATTTGTTATGAGTGTAGGTACCAGTTATTAAATCACTGATAAGTTTCTTTAATTTTATACAACTGATAGGGGCTTAAGTTTCCAAGATACCTAACCACTCTTATGAAATTACTGGTGACTTAATTTTAATCCTATGTATTTCCTGGGACAGGATGGGTTCAATTAGGTAGCAGTTCTATATGTAAATACATTATTAGGAATTAAGTTTTGATGAAGTCCACCGCCAAAATAAACGAAACTTGTTACTGACCTTACAGCCGCATCACATTCCACCGGCACCAACTCGTCAAGCCCAAAACGCTGTGATCAATCCCAGATTTAGAGCACTGTTTCACTGCCGCCTTACACAAACTCACAACTTCATCAAACGATGGAATTTCAAAGATAGTGTAATGAAAACTTCGAAACGGAATCGAAATAACGGAGAAATTGAAGAATAGACTTTTTCACGGAATAGAAGGAAGATGTGAAACGTCAATACAAACCGAGTACCCCCTCCGTGATTTTTATCGTAAAATTATTTACAGAGTAAGAGTCTGGTTGACTCCACAAACGTAATCACATTGCACAGTTAGTTCTAAGTAAAGTTTATTTTGTTACAAATTCATTTTAAATTAATTTAACGAGAGAAAATAGTGAGATATACAGCCACACAACAAGTACTTTTTGTACAAAGCCACAGATTAAACGAAAACTTGTTTTTTTTTACACAGTACGCCACAGATTACTTCGGCGACGTTATCAAATTACCGTTATATTCCACACGATAACATAACGGTAACTATTGGAAGATCGGCCCAGCATGCTTAAATGACTCTTGCATCGCTTAACTAGTACAATTATTATGCGATAAATAAAAACCCGGTTGCTGAGCAAAAAATAAGCAGGCAGGCGGGATAAACCCAGATAATAACAGCAACGCCATCTAGTGATGAGCAGTAAGATGTAGATAGCGCCATCTGGTAAACAAGAAAGGAACCTCTAGAAACTGAGGATTTTAACTCTTCTACGGAAGCAATATAGCATAGCTTCTCTTAACTACTATGGGTAGCTACTAGCATTGAACTTTAATGCTACTAGGCAAACTAATTGGAGTCTGGTGAGGCAGGAAAAATCGGGATATGGGGTATCTTCTTCCATACCTTTGGGCGCTCCAGGAATCACTCCGCGTTCAGTCTAATTAGCAAGTAAGAGATCGATAGCGCATCAACCAGTATCTAACAATTACAGTACTAATAAGGCTACCTACGGTTACGTACATATCTATCGTAACTGGTGTATCTAAGTACCTGGTGCACGGATGTAAACGTGTAAATGCTGCCGACACCAGTCTTAATTCACGAGTAGCGGTATCTAGTTGCCTCATTTAAAAACTGCTTAAAATGTAGAGACTCTCTATACCTACAGTCGCACGTAGCATACGATTCTCTACATTTCAGTTGCAGTAGGTGCAGTAGTCCGTAAAGTAACTGAGTGCATTGATGTATTGTAAATGTCGATGTGCTGCCCAGTCACTATGGGTCGTCGTCGTTAAGGTTATGTGCAGTAGACTTTCAATGGGGATTAGTGGAATAACCCTACTGTAACTACTCAGTAAAAGTAGGCCCTTAAGAAATAATGAAAACCTCTCCAACATAAATTTAATTATACTAAATAATATCTACAAACTGGGTTCGGGCGGTCTCCAACTATTTGCAAATACTTACCTAGTCTAGACATAGACAAAGAAGGTCTAGATAAAGAGGACTTATAAGTATATCTTCTACTTATCTATATAAATAAAATTCAAAGTCCTGACTAACTGACTCACTCATCAACGCCCAGCCCAAGCCGTTGGACCTAGGAAGCTGAAGTTTTGCACAGAGGGTCTATATATAATGTAGGCAAGGAATAACATAACATTTACATACAGGCACATACATTGCTTCTGGCCCCACACTAGGATACCTTGTGTCGTGGGAACCAGAAACAACGACATCACAAACATGTAAACATCCAAGACCTAAGTTTTTTTTTGTTCCCAGCCGAGATTCGAACCCGGGACCTCTTGCATGGTAGGTAGATGTGCTACCGCTACGCCACAGAGGTCGTCATATAATAATAAGATCGGATTTTTTTGAATTCAACCCTAAGGGGGCGAAAAGGGTATGGGAGGTCTAAAAAATGTTGTCTAATTTTCTTAAACCTTAAAATAAATACTCTTCAACACAAGTGAATGAACACGTGTTTCGCCGTTTTTATAAATTTTACCCAGTGAATGGGGTTGCAAAAAAAGTTTACGCGGACGGAGTCGCGGGTCGCAAAAGCTAGTACTCGTATAAATATTATGCTAGCTGATTCGACAAACGTTGTTTTCCATAATAAATAGCGTAAAGCAGCATCGTCGAATTTGAATCCAAATCGTCGTCAGGCTATACTAGTCCACTGCTGAACATAGCCGTCCCCAAATAATCCAAATAAATCCAAGTAGGTATCTAATCCTTGATTCCGAAGCTCAAATAGACAAAACTGCGGATCGGATAGCTCAAACTGGAATGGTATGTATGCATCCGAGGAGAGCCGATTAAGAGCCGTTTACTGAGGCTAGACACGTGGGTTTACTGATGAATAAGTAGGCAACTTCGGTTTGAAAACCATTTGTCGATGTTGTGGGCAACAGCTTTTATCGCCTTAGGGTGCTGCAGGATAAGGTACAGGATAAGGAACTACCTTAGTGAGTTAGTGAAGATATGCGGGTCAAGTTATGAGTGTTACTTGCTCTCTCTAACCTTAACTACTGGGACGTTTTATATGGTGGCTGTTTGCTTGGTCTGAAAGATAGCGTGTGCAGAATGCGTGTGCTGGTTTCTGCTTCCGAATCCCTCCCCGAGCCCATGTCACCCCGTATCTGAACGACGCGAATCTTTTGAAGATGCCTGCACGTCGTATTGCTGGTTTGCTTTTCGGTGTAAACCGAGACTCCCTATTATTTGTTCAATAAGATCCAATGGTCACGAAACAAATATAAACACAAAATGAGGACGGCCATACCAGCACATCTAACTTGGCAGCTTCAGATTCCCACCGTGTAAATGCTGGAATGACATTCCACCTCCTCTCCAAGTCCTTACCAGCAAGTATACGTTTAGGGGGAAAATTAAAGGTTAGGTACTTGTTAACTTCCCAGAAGTCCGAAGCTTTCCTCTACCAGCATGACCTTCAAGATATTAAATAGTGTACATATATATATATATATATATATATATATATATATATACAGCCCAGCCTTGGAATTAGTTTTTCTGAATTGTTTCAGAATTGTTTTTCACTTGTAGTTTTTCTTTTCTTCTGCTTTTGCTTTATACCTACTTGGTTGTCTTCATATTCCTTTTCTTTACAATCAATTATACAATTGGGTATGTCTATGTGGCGTTAAATAAATGTTTTTCTCCTTATCCTTCCTACGAACTACTCTCCGACCTTCCAAATATACCTACACAACAAATTCGATGAAGCCGTTTCGGAGGACTTCGATAACAAACACTAACACGAGATTGTTATAATATTACACTAGCTGACCCGGCGAACTTCGTACCGCGTAACAGTCGATTCATTAATTTTTCTCTCCGTAAGAACCACCCTCGTACTTCAAGGAATATTCTTAAAAAAATAATTCAGCTGATCTCGAGATTTGCGCTTACTTACCCAACATATTCAGCGATTCATTTTCATATTAGGTATAGATACAGATAATAGGCGAATAGTACAGACTTTGTTTTCGAAGTACATTTGTGAAGTTATAGAGCAATACCACTCGGAAAACATCATGAGGAAACCTGAGTGTCTGCGGAGATGTCCAATTACCCTCAGCATCCCTCGAATCCCGAAATTGCCAAATGGTGGGCACGCGTGGTAATTAAGTCTCTCTCTGCCTGAGAGAAGGCCCTGTGCCCTGCAGTGGTGTACAGGCGACATAAAAAAGGCGAGTAGTAAGCACAGTAGACCACTGCTTTATTTCATGGAACCAAGTGATTTTCTGAATAATGAATAACTTCCACACAACACAATCATTCTTATCCTGCCTGCGTAGTACGATGACGCTAGTCGCGAATGCCAAAAGTCGCGACAATGTCAAATTCTGACATTTTATCGCTACAAAACACGTGACTCGTGCCACGTACAACCCAGGCTGGTCCCAATTAGGACACCTGTATGGTAAGGACAACACAAACATAGAAATACACCCAGACTGAGGCGATTTGTACAAATATACGGCGCTCCCTAGAGGGAATCGAACCCACTACTCCCTATGCGGTAATCAGTCGTACCGCTAGACCGCTAGACCAATGTAGGTCAACTGTGACAATTCGATGTATATTGCAAATCTAGATTTTTAGACCTAGGTTCTTGTGTCCGTAGGTTCTATAAAGAGCTACTATATTTTTGAACTAAAACTTCCGTAAGCACAACACATTGTAGACTTTTAGTCCGGATCTACTTACGGGTGTTGTTATATCGGAAGAGTCCGACCAGGTTTCGCTCCGAATCGCAGAGCTTAATCATGGCTCTTCCGATATAACAACACCGAGCCATGATTAAGCTCTGCGATTCGGAGCGAAACCTGGTCGGACTCTTCCGATATAACAACACCCGTAAGTAGATCCGGACTAAAAGTCTACAGCTACTATATTTATTCCTTTTTTCAAAGGCGCAGTATAAATGATAGATTTTTTTTTCAATTGCTGGCACTAGTTATATTAGCAGCGGGTAGCGCCTTAAACGATCACCACTCAACCGAGTAAAACTTAACTACCCTTCCGGGTGAATTTTAAGGTTGATGACTGTTACCTACACCTACAACCTATAGGTACTTAACAGTGAGTTAAGGTCGATTCATTCTCATCGCCACACATATTAGTCACAGGAAAAGAAGTCTGATAATAATTTACACGATTTGACTATTGACCTCCTTTACTTATTCCAATTCTTACCTAGCAACGTCAAGGAAACGCAATAATGATATAAGCTTCAGTTTATTGCGTCTTGACTTCGGGTATGTCAAGTATCTACTCGGATTTTTCATGGGAAAACTAATTATATAGTAAAGACTATAAAATTGTACATTTAGGATCCGTGGGTTTCCTCTTTGGCTTATCCTTTATCCAGCGAGAGCAATTGGAGCGTGAAGTGTAGATTTTCTTCAACCGTTTCGTATGATCCTTGAAAGTGTCGGGCTGGAGATATCTGGACGCGATAAACGCATCTTTGGCGCAAACGCAAGACGCCATTGGTCTTTCTTGTTTGACTAAAGAATTTGGACAATTCTGCCGGACCCTTCCGCATTTCTCCTTGCATACGAATGGATCACGACACTGTAGATTTTTGTTGGTGATGGAAGGGTCGCAAATAGGATCTCTTTCGCATGGTTGTACGCCACTTGAGAAGTTAAATGCTGAAATAGACGATATTTTCTGTATGGTCAAGTACAAATACTTTAGAACCTGTTAGTGGTTGGGTATTAAGCCTACTGTTACAGTTACACAGTTATAAACTATGTCCTAGGCACGGGAGCGTCCGAGTGCAGTCCGGTCTCTTCATCTATATAGTATGAGTGAAGGTGCCATTGGACGCTGTATAAATCATCTCATTACGTATATACAAAGGCCAAAGTTTTGTTATGTCTTCATGATGACATATTAAGGTGGGAAGCTATTGAATCTAATTAACTCCTCAGAAGCGTAAGTTAAGTACCTACTCAACTTACGTCCACTTTAAAAAGAGGGATGAGTAAAGTTTAGGAACCTCAGTTTTCAAAGGCAGAAAGTGAACACTTTAAAATCTAATATATTAAAACTTGCTTGAATAAATACACTCACAGCGGGGCATTCTGATGAGACACGGTTATCTTGTTTCAGCTCCAAAAGTTACTCTAAAAAAAGGAACATTATTCTTAAAAATCTCCATTGACGTGTATTGCGTAGAGGGGGATTTTCAAACCTGGGTGGGTAGTTAACCCCCCGTTGCAAGGTCGCCTGAATTCACTGTTGCCGACTGCAATATCAACCAATACATCTTCCAGAATGGGAATTTTTCACAGGCGCTGTTAATTTAAAGACGAAATAGGGTGAGGTGTTTACAAGTTTGTAATGTAAAATTGAGTCAGTCATTCATAAGCTAATGTTAGCTCTGGACTCTGACGACACTCATATAGGAAGGAAGTGGGGTGGTCATATTCTTGCATAGAGATCCACACAAGTTGTTTGAAAGTGGTACTATGTAATTGATCAGTACAGTGTTACTTCTAAAATGAAGAAAATAACGATATATGATGTGTCGAAGAATGACTACCGCATATACTTAGGGAGCCCGATTAAACTAAGCACGAACTTTTATACTATTACAGACCACACCTTCGCCTCTTTTTACCAGCCATCTATTGGGCCCCAACTTTACTCACCAACCCCCACCTACTACTATCCTTTGTATACAATACACCTTCCGAATATTCTGATCAACAAGGAGCGGTAAAGAACAAGTGGTGCACTAACACTTACCCATACTATTTAGTCATTGGTGGAAGATGTGGATGGTATGAGGAAATCTGGTACTTTTACGATATTATTGGAACATTTTTTATGGTATTTTTGTTCGTTTTTAGGTACATATGAAAGTAGGCGATGTATAGCAAGACAGTCAACTGACAAGTATTTTTTTTATAATCTTCTATTTTTGATATTGACATGACTTTACGAAGACTTTTTCATTTGTAAATAGTCTAGAATAGTCTACCATGGAGGTCAGTGCCCAACATAGGCCATAAAATACCCTCTGGCCACGAGGTCCGACTGTTTTTGTCCTACCAATCGGACGATATGAACTTTTTTTTTCAGTTGGTCCGATTAACTAATCGGCCTATTCAAACTATAATTTTCTTTAGACCAATTGGTCCCACTGATCGGACGACGTGAACTTTTGATTTCCGGTTAGTTCGATTAACTAATCGGACTATATAAACTATCATTTTATAAGACCACGTGGTCCCACCGATCGGACCACGCATTCCAGACGTGAATGCGTGGTCCGAACTACAAATTGTTTGGAAGGGTGGCACTCCAAAATAAATATGTCAGTTGGGAAAAGGAAGCCATGGTGAATCCTAGGTGAATGTTTTCAATGTTTTGAAAAAAGATTCGGACTTTTATCTGTATAGGATGAAAGGTGGCCTCCTCGATAAACGTCGAAAAGAAGTTATAAGGCGAAATGCTACACGCAAGATATATAATCGTGATCCGTCAATATCACAGAACATAAAACATAAAAAAAGAGTAGAAGTCGTAAGTGGGCGGTGCCCGCGTGCCTCACATTAGCAATGTATTGCCTATGCGTAGTCGGTGACAGTTTTGTTGACTTCAGTTGCCGTGCGTTTCTAGTAAAGAAAAAATGGTGAAAACTTGATTAAAATGCCTTGTTATGCTGTGTAGAGAGCAAAAACTAAAAGCTGGGGACTAAAATAGACCGATCATGCCGTAATATTTCATCGGTAAGACGTATTTCATTGTATTTTTAATTAAATGTGTAATGACATGAACACGGAAACCAATCCGAAAATGATAAAGTGAAACCACCTTTATTTACTGGTTAGTAAAGTTAAACTTTCATCGAAGAAAGTGTACCTTCTCTAGAAATTTCTGTCATAATTTGAATTCTACTCAATTACGGATGGGGGCACACATGATAAAAATCTATCGATAATTGTCTATGACTTAGTAACATAATGGTACTTAGGTGTTGTAAATTCCAATTCGTCTAAGTAGGTAAAATAATTGTTGTTATTTTATACCTACTTCATAAGTGCCTTTTCACATGCAACCGGTCGCCGGGCCGGGTAAAGTAGTAATGTATGAGCTCCGGTCGCCGGCTGGTCGTTGTGCATGTGAAAACTGTCATTGGAGCTCATACATTACTACTTTCCATACGAGTTATGACATGAGCACATAGATCGCGATATAGATTTTCTTCACCAGTTTATCAGTGACTGAAATATCTAAGAAACTATCGAAGTAATTTTCATCTTACCCCTTTGACAACAGAAAACCGAGGCAATGTTACATTTACCCTCTCGGAATCAAAACAATTTGGAAGTGAGTTTTCGTTTAGTTTTCTAAGGAACCGGATACGAAATTAAAATGGATGGCAGCGACAGGAAGGCAAAATTGGTTCAAAACGACTATGAACACAATATATTCAAAGTATTTTCATGAACACTTCATAAACACTAAAAATGGCGGAAGGTGGCACTTATGTGATGCAGCAATACCAGAAAAAATGTGCTTCACTTCCAGGATAGACTCTTGCGTATAAATGAAAATATTAGTACCATCGTCAATAAAATTAGTATAACGTTTGAAACATGGCGTACAGATAGACAAAGATCTGAATTGAGTCGTAGAATACATTATATTTCCCGTGTTATAATTTCTAACGGCCGCCAAGCAGCGGGTTAAAACTGGTTTTAAATAAGAAATAACATTTTAAAATATGAAATCTACCACATTGGTTTATTTGTGCGTCTATGTACCCTATTAGTGTTAAATCTTTTTTAATACAGTTGCTCAAAAAGTGACGTATTACACGGACGTATAGCATGCGGGATGTGGGCTATTACACACTCGTGCTTTTTTTTACCTTTCCCGCACTCGTGCGTTTTCTTTCCCAACTGTCAAAATAATGTCTATTAAAAAGAAAAACCAACCATGAAGATTTTACTAAAAAAAATCATAGAAGTTTTTATGAGCTACTGATTTGTTTCAATATCAGATTTAATGATTTGATAGAATGAGTTAAGTTACGTTTCATTTCATTTCATCTCATTAAATTTCATTTTCATTTCATATCAATAAAAAAAATCTTCTGAAGACTTGGCTGTATGGGCATAGTTCCCTCTGCCTTCTAGAATGGGTGAAGAAAAAAAATCTCTGCTTATATTTTTTTACGGTTGGCGCCATTATCTAAATATTTTTTCTTTATTAAATTGCTTATTTTTTTCGCAACTGTATTAAAAATAGTCGTTCAGTATACGTGCGGAAGCGTCATTGCAACTTGTCGGAACTCTTTTTAATGACAGCCTTTCCGCACTTGTAATGAAATATACTATATTGCACAAAAGATAATGTAGAAAAGATGCATTTTCTACCAGTCAACCCGCAGACAAAATGAAATAGCTAAAAATACTTCTAAGTACCAGTATTCATATTCGGCCGTTAATGTGTAAACTGTTTGTACGAGTATAATTTGTCGATAGGTTCTCCCTATCGACAAACTAGAACTCGCATTGTCCCATCCCAAACTGAGAATGTACTTGTTTTTCAATTTTGAACTTTCTATCTTAGTAGGTAAAAGTTCTTTTCGGTCCGACGCGGCGGTAGTTCCATCTAGTGCAGAGTAGCGTTACTACAAAATGTCAACCCTATTTTCATCATTGTCATTTGACTTTGATCATTGTTAACATTACAAAAAGGTGCATATTTTAATTGAAACTTTTATGATGTACACCTTTTCGGCATTGACTTTATTTACCAATGGCAGCTTGGCATTCGTAGTGTGCGTTTGGTTTGTAAGTATCAGTTTGGTTACACTGGTTTTCGTACTAATGTGTCATGTCGCTACTTCTACTCTTTTTTTATGTTCTGTGGTCAATATAAACTGTTTGATTTATTGACGTGTAGGGTAGTGTATTGAGGGATCACAATAATTATCGCTGGATTTCCGGAAATCCTTGTGATCTGATCCAAGATCCTGGATCGTGATATTTATCTTGCGTGTAGTGTTGCGCGTCAATATTTATCGCGTCAGTACGCAGCGAGACGCAATGGAGGACGTCTATGACACCGCTTCTGCTTCTGAATCGTTGACAGGCGACAAGATTGTCTTGAAAGAGCTTATACTGAACTTAGAATCCCTGCCAAAAGTTCACCTATCCCGTCGGTAAACATTGCTCTCTTTTGTAGCCATTTTTTTTTATACAACGCTTTCATTGTACGCGTTTTTTCATGGACTTGGGCTATAATTATCGCCACACAAGCTCTAATTTTGCTCTGTATAGGGTCCATCACGTCTGCTTCATATAAAAACGCTTCAATACTGACGCTATCCGTATCTTTGGTGTAGGGTGTGCTGTGATCCGGCTCAAGATACTTGATTAAATATCATGATAATTATCACAATATTTATTGACGTGTAGCATTCGCCCAAGACGTGATAAATTTATCTCAAGCAGTAACACTGCTCATTGATTTCAATATGGAAGTCGGATTCTTTTTAGAAAGATTAGCATGGAAAGGCTCGCTTTTTAAAACATAAAAAGCGAGCCTTTCCATGCTAAACATAATTACATTACATAATTGTAGTGTAATTATTTTTAAATTGAGTTTTAATTATTTTGTGGAGCTGGGCCCCTTATTAATTTCAAGTGATGAAATGTTATTAAAGTTTAAGTTTCAAAATTAAGGGTAATATTTGTGAGATGTTGGAAGACTTCCATACTGACGAAACTTTAGCTGGTCTGACTTTGCGAGGCTCCAGTATGTATATTGTACGTGAGCTTTACATTTCCGGCACGGCTTTCAAAGAGAACTTAGGCGTACTTACCAAAATATTTTATCAACATTCGAAATCAACATTATAATATTGTACAGCCTTTTCCTTCCTTATGTTCCTTCCCGAGGACCACTTTCTGTTTCCTCGCCCCGGGTTTACAACATTTTTGCGGCCCCGACGCTTTCGGTTTCTTTTTCGTTTCTTTTGCTTTTTTGTCTGCCGCTTGCTCAGCTTTCTTCATCTGCGCCTGTTTTTGCTTCAGCCATTTATTTACTGCTTTCATGCTTTTCTTCTCGTCTCTTTTTCCTCTGAAAAGTTCTTTCTCGGCCATAAGCGAGACTGCGCTCGGGCAGGGTTTGACGCCTTTCTTCTTGGATTGTTTGAGGCATTTCTCTGGGTAAAGACAGGGCGGCAGCGCCGGGTGGCAGCGGTAAGGGGAGCACGCTGACTCCGGCGTGCACGGCGGGTGATGGATTCCCATTTTGATGAAGCTTTATAAATCTCTCTATCTGCAGTACAAAAACTATAGGTAATACATGTCTTACAATCTTCCACCAACCCGGACTTGGTCCCGGTGGTGGAGTATGGCCTAACCTTCAGAAAAAAATGCAGAAAGAGACCCGTGCCCCCAGCAGTGGCGACATACAAGGGTTGATATCGTATATAAAGATTACCTCCAAATCCGTAATCGTAATTCATCGATTACGGGTACTTCAGGGTATTTAAAGCATGTTTTGACCACAAATTAGAAAGAAAAGGAAATTTTTTGACTAAGAGTTCTATCTATATAATTGGTTATATATCAGAACTCGAACTCCCAGTTGCTTTATATAGATGTATTATTATTATTAATACGTTTATTGCACATAAGTAAAAAAATACAATGGCAATGTGGCGGACTTAATGCTATTAGACCTGATTCACTACAATTTGTATCTGACCTCCACGAAAGAGAAGGACGTAGTGATGAGAGAACTTACCCTTAGATTAAGATTTTTTTGCACTTCCCTTTTTCTATTTTTTAAGTATATTTTCCCTTGAAATATAGTGATTTCTTCCTGGTTACATATAATATGTAAGATAAATACATATTAAAAGCAGTAAGGCTTCATCTAATATTTTCCGAATAATACATTTTTGCAAATAAACCAAAACATGATGGATAGTGATGATAACAACCACAGATTAAAAGATAACAACAAAACAGTCACAGACTACTAATGTCAAGATTATGGGCGTCGAACAGACAGTACAATTGTAGCATAGCATAGAGATCAATATGTTATGCACGGATGCTATGGTAGAGATAACGATGGCGCCACCGCCATCGCCATCTCCACCCCGTACCTACTAATACCCACAACCAACAAGCGTTTTCACGCGACAATAAAATGGGTTTTTTCGCGTCGTCGGCTTCTGCCACTCTACAGCAAGGTATCGCAATAGCTATTTTTCGCATTAGTACCATCTTGCAGATCTGCAAATTATAGACTACTAGCTGGTGCCCGCGACTTCGTCTACGCAGGATTATCGGTTAGATTTTTTTCTTACTTACTTGACAGTTATCGTCATATTTTGGACAATTCACACAATATCTTTATAAATTGTAGCCTATGTGTTATTAACACGGGATATTAACAAACATCCATCCATAAGATAAGAATATTCTTTATTGTACACCAGAGCACATATTATAAAACATGTAAAGATACAAAGTACAATTGGCGGCCTTATTGTTAAAAGCAAATTCTTCCAGACAACCTTACGACGGAAAGTTGCTGAAGGAAATAAGAGACGGGTAGTCGGTGCAAATATGAATATATTAATACACTACTTATATAAATAACAATATACGTAGGTATATTGTTATTTATATAAGTAGTGTGTAGTGTAAACAGTTACATATATAGTTATGATAAACTTACATAAATACGTTATAATAACAATCTACGCGATGAGGAAATAAATACAATATTGTGTACCTACCTATATGGAGACATACGAAAAAGATAAAATGAAAATGACAATGCACGAAAACTAAACTTGCAGGGACAGATAAAACTCCTTAACCTTGCTTTTAAAGAAAGCTGAGGAAGGGGAGTACTTACTAACTTTCGCTTTCGCTTTATAATTTTGGTAAGGATGGTATTTCTAAAACAGTTGCCGGTGCTGAAACACCCGAAAAATCACGGGTCAATCGTTGTTACGTTTATCGAAAGTTATCTTCGCTACATACTTCAGCAGAGCAAGCTTTAATGTCTTCGAACAGCCTTCTCAAGTTCTACTCTATGATAGTATCAGATATTAGTAAAAGCCTATTATATAATAGACTTCTATATTAACGATGCAAGCTCTTGATAGTAAACCAATTCCAATTCTGTTTTTGCCGCTGACTTTTTCTCCACTACACTGCGGCCCGGAGGCAGCGGCTTAGGTTTCACATTGTACAATGACATTCAGCAAACAGAATGTAAATCCTTTACGTCGATGTCATTTCTTCCCATCTTATACACTGTTATAGAGGGTTCAGAAAGAGAAACGGCAAAAGCTTTGCAATTACATGTAATGCATTTTTGAAAATCTACCGACAATGTGTTAGTTCTTATAATATGCAGCACCCTCCACCTTCCTTGTGTTCCTTTCCGAGGACAACCTTTCGACGTTTAGCGTGTTCTGAACAACACTTCTTGCCCCCTTTAGCCTTTCCCTTCTTAATTTCCTTTGCTCTTTTCTCCGCCTCCTTCTCCTCTTGCTTTTGGGCCGACGTCTTTTTCTTCATCCATTTGTTGACAGCCTGCATACTTTTTTTCTCGTCTCTGGTGTCGTTGATTCTGGCTTTTTCTTCCATTATAGAGAGTGCGCTCATGCATTTTTTCGTGCCCTTCTTCTTGGATTCCTTGAGGCATTTCTCTGGGTTAATACAGGGCGGCAGGGGGGGATGGCAGCGGTAGGGGGAGCACGCCGACTCTGGCGTGCACGGCGGGTGGTGGACCGCCATCTTGACGAAGCTACTGGTTATCTCAATCTGCAAAAGGATTAGCTCATAATCTTCAATGCTTGCTTTTTCCTATTAGCCCGTTGAAATGCAAGTATATATCCCTACCCTTGGTTGGTGGGTAAAGTTGGGGGCGGCTTTATTTGGTTTACCTCGTCTAATCGCTGTACTTATTTAGTTGAGTCTGCTTACTGATTCAACTCAGAGCAGTTACTTTGAGACAGTGCTCTAGAAGCTGCTGCGGGCAAAACTGGTATATGTGTCGTCAACAGCGCACAAAGGTTTTGGACTGAGAGCCTCACCGATGATGACGACTCTAATAAGAAAGGCAGGAACAAGTTGCACTTACCCATACAATTTATATACAATTTTTACGGTGATTTTTTGTTATACTAAATACTGCACCATGTTGACATTCATTTTATCAAACCATTTTCCCGAACCAAAGGAGTAAAGCTTGCGGATCCGTTGGTAATTTACATAAAAATATAAATATCTTTTTTGTGATTAAAACCTGACAGACCTGATAGATGACAACCACACGACATCTAGAGAAAAGCATTAAAAAAATTGTATGCCATAAACAAAATGCTTAGAGGTCGTGGTTACGGAGGTCCACTGACCTGGGCGATTTTGCTGCTGTAACAAAATCCCCCATACACCCGAAATTAGTGTGCTGCTTCTAAATAAGAATAACTTGTATGGGATAACTTTGAAATCGCGAAAAAATTTCACCTGTTCCATACTTATCACCTACAGTATTAAAATGTGTGCAACCGATAATATTTTTTTGCCGAACTCTTTGTTTTCCCAATTATTATTGTTCGTTTGATGGATAGAACCACCCATTTTCGGTTCGGATGTGTACGGAGATTTCGCTACACAATGTATTCCTTTGAATCAGACCAACTAGACCACATCCATACTATAGGTATATCTGAAGATTAGTACCGTACCTAAGCTCATATAGGCTTGGCTGGTCATAGTCAATGGTGAGTGCTCAAAACATTAAAAGAACTTCCATCTCTTAACAAGCGAATATAAACAAGTTTGGAGGGACGTTATTGGATAAATCATCCAAGGCACTTTGTGATCAGAACAAGATGGTCAGATTTATTAAAAAAAAGTTATACAGATTAGATATACAGGTAGAGATTGAAACACAAATTAAATTCAATCGCAATAAATTTCTATAAGTGAAGACTTACAATTTGGCATTCTGTATGTTTAATGTTTTTGTTACTTTTTGTTATGTGCTGTTAGTCTTCCCAATATTAAATAAATAAAATTCCCTGACTTAGAATTCCTTTTTTTTCCTCTGTGATAGTATGCAGAAAAAAGATTTTCTAAAAGTCAATAAAACATTTATGTAATAGTTAGGCATAAGTTATTTTATTGCATAACAAGTATTTTATTGCATAACAAGTAGAAATAATAAAGCGAGAATACAACATAATATTTTAACATTATACAAGTTAGTCGAATAATGCAAAACCAGAAACGGTTCAGAATCAGAATCGGTTTCTGCTTGGTCTACTGGCCAATTCTGTAAATGGACACAGTTTTGCGAACTAGAGCCAACCCACATAAAGTTACTTTTGAGATAATTGAATTTTTGTTTCAAACATGTGTAGAATTTTTTCTGGAGATTTTGGATGTAAATTTACGTTTCTAATTTTATTAAAGAGAACCTTGTGGCTTGGTTTTTGTTTACGTTCTGTAAATTTTGTAGAACTGTAGGAAACATGCGGCAAGGTTGTATTTGTTCGTTAAAAATCGACTGTTTCTTGAGTTAGGTGGATTTTGTTTCTCCTTTATGCCTTGATACATTTTGACCAGGAGTCTTTTTACGTAGGAAACACACGTTTGGGAGGTCATCTATACATCTAACTCAATTTTACTCAAAGTGTGGGTTGGTTCTAGTTCGCAACACTATGTCCAAATTATTTTTATTAAAGTTGTAAATTAGATTTATTTAACTACAGGCAATACTTAATATGCAATAATGACTTGCGAGCGAAATCCCTTCGGCCACAAATACAATAATCATGTTTTTATTAGTATTTCTATTACCTTTTGGTGTCCCAAATCCTACTGCATAAATCCATTGAACACAAACTCTGTTTTGCATTATTTAATTTACAATTCTGTGTATACATATTTACATTATACGTAGGTACATAGTGGTTATAAAACATATAATAACATCTCTATCCATATATCACAATTTAGAAACTATTACGTGTCGTGGCCTAAACAAATACGCACGTTATAGAACAGAACTGACTAACAAATCTTTGCTCAGATTTATGTAAAAATCTGGAAGAAAAAGAAGTCCTCTAACTAACGCTCATTCTTACACAGCGCTTAATTTAAGTAATCCAACAATCTCATGTTTTTCCAGCAATGGGAGCCTGAATGAAAATAGGAATACATGTTATGTACAATTTCTGTTGCAGAACTCTTCTTACTTTTGGAAAATGATTACCTCTCCGCCCCTTCCCTCCAAAAGAAGGATACACATAATCGTGATTACAGACCGAAGCGAACGAACTAATCGTTGCCAATCGGGGCACACTAAACAGGGCCATCAACCAATCCAGGTGTTCTATTATGTAAGTTTCCACCGAGTTGAGTGACGTTGATTTTTACTTTTTTTAGGCTACTCCAGCTGTCAAATAGGCGTGATCGTTGCAAAGACGAACTGTTTTATAAGACCGTTTTGTGTTCCGCGACGATAGGACCGTTTTACGTTTCATTCTAAAGCAGTGCCAGCGACTCTAAAGCAGTGCCAGCGTTTGTTCGTCGCGAGACCAGTCCTTAGATTGTTTGACGCGGATATGTGCTTTAGTGCTATATTAATAGAGCCTAGAACGTAATGAGATCATTGCGACGTCGTCGTCGGCTCCTTGCTCGTTCCGTTCGTTTTGGTCTGTGATACAATAAAGTAATCTTTATGTCTATGAGTATACAGTCGAATATCGTGTAAAAGAACTTATTTTTTCCGATGTTTCGTGATTTCGTCTCGTTCGCACTTGTTTGACCGTCCTCTGCGCCTTGCTCGTTCGCATACAATGAAACCAGTTGCGAACGAGGACCGTTTCGAGGACCTGTTTTCGTTCCAGAAAAAACGGTTGCGTTTCGTCGTCGAAAAATCGGACAACGACCCACTCCTACTGTCAAATGCATAGATATTTTAACACTGGAGTCGTCTAAATGCTTAACTCGATAGAGTGGAATGTTACGTAATAGAAAGGCTGATCGACACACATTCGTCAGCTTCTGCCTGAACGCACATTACTCAATGTCAATGCTTTAATATAATTTATAAGACTGCGCAAGGAAAACAAAAGTATAATAAGCTAAAACAATGGTAGGTACTAAATTTTACGAACCTTTGTTATTCTGAGGTTGCACATAGATAGGCATTAATACAAGAAAGTATGTAGTAGTTTCAAATTTGTTCACAGTTTTCTACGGCATAATTCCTGCCGCTTAAATATATGCTGTCAGGTCAGACTGGTCAGCAAGTGTTTAGCGCAAGGTTCAGAGCCCCCGCTGTAGGTAACCAATAGCATCGTACATGAAGGTCACGCAAGGACATCTTAAAAAGAGAAAATTAAATAACTTACAGAATACTGGAGCGTGGGAAAGCTATTTATTTGCATTCGCGGCTGCCTCCTTTTTCTTCATCATGAGGAGATGGGGACAGTGACCTAGTTCTCTTTCTTCGACAAAGATTCCTGATAGGTCGGGGGCTGATCCTGTAAAGTGACAAATAGATAATGTAAAAAATAATTCTACACAGATTCGAAGATTTATATTGAGCCGTTGTTTTGTTCAGTCTGCGAGACTGCTGCGAGATTTACTTCTTGAGACTAAATTAAACTAAACTTACTTCGTGCGACTAGACTGACAAATCTCTCTTTTGTTGTCAGTCTAGTCGCACCTTCTGCGATAATGCAATGACAACAATACGACAAAACTTGAGTCAATAACAATCACTACATGAGTTAATAATAATCACTATCTGTGTTACTTACTTGTAATTTACTATCTATTCTAATTACTCCTCAGCAGTTTAATTTGTCCTAAATTTATTTAACTAAAGCTGAATCAGTTGACACATTCACTAACCTCGTTTGCAACTGTCAATTTGTTGCTGTTGCACAACATTTTAGCAAGAAATAACATAACATTTGCATACTGGCACATACATTGCTCATACTGGAAAAGTTTTCAGCATGTTCCAAAGTATAAACAAGTTTAAGCGTTTCATTATTTCTGACAAATTGTACGTTACTGAAGCGCCATTGAGGATGTTTGACGTCAGAGAATCTCGATAGCGGTTACGTCTTTGCCAGGTTACCATAGCACAGACTATGCTAGTTTGGGACCAGGACAAGCTTTGAAGACTTGCCTCGCTTGGCAATAAAAAGAGAGACAGTACAGTACGGAGAGCAAACGGTCAACCTCTTTTAACGTAAAGGCATCATATTAACAGGCATCGAAAGTAAAAATTCTGTTTTCCGGTTCCTCAGTCTACCCCATGGCACAGGTAAGGAAATAAGTGCGCTGTACAAAAAATATCCTGGAATGGCTAAAAACCTTGAGGGAGACTCTTTCAGCTCTTTTGTAACCACTAAAGCCCTACCGCGGTGTCTTATGAACCCTTGAGTTATTTCGATCACTTCCCAACAAATTCAACGGTTTACCATAATTTAAGACCACTGCAGTCACTACTGCAGGGCCGCGTTTCAGAAAACTACCATTCGTAATTTATTATGACAATTACAGTTTACTATACTTGTTATCTATCTACCTAATCAGCCCATAAACAGAGCCCACTGTTGGGCATAGGCCTCTTCTCTTTCGCGCCAACCCATCCGGTGCTTTGCTAGTCTCGTCCATTTTTTTCCAGCCGCTTTCTCGATGTCGTCGGCCCACCGGGCTGTTGGTCTGCCCACCGACCGTCGACTCGTTCTTCGGTACCACCAAGTGCCTACCTTAGTCCACCTGCCGTCTTTCCGCCTAAACAAATGCCCCGCCCATCTCCACTTAAGTTTTATGATACGTGTGCAAGTTTTATGATACGTGTGCCTATATCTTCTTTTAGTCTTTTCCGAATATCGACGTTTCGCACACTGTCCGTGGAATGCACTGTCAAGATAAGTGGAATACGTTTTTAAGCACCAAGGTGGGAATGGATAGTATGTGTTTATCTTTATACTTGTTAATCTGTGATTAATCGACTTTTCAATGAACATTGTCATAGTAAACCAGGATTTCTAGTACCATTGAACAGGACTCTGGTGGAATTAGTTCTGTGTGTCAAATGTTGGTACTTACGTAGGGCGGTGGCACGTAGGCCGTCTGGGGCCGGTTCGGGTCGTAGTAAGCGCTGGCAGCCGCCTCCGCAGCCTTGGCGTCTGAAAGCGTATAACGTGCTACTGCAACCAACGATACTAGGCACCACTAGGCGACTAACTAATTACTTGTATACCTACTGCTGCACGTAAAATTGATGTGCCTACGGCTACATGAGAATCGATCTACTTAACAGGACTGGATGTGCACTGTTAACAAAAAAAATTATGACTAAAACGACAAAATATGCTTTAAAAAAACGCACTCACTTGAAGCCTCGGCCTTTAAATCGTCAACAAAATAATATTTACGAATAAAACAATCTTGATTAGAATTATTAACAAACAGTTGCAATAAAAAAAGAAGTCATTCTTCCCATGTACAGGTACTAGGTAATATTATACCATATTTAAACCTGAGAGTTTCCGCACTTAGCCTCATTGTTGGGGCACTGTACGTAGCAAGCATTGTTGAGGTGTGTTAACACTTCAGACACTAGGGTTTCCTTACAATGTTTTTCTTCAGAGTTAGCAATATTACTATATTATAAGTAGCAATATTACTCATTGCTACTTATAACTTCATAAATATACATAACTTAGAAGTCATTGGTACCTGGCGGGATTCGAACCCACCACCGCCCGATTGAGAAGCCGGCGCTCTACCACTCCGCTGGGCCCGCTTCTTGTTATTAGACCATAAACATTATCCAGACTAGACCAAATGTCAAGAGGGAATCGAACCCACATCTTTTTAAAATGACTTACTAACATCTCAAGCAGTTAAGTTTTTTATGTACTATCAAAATGTATGGTGTACAATAAAGAGTATTAATCTAATCTAATTGAATGCTCTTGGACAAGTCAGCCAAGTGAGGGTAGTAGTTGCCATTCAATGTAACTCCACTAATACTGCTGTAAATTAATTTTATTAAATTAATCAATTAGACGACCTCGGTGGCGCAGCGGTTTGGCGCGCTGACTGTAAAACCAAAGGTCTCAGGTTCGATCCCCGGCCGGGTCAAACTAGGAAACGAACTTTTCTAGTTTGTCTCGGGTCTTGGATGTTATGTATGTGTTTATTGTATTAAATCTATTGTCGAGTTAGCACTTATAACACAAGTCATTTAGTTGTACTTAGTATAGGGCTAACGAGATCTGTGTAATATGTCCATGAATATTTATTTATTATTTATTTCTTTTATTAAATTGAAAATCCTTAGTAGACATCTGGGGTTGGCACTAGACAAATCTAGGATATGCACTAACCAAATCAGGTGTGGGCCTTACAGAAATATGGGGTAGGACTAACCAAATCTGGTGTGGGCATTACACAAATCCTACCGAACCCATGACTGGTATCTCTCCAAGATGGTTGCTATGTCCAATGCAGCGTGGTTCTTTCAATTGGTGACGTGTGCAGTCACTGCAGACAATTTCTTCACGAAGTTGCTTTTCTACATAAGCGGTAGTGATGGAGTCGACATGTTTGGTTTTTCGTTTGATTTCCTGTGACAATTCTGAATTTCTGAATAGAATTAGCAACACGTGTTTTTTTTTCATTTAAAACAACTTCATCGCACAATTTCTATTATTATTTTTAGAAAAAAATACCCTTGACAAAAATTCCTTTAGGACGAGATTCCTAACAATTTGGACCGTAGTCTTACCGCGTGACGACGGGGCCGAGGCTCGTTGCGGGGGCGGGGCGAAGCCGCCGGGGTACCCAGGCGGGGCGCCCGGATAGCCGTTGGACCCAGGGTACCCTGGAGCCCCGTTGCTGGGACCGCCTGGACCCAGGTTGAAGCCTGGAGCCCCGTTGAAGCCTGCCACGCCGGGATACCCGGGACCTCCGTTGAACCCAGCTTGCACTGGCGAACCCGCACCTGAGAGCGCGGGCCCCGGCCCAGTCGGGTAAGAGGCACCGCCCACGCCCGGGTAAGGCGGCGGGTTGTTGGACACGAAAACGGAATTTGGCGGCGGCTGGTCGGGGAATGCCTGCAAATAACACGGTTGCGAATTAGGTATTTGACTAGCCTCTAGTGCCTATCATGATCAAATGGATTTGGTGTTGGCCCGACCGGACTGACCGGCATGTCATGTCATGATATCATTATAAAAGTAAATCGCCAGCCAACTAAACGCTATGCTGTACCAATCGGAGTTTGGAATACCAAGTGTGGAACGCGTACCCCGAAAAGGAGCTGCGATTGAACAAAGTTTAATGACTAATCGGGTTCAGTTTTCAACAGTAAAAAAATGCTTATTTATATTAAACAAACCTGTGCCTTTCTTTCCTAATTCGATATTAGGAACGAATTAGAAAAGAATAATATAATGAAACTGTTATAGCGAGCAAGCTATAACAGTTTCATTATATTCTCGCTATAAGGAAACTGTTATAGCGAGAATATTTACAGAGTCTAAGAGCTGGACACTCGTTGGTGTATGTGGTAAAGATCTATTAGAGGTATTACAGCCACCTGTGCTGAGTTATGAAACCTACAGCAGTCCTGAAAATAAATGCCCTCTCACGCTTGACTCTTGTGAAGTTTAGGGTTAGGTTGGAATTTGAAACAAAGCCATATCAAACCAAAACCAAAATGGATCCACTCTTACCTTTGAAGGATAAGTATGATTAGGTAGTGATTACGTAGGATTAAATGAAAAAAGAAATATTAAACTGAAATTTCGTAGGGTAAGTAGGTTCGCGCTTGCCTTTTGGAGAGAAGGGGCGGGTGGTCTTGCAAAAGCGCGGTACTTAAACAGTGTAGAGAGGCACCCACGCGCAGTAGCCATGCGCGGGCAGCTGGCAGAAAGGCGTTACATTAATCCCATATTAGAACTTACAACAAAATACAAGCACGTGCTGGATAAAAGAAACAAAAACCGCAGCGCGACTAACAATAAACTCGAGTGTCAGTTTAGGTAAGTTTTAGGTTTCTAATGACCTAATTCGCTTTTAGAAGTAACTGGCTGTGCCCCGCGGTGTTACCCTCGGCTTATCGATTTTCCCATGGAATAAGATATTTTCCCGCAGTAAAACGTAGCCTATGTGTTAATCCAGGGTCAGCTAACTCCAGACCAAATTTTATTAAAATCGCCGTTTAGACGTGACGAAGTAACAAACATACACACTCAGAAACTTTCGCCTTTATAATATTATATATAAAGTGTGAAGTGTGATTTGATGTGTTGACACATACATGAATCTTGAATACATTACACTTCTTTTTGGCTGTTGTTCACTTGAGCAAAAATTTATATGGGCAACCAAAGTATGGCCTTCCGCTATGAATTATGTATTAAACTGAAAACCAGTTTTTCGCTGCGTCCCGTTTACGGCTGGAGGGCTGGAGACAAAGGTAAAAATCGAAATAATTTCCTAAGTTCCACTACATTGGTGATTAATATATTTATAGTGTGCGTAGCGTAGAGAGTATTTCAACGGATACTTTAAAATTTTGTTGCGAAATCGATAGTCTGGAAAAATGTATATATTTTATTTAATTTTCGTTAAACTCCGTGAAACGAAAAGTATCTCTAGGCTATAAAGCAATAAAACTAATCTCGGGAGCTTCGCGCGATTCGATCTTCTTCTCGATGCCTATTTAATTTGCCCGGATTATACTATAAGAATAACCTTGTAATAGTATTGCTTAGTAGACAACGCAATAGCGGCCTTTCTAATAACACTCTATTGCATAACTATCCTAGTATTTAGACACTACACCCTGATACAAGCGTAATATGGAGAGTGTATTGTAACGTACTTCAGGTGTTAATGTTTATAATAGGCTTACCTACTTAGCCTGATAAACGTTCCTAACTGAGATTGTTTTTGCCTAGTTTAAATGTACACTATGTTTTAAACTTTGTAAAAATGTGTTAAAGAAAAAAAACTTTAACCCTTTTACAGATAGTAGTATAATAGTTCCCACTATAAATTGACCTTATCATGCATACATACATACATACATACATAACCTCACGCCTGTATCCCAGAAGGGTAGGCCGAGAGCAGGAATGCCACTTGCCACGATCCTGACAGATCACCTTCGCTTCATCAACGTTCATAAGTCTTTGCATGCACGCACGCTGGTTCCGGGTACTTTGTATCTTTCCCTTTGCTAATACATCCCCTATCTGGTCGATGTATGTCCGCCTGGGACGACCCTTACCAACCCTTCCACTCACATTCGCAATATATATTTGTTTCGTCAATCTTTCTTCCTTCATCCTCTCCACATGTCCAAACCAACGCAACATTCCTGTCTCAATTCTAGTCACTACATCCTCTTTCAGTCCACAACGTTCTCTGATCAGACTATTGCGTATCCTGTCATTCAAAGTAACACTACACATACTTCTCAAGGACCTCATTTCTTATCACCTTTTCATTTCATTTCTTGACCTTATCACTTTGGAATGAAGTCAACACCATGAAAATTGTATACTAGTTCTGCCCGTTAAAGGGTTAAGAATCAACCAATACGTACAGTGTAGGGCGGCACCCAGCCGTAGTAGCCCTGCGGGGGCGGCTGGTAGGCGGGCGGTTGCGCGGCGTACCACGGACCCGTCGGCGGCTCGTACGGCGGAGGGGGCGCGCCAGTCTGCATGTGGCGCGAGGCTGCATAACAGGACAAAATTTACATCATCATCATTTACACTTGTTTATAGCATTTGCCTTTTTCCTAGATTATTTTTACAGCTGCCTGAAATACTGTCAGTCAAGAAATTAATAAGAATATTGACATTGTGATCATTTTCATCACAAATTACATCTACACGTCTATAATTCTGCACCTTTATTACAATATGTCATACTTATGGCACTAAGTCTGCCGTATTGTACATCGAGTTGAAGTGCAATTTAAGTACAAATAAATATTCTTTACCTTTTTCCTGGATTGTATAATTACTGTCAAAGGGTCTTCCCTTATCATACGTACAATTGTGATAAGAAAGTGAACATTATCATCATTCTCGCCAAGAATTAAATCGACCGACTTAATGCTACTAATATTATAAACGCAAAAGTTTGTAAGTTTGTAGTATGGATGGATGTTTGTTACTCGTTAACGTAAAAACTACCGAATGGATTTTAACTAAACTTTACAATAATTAAGCTTATACATCGGAATAACACATAGGCATCGCAATAATTTATAAAGATATTGTGTAAATTGTCCAAAATATGACGATATATACTGGCCTTTTTTGCATCTACTTAATGAGATGATTTATACAGCGTCCAGTGGCATCTTCACTCACACTATATGGGTGAAGGGACCACTCCGACGCTGTAGTGCCTGGGACATGGTTTTATAGATGATGTAGGCTTGCCCAGTTTATTTATTTATTTACCCTATTTACTTGACGATAAGTGTCAAGTAAATATGAAAAATCTACAATCTACGAGCTACTTTGGCGTGCGCTGCCACAGCCGCTAGAGTTACATATATTATGTAATGTATGATGGATATGTTTAGAAAATATGTTAAATATAGTTTATAATAGCATACTGCAGTAGCTACTGTTACTGTAGGCCTATGATTGGGGCTCCGCAGTGCCGTACAGTACCGTATTTCTTATGTTGACAATATTGTTACATTATTGTATTATAATGCTACTGTTACATCTCAATGTATTGTCAGGCTATTTTATTTTTCAAATGCGACCCAAAAAATATTTATGTGTTAATTTTAATGTCATAATATTCGTTCTTTTCTACGAAACGCTAATATAAGCTACTCGAAATACTAATCCTACGCTGACGAAGTCGCGGGCATCAACTAGTTCCTTAATCTTTTTACCCTAACAAAGGCAAAAAATTAAGATAGGGATTAATATTTCTGAACTAGTGAACCTTCAGGCAACTTGACTGACTTTAGACTAGTTCTTTCTGTATCTTAATTTAACGATTTTTACTAATGGTTTGTTTATGAAAGAATTACATGTATAGACAAATCTGTATTTCATTTTAATGTGTGGATGTAGACAAACCATTGTGCATTGATAAAATTTGTTTACAGCAAGCAATAATGTCTATTAAGCTGCTTTCTGGTCCTTGGTAATACATATATCTCAATAAATCAAGATATATCAAATCTTATCACAAAATTCCTAACTTTTATAGTACGTATTTCAAGTATACGCTAATAAATAGTATGAAGAATTGAAAAAGTACTGTTTGAGGTAGTCTTTTTAACAACTTTAATTCAATCCTTATATTGTGCTCACAAATTATTTTGACCTCTGTGTCTCATGACTCTATAAGCCAGCCAATTGAGGTAGAATCACATATCACAAGGCAAATATTGCTGCATGTTGCCTCAGTATTAGATGATTTAAAAACCTATTTAGAGGCTAAAAATTTCACCCATGCCGGGATTCGAACCCGCAACCTCTGGCTATCCGTACCAGCGCTCTACCAATTGAGCCAATGGGCGACTCACGGCATCAGTGAAATTTCGAACCTCTTTACAATATTCTCTGTATTACGTAAATTTGTTCCTTAGCATGGGTTAGTGCATTAAAAATAAAAAAGTGTAATTAGATGATTATGTAGTTATCCCTGACACATATTAGATGACTCACAGACTAAAACAGACAGTATCTCTGGTTATAAAGGCAGAGCAAATATACCATTGTAATACTAGGTAGAGACAGCTCACAGCCCGTTGTTTGCCTACCTCTGGTAACTTTGTATTGATAACCGAAATATAGGTAAGTATAACAAAGTATGATACATACCCAAATGAGCAGCCTTCAGCATAGCCTGGCCAAACTCGATGGCCCCTCCAGACTTGAATGTCAGCTTGAACTTCACATCGCCTACAAAGTTGCCATTGGGCTGAGCACGCACTTGCCCCTTGATGAAGTTGGCAGAGAACATTGGCTGCTCAACAGCCACCTGGGTACAGGAAAATTACATGTCAACTAGCGTACCCCGCAAATGTTGTTTTGCAGGGTTAGATTGACTTACCCTTAGATCTACCAAATATAAACAAAAAAGGAATTTCATAACAATAACTGTGACATAATTAGAAGATGCATTGATTTTGTTATGAACCCTTGTATGTCCCCACTGCTGGGGCACGGGTCTCTTCCTGCATCGCAGGAAGGTTAGGCCATGCTCCACCACGTGGGCCAAGTCCAGGTTGGTGGAGGATTGTAAGACAGTGGCGGGCCTTACTGTCAGAAGTTATCAAGCCGCCCATAAGGCCACTGACATGGCTTAACAACTGCCATTATATGACAGCCGGAACCAACGGCTTAGAGTGCCTTGCGAAGCACGGAAGCGCTCGGAAAAATGCCACTAGAGGTAGTAACGGGACACTCACCCGTTGATTTAGTAATAATTAATTAATTTGGTGGGCCCACATGGTAATTAAGCCTATATTCTCTCTGAGAGAAGGCCTGTGCCCTGCAGTGGGTATATAAGCTACATAATTGTTGGAATATTGAATAAAGGAAAAATTTTAATTTTTTATAACTGTGCATTATATTCTGTATCACTTATGTTTCTGATGACTTGGTTTTTACCTTAGGCCTTGTTTGTATAATGGTTATCAAATATTACACTTATCTAATATCTACTGCAGGGTGTGGTGTAAACAATGGATAACCTGAAAACCTTTCTATCAGCATCAATGTAATTTCCAGCTCATGAGACCATTTCCAATAATTGTAAGTTTAGAGTAATTTTAATTAAGATGCAGATTGAATATCAATATTGAGGACTAACAACCGTATTGAAGATGAGCAGTAAAGTTTTATTTAATCTGTGTCTTTGATTTGATAAAAGTGTTTAATGGAATTGTGTTTATCTATAATATAAAATTGAATCCCTGAATGTGTTGGTAAGCGCAAATCTCGAGAGCAGCTGAACCGATTTCGCTAATTATTTTTTTACAGTATTTCTTGAAGTACGAGGATGGTTCTTACGAAGAGAAAAATAAAAAAAATAAAGAGTCGACTGTTAGGCGGTACGAAGTTCGCTGGGTCAGCTAGTTATAAATAACGTCAACAGTTTCCAGTTTATGTATTCTTTACGCATTAGCATATTAAAAGCAATTGTATCACCAAAATATATAATCAGATTTAAACAGTAGAGAGTGCATCTCCCATCAACACTACATAGATAGGTTACTTTATTGCCCAATCACACAAAAGAATCACAATTGATTTCTTATATAACATCCAAGTAGTAGCTGTAATCCATGGGATTTATTATTTATTTGTGCATATTACTAATTTATAAATAAACAACATTAAACAGAGGAGAGGGGTCTCACTTACATCTTGTAGTGCAATGAAGGGGAAGCTGAAAGATCGTAGAGGCTCTGAGTTACTTTTTGAGTTGAAAATCATTCGATGGGTGGTAAGGTACATGCGACCAGTCTTGGAGCCCTTGAACTCTGGTGTGGAATTGCCATAAAATTCCACAGTCACATTGTCAGAGAAAATAATGATGCTGAAAATATAAAATAAGTCACACTGTGATTTAATTTGAAATGAATGTAAAAAAAGGAAGTGCTTCTATAAAAGGTTAAAGGGCGTGAATAAGCCTTAATAAATTAAGAATAAGTTTTAATAAGTTGAGGTAACGTTGTACATATCAGATTTTTTAAGAGTCTTACATAATTTTAAAATTTCAATCATAAAATTTGAACTTATCAGTAGCGAGGTCAGATTGAGTGAACAGAGTTTCCTAGCCCTCGAAGTACACTCCCAAGGGTCAAAATTAGACTTGATAATTTATTTGTGCCGTGCCAAGCACTATACGTATATACAGTCTAATCTAGGGATCTGAATTATTTTATGTTGTTGTTCCGCCGCCCCCAACTTTACCCACCAACCTTGTTCTTCTCTTAGAGTGAGAAAGGGCTTCATTACAACGAGCGCTAACCACCGATTGTCAAATTCCAGCGCTGAGGTATATGAACACCTCAGACACTCAGGCTTCCTCACGATGTTTTCCTCTCTCCGTAACTTATTAAACAAAGTCTCATGTTGTCTTAATGGTCCACTATGCGGCAGTTGCAAGGCTCAACTAGAATTTATTTTCTAGCAATGAGTTGTTAGTTAGACAAGGACTAGCAAAGGATTATAATAAATTCTACCACGATAGCAATAGCGATGATGACTCACCATTCTCCTGCGTGTATCAGGACCCCGTGGTCAGCGTGTGCCGTATTCAAAGACATCGTGTGGTATTAATTATCATAAATAAAGTACCGAATATTTGCTATCTTCACGAAGTTACTAATTACGCCGTATTTCGTAGAATTTTCAGGCACAGAGCATATAAATAAGAGACGGGACCTCCCTATATGCTTTTGTAATGAGTTTAGCCCCGTTAGCAATACCAACCAATAGAGCAAAAATGCAATGTCAAAAGTGCTACCAACATAACAACTTGTCTGTGCATTAGGGACGTCCACTTACATTGGTACCTACTACATTTATCGATATCGATAAATTTTCATCCAGGGGCTCCGCAGTTAGCCTAATAAAATTAATAAAAATCAATGTTTTCAATAAAACGACAAATGAAATTAGTATTTTATTATTGATTATCAAATCACAATAATGATAAGACTAATTTTTATCAATTAGAATTAGAGACGTGTTGATGAGATTGCATCGGAAAATATATATTATAAACAGCAACCGTTGCTAAGACATGGATTGACAGGGTTATCAAAATATGAAGTACTACGAAATAGTTCCTAACATCCTCCCTTTTTGTGCAACCCTTAGTATACCAAACCAATTTGCTTTGAAATTGAATCAATCCGTGGCTTATGTAATGCTTTGGTGAGTAAATCCGCCAATTGGAACTCGCTGGGAACGTATTCTACACGTATTTCACCATCAGCAATGAGTTCTCTCACATAGAAATGTCTGATAGCAATATGCTTGGTTCTTCTGTGGAGTTCCGGGTTGTGCGAGATCTTTATAGCTGCATCATTATCGACCTTCAGTTTGGGTGTCTCCTTCAAGTTTGATATTTCACCAAAGAGTCTTTTGATCCAGACAATCTCTCTACATGCTTCACTGGCAGCAACAAGTTCAGCTTCAGTGCTCGATATCGCAACACATGTTTGTCGTCGACTCGTCCAAGATATGGCTCCACCAGAGTATAAGCATAATATGCCTGAAGTCGATCGTCCGGTGCTTTGATCTCCACCATGGTCAGAATCACTGTAGCATTCCAGAATTCCTGCATTAAAACTCTTCTTAAATACTATTCCGTGGTCTAATGTTCCTTTGATATATCGTAGGATACGTTTCAATCTCTGGATGTCTTCTTTAGAAGGATTTTCTAGAGTTCGGGATACAACGCTTACAGCGTATGCCAAGTCAGGTCTGGTTCCAACGGTTAAGTAAGCAAGTGCTCCCACAGCTTCTCTATACGGAAACGAAGCAGGCTCTACCACCTCTTTATCCAGATCTGGCAGTCCATCTTTCTGTATTGGAGTAGTGACGGGTTTGCAATCACTCATGCCAAAGCGATCTAACACTCTCTTAGCATAGTGTTCCTGTGACAATTTATATTACCGTCTTGGTCCTTTATTTCTAATCCTAGAAAATAAGACGCATCTTTTATTGTTATTTTAAATCTTCTTCTCAGCTCTTTAATTAACTTATCAGAATCATTCTGATTCGTTGCAGCGACGAATCCATCGTCTACATAGAGAGCGAGAATAACTTTTCCACTCCCACGGTTCCGGACAAACAAGCAAGGGTCATTAACACATTGTATAAATCCAATGGTCTTCAGGTAATCCACCATGCATTTGTTCCAGCACCGAGGTGCTTGTTTGAGTCCATATAGACTTCTTTTGAGTCTACACACCTTTTTCGATCCATCAGAGTAGCCATCAGGTTGATTCATATAGATTTCTTCGTTTAGTGAACCATACAGAAATGCGGTTGATACATCAAACTGTGTGAGTTTTAAACCTTCATTTGCTGCAACGCTTAAGACCGATCTTATTGTCGTCATCTTAGCAACTGGGCTGAAAGTCTCATCATAGTCTATTCCCTTTTTCTGTGTATACCCTCTCGCAACTAGTCTCGCCTTAAATTTGTCTAGAGAGCCATCTGCATTGGTTTTCATCTTGTATATCCATTTACATGATATAGGCTTCCTGTCTTTTGGAAGATCAACCAGTATCCAGGTTTTATTTTCCTTCAAAGACTTCACCTCACTCTCCATTGCTTCAACCCACTGATCTTTATGGGGACTAGTCATTGCTTCCCTGTAAGTCTGAGGTTCTTTGATGTCATTTAAAACATCAGCTGACATCATGACATAATCTTCGAATCGAGTAGGTCGTCGTATCTCATTTCTGTCTCGTAGATTCATTCCTGTAGCTATCTCAGCTATATCATCTGAGTTTCTTGGTGCTTCAGCCTCAATATCATCATCAACATCTAAAGCATCTTCATAAGAAGGTGATCCTGGCAATGATGTATCTGGAGACGCTTCAAATGGTTCAGTAGAGTCGTCTTGACTTCCTATTTCCTGACTCACAGCTAGATCCGGCGATGTGGGAGGCACAGTCGAACTAGGCTCATCAGGGTTACTCGCAGTGCGAACGGAGCTGTTTTCGGTGCTATCCTCCCTTGCATTACACATCGGTGGTGCTGAAAGTGGAAAGTTGATTTCGACTGAAGTCTGTTCTTCTAAATTATCTTGTCCAAACGGCATAAGTACTGACTCATTAAATGTAACGTCTCTTGACCTTATAAGTTTACCACTTTTACTCAGTAAGCGATAGCCTTCATCGCCATCATATCCGATGAGAATGCATTTCTCAGCCTTCTTAGACAGCTTTACTCTCTTTTGTTGAGGGACATGAGCGTAACATTCACATCCAATCACTTTAAGGTGACTTATTTTTGGCTTTTTGTTAAACCATAATTCAAATGGTGATTTACCATTTTCTGAAGTTGGGCCAGTTCTGTTCAGAACGTACGAAGAAGTATTTATCAACTCTGCCCATGTAGCGTGAGGTAACTCTTCGTGAGCATGCATCATTGTACGAGCGGCTTCGACTAAGGTTCTATTTTCACGTTCACTAAGACCATTTTGTTGCGGCGTATAGGGCATCGTGAGCCTTTGTCGTATTCCAGCTTCTTGTAGAATGCGCCTTATGTTCTCATTATCAAATTCACCTCCGTTATCACTGAGAAATTCTTTTACAGAGTGTCCAGCCACTTTACATTCTTGTAACATTTGTCGGAGCTTTAGGTGAACTTCCGATTTTTGTCGCAGGAAATAAACGTGACGATACTTGCTATAGTCGTCTTTGAATAGAACGAAGTAGCGAAATTTATTGAAGGAAGGGGGAAATGGACCGCATACATCAGCGTGTATAATTTCTGCAGGTACTTTAGCTCGTTCTCTTGTTCCAAATGTTTGACGGTGTGTTTTCCCATAAATACATCCAGTACACAATTCAGAATCTAGTCGAACTTTAATTCCAAGTTCCCGTTCAATAACTTCTTTAACATGTTTCTTGTTCTGGTGGGCTAACCGTTCATGATAAAGTTGTAGCAGGTTATCTGTTGATATGGTGTTCAGATCAGGAATTGACTTTGTAATAGTCTCTACATTGAGCTTGTACAAGCCTCCATTCTTGACACGATTTCCAGTCAATATTACCTGTCCACCGACTTTCAGCGAGCAGTGTTCCCTTTCAGACATGAAAACACTATTGTTCAGTCTGTCTTGAGTGGCCAGTACAGAAAATAGGTTTCGCATGATATCCGGTACGTACCACACATCACAGAGTGTTAATCTGGATTCCTTGCCATTCATAACAGTTTTCAAGTCAACAGTACCTTTGCCGATAGCTTTGACAGTAGCTCCATTAGCAGTTGTCACTGTACGAGTATCTTTAAATTGCTCGAAACTAGAAAAGTAGTCCTTTCGACAAGTAACGTGATTAGTTGCACCATTGTCGACAAACCAACTCGTTCTCTCATAGTTTGTAAGCATTGAATTTACATCCGTAGTGACTTGCAATAGCATTAAGTTCATATCGCTTGTTGTCTGTTTATTTTCTGGCTTGGCTGGTTTCCCGTCAGCTTTCCATTTATGACATTGTCTGACCTTATGACGGACTTTTCCACAGTATCCACATTTCTTCCTTGCTTTATTGCTATTCTGTACGACTAGAGCTTCTGCAAGACCTTCATTCTTCAATGAGATAGAGCGCTCATAGGCACAGAGTTGAGTTGTCAGATTCTCTATTGTTCTATCTGTCTTTGACATCAACATCCAGCTTGATTTGAAGGAGAAGTATACTTCAGGTAGAGTATCAAGAATTTTACAGATTAACAGGATATCCGGTAATTCTGATTTGTCTATCTTCATTAGTTCGGTTTTCAAATCTGACCAAATAGTTTTGATTTTCGACACATGAGTCGTGATGTCGTGTGATGGATCTTTAGAATAGCCGAAAAACTCCATACATAGAGTATAACTTTTGTCTCCAGACGTGCCATCGAATAAACGATGTAATTCGTCCCAAACTTCTTTGGATGAGTTAAAGCGCATGATTTTCTGAAGTGTTTCGTCTGACATATTTGCAGTAATCAGTAGTAATGCGGCACTATCTGTTTTATTATAGTAATCGAGAGCTGTATTATACTTAGAAATTTCTTCGGCAGTGGCGGTGTCAGATTTCACTAGTTCGGGTTTTTTGAGATAACCGCTTATCGCATCCAATCCACCTGACATACCTCTTAGCAGTAATGTTGCCTTGAATTTCCAAGTCGACCAGTTTTTTACACCTTCCAGGTGACCGATGTCAATTTTGCAACTAGGTGATTGCATTTTGACTCTATCTTCCAGGATTTCGTTGAAACTTGGTTGATTGCACACTCTGATTATTATTACGATATTTTTCCTAACGCTCTGCTACCATGATAAGACTAATTTTTATCAATTAGAATTAGAGACGTGTTGATGAGATTGCATCGGAAAATATATATTATAAACAGCAACCGTTGCTAAGACATGGATTGACAGGGTTATCAAAATATGAAGTACTACGAAATAGTTCCTAACAAATAATTGTGGTCAAGGTCTATTGAATTTATTTCAGCAGCTATTTGGTTTTTCCTTAGAGGTGTCCAATCTGAGCGAACTTCATCAATCGGTGGTTTGGATTCAGGTGCTGAAATCGTCAAAAAAAGTTAAGTTGAGTCGTTATTGATTATTAATTTGTTGGTAAACTATGCTACTTACCGGGATAGTTCTGATAAATATGCTGAGATTCCAGGCCACAATAATTGTGGTCAAACCCTACTGGACCAATAGCAACAGCTGATATTTTGGCTGCTGTACAAGGTGCTGAAAATGATAACACTTTGTAATTTATCAAAGTAAACAAACTCTAGTTACAAAAAACTTCAGCGATACATGAAAAGTCTACGTACCAGAGTTGTTTTGTGAAGCTCGACAACTAATAGGTTTTTGTATAGCTGAATCTGAAAATAAACAATTGCAAGAATAGTCCGAAAAAAAAATAGTTTGTTCCAGTTTACCACATAACTGCATAATTGACTATGTAACTATCAAATACATTTTTATAAAAAAATATTTTGAGTTAAAAATTAGTAAAAAAAATATTTTAGTAATTCCAATCACTAACCAGTTTCAAGTGATGCGACGTGGCTACGTGGTAAGGAAACTCAGCTAGTAAGTAATCAGGAAGAGGAGGCGCATTTATAAGTAGAGAAGATACAGCCCTGTAAAAAAATGTTTATCAAAGTATGTCATTTACGTATTAAGACGTAATAATAATATTGCGTTCTAAATGACGGAGCAAAATATATTCAAATGTTCGACGTAAAGCAAGGCGTATTTTGTGTTTTATTACATAATTATTCATGAAATGTAGTAAGTGTTACATTATAAGTTTATAACACAACTCACCATTTCTTTAATCGGCTTCCTTTTAAAATAGTTGTAAAAATCTTTCGGCCGGAAATGATCTCTACAAACATATTTATGTTGGTGGAGTTTTTCGATGGGGATATACGATATAAGATCTTCCACAATTTTCACCCATTGTCTGCATCTAAAAAAAAACAACATTCAATGCAGCCACTAATATTGCATCGTTGAAACATTGTTATGGCTTACAGCAATTCACCCGTCATACACTGAGTAGTAATTCTGACCAAGGTACTTATCAGATATTTTTTTATCGATATTGAATATGTGTATGGCACATCACTATGACATTGAAACATCTGAGTATTTTTCTCATAGTATATTAATTACGTTATTTAACATAATTTATGATCTTGCTCTTGTGCAAGATTACAAAAACTGTAGCCAGAAATACTTACCGGTCTTCATCCCTAGGAAATTTACCCATAAACTTTCTTTTGGTACCCTTTGACCGGCTGCATCTTATTTTACAAATGGCACAAGTTCGACACCATCCGATCAATGCCAATATTAAAAGAAAATCACTAAACACTGTACAACAAGATACACACAGCTAGATATTGAACAAACTTAAAACACAAAATTTTTAACTAGAAAACGTTCTAATATGTGCCGCGTTCCGCCATATTTGTTATGTTTTCAGTTTGACATTGACAGCAAAGAAAGAGTAAGTAGTATTAAAGAGTGAGACAAAAATATGTCCGCCATTAAAACGGGGCTAAATGCGAACAAAAATTTCAAAGTTCCTACTTGCGCTAGGCTGTTTTCAGGAAACTTCGGAAAATTGTTTTGTTGAATGCCCACAGACTATTAGTAAGGGGTAAGCATCACAGAGCAACATTTATTTTACTTGTTCTGTGAGACTGAAAATAAGCACAGAACAAGATGGGCCACAGACGAATGGATCACAAAATGCCCACAAACAGGGATGTATTATGCCATGGGATTATGGTACGTTAGGCAAAAATATGGTACGTTTTCAAAAGTAAGACCGAATTTGCCAATTCAATAAAATACTTAACAGACTATCTTGTGTTCTACGACGAAAGATGAAAACAAGAAGTTGATAAGACTAATTTTTATCAATTAGAATTTGAGACGTGTTGATGAGATCGCATCGGAAAATATATTTTATTGTAAACAGCAACCGTTGCAAAGTCATGGATTGACAGTGTTATCAAAATATGAAGTACTACGAAATAGTTTTAAAAACCTATTTAGAGGCTAAAAAATCCACCCATGCCGGGCTTCGAACTCGCGAAGTCTGGCTATCCGTGCCAGCGCTCTATCCAACTGAGCTAATGGGCGACTCACCGGCATCAGTGAAATTTCGAACCTCTTTACACTATTCTCTGTATTACGTACAGGCAGCGACATCTGGCTGAAGTAGATTGCATCACTTACAGCCCCGACTACCTACTTTGCAGTTAGGTTTTAACATCGGAATGATATCGCTTTACCCACATGATTATACTATTTTTATTTTTAATGCACTAACCCGTGCTAAGGACAATTTTAAAAACCTATTCAGAGGCTAAAAATATAATACGAAATTGTTCCTAACATCCTCCCTTTTTGTGCAACACTTAGGCCAGTATTACAGAAGCGTACTCAAGCGCCGATCTCTACTTAAGACTAGTTTTGAGTATGGATTTAATTTTAGAACGTTACTTGAGTCGAGATTCATCAAGCGCGACTCAACTGAGTAATAGCTAATTCGAGAACGATACTTGGGTAGCAATCTCTACTTAAGTAAAGATCAAATCTGTATTTACTCAAGTGTGGTCGGAACCACGCTTGAGAGTCGATCGGCCTGTTATTAAAGTTATCAATTTGGAATGTTTATTGCAAAATTCATTTATTCGAAAACCTTGATTACTATGACGAAATAGTTAATGATAGCAGCAGCCCCTTAGGCATTTAAGGGACTCTGAAGACCCCTACTGCATGGATTCTAATAAGTGTTTATGTGCAAAAACAATTACATTAATATTGGGGTGGTTTCATTGAATAAATTTCACGCAACACAATCACTTCGCGAGCGCTTCCGTGCTTCGCAAGGTACGTTAAGCCGTTGGTGCCGGCTGTCATATAATGGCAGTCGTTAAGCCATGTCAAAGGCCTTATCGGTGGCTTGATAACTTCTGACTGTAAGACCCGCTACTGTCTTACAATCCTCCACCAACCCGGACTTGGCCCCCGTGGTAGAGTATGGCTTAACCTTTTTGCGATGCAGGAAGAGACCCGTGCCCCAGCAGTGGGGACATACAAGGGTTGATGACGAACACAATCACTTCACCTGGTCCCAAACTAGGATATCCTGTACTTTGATAATCAGGCAAGAACGTCACAAACATGAAAGTACACCGAGACTGTGGTCACTTGTACAAATATATAGGCCCATAGTGGGAATCGAACTCACAAGCTCGGTCTTGGTAACCAAGCGCCTTAGCGGCTAGGCCAACAAGACATTCACAAAGAGGAATAAATAAAATAATCTGTAAAACAATCTCAGCTTTTTTATTGCTCATAAATTTGTAACATAATTGACACATATTCTATAAATCTGCTGTGTTGAAGTTGACTTTTTATCTTCCTCGAGGAGGATTCTCTCCACTGTGGTGAAGTTGAAGTTTTGTGTTCAACGAGCAGGTTCCTCTCCACTGCGATGAGGCTGAAGTTTTCTGTTTACCGAGCAGGTTCCTCTCCACTGCGGTGAGGTTGAAAGTTTATGTTCAACAAGCAGGTTCCTCACCACTGCAGTGAAGTTGAAGTTTTATGTTCAATGAGCAGGTTCCTCTTCACTGCAGTGAAGTTGAAGTTTTATGTTCAATGAGCAGGTTCCTCTCTACTGCGGTGAAGTTGAAGTTTTATGTCCAACAAGCAGGTTCCTCTTCACGGCAGTGAAGTTGAAGTTTTATGTTCAATGAGCAGGTTCCTCTCTACTGCGGTAAAGTTGAAGTTTTATGTTCAACAAGCAGGTTCCTCTCCGCTGCGGTGAAGTAGAAGTTTTATGTCCAACAAGCAGGTTCCTCTTCACTGCAGTGAAGTTGAAGTTTTATGTTCAATGAGCAGGTTCCTCTCTACTGCGGTGAAGTTGAAGTTTTATGTTCAACAAGCAGGTTCCTCTCCGCTGCGGTGAAGTTGAAGTTTTATGTCCAACAAGCAGGTTCCTCTTCACTGCGGTGAAGTTGAAGTTTTATGTTCCATGAGCAGGTTCCTCTCCACCGCGATGAAGTTGAGTTTTTGTCTTCTACGAGGAGGACCCTCTCCTCTGCAGTGAAGTTGACTTTTTATGTTCTACAAGGAGGATTCTTTCCACTATGGTGAAGTTCCTTGTTCTCATTTTTTCACATCTTGTTTCAAAACAGCGATTAATGTTCAAATTAAACCACACCGACTATGTACAGATATTAGTAATTTAATAAACAAATAAATCACAAATTAGAAATAGACAGACGTCAAGAGAATTATTTTATCGACATTTGTTACGTTCCGTTCTGTACTCAAAGCGAATAAATAAACAAGAAGTGTGAACGTTTTGCTTTCTTTAAATATACGGTTCATTACAAACTAATAACAAAATAAATAAACTTTGAACATTTTATTTACGAATACTTAAACATTATTTTAGTTTCCTCTGTATATTTGACATAATTTACTAAGTTTTATTGTCACGTTTTTGTAACATGCGTAGAACGGAGTAAAAATCAACACTTGTATTTTTCTTGTCATAGAAAACAAACTTTGATCATAGACAATCTGATTGCAGTTCTGAATCTCTACTTAGGCAGTGATTGGCTGATCTCTACTCAAGAACTGTTTGAAAATAAAGGGAGTGCTTGAGCATCGATTCAGCGCTCAAGTAATGATTGGGCGATCTGAGATCAATCTGTGCTTGAGCATCGTTCTGTAATACCGGCCTAAGTTCAGGTATAATACTGCTAATAATCCGCTTTATAGAAATTATGATCAGTACGCGGTTTGGTGTGTAAATGCTTTACGTTGTTTAACGATAAGTGTAGCAGGAGATTAGGGTGCTTTTGGTCAAGTTTGCTGAGAAGATCTAGGGGTTGCGTTACGCAAGCATTCACTACATTACTTAAAATAAGATCTAATTTTTTACGATCACAGTTATTAATATTGTCGCGGTCCTATCCCGAACCATCTAGAATAGAGCCTTCTGGAAGCCTATCGAATAGTCGCCGCATGCTGCGTTTTAGTAAACAATAAAACGTTACAAGCAATAGTGACTCGTATGTCCACTAGTATAAGGTTCAAATCTCTTTGACAAGGACTTTGTTCTAGAGTCGTTGCCGCGTGCACCGAGTGTAGGTACGTACTTGAATGTTCTAGAACCTTTGCCGGCGGATATAAATAGCGGTCGCCGCGGCGCGCTGTCAGTTCCGTTTGGAATAGCGAAGAGTGAACTTCAAGCGAACATACCTGCGATACGAGCGATAACCTACGACCTCAGCGATACTATTGGACTTCGATTGGAATCTACGTGTGGACTTCGTGTCGTGAAGACCTGCAGACCAGACCCTGCGTGAATAAATCCTAAGAAGTTTGGCGTTTTACATACAAATCCAGAACCCTAGCCCGTAACAATATTGTTAAATTCGTACAAATTATTAACACTTATAACATTTACAAGAGCATAACCCAGGTTATTATTATAATTAGTAGGAACTGTATATATCTCATTTTGTGTTTCTTCCCACGTAATAAAATTCAAATTAAAATCACCCAACATTATCACATTATTATCACCGTTCATTACGTTGTCGTTAACATTATCTAAAAATTTCGTAAGTGTATCTAATTTAACAGGAGGTGGAAGATACGCAGCGCATTAGAAGTGATGTATAAATTTATCAATGTTGAAAGACAGCTTAAAAAGGTCTTCACATTCTGTTTCCCAGTTCTGAATACAAGAAGACTCAATATTGCGAGATACAGCTATTAATTCACCACCACCATCTTTTTTCGTATTTTGAGTACTATCACGTTCCCTTTGATAAACGATGTATCTATCGTCGATAAATTCACTATTACATATGCTAGAGTTTAACCAAGTCTCCGTTAGTACAATTACCTTGTAGTTGCTTAGTAAGATGTTGTTGTAAATATCATTTGTTTTCGTTCTAATGCCTCTGACGTTTTGATAATATATATCCATAACTAGCTTTTAATAATAATAATAATAATATTGGCCTTTTTTGCATCTACTTAATGAGATGATTTATACAGCGTCCAGTGATATCTTCACTCACACGAGATGGGTGAAGGGACCACTCCGACGCTGTAGTGCCTGGGACATGTTTTTTTTATAGATGGTGTAGGCTTGCCCAGCACCTATACCATCCTGACAGCTTTGTCAGCCTAGCCCACAGGAAAGACTAGTCAATACGTGCGGAGCCAACCAAGCCGCGGGTTTCCTCACGATGTTTTCCTTCACCGTTAGCGTGTGGTATTGCGACTACAAATTCGCAAATGTACGTAACTTTGAAATTAAACAAAGTCATTGGTACATGCCCGCACTCGGGATCGAACCTGGGGCTCTCGCTTGCCAGTCCATGGTTCTACCCACTGAGCTACCACCGCTTTTAAACTAGCTTTTAAAATGTCGATATATTAGATTATGTTAGGTAATGCTTAAAACTTATACTATAAGTTTGATCGAGTCAACATTACGGATTGGAATTGATTGAGCAAACTCATCCTTACGCACACTAATTCGGCCGTGGCGTACCCACACGAACTTGTAACCAACTTCTCTAGCTTTCTTTCGAGCCTCAGCATGTAAGGACTTATTGGCGGAAGACAGATGCTCAGCTACATACACAGGAGTACTCGGACCTTCCAGTCCTAAATGGCGAGTGCTGGTTTTATTTTGCGGGTACTTTTTATTGTATGTTGCGGTAGCGGCCAACAAAGTGTCTCGGTGACGAGGACTGCAAAGTTTAGCAATTACCGTGCGGGGGCGGGCATTATCTTTATTAATTTTGGCTACCCTTGTGGCCTGCAGGATGTCGTCTTCCTTTAATGGACAGGCTATAGAGTCCGCCAGTTTGAGAAGAATGTTGGTAAGACTTTCTGTATTGCTCTCGGGAATACCGTTAATCTCAACATTGCTTTCACGCATGTGTAATGCACGCATGCTTTCACGTATGGTGGTGCTCCACCTGTTGAAGTCGTCCTATCAGGACGACTTCAACAGGTGGAGCACCACCTGTTGAAGTCGTCCTGATAGGTTGCTCACCGTTGCATTGAGTTCCTGATTGTCAGTCTCTAACTGCTTGATTGTCGCACACTTTTCTTCAAGGCTTAACCTCATTGACTCGAATTGCTCGTTGAAGAAGATCATAGACTCGATAAATCCTGAGAATTGTTGTTTAAGAGGTGCTAGTTCAGCAGCTAAAAGTTCCTTCAGCATTTTTGGTAATTCATCGTGGATTTGACAGGCGGACGTCTTCGGGCTTGGTTGAGCTGGTGCACTGTTCAGTTTGCGCTGGGAACGGGTCTTAACATTGGCTGAAGATCCAGGGTTATTGAGTGAGGAAGCTTGGTGAGGATTAGCCTTGGATTCAACGTTCGGTGTGGTCTTGGAGACGATTGGATTTACAGGAGTAGCTGCAACGTCGCGATATTCCAATAGCCCAGAGCGAACACTGCCATCACCCATCACGAGGTCGCTTTTTCCGCACTCTATAGATTTCCAGTTACGTTTTTTATCGGATCCAGCCCCATAAAAGCTATAAAAGCGTTGAGGAGACATTTTTGCGCATTCGAGATCATACTTCATACAGCAGATAACGCAAGCAAAATGTTCCTTTCCTTTAATAGATGTAGCGCATCCAGCACAGGACATATTATTAGAATCGTCACAATCCATTTTTACTTAATGAAAATATTAAGTGTGCGTCTAAAGTTACTGTAAGCGATCAAGCGCTGCAGCGCTGGGCAGAGGTGAAATGCGGCGAAGAAGCGTGTCGTCACGTGCATCGACTCGGCGGCACCCGGAAAAAGTCGGCTGTTTTCAACAACCGCGCTTCGATGTGCGAGTGATCGACGCTCGTCGGACGACTGTTGAAATGATTTTGCAGTTTCTAAAATCGTCAAAACTCACAATTAAAGAAGCGTTGCTTCAATCTGCTTTCACTATCGGTTTCCACAGCACTTTAGGTCAATGTCTTTATAAGTTTTATGAAGTAACGATAGTTTTAGCAAGAAACATAGAATTAAAACTAGGAGCAAAATAAAACAGTGTTGCTTGCGCGCGAGCGAGCAAAAAAAAAAAAAACTAATGAAATAGACAAATCAGAATTACCGGATATCCTGTTAATCTGTAAAATTCTTGATACTCTACCTAAAGTACATAATATAATTCTCCTTCGAAGCTGGATGTTGATGTCAAAGACAGATAGAGTGATAGAGAATCTGACAACTCAACTCTGAGCCTATGAGCGCTCTATTTCATTGAAGAATGAAGGTCCTGCAGAAGTTCTAGTCGTACAGTACAGAATAGCAATAAAGCAAAGAAGAAATGTGTATACTGTGGAAAAGTCGGTCATAAGGTCAGACAATGTTATAAATGGAAAGCTGACGGGAAACCAGCCAATTAAGCCAGAAAATAAACAGACAACAAGCAATATGAACTTAATGCTATTGCAAGGCACTACGGATGTAAATTCAATGCTTGCAAACTATGAAAGAACGAGTTGGTTTGTCGACAATGGTGCAACTTGTCACGTTACTTGTCGAAAAGACTACTTTTATAGTTTCGAGCACTTTAAATATACTCGTACAGTGACAACTGCTATGAAAACACTGCTATGAAAGTACAGTGAAAACACACCGTCAAACAAGAGAACGAGCTAAAGTACCTGCAGATATTATACACGCTGATGTATGCGGTCCATTCCCCCCTTCCTTCAATAAATTTCGCTACTTCGTTTTATTCAAAGATGACTAGAGCAAGTATCGTCACGTTTATTTCCTGCGACAAAAATCGGAAGTTCACCTAAAGCTCCGACAAATGTTACAAGAATGTAAAGTGGCTGGACACTCTGTAAAAGAATTTCTCTGTGATAACGGAGGTGAATTTGATAATGAGAACATAAGGCGCATTCTACAAGAAGCTGGAATACGACAAAGGCTCGCAACTATGCCCTATTGCGACATAACTACTTCCTGCCCGGTAGTGAGGACACAGTAGTCGACAGAACAGAAATGTTGAGACTGAAAATGTGGCCGGAGCCACCAAAAATCTGAAGATTGTCTGGAAGCTTTGAGCTATCACGGCGTTAATATAAGGAGATGAAAGAAAACGGTTAGTATTTATTAAGCACGATCTTTATTTCCTAACTTTATCTACAGGTAGCAATAGTATAATTGTGAAACCTTAGTATCCAAACCCAGACAATTACGTAATTAGATTCTGAAAAGCTCAGAGCAGAGCGGGGTCGCTACAGAAAATGGTTCTTACTGGTTCACAAGTTACACTGTCTAAAATTGTTAGTCCCTGCTTAAAATCAGATTGCCATCAATTTCAATAATTATATTTATTTCTTTAAATCCTGTAGTGTATTGACTATTGCTATCCTTGTCTCGTGCGCTCGCGTCACAGACACCGGGGATTTGACAGACGGTGAATGGTGATGGTGCGTTGTTGAGCCAAGTAAATTGTATTTACACAGCTAAAATAGAGGACATTACATGTGGCGACGGGATAAACAGTAAGTACACATATTTTAAATAAAGAATAGGTGAAATGAACACGCAGTAAACAATATGGTACGGAAAAATTACAACTCCGCAGGCTTATTACGTATTTCAAAGCAACCGCAGCGCGACAGCCACCGGAAAGCAAAGCAACAGCAGAGCGACAGCGACCGTTCCAGCGGTTGCAAAAAAAACTGTATTATGTAAGTTTATCGTCTGCTAGCTGCTTGCTGGCCGCTAATGCACTTTTACTAGCGCCACTAGCAGTCAGGTAGCAATCAATGGAACTACAAAACGTCAAACACACTTGTATCGTCTGTCATTTCGCGGCTTTTTCGTTGCAACTATTGTAAACATCTGCTAAACGTTGAAGACTAGATTTATGTTCAAAAACTTTTTGCTAATTCGTGTGAAATGTACGAAGTTCGTATTTTTTACTCAATTTCGAGGTATTGTGCACAAATTAGACGTATTTTGACTAGGTACCGAAATTGGATAAATGTGCGTCAACTGCGATCGCTTCAACTTGTGGAAGGACTTGTAGATACTAGTACTAAGTTGCAAAACTATGATTTTTATATAATTGGTCATATTTAATTTCATAACTTGAAATCCTTCCCATTTAACTTACCAATGCAAATCATTTTTCCTGTTTAGTTTTGTACCATAGAAAAAAACACCGCGTATCCAATAACCAGCCAGCGGAGCTTTAATGATTTAATGACTCTTCATGACGCCATGTTGTTTACTTAAGAAAATTTGTATAGTTTACTGTGGTTACGTATTCTATTCTGTTCATTGCCGGCTACTTTACTCAACCACACCGTTCCGGAAAAACAAAAACATAGTCGTAGATATAGAAATAATGTAAGACACGACAATTAAATGTACCGTGATTTCATTATCTAACGAAATTGTATATTTTTGTTGGTACTGTTAATCTTACTCAGTAAAACTTAGTGTGTCTTGAGCAATGAAACCACTTTATTGCAAGTAACTAAGAATTACGAAATACCAGGATTCAGTGAAGATAAATGACAATATTTTCACATCAAAATAGTCCCTAAGAGTGACAGCAACATTATTCTTATTGGCCAGTCAATATACCCAAGCAGTGAATAGTCTAAATCATTGAATTGATGTTTAGGGTAAATAGCGGACAGTGTTTTTGATCATTAAATTTATGTACTCGTATGCGTAAAACAGCAGACAACGATCTGGATAAATCAAGTATTGTGAATAAGTTTTCAAACCAGCAGACAATTGCCTAGATCATTAAATTGATGTTTATGAAAGAAAAGAGACAGTTGTCTGGATCATTAAATTGATGTTTATGAAAGAAAACAGACAGTGGTCTGGATCATTAAATTGATGTTTATGCAAAAAGCAGACAACAGTCTGGATCATTGAATTGATGCTTAAATAGAACAATATAGCAGGCTGCGGTCTGGGTCATCGGATGACCACGGAAAAGGTAAAGCAGACAAGGTCTGATCATTAAATTGATTTGTTTCAGGACGCCCACCTAAAGTTGCATAATGGCAATGTCATTGACTTTGGAGCGATTTGATTGTGAGGGTGATCCCACATCAGTAGGAGCAAGATGGGAACGCTGGAAAAGGGCGCTTCTTATCTATTTAGATGCTTCCAACATAGATAAAACAGAAAAACAAAGAGCATGCCTTCTACATTTCGGTGGACTTGAACTTCAAGAAGTTTTTTACAACATACCTGGTGCCAACATAGAACCAACGGAAGGTGTTGATGTTTTTATGGTTGCGCTTGAGAAACTTGATGCCTACTTTACACCAAAGCAAAGTAAAGTATATGAACGTCACATCTTTAGGCTCCTCAAACAAGAGCCAAATGAAAAGTTCGAGAAATTCATCTTAAGACTGAGACAACAAGCTGATAAATGTCAATTCCGAGACAAAAATGATAACATGATCGATCAGATTGCGGAGAAAGCTTCTTCAAATGAACTTCGAAAGAAAATTCTACAAATTGGTGATGAAATTACCTTGGAACGAATCATAGTTGAAGCAAATACTCTAGAGGCTGTAAATAAACAAATGGAGGACTTTGGTGGTTCCAGTACTGTTTTACAAAGTGTGAACAAAGTCGAATACAAACCAAAACCAAGATTTGGAGAAAAGAGATTTGACAAATCAACATGCGGCAGATGTGGCAATCCTCGACATATGACAAACGATCCGAAGTGCCCAGCTAGGGATAAAGATTGTCTGAAATGTGGTCTTAGAGGTCACTTCAGACAATATTGCAGAACTAGACAACTAAAGAAAAGAAAAATGGAAGGACATGAGATTTCACAAAATAACAAGCGGAACAAGATAAAAGAAGACGAAAGTGAAATAAACCAAATTGTGGAGGAAAACAATAAGGACAGAGCTGAAGGGACACACTACGTATTTCATATTGATGACGATGTGGAACTGGATTGTTCTATTGGCGGAGTAATAACAAAAATGCTGGTGGATTCTGGATGCAAACAAAATCTAATTACTGCAAAGACATGGGAAATATTGAAAAGGAATAAAGTTTCAGTTTATAACCAGATCCTAAACCCAGATGTCAGGTTTGTGGCATATGGGAGTACCACACCTCTAACTGTAAAAGGTTCATTCGAAGCACGCATACAGGTGGGAGATAAGACGGGTACAGCAACATTCTATGTTGTAACTGACGGCATAAAGAATTTGCTCGGTAAAGTAACAGCAATGGCATTGGGTGTTCTAAAAATCGGAATTGACCTGGACGTAAACCGCATAGAATCCGGAAAATTTCCTAAGTTCAAAGATGTGCTCATTGAATTACCTATTGACAAATCTGTTCCGGCGATTGCACAACCATACAGGTATTAATTTAGTTATACTTGAGAGGACAAAAACAATTAAATATAAGAAAAATCTATGGCAGTAAATAATCATTATAAAGCACTCTATTAATTCCATTTTTGTTAACAAATAAATAAAACTTAGTAAATAAATAACAAATTAAAATGTCAAAGTTAATCATTATTAAATTTATTTCATTAAAATATTAATTTGTGAACCATCATTTGGATTACAAATTATGTTTTATTATGTTTTGTTTTATAGGCGGATACCTATACCCCTTGAAGAAAAAGTTGAGGGTAAGATACATGACTTAATGAAGAGAGACATTATAGAGGAGGTCCAAGGTTCATCAAAATGGGTGTCACCCATGGTACCCATTTTAAAAGATAATGGAGAAGTGCGTCTTTGTGTGGACATGAGACGAGCTAACCAAGCAATTATACGCGAAAACCACCCGCTGCCTACGATGGACAAATTGCTACCAAAGGTGCGTGAAGCTAAGTACTTTTCCAAACTAGACATCAAAGACGCATTTCACCAAATCGAAATCCACCCAGATTCAAGATATATTACTACGTTCATCACGAGCAAAGGCCTATACAGATATAAACGTTTGATGTTTGGTATATCGTGCGCCCCCGAAATCTTTCAGAAAACGTTAGAGCGTATGTTGTTAGGGTGTGATGGAGTTATTAATTTCATCGACGATATCTTAACTTTTGGCAAGGATTTTGAAGAACATCAGATTAGATTAAAGAAAGTGATGATGGTCTTAGAGACTAACAATGTCGAATTGAGGACAGATAAATGCGTGCTCGGAGTTACTAAAGTAAACTTTTTAGGCCATCACCTATCAGAGGAGGGAATTCGGCCATTGTCGAAGTATGTATGCACAATACAAGAGTTCAGAGCACCGATAACAATCGGTGAGTTAAGAAGCTTTCTGGGACTAGTCAACTATGTAAGTAAGTGGATTCCCCATTATGCGACTCTGACAGAACCACTCAAACAGCTGCTACGAAACAAACATGTAGATGGACATAACATCCAAGACACCTGGGGACCGAATCAACAGCAAGCATTCGAATCCCTAAAATCGGCAATGACTAATATTCCCACACTCGGATATTATAACGTCAAGGATCAGACAAGGGTCATCGCTGATGCTAGCCCGGTAGGACTCGGTGCTGTCTTATTACAGATAGATGAGGAAGGGCCACGAGTTATTGCTTATGGCCATAAGACGTTGACGGCCTGTGAACGTAGGTACTGTCAGACCGAGAAAGAAGCCCTAGCATTAGTTGTCGCAGTGGAACACTTTCATATGTATTTATATGGCAAGAGCTTTGAGCTAGTTACTGATCACAAGCCATTGGAAGTTATCTTTGGTCCCAAATCCAAACCATGCGCCAGAATAGAAAGGTGGATTTTGCGGTTACAGGCTTACAATTACAAAGTGATTTATAAGCCAGGTAAAAGCAATATTGCCGATCCTCTGTCTAGATTGTGTAAACAACACTCAGAGGTACCAAACATGCCAGATAATTATATCCATAATGTAGTAGAAAATACTAGACCCATAGCAGTATCAATGAAAGAAATAATTGATTGTTCTGCAAGCGACCGAGAAATTCTACAGGTAAAGGAGGGAGTTTATAATAACAACTGGGTAGATGAAGTGAAATTGTACAAGATCTTCCAAAATGAGTTATGCTTTTACGAAGGCATACTACTACGAGGCACTAAGATTGTAATTCCTGAAAAACTAAGAGAACGAGTCTTAAAGGCGGCACACGAAGGACATCCAGGAATAGTCGCAATGAAGGCAAGATTAAGGACAAAAGTGTGGTGGCCGAAATGCGATAAGGATTCCGAGAGTGTCGTAAAAGCATGTAGAGGCTGCACCTTGGTTGCAACGCCAAATCCACCGAATCCACTAAAACGCAGAGAGTTGCCAGATGAGCCTTGGATTGATATCGCTATCGATTTGATGGGACCACTTCCGAGCGGCGACTACTTGTTCGTAGTGGTAGATTATTTTAGTAGGTACAAAGAAATTAAAATATGCCGTCGGATTACCAGCACAGAAATTGTAAATCTCTTGAAAGACATCTTTAGTCGGATCGGAAACCCAGTATCGATAACTTCTGATAATGGCAAACAATTTTCAAGCGAAGAATTTAAATGTTTTTGCGAAGAACGAAACATAACTCAATTCAAAACGATACCATACTGGCCTCAACAAAATGGGGAGGTAGAACGCCAAAACCGAGATATCTTGAAAAGGCTAAAGATTAGTCAGGTAGAAAATAAAGACTGGAAGGAGTGTCTACAAGAATATTTAACAATGTATAATAGCACGCCGCATTCGGTGACCGGCATGACGCCATCAGAACTGTTTTTCAGACGAAGATTCAGGGATAAAGTTCCTATGGTTAGTAATGCAGGTTCGAAATCTGAAAATACGGAGGTTAGAGACAGAGATCAAGAGCACAAAGAAAAGGGGAGAATATATGCGGATCGGAAAAGAAGAGCAATAGAGTGTGATTTGGAACCGGGCGATAAAGTCTATGTGAAAAGCATGCACAAAGAAAATAAACTGACTCCAAATTATGACGTAACAACGCATACAGTGCAGAAAAGTGTGGGTGGAGACATTGAAGTTCGAAATGATGAAACAGGTCAAGTTTACAGAAGAAATGTGGTACACTTAAAGAAGATTGAAGGTGAATGGAAGGTGTGTAATAGTGAGGTAGAAAAAGAAGCTGATCCAATAGATGACAATGATTGTAATTAATGATTGTAACAATTAATAAGATCTCTTTCGTTTCTTAATAACTTAATAATAATTTGTACAAAATAAAGTTGATTTCTACAAAAATAATAATCATCTCAGAGTTTTAGTAATAAATTAATCTTGTAAAGTTTTGTGATTTTGTTACAGTAAATCATACTCAAAGACATTAAATTTAAATTAAAACAAGAAAGGGATGTAGTGTATTGACTATTGCTATCCTTGTCTCGTGCGCTCGCGTCACAGACACCGGGGATTTGACAGACGGTGAATGGTGATGGTGCGTTGTTGAGCCAAGTAAATTGTATTTACACAGCTAAAATAGAGGACATTACAAATCCTAATTCCCTACTTTATAATTTAAATTGTTTCACAGACCTTGCCCAGAAGAAACATTCATGTGAAGTCAATCCGGCCGCAGGCGGAGACGAACAGCACGAGCCAGAACGCAGAGTCAGCGGCGTCGACGCTATGCGCTATCACCGGAGCAGGACCGAAGGGGCTTCACTTGATTAGAAGATTGCAAATGGCGTAAGCATATGGCAGGCAATTGACAACATTTCAAAATTGTATGGAGCTCTAATTCGAAAACCATTTCGAGATTTGGCTTTGTAAAGCACGTAAAAATTTATTTCAGTTTTTTCTGTGGTTTCATTTCCGAGAAAATGGTAAAAACACAAAAATACGCTGATGACGTCACACCATGGCTCCCAGTAAACATGCCTGTGCCACGATAAAAAAAAAGTCAATTTCAAGATCTAACCTAAAAAATCAGTGTTGCCAATTTTTAGCGACTTAGTCGCTAGAAATGACGACGAGAGCGAGAAGAAAAAAGTTTTGAGGACAAAAATAATTTAGCGACTTAGCTGACGACCAGTGTTATTATCGTCAAAATCTGGGTTGCCGTATCTAAACCTTCAAATTGCCATAATTATAAAAAAAAATCGCTGATCTGCCGTATTATCTTTTAATTGAATAATTAGTGATTGAAACACAAAAATAATAAGTATATTTTCAACTTTCTATCATTTCTTCATCCTCGTTTATAATAAATACACTGCTTGCGCAATGAATATTTTTCTTTGCTTTTCATTTTGATAAGCATAATTATCTCCTGACACCTTTTTTGGTTTAACATCGGAACGATATCACTGTACCCACATGATTACACTATTTTTATTTTTAATGCACTAATAGTGTAATCATGTGGGTACAGTGATATCGTTCCGATGTTAAACCTAACTGCAAAGTAGGTAGTCGGGGCTGTAAGTAATGCAATTTGCTTCAGTCAGATGTCGCTGCCTGTACGTAATACAGAGAATATTGTAAAGAGGTTCGAAATTTCACTGATGCCGTGAGTCGCCCATTGGCTCAATTGGTAGAGCGCTGGTACGGATAGCCAGAGGTTGCGGGTTCGAATCCCGACATGGGTGAAATTTTTAGCCTCTTAATAGGTTTTTAAATTTGTTCCTTAGCACGGGTTAGTGCATTAAAAATAAAAATAGTGTAATATTTGCATATGTTAAAAAAATTCAGAAACTGTTTTTTAACATGGCCCTGGCAATACTAAAATGACATTTGTAACTATATTTTTTTTTTTAGGATATTAGGCAAAAGAAAACATATTGTGAGCCTCGTTGTTTCGTCACTTCCGGTAAAAATATTTTAAACTTTAAAATGTTAAAAACATAAGAAAACGTGCGTGTTTCATAAAATAAAAAAATATGGTTCGTTTTATTTTGTATCTAGTTTCCTTTAGGACAATAAAATCCGTATGCTAAAAAAATGAAATGTTGTCAATTATTAAATCAGGATAAATCTTACCGAAGACATTCAGCAACTAAAGGATTGTCTCAACGCTGGTAATCCCTCCTTTGCCCTTTTGCATGGGTCTGATAAATCCTGAAAATAGCCAGGAATATGAGAGATGACCTAACCTGAATTGTACAAGATTCTTCACACAGCTTTCCATATAAGTATTTACTTACAGGGTCCCTGCTGCTACCAAATATGATTTAAATGGGCTGCTTCGACGCCATCTGAGCCAAGTCTGCTCACAACGGAGGACCAGACCTCCGTCAATCACCAGATGCTTCAAGCTATAAAATTCCTCTCCTCATTTGGAGCCCAATTTATACAAGCAGCCAGTCAAGTCACAACTGTCAATCTTATGCTTGGGTGGCCATAATCTGAAAATTATTATCTCTGAAAACAATATTCCAAAAAAAAACCTATTTAGAGGCTAAACATTCCACCCATGCCGGGATTCGAACCCGCGACCTCTGGCTATCCGTGCCAGCGCTCTATCAAACTGAGCTAATGGGTGACTCACCGGCATCAGCGAAATTTCGAACCTCTTTACACTATACTCTGTATTAGGTACAGGTAGAAAAATAATAACATAATAAACAAAGACTAAATGTCTTTGTTTATTATGTTATTATTTTTCTATCTTTTAATGAAATAAATGATATTCATCAATACCTGAAGTTACTATTTTTCCCTGAAATGGGGTAACCAGATTTCCTATGGCAGCCCAAACAATGCAACGACCAATCACAGGCGGCCTCTCATAAAAACATACCTCAGAATAATAACTAAGCATAGAAGGAGCGTTATAAAATGAACACCTGACACATGTCTGTCTCGTTAGTTTGAAACGTCGCCAACCACGTGTTAGACAGAGAAAAATATAGTAGTATGATGTTTTATTATTCGAAACGTACCACCCTCAATTGTCAGTTTGGTTACCATTATGCTACCGAATTAGAGATGTCTAGAAGATCACAGCTTGTAGTGGGCTACCAAGTACCTTCGATTGGGCAGTGTGTCATACGACAGGTGTTGGAGTGCGTCGTCTCTAGGAGTGGGTCGTTGTCCGATATTTCGACGACGAAACGCAACCGTTTTTTCTGGAACGAAAACAGGTCCTCGAAACGGTCCTCGTTCGCAACTGGTTTCATTGTATGCGAACGAGCAAGTCGCAGAGGACGGTCAAACGAGTGCGAACGAGACGAAATCACGAAACATCGGAAAAAATAAGTTGTTTTACACGATATTCGACTGTATACTCATAGACATAAAGATTACTTTATTGTATCACATACCAAAACGAACGGAACGAGCAAGGAGCCGACGACGACGTCGTAATGATCTCATTACGTTCTAGGCTCTATGAATATAGCACTAAAGGACATATCCGCGTCAAATAATCTAAGGACTGGTCTCGCGACGAACGAACGCTGGCACTGCTTTAGAGTCTCTGGCACTGCTTTATAATGAAACGTAAAACGGTCCTATCGTCGCGGAACACAAAACGGTCTTATAAAACGGTTCGTCTTTGCAACGATCACTCCTAGTCGTCTCCGAAAAACTCGTGTTTTTTTTGGGTTGTTTTAAGACAATCTGAAGTGGATTTCAGTGGATATTCGTAGTATGGATTATACGTAATACATCGGAATGGCGTGTGTGATATTGGGATGTAAAACCCATCCGGGAGAAGAGAAAACAAAACCACCTTCATCAGCTTCCATCGGTAAGACTCAATTTTGTGTACTTTGTAGTGGTTTTTTTCGCTTGCATTTTAACTATGAGCTACTGGAATTGCAACATAGCTTTAATATCATACTATTTTTATTTTTAATGCACTAACCCGTGCTAAGGAACAAATTTAAAAACCTATTTAGAGGCTAAAAATTTCTCCCATGCCGGGATTCGAACCCGCAACCTCTGGCTATCCGTGCCAGCGCTCTACCATTTGAGCCAATGGGCGACTCACGGCATCAGTGAAATTTCGAACCTCTTTACACTATTCTCTGTATTACGTACAGGCAGCGACATCTGACTTAAGCAAATTGCATTACTTACAGCCCCGACTACCTACTTTGCAGTTAGGTTTAACATTGGAACGATATCACTGTACCACATGATTATACTATTTTTATTTTTAATGCACTAACCCGTGCTAAGGAACAAATTTAAAAACCTTATTAGAGGCTAAAAATATCAAGCTTAAATAAGCTAAGCTTATATCTAAGCTTTAATATCATTTGAGAAAAGTGTTTCAAAGTTAATAAATCATGATTATATTCAAAATAATCGTAGTAACAAGTTGTTTATTTTAGGGTGATAGGGATGGGAAATTCCCACTACCCCAGTGAAAAAGTTATCGATACTTAGTAAAGAAGTTTTTTTTTAATTTCTTGTGTTTATTTCCCTAAATCTTAATTACCTTTTGAAAGCTTGATTTAGTAACGTTCTATGAAGTTTCCGATTCGATTGTTTATGATTATCGATTAATATATTTCTGTTTGAAGCTATTGATTGCATTGATATTTTTTTATTGATTATGTTATCATTATTGATATTATTTTATAGTTTCTGCATGATAAATTAAAAAGTACCAAAAGGGGTTTTGATATTATTTAATAATAATTCCACCTACTTTCAAAAAATTTAGAACTTGTAATAAGGTTCTATATCTTCTGTGCTTCACAAGGCACGTTAAGCCGTTGGTGCCGGCTGTCATGTAATGGGAGTCGTTAAGCCATGTCGGAGGCCTTATGGGCGGCTTGATAACTTCTGACAGCAAGGCCAACTGTCTCCACCAATCCAGACTTGGCCCCCGTAGTGGAGTATGGCCCAATCTTCCTGCAACACAAGAAGAGACCCGTGCCCCAACAGTGGGGACATATAAAGGGTTGATATCGATATCTTATAGAAAATGAACTTGAATAGTTTTCGCTACATAATCTACGTGTAGTAATATAATAATAATGTAGCAACAAATTGCATCACTATTGTGAAAAAAAGGTGTCCAGCAGTATTGGATTTTAATCTGCAGTGTGCCGTCAAATTAAAAAAGAACTTAAAAGGTGTATTTATGGCTGATTATAGTGGTTTTTAATTAATATTAATTTCTTATTTCAGGTTACCCAAAGAAAGCACAATGCAACAAATGTGGACTTCATGGTCAAATTGATATTGAACAAAATCACGTACGTTTGCAGCAGTCATTTTGAAGAAGACTGTTTCATTTACGAGATTAGGTTAGGACATTATTTTTTAATACAGACTGTCATTTAAAGAGCAATAATTTCATATAAATTAATTTGTATAAGTTCATTACCGATTTATAAGTACGTTTTTAAATAGCCAGAATTTTAATGTTTATATTTCCATACCCCCTCGTATTTGTACTGAACAAGACTATCGCTGGGTTAGAAGGACAAACATTAAATGTTTTTTTATTTTTTCCTATTATTTTATTTCACGTGTTCTTCTTGCTTTTTGTAATTCCCTGTGTATTTAAAGGCACTGCTCTGGTTTCTGATACACAGTTTACCTTTATTCAGGAACCAGGAATTTCAAACAAAGTTAGTGTGACGCTGGTTTAGCAAGAAATTATTTAATTCATTTAATTTCCCTAAAACCATCTTCTTCATTAACATTAGATGATACAGTTTTTTATAAATTTTCATAACTTTTGTCAGACATAAATGTCAGACAAACTTAGGGATAAAAAACGACCCCAAGTTATTGTTATACTACTTTTTCTTTGAGCTGCGCTCTAAAACTTTGAACGCATAAAGCTCGCAATGTAGGTATAGTTAGATCGATAAAACTTGCATTATTGGATGCAAATTGAACTTGTAGAAATATATAGCTTTCTGAATTTTTTTATGTAACCTTTTTTTATGTCACGCTGTACATACATACAAATTTACATTACATACCAGATTTTGCACTTACTAGTTACAACCTTAGTAAATCTCATATAATATAACAATCTCACTGTGCACTGTGTATTAGCAAAGGGAAAGAGGTTACGGGAAAGAGTACCCGTAACCGGCGTGCGTGCATGCAACGACTTATGTTATGAACGTTGATGAAGCGAAGGTGATCTGTCAGGATCGTGGCAAGTGGCAGTCCCTGGTCTTTGCCTACCCCTCTGGGATACAGGCGTGAGGTTATGTATGTATGTAATCTCACTGTGCATGTTATCGAAATCTTCGTAAATTGGTTCACCGATTTTGATGACATTTGTGTATTTGCATCTTATAAGTGAGAACAAGAGTTTGGGGAGCTGAGAATATATCGTAGGTTAAATAAATATGGCACACCAAGGTTTGCAGCGCCAGCTAATACTATATAATATTAATATAGACTGCTATATTTACAGAATGTTTAGTTAAGGAATAAATGGTATAGACGTTTTCGTATTGTTTGTCCCATCCTTATGGATTTCTACTTTTGTCTATGACCCCCAATATAACTACGACTTTCTATAGGCAACCTAGTACGATCGTGAAATTTTTTTTGGCGGAGTACACTATAGCTGTCTCTTTCTGGCACAAATAATCATTGCAAGAGTAAAAAGGACAGCTATTCACTACTCACTACTCACAGAAGAGATGTCAGCCTACAAAATTCTATGGTGCTACCAGAGTAAATCGAAACCTGAGCTGTTCAAGGCATTGGAGAAAACACACAACGTGACAATATACGCCGCAACTAAATGGCCTTAGTACTCGTGAAAATAGAACCTTAGTCGAAGCCGCTCGTACAATGATGCATGCTCACGAAGAATTACCTCACGCTACATGGACAGAGTTGATAAATACTTCTTCGTACGTTCTGAACAGAACTGGCCCAACTTCAGAAAATGGTAAATTACCATTTCAATTATGGTTTAACAAAAAGAAAAAAATCAGTCACCTTGAAGTGATTGGATGTGAATGTTACGCTCATATCCCTCAACAAAAGAGAGTAAAGCTGTCTAAGAAGGGTGAGAAATGCATTCTCATCGGATATAATGGCGATGAAGGCTATCGCTTACTGAGTAAAAGTCTTAAACTTATAAGGTCAAGAAACGTTACATTTAATGAGTCAGTACTTATGCCGTTTGGACAAGATGATTTAGAAGAACAGACTTCAGTCGAAATCAACTTTCCACTTTCAGCACCACCGATGTGTGATGCAAGGGAGGATAGCACCAAAAACAGCTCCGTTCGCACTGCGAGTAACCCTGATGATCCTAGTTCAACTGTGCCTCCCACATCGCCGGATTTAGCTGTGAGTCAGGAAATAGGAAGTCAAGACGACTCTACTGAGCCAGGATCACCTTCTTATGAAGATGCTTTCGATGTTGATGATGAAACAAACTGAGGCTGAAGCACCAAGAAACTCACATGATATAGCTGAGATAGCTACAGGAATGAATCTACGAGACATAAATGAGATACGACGACCTACTCGATTCGAAAATTATGTCATAATGTCTGCTGATGTTTTAAATGACATCAAAGAACCTCAGACTTACAGGGAAGCAATGACTAGTCCCCATAAAGATCAGTGGGTTGAAGCAATGGAAAGTGGGGTGAAGTCTTTGAAGGAAAATAAAACCTGGATACTGGTTGATCTTCCAAAAGACAATGAAATGAAATGAAATGAAAAGGTTTTATTCAAAGTAGCACAGAAACTGCGGCTTAATGAACGTTACAATTCAAACTAGGTGTCCATTTCAAAATCTAGATCATTTAGGAGAAAAAATGGACAAAAAAACTCCTAACTTAGTCTTTTCAAAAGTCCTTAATTAACATAGTTTACATTATAAACATAGAACTCATACATTGTACTGGCTTTCATTCCAGACCTCATTGTCATCTAAATAATCCTTTATGTTATAGTAGCCCTTTTGGCACAAAGTGTGCTTAACATATTTTTTGAACCGCGATTCAGGCAAGCTTAATATATCTTCAGGGATTTTATTATAGAAGCGTATACAATGCCCCATGAAGGATGTATTAACCTTTGCCAGCCTAAATAGTGGGAACAAAAGTTTATGTTTATTTCTAGTATTTACATTGTGTTGGCTACCTAAAGTTACAAGAACTAATTTATTTATTTATTTATTAACCCTTTACCGCATCGTGGTCTTAATGCGAGCCAAACCGGTTTTTGCTCAAAAACTCTTTAAAAAGTTAAATATTGTGACCCCAGAGCATACTTGTCCGAATTCGTACCGTACTCCCCTTCATTTTGATACTACCAACGACATCTGTTGTCAAACGTTTGGAACTTATCTAACCTCAAAGTTTACTTTGGAGCGAAATTTGTACCAGTGACGATTGCCGTACTTGGAAAATAAAATAGTTTTACAGCGTTTCCTTGCAAATATTGTAGTTGATTCGTCAGATGAATACGTAAACAACTACGTACAGGTAAGTTTTCAACTTTTTACTAGTAAATTTCATCACAAATTTGATTTTTCGCTGTGTACCTCATTTGGAACAGCATGCAAAAATGCAGAACATACTTGCGTCGGTCTGGTCTTAATCTGACACGGCATGCAGAATATGCATTTACGGGTGTGGTCTATTTATGATCCAAAATGCATAAACTGTAGTTTTACTAGCGAATGAATATTTTATTACCTTGGGTTGCGTAAATGCATGGTTATTATTCAGACGTAAAAATGGAGATCAAGAACCATATTTGCCTTTGGCAGATTTTAAAGTAGCTGTGGCGGATGCTCTTTGTTGGACGAACAAACAGGGTAAAGGCTCAAGGAAACGTGGGCGTCCAACGGCAGATGTAGAAGAACAGATAGACGAGAAGAGAAAGAGAGGTGCAGTCTGTATAATGCCTCAACAAGATGTGCGACTGGACAGATATGACCATGTACCACAATGGGGCATCCGCCAAAGATGCGAAATGCCGAGTTGCAATGGACTCTCACACGTCTTATGCAGCAAATGCGACGTGAATTTGTGTTTAAATAACCATCGCAATTGTTACTCCGCGTTTCACCTAAGTTAATATTTTTTTTATTTCTTTATTGCATAATGGTACAAATATGACATCTGTCCTTTCTGCATAGTGTGCAAAATTTGGACCAAAGTGGTTTTTTGTATTTTTTTCGAATATAATAATAAATATGGAAAAACAAAAAAAAACGGGTTTTTTTATTTTTAATGCCCTATAACACACATTTTTTTTGGCGAAAAATAAAATATCATGCGGTAAAGGGTTAAGATACATAGGCAGGGCTACACAAATAGAATACGAAATTGAAATTTGACATAACAAGTCTGTTGTGCACCCAATGGAATGTATACAGCGTTCGACATTAAATATAGCAACACTGGAAAATTACTTAAAAGTAAGGAACACAAACTAAAAACCTTAAAACTTAATCAAAAAATAATTAAAAACAAAAATCAACTTCTGGAACGTAAACAATCTAAATGTTAAACAATCTAAATTTTAATTAACTTTACTTCTTTCGACTTAAATATGTTAAGTTTATCACAAAAAATATCTATGCTGGGATCTTTAGAAATTATATAGTTGTAGCTTTGACAAATTCTATTTATAGGTGCGCCAGCATCGGTGTTAGTTTTACTATAGGGACCACATAGTATTTTACTGATAGCTTGACGAGGGTATTTGTAAGGCACTGTAAGAGATACGTGTTCTAAGATGTTACCACAGGATATGTTACCATTTATTAATTTGTGAAGAAAAGTAAGGTCACGCTTAGTGCGACGACTTTTAAGAGATCGCATATTGAAAAATTGTAGTCGTTGTGTATAAGGGCATCTACAAGATATGCCTGATGAAACGAAAGCTAAATGTCTTGTGAATGATCTTTGAATACCTTCAAGACGTTGGGAGTGCACAGTGTATGATGGATTCCAAGCTGTAGATGAATATTCAAGATGGCTGCGAACTAAAGCATTATACAAAAGTATTTTAGAGCGAACACTGAAATCGTTAGAATTTCTTTTAATAAAACCCAGCATCTGAGCTGCTTTTTTAGTAATGTTGTTGACATGAGGAATAAAAGTTAATTTGGAGTCCATGGTGACACCTTGGTCTTTTATTTCGTTGACCTCAACCAGAGTGTCATCACCAATTTTGTAGGAAGAGGCTAGGGGCATTTTCTTTTTAGTAAATTTAATATGGTAGCATTTTTGAGCATTTAAAGTCATGCCATTGTTTGTACACCACAACTGAAGTTTGCTGAGATCGCTTTGAAGGAGGTAAGCGTCGGCGGGACAGTTTATAGGTTTGAACAATTTTAGGTCATCGGCAAATAAAGAGCATTTGGAATATGTACAAGTTGTGATACAATGTCATTTATGAAAAGTGAGAAAAGAACCGGCCCCAGGTGAGAACACTTGAGGTACTCCAGAGTCAGCATAGTACAATCGAGATTCATAGCCATTAACCAATACCAGCTGGGTGCGCCTTTCAAGATATGACTTGAACCAGTTCAGCAGTGATCCATGAATACCATTGGCTTCAAGTTTAGCGATAAGAAGTGAGTGATTGACTTTATCAAATGCGCTAGAGAAGTCAGTATAAATGGTATCCACTTGGAGTCCGGCATCAACATGATGTGACACATCCGAAATAAATGATACCAGGTTGGTTTCAGCGGATCGGCCCATTCTAAATCCATGTTGATAGTCACTGATGCTTTGATCAATGTGACTGGTGATTGTAGGGCAAATTACTGATTCAAAGAGTTTGGAAAAGCAGCAGAGGATAGATATAGGTCTATAATTCTGTATATCGCAGTTATCGCCTTTTTTGTGTAGTGGTAATATTCTTGCCTTTTTCCATGCTTCGGGAAATTTGCCTTCGCTTAATGATTTATTGAAAATAATACACAATGGATAAGTCAAGGATAGTACACATCTTTTTATAAAAAGCGGTGGAATGCCATCAGGACCGGGACCCTTAAAGATATCTATTACTATCGAGATTTTATAGATATAATAATCCAAGAGATAAATTAGAGTATGACTTGCTGCGCAGCCGTTGCCACAAGTTAACAAATATATGCCTTAGCGAGTACAAACGCAAAATAGAATCTAACCTCAAGACGAATCATAAAATATTTTGAAGTTACATAAAAAATAAGAGGAAGACCGAGTCATCTTTTCCTACCCAAATGCATCTTAATAACTCAACTGGCGAGACTGGACCAGATGTAGCCAATCTATTTGCCACTCACTTCTCCTCCACATTCTCATCGAGTTCAATCCATCTCCCCACAGACATATCTGCCCGAATAAACAGTTCTCTTGGCCATTTGGTAATTACACTATTTTTATTTTTAATGCACTAACCCGTGCTAAGGAACAAATTTAAAAAACCTATTTAGAGGCTAAAAATTTCACCCATGCCGGGATTCGAACCCGCAACCTCTGGCTATCCGTACCAGCGCTCTACCAATTGAGCCAGTGGGCGACTCACGGCATCAGTGAAATTTCGAACCTCTTTACAATATTCTCTGTATTACGTACAGGCAGCGACATCTGACTTAAGCAAATTGCATTACTTACAGCCCCGACTACCTACTTTGCAGTTAGGTTTAACATCGGAACGATATCACTGTACCCACATGATTACACTATTTTTATTTTTAATGCACTAACCCGTGCTAAGGAACAAATTTAAAAACCTATTTAGAGGCTAAAAATTTCACCCATGCCGGGATTCGAACCCGCAACCTCTGGCTATCCGTACCAGCGCTCTACCAATTGAGCCAGTGGGCGACTCACGGCATCAGTGAAATTTCGAACCTCTTTACAATATTCTCTGTATTACGTACAGGCAGCGACATCTGACTTAAGCAAATTGCATTACTTACAGCCCCGACTACCTACTTTGCAGTTAGGTTTAACATCGGAACGATATCACTGTACCCACATGATTACACTATTTTTATTTTTAATGCACTAACCCGTGCTAAGGAACAAATTTAAAAACCTATTTAGAGGCTAAAAATTTTACCCATGCCGGGATTCGAACCCGCAACCTCTGGATATAAAAATAGCTAAATTTTTAGCCTCTAAATAGGTTTTTAAATTTGTTCCTTAGCACGGGTTAGTGCATTAAAAATAAAAATAGTGTAATCATGTGGGTACAGTGATATCGTTCCGATGTTAAACCTAACTGCAAAGTAGGTAGTCGGGGCTGTAAGTAATGCAATTTGCTTAAGTCAGATGTCGCTGCCTGTACGTAATACAGAGAATATTGTAAAGAGGTTCGAAATTTCACTGATGCCGTGAGTCGCCCACTGGCTCAATTGGTAGAGCGCTGGTACGGATAGCCAGAGGTTGCGGGTTCGAATCCCGGCATGGGTGAAATTTTTAGCCTCTAAATAGGTTTTTAAATTTGTTCCTTAGCACGGGTTAGTGCATTAAAAATAAAAATAGTGTAATCATGTGGGTACAGTGATATCGTTCCGATGTTAAACCTAACTGCAAAGTAGGTAGTCGGGGCTGTAAGTAATGCAATTTGCTTAAGTCAGATGTCGCTGCCTGTACGTAATACAGAGAATATTGTAAAGAGGTTCGAAATTTCACTGATGCCGTGAGTCGCCCACTGGCTCAATTGGTAGAGCGCTGGTACGGATAGCCAGAGGTTGCGGGTTCGAATCCCGGCATGGGTGAAATTTTTAGCCTCTAAATAGGTTTTTAAATTTGTTCCTTAGCACGGGTTAGTGCATTAAAAATAAAAATAGTGTAATCATGTGGGTACAGTGATATCGTTCCGATGTTAAACCTAACTGCAAAGTAGGTAGTCGGGGCTGTAAGTAATGCAATTTGCTTAAGTCAGATGTCGCTGCCTGTACGTAATACAGAGAATATTGTAAAGAGGTTCGAAATTTCACTGATGCCGTGAGTCGCCCACTGGCTCAATTGGTAGAGCGCTGGTACGGATAGCCAGAGGTTGCGGGTTCGAATCCCGGCATGGGTGAAATTTTTAGCCTCTAAATAGGTTTTTACATTTGGTAATTTCCGAAAAAGACATATTATGTACAGTTAAAAATTAAAAAAATAGATATCTTTAAGGGTCCCGGTCCTGATGGCATTCCACCGCTTTTTATAAAAAGATGTGTACTATCCTTGACTTATCCATTGTGTATTATTTTCAATAAATCATTAAGCGAAGGCAAATTTCCCGAAGCATGGAAAAAGGCAAGAATATTACCACTACACAAAAAAGGCGATAACTGCGATATACAGAATTATAGACCTATATCTATCCTCTGCTGCTTTTCCAAACTCTTTGAATCAGTAATTTGCCCTACAATCACCAGTCACATTGATCAAAGCATCAGTGACTATCAACATGGATTTAGAATGGGCCGATCCGCTGAAACCAACCTGGTATCATTTATTTCGGATGTGTCACATCATGTTGATGCCGGACTCCAAGTGGATACCATTTATACTGACTTCTCTAGCGCATTTGATAAAGTCAATCACTCACTTCTTATCGCTAAACTTGAAGCCAATGGTATTCATGGATCACTGCTGAACTGGTTCAAGTCATATCTTGAAAGGCGCACCCAGCTGGTATTGGTTAATGGCTATGAATCTCGATTGTACTATGCTGACTCTGGAGTACCTCAAGTGTTCTCACCTGGGGCCGGTTCTTTTCTCACTTTTCATAAATGACATTGTATCACAACTTGTACATATTCCAAATGCTCTTTATTTGCCGATGACCTAAAATTGTTCAAACCTATAAACTGTCCCGCCGACGCTTACCTCCTTCAAAGCGATCTCAGCAAACTTCAGTTGTGGTGTACAAACAATGGCATGACTTTAAATGCTCAAAAATGCTACCATATTAAATTTACTAAAAAGAAAATGCCCCTAGCCTCTTCCTACAAAATTGGTGATGACACTCTGGTTGAGGTCAACGAAATAAAAGACCAAGGTGTCACCATGGACTCCAAATTAACTTTTATTCCTCATGTCAACAACATTACTAAAAAAGCAGCTCAGATGCTGGGTTTTATTAAAAGAAATTCTAACGATTTCAGTGTTCGCTCTAAAATACTTTTGTATAATGCTTTAGTTCGCAGCCATCTTGAATATTCATCTACAGCTTGGAATCCATCATACACTGTGCACTCCCAACGTCTTGAAGGTATTCAAAGATCATTCACAAGACATTTAGCTTTCGTTTCATCAGGCATATCTTGTAGATGCCCTTATACACAACGACTACAATTTTTCAATATGCGATCTCTTAAAAGTCGTCGCACTAAGCGTGACCTTACTTTTCTTCACAAATTAATAAATGGTAACATATCCTGTGGTAACATCTTAGAACACGTATCTCTTACAGTGCCTTACAAATACCCTCGTCAAGCTATCAGTAAAATACTATGTGGTCCCTATAGTAAAACTAACACCGGTGCTGGCGCACCTATAAATAGAATTTGTCAAAGCTACAACTATATAATTTCTAAAGATCCCAGCATAGATATTTTTTGTGATAAACTTAACATATTTAAGTCGAAAGAAGTAAAGTTAATTAAAATTTAGATTGTTTAACATTTAGATTGTTTACGTTCCAGAAGTTGATTTTTGTTTTTAATTATTTTTTGATTAAGTTTTAAGGTTTTTAGTTTGTGTTCCTTACTTTTAAGTAATTTTCCAGTGTTGCTATATTTAATGTCGAACGCTGTATACATTCCATTGGGTGCACAACAGACTTGTTATGTCAAATTTCAATTTCGTATTCTATTTGTGTAGCCCTGCCTATGTATCTTAACCCTTTACCGCATGATATTTTATTTTTCGCCAAAAAAAATGTGTGTTATAGGGCATTAAAAATAAAAAAACCCGTTTTTTTTTGTTTTTCCATATTTATTATTATATTCGAAAAAAATACAAAAAACCACTTTGGTCCAAATTTTGCACACTATGCAGAAAGGACAGATGTCATATTTGTACCATTATGCAATAAAGAAATAAAAAAAATATTAACTTAGGTGAAACGCGGAGTAACAATTGCGATGGTTATTTAAACACAAATTCACGTCGCATTTGCTGCATAAGACGTGTGAGAGTCCATTGCAACTCGGCATTTCGCATCTTTGGCGGATGCCCCATTGTGGTACATGGTCATATCTGTCCAGTCGCACATCTTGTTGAGGCATTATACAGACTGCACCTCTCTTTCTCTTCTCGTCTATCTGTTCTTCTACATCTGCCGTTGGACGCCCACGTTTCCTTGAGCCTTTACCCTGTTTGTTCGTCCAACAAAGAGCATCCGCCACAGCTACTTTAAAATCTGCCAAAGGCAAATATGGTTCTTGATCTCCATTTTTACGTCTGAATAATAACCATGCATTTACGCAACCCAAGGTAATAAAATATTCATTCGCTAGTAAAACTACAGTTTATGCATTTTGGATCATAAATAGACCACACCCGTAAATGCATATTCTGCATGCCGTGTCAGATTAAGACCAGACCGACGCAAGTATGTTCTGCATTTTTGCATGCTGTTCCAAATGAGGTACACAGCGAAAAATCAAATTTGTGATGAAATTTACTAGTAAAAAGTTGAAAACTTACCTGTACGTAGTTGTTTACGTATTCATCTGACGAATTAACTACAATATTTGCAAGGAAACGCTGTAAAACTATTTTATTTTCCAAGTACGGCAATCGTCACTGGTACAAATTTCGCTCCAAAGTAAACTTTGAGGTTAGATAAGTTCCAAACGTTTGACAACAGATGTCGTTGGTAGTATCAAAATGAAGGGGAGTACGGTACGAATTCGGACAAGTATGCTCTGGGGTCACAATATTTAACTTTTTAAAGAGTTTTTGAGCAAAAACCGGTTTGGCTCGCATTAAGACCACGATGCGGTAAAGGGTTAATAAATAAATAAATAAATTAGTTCAGTTTTCAAATCTGACCAAATAGTTTTGATTTTCGACACATGAGTCTTGATGTCGTGTGACGGATCTTTAGAATAGCCGAAAAACTCCATACATAGTGTGTAACTTTTGTCTCCAGACGTGCCATCGAATAAACGATGTAATTCGTCCCAAACTTCTTTGGATGAGTTAAAGCGCATGATTTTCTGAAGTGTCTTGTCTGATATATTTGCAGTAAGCAATAGTAATGCGGCACTATCTGTTTTATTATAGTAATCGAGAGCTGTACTATACTTAGAAATTTCTTCGACAGTGGTGGTATCAGATTTCACTAGTTCGGGTTTTTTGAGATTACCGCTTACCGCATCCAATCCACCTGATATACCTCTTAGCAGTAATGTTGCCTTGAATTTCCAAGTCGACCAGTGTTTCACACCTTCCAGGTGACCGATGACAATTTTGCATCTAGGTGATTGCATTTTGACTCTATCTTCCAGGATTTCGTTGAAACTTGGTTGATTGCACACTCTGATTATTATTACGATATTTTTCCTAACGCTCTGCTACCATGATAACACTAATTTTTATTAATTACTTATAATTTGAGACGTGTTGATGAGATCGCATCGGAAAATATATTTTAAGTCATGGATTGACAGGGTTATCAAAATATGAAGTACTTCGAAATAGTTCCCAACAGAAGTTACCCGTTACCAGAAAATTTTACTTAACCATTATGTTTCATTCCAAGACACACAAGGCTGTGGTGATAATTGTCAAAATTATGGTACTTTGGGTACCATAATGGATATCATATTGTACATTGAGGGTTTGACGTTTGACACTGTTTTGTTATGTAGTCTGTCCTCCAGTGTTGTCAGCCCGTACGATAATTATGGGTACGATGATTATTGTTATCGTACATTAAACGTACGAGAATTTTATGCATTGAATAAATAAGCATCAATGCGTAACAAGTACGCAAATACATTTGTGTTAAGGAAAAATTAAACGCTATTAACACTAGAGTGCACGCGCGTTCTACCAGAGTAGAACACACTTATTTATTACAACGCCATTTCTTGATTTTTATACCTAATGCTTTGAGCTCCCAAATAAGCCTCGGCGACAAGATTACCCAACGAATTAGTACGGCGCCCACTTGCAAGGCGAGTGCTTATTCCCGTGATTAGGATTCAGAAAACAGTTTCTACCATTGTAGTACGCGCGAGTATTCGCGTAATAAAATTGTATGCAAGTACACACATTTTGTTTTAACTATTCTACTTTAGAATGTATAAAATTGTAATGTTTGTTTATAACGGAGTATCAATATTAGTAGTATTGGTAGTTAAAGAGAATTTTGTGTACTTACTAACTCATATTACTTTTTTTTAGCTAAAAAATGAATCCAGAATTAGAATCTTGCGTAATCTGGTGGTTTTGGGATGATGGCAAAGAAGATTACAGTAGTGGACACTGAATGCAAACAGGCCCAAGTTACCTAATGAATTCAAAAACTCTAGGAATAGGGCCCAGAAACACATGCTACAACCGTACTAAGGTGGAGTTGATATTCTCGATAAAATGTGTGAGCAGTACAGTTTTTTGCGAATCTACCAACGATGGCCGTTGACGCTATTTTGCAATTATTCAAATATAGCTGGAATAAATGCCTTGATTATCCATCAACTAAACATGGGCCAGGAAAAAATTATGCGACGCAATCTCCTGTACGACCTCTTATACGAGGGGAGGTCCAAAAGTCCGCGGAATGAAAATGTTAGAATTTAAATATTTAACTTATTTTATTTTTCCTTTTCAACATAGTCCCCCCTAAGCTCAATACACTTTTTGGATCTTAAAATTAACTTTTGCATACCCTCGAAAAAATATTATTTTTCTTTGCTGTCAAAATGGGCCGAAATAGCCTCCTTGACTTCTGCATCTTCCGAAAATTTTCTTCTTCAAAGGTCTTTTTTCATTTTTGGAAAAAAGATAATAGTCGCTGGGGGCCAGGTCTGGACTATAGGTTGGATGAACTAGTGCTTCGAACCCACATCTATGTAAGGCAGCCATCCCTTTGTGACACTTGTGAACGCGCGCGTTGTCTTGCAAAAGGAAGAACCCCACGCGACCATTTTCCTCTTCTTTTTTCTTTGATCGCTGTCTTTAGTTTTTCTAGTAGTGACGCATAATATTCTCCAGTTATGTTGACACCTTTTTCTTTATAATCTATCTACAAAATTCCTTCAGAGTCCCAAAACACCGTCGCCATCATCTTGCCCACTGATTCTGACACCTTAAACTTCTTTGGGGGAGGTGTACCCTTTTTATGCCACTGCATCGACTCTTGCTTTGACTCGGGTTTATAATGATGAACCCAAGTTTCATCTCAAGTGACAATTCGGGCCAAAACACCGCTTGGTTCTTCGCCACAGACCTCCAAAAAGTGCTTCGACGCATCGACTCGTTGCTGTCTTTGAATTGGCGTAAGCATTCTCGGCACCCATCTTGCACTGACTTTTGTCATACCAAGGTGGTCATGGAGTATCCTCAAAATTGTGGTTTCTGATACTCCAGTTAATGCAGATATCTGTTTCTTTTTCAACCGGGCATCTTCCAGTACAAGTTTTCCGATTTTCTCGACGATATCCGATGTGGTGGCGTCAATAGGGCGTCCCGGGCGAGGGTCATCTTCTATTGAATCTCTTCCTTGTTTGAAAAGTCCATGCCACTTGTAAACCATTGTTTTAGAAGGGCATTGGTCGCCATACACGGCTCCCATTTCTTCCATTTTGATTTTCGGAGTTTTTTTTGTTTCGTGAGGAACTTGATAACGGCACGATGTTCAATTTGCTCCATTTTTGCAGATTACCTCCGGATTTTCTTGTTCTCAGTACGATGGCTCTTTGATTAATGAAGTTAGAAGGCTAAAATTTGTCTTTATATACTCGTAATGAGTTGATAATTAGAATGATACTACGCGAGTAAACATACCCCCTCTCCTTTACTTTCATTCCGCGGACTTTTGGACCTCCCCTCGTATGAGCTGGTGCAACCCATCATGACGAGAAGATGGGTGATAAAAAACCTTCCCCGGGAACTAAAAACCAAAACGAACTGGCTTTTTGGCAAACAAATGAGATAGTTCGCAGCAATCCTCTAAGATTGGGACGAGTCGACAAATGTTGCCTGTGATCTCTAGCTCGAAATTGACCCACAAAAAAGTGGAGTAAACGATGTTCAAGGTGGATTTGTCCTGATCACCAAGTTGTGGTCTGCATCGAATATGAGGATGGAGAACAATAAGATACTTATCGGTCATTAGAAGTTTGTTTTTTTCGAGCTGATCTCATACACAACAAAATTGTTGATTTTTTTCGTTGATCTCTTATAATGTTCCTAACTATGAAACTTTCTGATATAATTCTGTTTTTTTATAATAATACTGTTGCCTAGTAAATATGTGAAGAATATTATTCAGTTTTATCATTGTAGAACCACCCACTTTTAAAATATTGCCCAAATTGTTGTTCTACCATGGTAGAGCATGCGAGCACTCGTGTAAAAATAAGAGGCGCGTGCCCTGTAGTGTTAATCTGCAAATGCTGCTATCCTGCATACTTACATAGCAAAGTCAATAAATTTCGGTTTCTTACAGGAAATATTCATTTACGTGTCAAATTTGATACGAGTCAAGTAGCGGATTGTTTTCATGGATGCAGTAATTTTAATTGTCATGTGATGAATTCTAATATTTATCATTGTAACAATATCCTAAGTGTAAAATTGATAATATTATTAACCTTTAACTATTGACGTGGGGGCCTCTCAGGCCTCAAGAAAACTAAAATTGTTATTTACTCCCTTCCTCCGCGCACGGCATACGCGTAGCTTCTAGTACCGTCGAGTTTAGTCGCGCCGAGGCGGTCAACAGCAGTGCACGTGTTTGCGCGCGCAATTTTGGTAAGTAAATTCATTTTGAAATTTCTTGTGGGCCTCTTAGGCCCCACCTCAGTATTTATGTTGTTAATTTTTTATTATTATTAGTTATTATTAATTTCTTATGTGCCATTTACTAGAAAAACTATTTAAAATTAAGATTATAAGTTAATTGGTTGATTTTTTTAATATTTTTAATTGATACTTTGTGATATAAGACCTCTTGTGATTTTTGTCAAAAAATGCTAAGCGTTTTTTAAAGTTTGATATAATAGTTAATTATAAACAAATACAATATACAAAAATCATTTTATTTTATTTAAATATATCCACTTAAGCTAATTATTAAACACTAAACCCTAAAAGACCCAAAGATTTTTAAATATAAGCATATATATACACGGGCCTCTGAGGCCCCCACGTCAGTGTTTACGTGAAATTAAATCCACATCAGTAGCTAAAGGTTAATAAATATTTTGTACTTTTATTTATTCTCATTATTAGCTTGGCTGCGTCCGGTTTGGTCATCGGGTGTCGTATGCTTAAAACTAAAAGCAAGATATAGTTTTGCAATAAAAACTATCGAAAATCAAAACAAAACTGTATAAAAGTCACTTTTTGCGACTTTAGTATGAATATCTAAACTTTTTTGCTAAGCTGTACCATAATACCAACACAAATTCAAAGCGTACAAAAGAAATGGTACCTATATTAGACAATTGCCCGATAATTTCTGATCATACTGAACGCAGCCCTGGGTTTTAAGCTCGCAATACAAACTCTCTTTATTGAGGCTGTACGATAATTTTGTCGTCAAAACGATAATTTAGACATGGAAACCCGATAATTTGAACTTTTTTAGTTGGCAACACTGCTGTCCTCTGTCTGAGGGTGGTCCACAAATTATACAGGGGGTGGTCTGAGGCGGCTGATGTTTTGTTTTGTTTGAAAAAATGTGAAAAAAGCTTAACGTTTTGGTGGTTTTGGTTTTGGCAAGATTTTTCTGATTTTTCTATCGTTTTCGCTAGAAATGAAAGTTATGCATTTATGGGTAACTGAACATAAGCGTAAATAATAATGGAGCCAGAAACTAATGATATCGAAGACGTGAAAGCAATCAAACCTATAAATAAGGACACAGTTCACAAAATATGTTCAGGCCAAGTATGTAATGTGCACGAATTAGACAATAAAGTAAATCTGGAGTCCTTAATAACTTGAATGACTTCCTGTGTCTAGGTGGTCCTGAGTCTAGCGGTCGCTGTAAAGGAGTTAGTTGAAAACTCCCTGGACGCGGGTGCTACCACAGTCGAAATTAGACTCAAAAACTATGGTATTGAATTCATCGAGATTTCTGACAATGGCACTGGCGTCACCGAAGACAACTTTTCCGCCCTAAGTATGTACTATGAAAATAAAAAGTATAACCTTAAGCTATGTTTATATACTAACATTTCTCTCGGCTTTTGTCCAGATATAAATAAACTGAAGATATTCATTGTTAGAATGGGATGAAATATCTACCAATTTGTTGGCTCATCCTAAGTCATTCACTCGTGTCATAACTAATTATAGAAATTCCACCTATTATCAATTTCCGTAGTCATATAAACAATAGGCATGCTGTTCAGAATGACTGCAGGAACCACAGTTTGCTTCATCAGCAACTTGTAGATGTGCAGGCTGCCAATAAGCATGGCCTGTAATTTTTAGGATTCACTAAGTGTCCGAAAAGCTGAGCCCAGTTTTGAATATGCCAGAGGTCAGCATTAAAAATATCAGTGTTAGTGGTATGAATTACTTTTAAATTTCAAGTCAGCATTCTCGTAGACTGCGTAATCCTTTCCGAAACACAACACTTCTTTCTGTCGATTATGATTCTTATTGCCAGCTACAATTTGCCTCTGATTGTCAGTCAGTGAGCTGGTGAGCAACCTAAGCCACATTTGTCAGTTAAGTTTAGCATCCTTAATTCAAGTTTAAGCAATGATGTTTTTTTTTCAGCGCTTAAGTATCACACTTCTAAGTTGAGTGATTACTCGGATTTACTTGGAGTATCTAGTTTTGGGTTCAGAGGAGAAGCTCTGAGCTCTCTTTGTGAATTAGCTGACCTGACTATTATCACAAGGCATCAGAGTTCAGATTATGGTAACTATGGATTTCCTGTATGCATTGTGCAATGTATACATTACTATAGTGCTGTATTTTGTCAACAAATCTTGACACCTTAATGATAATTAGGCAGTGCACCTCTATTTATTATTTTTTGCTTCTATTTTATAACAACTTATTACTATATTTTATAACTCTTGTGTTTATTTACTAATCCTTTTACTGCAACTCTTTTTCACACAGCAACTAAAATTGAATATGATCACAAGGGAAATATTATGAAGAAATCCCTGTGTTCAAGACAAGTTGGGACTACTGTCAGCCTAACAAACCTGTTTGCGTCCCTACCAGTCCGACAGAAAGAGTTCTACAAGAATTCAAAGAGAGAATTCAACAAGATGACTCAATTGCTCTATGCTTACTGCCTGATTTCAGTTGGGGTTAAGTAAGTATGAGACTAATTAAAGTTTTTATTCCACTAGCTGTCAGCAAATTAATGTTCTGTTTGTACGGACAGGAGTCTGTCCATACGCAGCATAGCACGGAGATGACAAGTACTATAAATTTGGCATAGATATGAATATTTATTACCCTGACGAAACTTTTAAATAAAATGTTTATTTTTTAGTACTTATAGGTAATTTTTTTTGCGCAATTTTTTCTTAAGAGTAAGCCGTCCAAGGCTAAAAGTTAATTGTAGAAACATGTAAAAATTCAAGGAACACACCTAAAATGAACTTAAAAGGAAAACTATCAAAGCTAAGCAGAAAACTGTGCAAGTTAACAAGTAATAGGCGATTAACTTATGAATAGAAAAGTTCATACAAATTCTATTAAAAATTACTTTAAGTAACTTATTAGGTACTTCTGTAAATCAGGTAATAAATTCCTCCTTCAGAACTTAATACTGCACTTGTCTAAAGACATTTTTTTTCATTATATTTATAATGCATTTCCAGAATACATTGCACAAACCAAACCAGTTCAAATGCAATGTCTACAGTAGTTGCCACTCAAGGGTCAACTTCCTATAAAGACAACATTGCATGTGTATTTGGTTACAAACAACTGCAAAGCTTACTGGACCTCAAACCCGAATACACACCAAATATCAAAGACAACATACTCAAGGGCCTCTCTGGAAAAGAAAATCCCAACCACTGTGATGATAACATAGAGGATGTTGAAATTGATCTCTCAGAAGATTCTAATGACACACAGATACCCGACAGTCAAATGCAAGAAAGTTTATGCTCACAGACATCTGTGAAATCCCAAGGACATAAGAACTCTGTGTGCCCTATAGAATTCACAGGAATAATCTCATCTTGTGCCCATGGAAGTGGTCGCTCCAGCTCTGATCGACAGTTCTACTTTGTCAACTCAAGACCTTGTGAGCCACCTAAAATTTCTAAGCTAATCAATGAGGTTTACAGACAGTACAACCCAAATCAATACCCATTTGTCTTCTTGAACATAAACATGGATAGAACTTCAGTAGATATTAATGTAACACCAGACAAACGGAAAGTTTTCTTGACAATGGAAAAAGTAGTCCTAGATGTTATAAAATGTTCTATGCTGAAGCTCTTTGAAAGCATACCTAGAACATTGAAAGTGGAAACATTGAGTGGCACCTTCAAACATGAAGTTAAACCTGAAGTTGATCAACCAAGAACATTTCAATCTTTTCTTCAAAAGTTTGCTAGTAATTCTAGCAAAGACAAGGAAAGATCTAGATGTGGAGAATCAGTATTTACAGAAACAGATTTGAAAAGAAAGTCCACGACAATGCTAGACTTTGTATCAAAATCTAAAAGAGTTAAAAGTCCTGAAAAGGATCTTGATGAAAGTTTAAAAGTCATGGAACAAGAGGGTAGAGAGGCAATTCAGTTCAAAGTTTTGGAAATTGAAGAATCAAGTCCATTTAGCTCGGAGGAGAATTCAGCCGATGTGTCAGTAAAATCGCCGGCGTCGAGTGATGAGATTAGCATTATTGAAAATATAGACACTGACAACACAAACAAGGAAAGTACTAAGTCAAGAGACAAAAATATAATTTACCTTGAGTCAGACAATGTACCAAATACTCAAATAAGAACTGTAAATGAAATTGTCGAGAAATGTCACACAATTATTTGTAAGAACAAAAGTAGTCTAGCAATTTCTTCGCCTGTTGTCGAAAATAAAATAAAGTCTAGGACCACAGAAGTTGATACAGACATGGCAGACATAGGGAAACTGAAAAGAAGAACTGTCCAGTTTAAAACGTCACTTGAACATGTAAAAGCGTTAACAGGAATTTATCACAATAGAAAAGAGACTCTCCAAGTTCCTGAAAGAATAAGATTTCGCAATAAAATCAATCCAACGCTCAACCCAAAATGCGAGGAGGAGTTGAGCCGCGAGATATCTAAAGACTCATTCAAAAAGATGACTGTTGTAGGACAGTTCAATCTAGGTTTCATAATAACGAAACTAGATGATGATCTGTTCATTATAGATCAGCACGCAACGGACGAGATATATAACTTCGAGAGTTTGCAAAAAAACACTGAGTTAACTAGTCAAAAGCTAGTGTGGTAAGTGAAGTTCTAGTTTTGTAAATGGAGCCAAAGGATATAAAAAGTTACTATGATGTAGTTTTTATTTTGTGCATAGAAGTACTTTATACTGTCATATTGTGCAGTAAAATTGATTTTGAACAGTAGGATGCAAGATTACAAAATTTCATATTTGTAAGACAACTTTGTGATGTTCTTATTGTTTTGTACTGTATTTTCAGCCCGCAAAAGCTAGAATTGTCTGGTGTGAACGAGCAGATACTGATGGACAACCTTACGGTGTTTAAAAAGAACGGCTTTACATTCGACATTGACCACGCCGCAGCGCCCTGCCAACGCGTGAAGCTGCTAACAGTACCAATGTCAAAGAATTGGGTCTTCGGGAAGTCTGACATCGAAGAATTGTTATTTATGCTGAGGGTATGTATGGACGGAGTCAACGAAGACAGTGGGTTATACCTTTTAAGTACGCCCTTATGTCTAGCGTAGTGATAGTAAAAAATATAGATGTAAGCAACATAAATAGTAAGATATGTCTAGCGTAGTGATAGTAAAAAATATAGATGTAAGAAACATAAATAGTAAGAATTAGCGCCAAAAATAACCTCATGCAAAAGGAGAGATAAGATGTTCTCTGTCATTCGAAAAAATCAAGAGATTTTGTAATTTTCTGTTATAGGTACAACCACTTTCGTTCCACGAGTTTTTTCTCAGGCTGATATTTTCGGAATAAAATATCAGCATTAAATAACTTCTCTTAACTTGATTATTATCATCATCAGTTCACCGCTGGCTACTGCACTGGGTACCAGCCTTTTTCTCCAAATGCTATCTCTCACGGTCCTTTGCTATCTCCCCATCCTCTCGATTTGATATTCCCTGTATAAAAAAAAATGGGCACTTGGCAGGAGTCACCGTCGGAGAACTGCCGCCCGAGTCGCGTGCGCTGCATGTTTGCGTCGCGCGCGTGCCGCAAGTCCGTGATGATCGGCACGGCGCTCGCTAAGGCTGACATGCGCCGGCTAGTCGACCACATGGGCGAGATCGACAAGCCTTGGGTGAGTGCGGGAGACGTGGGATGACCTACAATTTATGTGTCTTTTTGAAACACCTTGACAATTTTAAATATCAATATCTACATAAGTTCGCCTCCGAGGGCATTTGGCCGGCACGGCTGACATGCGCCTGCTGGTTAACCAGATGGATGAGTGCGGGAGACTGACTCAATTTATATATATGTCTCGCTGAAGACATCTAGATCTGGGAAAGTTAGTATGGTCTCTGGATAAGACGTCAGTTATTGTATGGAATCAGGTGTTACTTTGCGGAAATTATGGATTTCCGTTTAAGATAGCATTAAAATTTGAAAATTGTTTGCTAAATGCCGCCAAAAATCCAACAAGCACCATGCGGTTTGTTAATGCACCGCCCTCCCTCCCACTTTTTCAAGCAGAAGCAAGACACGAATACACCACCACCGACACCAAATACTTGTGTGACGCTACATAGTATAGATTATGTACAAGACACATCTTTAGTATAGATTGTGTACAAATTACAATACACATCTAGACTTTTTTTACATCCGTGTCTAGACTATACTCTGTCATCTATAATTTGCGTATTTACACAAGTATTGGTGTCGGTGGTGGTGTTCGTGTCTTGCTTCTGCTTGAAAAAGTGGGAGGGAGGGCGGTGCATTAACTAACCGCATGGTGCTTGTGGGATTTTTGGAAGAATTTAGCAAAGTAATTTTCACATTTTAATGCTAACACGTTAGTAAAAACGGCCACCGTGAGGCGGCTTGTTACATGGGAGACATCGCTAAGACTTAGGAGATCTGTTTGACTCAAATTGTGGTGTCTCTCTTAAGACATCTCAATAAACATCAAGCCTTGGATGTATGAGGGAGACACGAGATTACTTACGAATTAAGTAATTCTAATAGGATTACTTAAATTAATTCGTAATCCGTTGTCTCCCTCATTCGCTCAAGGCTTGCTGATCTCTCCCATGCAATTATATCTAGCCAGACTTCAAACCCATATTCCTCTTAGAAAGGTGTCATCGAAATGATACATCATCATTTTGATATCTACACTTTTCATTTTGCGAAATTATATTAGAATTAGTTTACCATTTTTAACCAAAGTTTGGTATTTAGAAAAGCAATTGTTATGCGCATTGTTGCAGAACTGTCCCCATGGTAGACCAACAATACGGCATTTGGTGAACTTTGCAATGGTGCATACAAAAACCTCTGCAGAAGAATCTTGAGTATTACTAATTTTTTTTCAAAACGATCAAAAATCATGGCACCAATAATATACCTTTTTAGTTTTTTAAGTTTTTTATTTCATACGCTAATGGTCTTAAATATATTGAATCCCGTGTGGGCCGTGGTTATAATGACGCCGGGAATTTGCTTGTGCCAATGTAGTTCTTTAATATCTGTCTGTCCTTGATGGATGAATAGCAACTGGGGAGGTAAGTCCTGGAAGAGAAAGATATATTCCTGGTAAACTTAACAATTATTAGTTGTTGATGACAATGTAATTAAAAAAAAATTCGCGTTTACATGTCCATCGCTAAATCATTCCATTTGTTTAAATTGTCTCTCGGGCAATGTTTATCTATTTTATACATAAAAAATAATTCCTGTACGTTAGTCCTGTACGGAAGTCCAGGGGAAGTTTAAATGGGGCGGTACGATGTGTCGATGGGGTTAAGTTTCAATATGCACGATGGAGCCATAGCGCAATAAAAAGTTTGTCATTGTGTCGTGTTTCGATGGGAGATGTGGAAAGCGCGCCTCTGAATACCTTAACGATTAGTGCTTTATTCATTTATCTACCTTTAATTCTTCATCCACGACCTCTTCATCGTCCCGTTCAACGGCCAAATCCCACAGTGCCACTTGATTGTCCTCCCCAGTGGTAGCCAATACGCTCGGCTCCGAGTAATGCCACTCAACAGACGTCACGGGCGCGGTATGGTGCTTGAACGTGCCCACCGGAGTACTCGTTGTGAACTGCCGTAAATCCCAAATGTGGAGGAAGCCGTCGTCACCGCCTATAATAGAGGATTGGTGCTATCGATTACGTATTGCTGTGTGGAATTATAGGTTTGGTCGAGGGGTAGTTTAATTTAGATAGCTTATGTTTCTCAGATACTATTGAATTCTCAAAAAATTACCAGCTGTTCGATATGATGGCTAAGATCAAAGGTATATGATACACATACTGGCAGATTTCGAATCGAGAATTTTACCAAGTGAAAACATCATTCTGTTTTCGTTCCCTTACAGAACAATACTTAAAAGACTCCCTAAAGGAACAAATACCATACAAACATGGTTTGGTTTTATTTTCAAACAACAAAGTATAGTGCAAAGTCACAGTTTCATTTAATTGTATTTGTGTTTTGCTATTTTTGTACAATAAATTAAATTATTTGTCAATATGTTTGGAGGACACAAAACAAGGAGATGGTGCTCAAAATAGTGACTATGTTATACTAAGTAAAACTTTATAAATAATAAATAAGCAGCTAGGAAAATTGTAGTTATAGAATTTTAATATGTCATCTAAAGAGACCAATTTGTGTTATACTTACACAAAAAACTTTTTCTGAAGATGCTTTAGGCGTAAAAAATCATAAAAATTATTTTCGTAATGTCTACGATTATATTACTGGGAAGAACAGAGGCAGTGCTTACCACTGGCGATGAAAGGTTCCTTGCCATTCCAAGAGATTACATTGATATCACTCTGGTGCGCGTTTTCTGCCGTCAACATGCACGCTTTGTGTGGAGCAGCTCGCGTGTCCCATATCCTAATCGTTTTGTCTACTGAACATGAGGCTAAGACGTTTCTGTAACAGAGGGTCTAAATTTTAGACAGCCTGCCACTTCTAACAGTACAATAACTTCTGGTCATTTTCCGGATTTTTTTCTTATTAATCTTACTGAAGTTTGCTTCAGTAAGATTTGTCATGATCATGGCAAGTGGCTTTGTCGTGTTGTCTAGTATTAATAGAGACGCGTTGTCGTAGAGTGTTGAAGTCCCAACTTCCACAGTGCATGAATTTGCATGCACAGTGCACAAACCACAAAATTTCTTACAACCAGCATACAACAGTTAACAGAGACAAAGAAATCAACAGGCTGATGAAGTGTCACTGACTTTGACAAAAGAGAATGAGTTACATCAACGTGAGAACTGCATCATCAACCAGAATAACTCAGAACAAAACAAAACATCTCATTATGATTCGTAGAACCAAGCTGATTGCAGATTCTAAATTGAGAAGAAAAACTATATTCTGGTTGCTAATAAAATTGTACCTTTCATTTGGCGACCACTGTAAGTCTTCTACAGAGCTTGTATGTCCTATGAGGGGCCTCTGGTCAACATCCCATGTGCCAGCTTCATTTGGCTTCCATATGTGGATGTCTCGCCTGCAATCCCCTGTTGCTAAGACCTACAGAGGACAAAAATTATGTTACTGACTGTGATGTCACAATTTGTTAGCTGTAATTTTATGAGCTTTACCTAAAAAAAAAAAATTTAACTGTTTATTTCATAGAAAAAAAAGTATACAAAAGTTTTCTTGTTCTGGAGGCTAAAAATCTTTCATACAAGATTATAATGCTTCCAGAGGTTGCTCTATATCAGAAAATAAATTTTACAAAGCAAAGCAAAGTAAAAGTGTTGAAAGTTTTGGAGATGCGTTCTCTTTGGAGAGCAATCCAGCACATGACGTGAGTGACGCTCGTGTTTATAAATATTCGTTTGTCTACAATAAAGTCAGCTGGTGCTGTTTTCGAGTATTTGGTTCGTATTACTTCTGTGCGTAGCTCTGCTGGAGTCCAAATATTACAATAGGCTCGAAGGACCAAATGTTACGGAATGGACTGTATAAAGAAGGAAACTGATGGAAAACGGGTAAAAAGTAGTATAATATGAAAATAACACAAACAATGGGCAATGAAAATGGTGACGGAAACAATATTACAGCATGAGTGACATGAGAGAGAAAAGTCAAACGAAAAAATATACAGAATTATAAAATAGTTCCAAGGAGTCTTCAACATCATGTTACGGAATGGACTGTATAAAGAAGGAAACTGATGGAAAATGGGTAAAAAGTAGTATAATATGAAAATAACACAAACAATGGGCAATGAAAATGGTGACGGAAACAATATTACAGCATGAGTGACATGAGAGAGAAAAGTCAAACGAAAAAATATACAGAATTATAAAATAGTTCCAAGGAGTCTTCAACATCCCGGTGATAGATTGAGATTGATATAGAATGTAAATATAGGTTATTGGATATGGATTTACATTTTATACATTATTGTTTATTGTTCTTGTAATGGTTAATTTATTTGCTTACTTGTTTATCTACTTAAGGGTGGGTGAATCTTCAAAACTGTTAAGGGTACCTTAGAGATTAAGGGTGCGTGTACCAAATATGCTCATTTAACCATAAGTGATTATTGTGTTCCTTCACTGTACGTACACTATCGCATGTGATGGATTGAGGGTGCGTTTTGGAGATGCGTTCTCTTTGGAGAGCAATCCAGCACATGACGTGAGTGACGCTCGTGTTTATAAATATTCGTTTGTCTACAATAAAGTCAGCTGGTGCTGTTTTCGAGTATTTGGTTCGTATTACTTCTGTGCGTAGCTCTGCTGGAGTCCAAATATTACAATAGAAAGTGCCAAGGAACATTATACAAACAAGTGATAATATTAAAGTATATTATGTTCTATATATGTAGTGAGGTATTAATATTTTAGAAACCTATTCTAATACCATCTAATCAGTCAGACAGATTTTAGGCGCCATAATTGAACTGAACTCATATCGAGCCTTTGTATGTCCCCTCTGCTGAAGCATGGGTCTCTTCCTGAATCACAGGAAGGCCATACTCTCCCATGGGGGCCAAGCCTGGTTTGGTGGAGGATTGGAAAACAGTGATGAGTGATGAACAGGCCTAACTGTCAAAGTTATCATAATTTTGAAACTATAAAATCGATCTACATCAGCCCAATGTACTGTTCCAAGCTCATCACCCATTTTATTCGAAATTCTAAAATTTCACATTGCAAGACTACTTACTCCAGGCTCAGTGGGGCACCAGTCCATGCCAAATCCCTCTTGCTGATGCCCATTGAATGAATACACTGGCTTCACAGGGTTTGTAACTGTTTCTAAATTATAGCGCTCTAGTACAGTTGGTTCATCCACTGCTTGTAGTTGTTGCGTCACATTCCAGATGTCTACTCGGCCCAGCTCTGACCAGGTGGCAGCCAGCACTGAGTTTTTGTAGTTTGTTGACTAGAAATCAGGTAAAGAAAAAGAAAAGTAAGAAGGGACCTAAAAGCATGTACACACAGCACAATATTAATGTCAATATCTATAGTGATAAATTTAAAACAAATTCAGTCACTTATTTCAGGGAAAATTCTAAATATAAACAAGGCCCTTGAAATTAAGAGTAACACTCATTACAAGAACGGAAAAACTCAGAAATGTAAAGGTTCAAAAGCCGTTGACCGTACCCGAAAACCATTAGTCTAAATAATCAATCAAAGGTTTCGGGATAAATAAACAAATTGTGAAATAGCAAGTAAGTTAAACTTACTCTTATTCTATTAACACATCCTTGGTGTTTAATAAAGGCAAAGCTCATGTAGGGCTTCTTTTCCTCGTCCTCATCTTCATCATCACCTTCGGACTCTGACTCCTCATCATCTGGCTTCAAGGTCTGATGCAGGTTTGACATTTTTATCACTATTACACTGAAACAACAACAAGTTAACAAAGTATCATTTTAATTACTTAAATTGAGTCGTCACCTATGATCTTACTATTTTTATGGTCAGGGTGTAGCAAAGGGTGTGCAAGGGAAAAAAATACTTAAAAAAAATAGGGTCCCCCTAACCCATTCTTTTTATAGTTTTAATCAAAGGGGGGCATCACAATGAGCAACTTTGCCCCCTAAAAAAATCTCTAAATTAAATATTGCAGATTTTACAGGCGATTTAAATTTTATATGTGCTTCACCTTAAATATTTAATAAATCAACCATAAATCTTAAATATTAAATTTAGAGATTTTTTTAGGGGGAAAAGTTGCTCATTTTGATGCCCCCCTTTGTTTAAAAATATAAAAAGAAGGGGTTACGGGGACCCTATTTTTTTTTTTGCAAAAAAATTCCACCCATGCCGGGATTCGAACCCGCGACCTCTGGCTATCCGTACCTAGGATCCGCTATGACTTACTTATTCAAATGTGCACTAGACGCTTGTGTACCAGCCACCATGTAAGCAGTCATAGGGTACGAATCTCTGTTTGACCCCAGGTTATCTTGTATCACGTCGAAACTCAAACACGGCGCACCAGTTTGCGCTTGATGCAGCATCACGTAGGCAGACTGGTCACACACCAGACGTTCGTCCTCTTTCAGTGGTTGACCAGGAAGATAAGTCTTCGGGGCTTCATCTTCAGCTTCTTCGCCTTCGTCCATGCTGTCGTTTTCGCTCTCTTCCGAACTTGCCTCCATATGTCCCTCGTTGTCGTTTGACATTTTGGAAGGTTTGCAGAAATAAAACACCTAAATCTAAAATAATCTGCCGAAAACACGTGGGGATCAAAACTCTGATTTGGCACTAAACTTACATTTGCAAAGATTGATAGGTAATATGTTTTATAATCATATGATTGATAGTGTAATGTGAACATTTTGTCGCCGCTAGAACTAGCCCTAGTCTGATGAGGGCTTTTCAAAGCGCCATTAAAAACAAAAAACAGTACCGCAAGTTACCGATAGATGGTGCTGACGTCATATAATATGTCAAAATATACATCATTTAGGAAAACAGTGAGTGCCTATGTTTTTACAAAAATGCTAAGACAATTCACGTACGTATGTAATGAACAAAGTAAAAATACTTCAAAACTTTCAAATTTCAACAGTTTCGAAACAAAGTTTATCTTAGATCACAGACTACAAAGAGATGTTTAGGTTATCACAAATAATATTATGTGCGTACAACACAAAACGCGATAAAACGTATGATGGGTGACATTTGTTCTCCTTGCAGCGCCATCTAGTTTTTTTTTAATGCAATCAACTCACAGCTGTCATTGAAAAACCCTCATTCTCAGGTGGCGTGGCGGTATTACCTAGCTGAGGGTAGCCAAGTGGTTAGTAAGGTGGCAGGGTGGCCAAGATACAGTACGCCACTTCCGTCTATCCATGACCTCGATGACTTCGTCGTTGGCCGTAATGAGCCGATTTCAGCACAAGTTCCAAAAGCAATTCATCGATGGCGCTGACAGGCGTGGCCATAGAAGAACCGGAATACGGCTGTCAAAATTAATCGGTGCTAAGCAAAATTTGACAGACGTGTCCCTGTTTTTTTATGTGCACGCCTATAAGCGGCATCTATGAAGTGCTTTGGGAATTTGTGCTGAAAACGGCTTATATACTTCTGCAACATCCTTTGGTTCTACGGGATGTGCAGCCCCTTCGCCCTTGCGTAGCAAAGTATATACATCCATGTTTACAGCAATGTACAGTTTGAGGTGACGGTTGACTTATTGATGACTGTACTAGGCGTGATCGTTGCAAAGACGAACCGTTTTATAAGACCGTTTTGTGTTCCGCGATGATAGGACCGTTTTACGTTTCATTCTAAATTAGAGCCAGCGACTCTAAAGCAGTGCCAGCGTTTGTTCGTCGCGAGAGCAGTCCTTAGATTGTTTGACGCGGATATATCCTTTAATGCTATATTAATAGAGCCTAGAACTTAATGAGATCATTGCGACGTCGTCGTCGGCTCCTTGCTCGTTCCGTTCGTTTTGGTCTGTGATACAATAAAGTAATCTTTATGTCTATGATTATTATACAGTCGAATATCGTGTAAAAACACTTATTTTTTCCGATGTTTCGTGATTTCATCTCGTTCGCAAAGCGGTGGTCATTGCTGTGTATCTTAATATCGTTGGTATAGCGTCTAATGTCGTTTAGCAATAAATGGCAACGAGTCGCGACGCTCGCTCGCTCGATCGCGCAGCTCGTGGGTGACGGCTATTGTTTACATTTTTTCAGTTTGAATTAATGATTTAATGCTACTTACTGATTGTGAATGTTAATTATGTAATTTTGTATTTATTTTTTACTCAAGTTAAAGTTTAGTTTTAATGTTTAGTCCTAAGCCTGGAAAAGTATGAAGGGAAGTTCATTAATTTAAAGAAAAAAATATTGAAATCGAACGAAAAACGTAACTAGTCCTCAACCTCATTCCGCAACCATTTCTTTTACTAGTCTTCGAGACGAATGTCGACGAGACGAAACGAGAGTTTCCCTCGTTTGACCGTCCTCTGCGCCTTGCTCGTTCGCATACAATGAAACCAGTTGCGAACGAGGACCTGTTTTCGTTCCAGAAAAAACGGTTGCGTTTCGTCGTCGAAAAATCAGACAACGACCCACTCCTAGACTGTACTGTAGAAGTACATACGAAGTTTAGCCCAACGTGTAGAGTTAACAATGAAAATTGATAGTGTACGCTCCCATCCACGTGCATGAACACGTGTATCAAGCTCCATACACATTTTCATTACAGTCATCTAGGAGTGGGTCGTTGTCCGATTTTTCGACGACGAAACGCAACCGTTTTTTCTGGAACGAAAACAGGTCCTCGAAACGGTCCTCGTTCGCAACTGGTTTCATTGTACGCGAACGAGCAAGGCGCAGAAGACGGTCAAACGAGTGCGAACGAGACGAAAATACGAAACATCGGAAAAAATAAGTTGTTTTAGACGATATTCGACTGTATACTCATAGACATAAAGATTACTTTATTGTTTCACAGACCAAAACGAACGGAACGAGCAAGGAGCCGAGGACGACGTCGCAATGATCTCATTACGTTCTAGGCTCTATTAATATAGCACTAAAGGACATATCCGCGTCAAACAATCTAAGGACTGGTCTCGCGACGAACAAACGTTGGCACTGCTTTAGAGTCGCTGGCACTGCTTTAGATTGAAACGTAAAACGGTCCTATCGTCGCGGAACACAAAACGGTCTTATAAAACGGTTCGTCTTTGCAACGATCACGCCTACAGTCATCATCAGTAATAAAAAAAAACTACCGCAAAAGATGTTTGTTTTCTGTTTTCGTTTTATTTTGAGGTTATAATTATTCATTAATTACTTCATAAACTAACTAATTACTTTTGAATACAAAACAATGGCCTTTCGTTCACTTAAATGTTTAAGATTTTTAAAAACCGCCAATATTATGTCTAATACTATAAGATGTTTAACTGTAAAAAGTGAAAAGATACGTCCAGACAGGTCCAAAGAATACAAGACCGAAAGCAACCTTATTTATCATGAAGATCCAGACAATTTTGGTACACTTTCTCGCAAAGTAATAAACAAAGAAGTAATGGAAGACGATGATGATATAAAAGAAGAACAGTTACAACAAACTGCTCCTCTACCTTCCCAGAAACTGACTATCAAGCAATATGCCGATATAATTAAACAATTTATCCAATACAAACGTTTAAAAGAAGCAATAGATGTCTTAGAGGTGAGAATGCTCATTCACGATCGAGTGAAACCAGAAAATTACATTTACAACATTCTTATTGGTGCTTGTGCCAATGTTGGGTATACAAAGAAGGCTTTCAAACTATTCAATGATATGAAAAGAAGAGGCCTGAAGCCCACAGGAGACACTTACACTTGCTTGTTCACAGCTTGTGTCAACAGCCCTTGGCATGCTGACGGACTGAAGCGAGCCCACAACTTACGAGAATTGATGATAGAAAAGGCTATTGAACCAAATCTTACAAACTACAACACAATGATCAAGGCTTTTGGGCGATGTGGCGATTTATCCACCGCCTTCAAACTAGTAGATGAAATGATGTCTAAAAAGATAAAAATCAGAGTTCACACATTTAATCACCTTATACAGGCATGCATAACAGATAAAGATAATGGATTACGGCATGCATTAATAGTATGGAGGAAAATGTTACAATTAAGGGAAAAGCCTAATATTTATTCTTTCAATCTTATGCTGAAATGTGTCAAGGACTGTAATTTAGGCTCAATAGAAGACACCCAAGAGTTGATAGGCACTGTTCAGAACACTATTCTAATTGGTACACAAGAAAAAACCTTGTTGATTGGAAATAAACCCTTAGAACTGTCACATCCAAGTCAGGTGCAGATACCTCACAAAGTTGGGAATGAAACATTAAGAAGTGAAGAATTGTCCTATTATGATAAATTACCCGTAAATGTCAAGGATCTGACAGAAACAAAACAATCTGATCATATAAAAATTGAAATTATACATGGAAATAAATTAGCTAAAGTAGAAAAAAGAGCTCCAAACTTATTGTCCAAGACACCAAACATGGAGGAAGTATTATCTCTGCAGCTAGTGCAAACTGTGCAAGATAAATTCGCAATCATAGGAGGCCAAGAAGACTTCCTCAAAGAAATGGCAACATACAATGTGAAACCTGATATCAAAACTTTTACACAAATGCTTATGGTATTGGATGACAACAGGGAAGCTGAGGCAAAGTTAATTGAAGCAATGAAAAGTTCAGAAGTTAAAGCAGATATTGGGTTCTACAATCAGCTGATAAAGAAAAGGTGTTTGAGATCTGATTATGAAGGTGCAAAGGTAAGTGTAGCACTATTCTAAAACAGCCCATTTTAAGATGATGATTATACTTTTAAATATTCTGTATATTATGAGAACTCTCGGTGCACAATTAGTACATACGGCAATAGTTGTTTAATTGAACCTCTTGGTAGACTAGCAACCAATAGCATGCCAATGGTATAACCCGTTTAACTCGGCGCCTCGAGACTTGACGCCGATCACTACCTTTGAATCCCTTCGGCCGCGTATGATACCAGAGTTTGGTAACCAGTATCATACGAAGAAAAAATGATCGTCGTCTGATACTGGTATCCAAGTGATAGGATATATTACTTTTCTGATACCCTTCATCATGTTTGGTAACCAGTATCCAGTAAGGAATATAACATTCTGCCTATGAAACCAACTCGGCAAAACTTCGAAGATCGCATTCTGTACCTACGCTTATTGTAAAACCCTCGCTTTTTTAAAACATACAAGAAAACAAGGAAATAGTTCAACTGTGAATCATTTATTACCTACAACCTATTGGAATAAATTGTGAAATGATTTCGATACAATGTCCAACACTAATTTCGTTTACATTTAGCTGAGATATGGCGCCATTTATTTCTTCATCAATTTCTTTGAACTCTCGGCTTAGTTTCGATTTTCTCTTGTATAGGTATATCCCTAACGGTGGTTTCATTTCTATAAATATCTAAGAGTTGAGCCAACGCCAGTCTTTTGCGTCCAATATATCTATTAAGGCGACTGTGCCAACCTTCTGTATTATTTGTAGTACGTATTTTAGATGATGACCAATGAACATGCACATGACATGCTTATCAGTATCATACGAGGAAATATTAAGTACTCACTTGTAATTGTTTGATATTTTCCCGAGCTGATACTCAGTTACATAAAACGAAAAATCCCTATCACTTGGATAACAGTATCCGACGACGATCATTTTTTCTTCGTATGATACTGGTTACCAAACTCTGGTATCATACGCGGCCGAAGGGCTTTGAATCTGGCAGTCGCTAAGGCATGTCAGAGGCCTTGTGGGCGGGTTAATATTTTCTGACAGTAAGGTACATAATATTATAACTATAATATTCTATGTTTGCAATAAAAATTTATTCATGTAGCAAACATTTTTATTTTAAAGGACGTAAAACAATTAATAAAAGAAGAAAACGAATTCAGAAAGAAGAGGTATTCGAAAAACAAAAAACTCAGGGTTCACGAGGATGTGATGACATATGGAGTCCTTGCCATGAGCTGTAAAACGAAAGAAGATGCTATAAAACTCCTGAACGAAATGAAGGAGAAAAAGCTAAAGTAAGTATTTGATTATTGATGCCTCGGCTGCAAGGTTGGTTGGCATGATGAAACATCGCCATGGCAGAGGTCGTGGGTTCGATTCCCACTGAGGGACACTGTACAGTTGTACGATTGGCCGCAGTCTGGGTGTAGTTCCACACTTATGAAGTCCTCGCCTCGTTACCAAGGCATAGGGAATCCTAGTCTGGGATAGACAAGTGGTTATGTTGAGTAGAAATAAGTTATTGAACCCCCAACATACATTAAATGGGTCCAATCGCGATTCTTTATAAGATAAAACCTAATTACTTTAATTGGTTATGTTGAGTAGAAATAAGTTATTGAACCCCCAACATACATTAAATGGGTCCAATCGCGATTCTTTATAAGATAAAACCTAATTACTTTAATTCCCGACGACAATCATCATGGGACCTGGGCCTCGATTCTGTAAGTACCATGACAGATACATGGTCGGGTTACGTCGGGTTGTTTTTGCATACCATTGGCGCCTCGAAGGTTGGATGTATGGGGCGCGTAGACTTGAAGCAGCAACGAAATTAAATCGCCATGATCATGCAATTGTCATTGTACCACAATGTAGTAGCAGAACTAGGCCTGTTTAATGTATCAGTTACGAGAGCCCTTAAGAAATATTAACCCCCAACTTAAGGGGGTTATTCTATTCATCAATACAAACCACTTTCATCATGAAACCAACTCATTGTCATTCGACCTCTGTGGCGTAGCGGTAGCGCGTCTGCTTACCATGCAAAAAGGTCCCGGGTTCGAATCCCGCCTGGGGACAAAAAAAGCTCAGGTCTTGGATGTTTACATGTGTGATGTCGTTGTTTCTGGTTCCCATGACACAGAGGATCCTAGTGTGGGGCCAGAAGCAATGTATGTCCCTGCATGTAAATGTTATGTTATACATTCATTCAAAGTAGGTATATCTTTTTAAATTTTATATAGAACACTGAGATTTTTCGCCATAGCTTGAATAGTCAGCCTGGGTTTATCTTCATTTCATATATGAAGGTATAATTTGTATCAGATAAACTTTAAGCCTAGCACAGCAATAGAATTTAGTTTATAAGTATATGCAGAAAAGTTCTAATTCAACTATTAAGTTTCTGGACAACAAGGCTTAGCACGCATTGTAATTTTTCATTCGCCATTTTATAACTAACCGAAGGTAACGCATACGAGACACCAAACTAAACTTAACTGCGCAGACGAGGGACTTTTGTCCCCGAAGGATAAAAGTCCCTGAATCGTAAAAAATGTCCTCTGCGTACTTGTCGCGGACTCAACGCCAACGGTGTGCGGTCATTTTCTTCCCAGGAAATTGAGTAAAGCGTACGCTATGAAAGCAAATATTCTGAGATTACACTGTGTAGTAATTTACATAAAGTTGAAAAAGAAAAGGCGTTAAAAGATACAACGAACTTTTGTCCAGTCCGGTTTCTTGATGTCCTCGGTAATTTGAGGGACTTTTTGTACAGGGTACTTTTAGTCCTTCGTGTGCGTTATTCGATACAATTTATAAGATATCTATATCGACGGACAAAAAAGGACCCGGGGGATAGTCCGTAGTAGTTACTACACAGTGTAATCTCAGAATATTTGCTTTCATAGCGTACGCTTTACTCAATTTCCTGGGAAGAAAATGACCGCACACCGTTGGCGTTGAGTCCGCGACAAGTACGCAGAGGACATTTTTTACGATTCAGGGACTTTTATCCTTCGGGGACAAAAGTCCCTCGTCTGCGCAGTTAAGTTTAGTTTGGTGTCTCGTATGCGTTACCTTCGGTTAGTTATAAAATGGCGAATGAAAAATTACAATGCGTGCTAAGCCTTGTTGTCCAGAAACTTAATAGTTGAATTAGAACTTTTCTGCATATACTTATAAACTAAATTCTATTGCTGTGCTAGGCTTAAAGTTTATCTGATACAAATTATACCTTCATATATGAAATGAAGATAAACCCAGGCTGACTATTCAAGCTATGGCGAAAAATCTCAGTGTTCTATATAAAATTTAAAAAGATATACCTACTTTGAATGAATGTATAACATCACATTTACATACAGGGACATACATTGCTTCTGGCCCCACACTAGGATCCTCTGTGTCATGGGAACCAGAAACAACGACATCACACATGTAAACATCCAAGACCTGGGCTTTTTTTTGTCCCCAGCCGGGATTCGAACCCGGGACCTTTTTGCATGGTAAGCAGACGCGCTACCGCTACGCCACAGAGGTCGAATGACAATGAGTTGGTTTCATGATGAAAGTGGTTTGTATTGATGAATAGAATAACCCCCTTTAGTTGGGGGTTAATATTTCTTAAGGGCTCTCGTAACTGATACATTAAACAGGGCCTAGTTCTGCTACTACATTGTGGTACAATGACAATTGCATGATCATGGCGATTTAATTTCGTTCGTCTGCGCAGGCCTATAGAGTACTAGGAGCGCGGGGCGCGGGGAAAGCAGGTGGTACCACTACGCTTGTTTTTATTATTATTTCTACTACTTTCAGAATCAACATCGAAATCCTAGGCACACTATTAAGACAAGGCACAGCACATTGCCAGTTTGGTTATGTGATGTATGTAATGGATATTGCAAAAGAGGAAAACTTAAAAGTCAACGATGTATTTATCAAACACCTGGAAGCATTCAATGATAAGTGCGAGGAAGAACTGAAATTGGTAAGACAACTTGCTAATCTTTTGTCCAATTTGATATCAAAGATTTCTCAATTTGTTCTTATATGCCTATAGTTTATCACTTTATCAGTCATCTAAACATTGCCCTATAGTTTTACAGTCATCTAAACATTTTCTGCGAATCACAGTTTCAGTCAAAGAATAGTACATATTTAATGCACGGCAGATAAATCAATCAAAATCGCAGTTGTGATAAGTTTGCAACGGACACATAAGATAGCAATATTCCTTATTGTGGAGCGAAAAAAACAACAAACACAACATATTCACATAGTACAATTGGTGGCCTTATCGCTTAAAGCAATTTCTTCCAGACAACCTCCGATGGAAAGTTGAAGCTTTTTTATTATTGTTAACTTTACACAACTTCTAAGAATTCTACGTAACACCTGTGGTGAGATGGGTAGTGGATTATATTATAACCCAGTAGTTATAAACCAGTTTTAATCCGGGTTATAACGTTATCGACCAGTTTTATCCCATTAACTACTTTTTTGGTGGATCAAAATGAAAGACAGGAGCGATACTATTTTACAAGAATAAATTACAACTAAACAAATATGCTTTGGGTAATCGGGAGTTTTGCTTGACATTATAGTGCCATAGTGATTAATTTTGGCACCACTGAAGTATATTTAAGTTTTAATGAACTGCATACACTTTCAAAATACTATGTTTTCTATGAATAAAAGTAGGAACGTCTGCAACTAGTATATCGAGACATCATTAATTTAACGGTACAACAGTAGCCAATCTGCGCTTACGTTAGATAAAAATGATACAGAAAATCCCATATAGTCATAAAATAATAGCGCAATACAGTGGCGAGTGCATTTTATATTAGGACGTTATGCTACCTTTGTCATGTAGTTAATTAGTCGACATCTCAATTATATTCATTTTAAGCGAAAGTTTGTGTATGTTTTTTTATTGCACAATTACTTAGTGGTGGTATTATTGCCCTATGTCTTTGGAATGTCAGCACCAGTCTTACGAAATTACCGATTAGGATAATTTAAAAAATATCGATAAACATATTCAATTGCATATGGTGTTGTTTAAAATAAATGTCCTCAATAATACTAGATTTACAAATACCATCTGTTTTATTTCTAAAATATTTTTCTATTATACAGGGCTACTGGGAAAGTCGTACTGAATATTAAAGGATATTATTATTCAGGTCATTTCTGATGGATTTCATTCTATAATGTGGTATCCCAAGTCTAACCGTTATGGAGATATTGAGTTTTAAATATTTTTTAAAGTATCCTTTTTTTCAGACTTTTCTATCGATTTTTTTCGAATAAGAGCTCTTGAGATTCGTTTTTCGATGTATCTAGTTAGACGAGATGTCAATTGATAAAAATAAATAACAAAAACTAATATTACCACTAATAGACTGAAAAGACTGCTCTACAACGGTTAGCGTTTAATAAAAATCACGAAGTATATTTTAGCTTGAAGCCTTTTTAAAGAAAAACTACGTACTAAACTTAATCTGCAAATAATTTTAAAAACTTCTACGTCTTTTTAGCTATTCAAAAAAGTATAACATCTTCTAAGTTTGTTAATAAAATCTTAAAATAGTGGTGTTTCAACAGCCCCAAGCGGTAGTACAACATAATGGAACTTTGATGCAATAGAGACCGACTTACTACCTGGCACGTTTAAACAATGGAAAAAAGGTCTCTAGACATCTCGTCTAACTAGATACATAAAAAATCGAAACTCAAGCGCTCTAATTCGAAAAAAATCGATAGAAAAATAAAAAATAAGCCCGAAAAATAAAGGATACTTTAAAATTTTTAAAGCACAATATCTCCATAACAGTTAGACTTGGGATACCACATTACAGAATGAAATCCATCAGAAATAACCTGAATAATAACATCCTTTAATATTCAGTACGACTTTCCCTGTAGCCCTGTATATTTGTTTTACTATGTACATACACAATACTTTACATAAAAAAATACATGTGCAAGTAGGTGTTTTTGACACCACATTAATCAGATTCACTGTCGATACTAGGTTCGAAACCTCGTTCGCAATTGAAAAATTCAAAATTTTTTAAGCCTGAAGTTGATGGTTCTGAGCTAACCGTTCTATAAAAAAACACGAAACAATAAATATTATACCAAAAAAACGCTCGTGCGCACTCTAAGCAACAAAGTACTGGAGTGAGTGCTATGCCGTACGCATTGTGCACGGCGGCGAAAGTGCGAGCGAGATCGACGATCGCTCACGCCCGGGGATTTCCGGCGCAAAGGATCATAAAATGTTTAAATGTGCTTAGGTACTTAGGGCCACTTGCAGATCTCGCAAACTAGAGTTTAAGTCGAGCATTTGACACAATAGTGCGTGAACGAACTGTCATAATCTCAACTTAAACTCCATTTAGGACACTGGCCCTTAGTACTGTGCGAGCGCAAGAGATAAAAACTAAACATCGAAGTGAAATCCCAAAGTAATATTGTATTGTATGGAGAATTTACTGTATATTTTTGCGTGCATAATTTCATAACGATACATGCACCTTACAACTACAACGCCTTGCACATTATTCGTCGTATTCCGTATTACTATTGAACGAAATCATTATGAACCGCGATAATGGGTTATAACGGGTGCATAACTGGGTCAAAACTGGATTATAACTCACCAGTGGTTTATAACCTGGGCCATTACCCATCTTGTGGTCAAACAAACCGTCTCACACGAATGATACTTGAAATAAAAGTCTAATCAATTCTTATTACTCACACCTAAGGATTTTGCGATAGTCGAGTTTTGGAGATCGCAAGTTTTTCTTTAGTCAACCAAGCTCAAATTATTTGTAGGACATTATTATTCGTCCGCCAATTATTTAATTTATTTTCCTGATTTATTAACTGATCTAATAACAATTCGTTCCAAACAAAGTTCCCTAAAACATTCCAAAAACGTTTTTACCGAACCTCACACTCTGGTAGAGATTTTACAGAGAAAAGTCGTATTACCAAAGATTAAATCATTAAACTGTTTCTGAAGAATGCTTTAGAGTTATCGTATTTTTTAATTAACACCGTAACTATGTTATTGCTTTCCTTGGTTCAGAAAAGGGGAGCAGTGTTCGAAACTTCTCATAAGTACTACATGCTGCATTATAGAAGATGGCTCCGCGAGATTAACATCGAAGAGGCGCTGAAGCCCGAACATCCGTGGCAACAGTTCCAAGAAGCACAGCCTGAGACCATTCAGCGGCAGAACATAGTTATAGAGGAGCCTAGGAAATTCTTCAAAAGAAAACCTAGATACTTTGTCAAATATTCTACCATAAAATAAAGCGATATATTGTTTAACAATCAAATTTTTTATTTCGGCGAATGCATCCTTATATTTTTTCCTGTGATTTTTTCCGCAATTACAGAGTTCAATAAATAAAATTATGCCTTCTCTCATGAATGGAAGGAGCTTTCTGGAGCACTCCATTTTTTACTCCGTTTTTTATTTATTTAAATTGCCCAGGAACATTCTGAACTGAAGTGCAGAATTTTCCTGGGCAATTCAAATAAAAAACATTGCTTTGCTAATTTGAAGCATTGCTAAGGAGTGGGACACAAACATAGAGGCTACATAAAAAAAACATTACAGTTACGATGACGTAACTAATATATTTACCGACATCTAGCACGACTGCTTAGACTGTTTCAATTGGAAATTATGGGCTATCCCGATATCCCCTTGTCATGACTTAAAAAAAAAACAAACATTTTTATAAAATTTATTGATAGTAATTATGACGGTAAGGTTGCTTACAAAATCTTGATGTTAGATAACCGATGCCAGACTCTATGGCCGAGGCTTTACAGGTCAGATTTGCTTAAATCTTGATGTGATGGAGCTTCCGGTTGAGCTCCTCGAACTTGAGGATCTTGCGGATGAAGAAGTCGCCGTAGCGGTGCGCGACTTTCGTGTCCGCAATATGAATCATGTCGTTGTCGATGTAGAAGTCCAACTGCAGAACAAAATACAACACATTTGAGGTAACATGAAAGACTAAAGAAAAAAAAACACAATTTTTATGACTCTGAGTACAGTAACATACAGGTTTTGCTGAGGATTTTCTGAGTCAGAGGTGATAATTATTGATAGGTAGTTATATTTAGTTCTTGTAATAGGTTCATTTCTAACAATGGGAGTAGCACTAGACCTGTACTGTGGAGGTTTAGCTACGCGGTAGAACAATTTGGTTCGGAAGGCAAATCAATGCGACTAATGTAAGAGAACATAGTGAATGGTATTTCCCGAGGTGGAAGAGACAGGCGCTACTAGAAACTCAGAGAAGACAAACATTATACAGGGTGTATTTATTTTTGAGAGGATAACGTTATGTTTTCGGAAGCTGTAGGTAAACTACAACGCAGTAAAAACAACTTTTACAGATGACTCTACTGATAAATGGGTTGGTTACTAGGAATTAATTAACGATACAATGAGTATTTAGTATGTCTAAAACTTTACCGTGGCACCAATCTGAGTGTAGCCTATTAATAAGATTAGAAGACATATTCCGCATAACGAATTTATACTGTCTTACACAGGGCGGGAAAGCATAAAAATTTCAAAAACTATCGTCTGCATAGTCGACACGGTTTACCCCGTCCGCCCTTCCCTAGCTAGTGAGTCTATCTTGACAGCAGCCTTTTACTCCTACTATAAAAGACGTAACATGATTATCCAAACGCAAGTCGTTTGCGGTGGAGCGGATAGTGTAAACGTCAAGTGTGAATGTACTTGGATCTGGATAATTTCAATCAATCAGCCTGAACTTGTCCACTGGATCATTTAGAATAGATATAACGTAACGTAACGTTCCGTAATAAAAAGCCCCAAAAACATGTTTTGAAAAATGATGAATCATACTAATGTGATCACTTCACTCTTTGCCACTGGATTATGTCTAAAAGAGAAGGCACACCTATCTATTGGGAGCCTTAGAAGGGAATCTATTGATGACCTCTGTGGCGCAGCTGCCTACTGTGCGAGAGGTCCCGGGTTCGAACCCCGGCTGGGGACAAGAAAAACCCTAGGTCTTGGATGTATACAGGTTTGTGATGTCGCTGTTTCTGGTCCCCACGACACAGGGTATCCTAGTGTGAAGCCAGAAGCAATGTATGTGCCTGTATGTAAATGTTATGTTACATTCCCAATTCGCCTGATGCGGCTGCAGTATTAGTTTTCTTCACCTTATATTCATATATCACAAACGCAAAACGGTTTATTGTTTTGATTATACAGCTCTATACCAACGTATCGGACAGCATTGTGTATGTAGGGACGCAAGCCGTTTAGTATACGAATGGCCCTTAACTGTTTCATCGACTAACCTCGGAGCCGCTCTGAAATTTCCCGTCAAGGCCGCTGGGCCCCTTGCTCCAGACCACGTTCTTCATCTTGTGCTTGAAGCAGAGCAGGTGGATGGCCAGTGCCGCGTGTTCGCGCGCCGCGTCGCGGTCTCCGCCGCGCGCCGCAGACATAAAGGCGGCGAGCTTGGCCAGCGGCAGGGTGGTGTAGAGTTTCAGGTATGAGCGGATCGTAGGCAGCATCTTCTGCTGGCGCACCTGCGGAAGAGAGATTTTTAGGGTCAAGAGCGGTATTTGTTTTCCAGCAATATATTCAAGCAATGTCAAGGATGCGAATACGGCTGGAGTCCGAAATCGGTGGTAGAGCATTGTAACATTTATGTTGGCAAAAAAACGCAATAACGTAGATAAACGGAGAATGTTAGGTAATAAATTACGGATATTTACGATGTATTGGTTACAATATTGTAGTTGGTGTTTGGTTAGTAAAATTGTTTTTAAAATTAATAACTTTGGAAGCAACTCTTGTTTATCAAAACCGGCCGTATTAAAACGCGGTTTTATCTGCATTACAGAACTAACAACGTCATTAATGTAATTTTGTATGGATTTTGTATGTACGAAGTTTTCCTTTATAAGTTTGTCGCCGTGATAGATTTCCTTTTAAGTTCATTTTATGTGCCGATCTGATCTTTTCCACGTGTCTACAATAAACCGTTTAGCCAGGACAGGGAAGAGACGCCCTTATCGGACAGCGTAGGCAGGTTTCTTGTGCAGCGTGAAGAGCTCGCCGATTATTCGGCCCATTGGCGCCTACAGGTCTCGCCACATTACATAGGAGCTTACCTCGTCCATGAAGACCTGAGTCTGGTGCTTGACGGCGTCGCGGCCGTAGTTGGAGCCGGGCTCGATGGGCGGCGGGCACGGGGAAAGGAACTTGGGACAGGCGAACGTGAAGCAGCTTTCGAATTCGCCTAGGTCACCGTACTGCATCTTGAACATTTTCTCGTGGTAGTTCTTCTCGCGGAGCACCTGCAGACGCAAGGGAAGTGTCAAAAGGGACGATTTCAAGTTCTGACTCCTTACCAGGTACAAAATAACATGTAAAACAGAATAAAATGGTAGTCGATTTTGTGCTTTCCATTTAAGGTCATCCATATTCATCCTGTCTGGTGATCTGTCAGGATCGTGGCAAGTGGCAGTCCCTGGTCTCTGCCTACCCCTCTGGGATACAGGCGTGAGGTTGTGTATGTATGTATTCATCCTACTGTTTGCATCGTCTTTAATACTCTGTCACAATTAGATAACTGTAACTTATCAACTTCATCAACTTCGGGAGGTCGAAATTTCCAGAACGAAAACATTTGAACCTAAAACGCCCTGTGTTTTCTTTTGCGACTCCGCCGCCATACACATAATTAAGCCTACGAGCCGTTTCTGCAGCACTGGTGCCACGGTGGAGCTCGTACTCGTAAATAACGCGATTTTTCAAGTTCTCCATTGTGCGAGATGAGCAACGCCAAAGAAAAATCAAATGAGCAAAAAAACTCAAATATAGCAGCTAAATATATTAATATATTTGAATTTGGTGTTCTTAAAAAAAGAGGAGATATTTCAGATCAAAGTGGCCAGTACGTCGAAACGCCAATTTCATACGTAAGGACCTAATATACTTTCAGATTTCCTTCGGTTTTCGAATATTTTACCGAAAGTGCGGGTAATTTCGTCTTTAGGTTGTGTTTCACACTCACCTGCTGGATGGACTCGTCGACGCATTGCGGATGCAGCACCAGGCATATCGCCAGGAGGTGGTACATCTGCTCCGTCTGCTTGTTGATTTGGTCATTCTGGTAAGACCTGGAGCAAGAGATTTGTTAGGATCGTAGCAAGCCTTTATTTCCTCCTTCTTCTTGAATAGCGACGTGAGTTATACTATATTTGTGTAAATCTTCTACCTACTTTAATCATTTCCATCAAGAGGACAGACAACGGGTCGCGTCTACGTATCGCTGGATCACCGTGCAGACTCATCCTACTTGCAGTTAATCCAGTTTAAGCTAAAATTACTTTCCACTCAGTTCAGTCTCAATTCAAACTTCTTGGTAAACCTACTAGTGCAGCTGATGCGTTGCACGTAAATAAGTTTTAGGATATCTCTCTCTCTCTCTCTCTCTCTGTAGACCAGTGGTATTGGTATTCATAACGATTTGGCGTAAACGAGGAGTTTCAGGATGTAGACTTGAATTATTTGGAACTAGGTCAGTTTAGACTTGCAGCTTGTGCAATCTAGATAAGATAAGAATATTCTTGATTGTACACCAGAGCACATATTATAAAACATGTAAAGATACAAAGTACAATTGCTAAAAGCAATTTCATCCAGACATCCTTATCACGGAAAGTTGCTGAAGGAAATAAGAGACGAGTAGTCGGTGCAAATATGATCAGGAGAGTCTAAACAAAGAAACGTAGAGGAGAGACTACAAATCGCGTCAGAGCGGCGCACTGTCAGAAAACCCCAAAAAAAGGGTTTAGGTAATCTTGTGTGGAAATTGGCTCTTTTATGTTTGCACGGCATACAACCAAACTAACGGACGTTTTAAATAAAAAAATAATTACGTACCTACTTATAAAAAAACAGCATTGGGGTTGAGAAATAGTGTCTAGTGAGAAGAGTCAACTTGTGCAAGGACTTGTGTCTTGAAGCAGAACTAGCTTGACCAGTATTTACGAAAAAGATGTCCTACGAAAGATTTGTCAGATTATATGACGTCACAAGAAACAACATGGCGGATGAGCATAGATGTTTTTTCGATATGTAACTATACATCAAATATTACATTTACTATTTAGAAATATGTAGTAGTAATAGTAGCAGTTCTAAAAAAGAAGCCGCCTTTAGCCAAACTAATTTAGACTGAATGCAATCTAGACTAGACTGTGACACTGTCGAAACGTCGGGAAATAAGGTAATTATGTTTTATCTAATAAATAACAATAAACTATAAATGAGTGTATATTGAATATCATTAAGAAATACTAGACTAGACTACCCAAACTGAACCTACTTCGAGGAGAAGAGTTGCTTAGTGCGCTGCATGTAGAGGAGCGCGGAGGAGAGAGTGCGGATCGCGTCCGCATAGCGCCGCATCATCATGTAGGCGAACCCCACGTAGTAGGAGGTGGATATCTGACATGCGGGCACGTGCGAGTATTGCGACTTCTTGTGCAACTCTATGTTCTCCAGGACCTGGCGGGTAAAGTTAGTTCTTGTATTCACAGTTGACCGGAGACCTAAAGAGGATGTGTACGGAAAGTGTTTAGAACTCCGTTTTGTTTTTATGTCCTATTCGCACATGGCACGGGAAGATGTAAGATGGTAATGCAAGAATTCTATAGGCTAAATGAAGACAAACGCCGAGTCCTCAATAGTATATTTCATTACAAGTGCGGAAAGGCTGTCATTGCAAAGAGTTCCGAGAAATGTCTACTAATAGTCGTTCAGTACACGTGTACTGAACGACTATTTTTAATACAGTTGCGAAAAAAATAAGCAATTTAATAAAGAAAAATTATTTGGAAAATGGCACCAACCGTAAAAAAATACAAGCAGAGATTTTTTTTCTTCACCCATTCTAGTTGGCAAAGGGAACTATGCCCATACAGCCAAGTCTTCAGTAGAATTTTTTTATTGATATGAAATGAAAAAACCTAACTTAACTCATTCAATCAAATCATTAAATCTGATATTGAAACAAATTAGTAGCTCATAAAAACTTCTATGATTTTTTTTAGTAAAAACTTCATGGTTGGTTTTTCTTTTTAATAGACATTGTTTTGACAGTTGGGAAAGAAAACGCACGAGTGCGGGAAAGGTAAAAAAAAAGCACGAGTGTGTAATAGCCCACATCCCGCACGCTATACGTCCCTGTAATACGCCACTTTTTGAGCAACTGTATTAAAAAATATATAGTAATGTATTCTAAAGTCAGGTCTATTCAATCAATCACCTGGGGGGTGAGTCTCTAAAATGCATAGTTGTTAAACAGAGTCACATTATTCCGTTAAGGTCGTTTCATTCATGCTATCGGTAGCCTAGTAATCGGTAACCAATCGCATTGCAATGGTATATACCCCGTGCTACTAAACTAGATGCGATTTTCTTCGCGAGAGATTCCTATTTAATTTGCGCGGGTTATACCCCTGGAATAACATTGTACTGCTATTGTTTTGTAGACTACCAAATTGAGGCAAATATCAACCATTGTCGTGCTTATTTCATTCTTTTTTAAAAACTTATTTAGAGGCTAAAAATTCCACCCATGCCGGGATTCGAACCCGCGACCTCTGGCTATCCGTGCCAGTTTTTAAATTTGTCCTTAGCACGGGTTAGTGCATTAAAAATAATATAATTATTTCATTCTGTTGATAAACTATGTAAGTATTAGACTATAGCTCCCGGTCAACCGAGCGACCACAACAGTTGTAATTTGTTACAAAGCCTACCTTGATAGCTTGGTAGTAGTCTCCCAGTAGCGAGTGGAGGCGTAGCAGGCCGACCAGCGAGAAGTAGCCGAGCATTTTGTAGAGCGAGTGGCGGCCGAACTCGCCGGCCACCGAGTCGGGGTCGCCGCCAGTAGCGTACACCTGAGATGGTAAAGTCGAAACATTACGAAATAGTGGCATTAAAATAAACTCTTCTTCTCCCGCGCACCCGCGGTTTATAGATTTTCACATGAGAATAAGATATTTTCCGCAGTAAAAGCTAGCCTATGTGTTAATCCAGGGTGTCAGCTGTCTCCATACCAAATTTTATTAAAATCGCTCCAGCCGTTTAGACGCGAAGAAGTAACAAACATACACACTCACAAGCTTTCGCCTTTAAAATATTAGTGTGATTTTATTAGTCCCTATTATACAGTTCGGGCCCCGTACTTTGCGACACTGTTTTGTATGGCTTATTTTTTTACCACGTATCAGATAGCACGTAACATTTCGACATGTCAGATAATGAAAAGTATTAGTAGCAGAGAACAAAATTACCATATACATTTATCTTTTAAAATGGCCTCTTCTATTATTAAAACTGTTTTATACGGATTTATGCTCGTTTATTACATTTTTACAATTTTCCAACGTTTCGGCACTTTTTCAGGGGCCGTGGTCCCGGATGACTATTATATTATATTATATTATATTATATTATATTATATTATATTATATTATATTATATTATATTATATTATATTATATTATATTATATTATATTATATTATATTATATTATATTATATTATATTATATTATATTATATTATATTATATTATATTATATTATATTATCTATTATATTAAAACTTTTTTTTTGTGTAAGTTTTCTATTGGAGCGTTTCGGCTCGCCTCACCTCTAATGAATGTCTAGATTTACGGGTATTTTTTCTACCACTGGCCAAACTCTTATAGGAGTTTTAACCGTTTTATGAGTGCGTTGTATTATAACCGTGCCAGCAGGCAGCAGAAGTACTTTCCTCACCTCTAGTTGCCGCTTGATGTTGGACTTGTCAACAAGCGAATGCAGCACATTGAGGATGCAAAGGACATTCCATGCTTTGTTTTCAGTATTCAGCGCGTCGATCTCGGCCTGGCTCAGCTTCGAGGTGCGGGACCTGCCCCGAATGAAGGAATCAATCAAGGAAATCGGCATAATTATACATATATTATGCCGACAAAACATAGAAAAAAAAAAAAAACCTATACATATAAAATTCAAAGTCCTGACTGACTCACTCATCAACGCCCAGCCCAGCCCAAGCCGCTGGACCTAGGAAGCTGAAATTTCGCACAGGGGGTCTTTATATAATGTAGGCAAGGAATAAGACAGGATTTTTTGAAATTCAACCCCTAAGGGGGCGAAAAGGGTTGCCAAAATTTGTACGAAAGGTATAAAGAATGTTGTCTTATTTTCTTGAAACTTAAAATGCATGCTCTTCAATACAATTGGTTGAACACGTGTTTCGCCGTTTTTCTAAATTTAACCCTTAACGGAGTAAACGGGGTTCCAAAATTTTGTTCTCCTGACTGACTCACTCATCAACGCCCAGCCCAAGCCCTTGGACCTAGGAAGCTAAAATTTTGCATAAAAAGTCTGTATACAATGTAAATAAGGAACAAAACAGGATTTTTTGAAATTCAACCCCTAAAGGGGCGAAAAGGGTTGCCACAAATATGTATGAGAAGTACCTATAAAAAATGTTGTCTTTTCTTGAAACTTAAAATGCATGCTCTTCAACACAATTGATTGTATACGTGTTTCGACTTTTGTTTTTTAATTTAACCCTCAAGGGAATGAAAGAGGTTGCAAAATTTTGTTCCTTGAATCTTTTCCAAAATTTGACCTAGAAAGCTGAAATTTTGCACAGAGGGTCTATATATAATGTAGAAAAGAAATAAGATCGGGGTTTTTGAAATTCAACCCCTAAAGGGGCGAAAAGGGTAGCCAAAATTTGTACGGGAGGTATAAAGAATGATGTCTAATTTTCATGAACTTAAAATAAATACTCTTCAACAAAATTTATGGAATCTGTGTTTCACCTTTTTTTCTTAATTTAACCCTTAAGGGAGTGAAAGGGGTTGCAAAATTTTGTTCCTTGAATCTTTTCCGAAATTGGACCTAGGAAGCTGAAATTTTGCACAGAGGGTCTATGTATAATGTAGACAAGAAAAAAGACCGGTTTTTTTTTTATTCAGCCTCTAAGGAGGCGAAAAGGGTAGCCAAAAGTTGTGTGGGAAGTATAAAGAATGTTGTCTAATTTTCATGAAACTTAAAATAACTTCAACACAAGTTATTGAACCTACTCTTCAACACAAGTTATTGAACCTGTTTCACCGTTTTTTCTTAATTTAACCCTTAAGGGAGTGAAAGAGGTTGTACTTTTTTTGTTCTTTGAATCTTTTCCAAAATTGATTTTCTTTTTCTTATTTTGCACAAATTGATGTAGAATGTGATGTAGAATGAAGTGGCCGCCACTTCATTCTACATCACGGTATGGTTGTGTTTAACTTCACTCCATATATAGACTGACGGAAAAAGAGTAGTTTGTCGTCGTCATAGAAGCCATTCAGTCAGGTAATATCGTTAGCAATTCGTTTTTACTTGACCGTGTATTCTTGGATGTTGTTGGGTAATATTACCTTTTGCAGGCGTGGACGTTTCAAGGGTTAAATTTAGAAAATCGGCGAAGCACGTGTTCAATCAATTGTGTTGATGAGCAATTATTTTAAGTTTCAAGAAAATTTTACAACATTCTTTATACGTCCCATACAATTTCTGGCAACCCTTTTCGCCCCCTTAGGGGTTGAATTTAAAAAAATCCGGTCTCATTCCTTGCCTACATTATATATAGACCCTCTGTGCAAAATTTCAGCTTCCTAGGTCTAACGGCTTGGGCTGGGCGTTGATGAGTGAGTCAGTCAGTCAGGACTTTGAACTTTATATATTAGCACCAGATGGAAGAACATCTAATGTGGTATATAAAGAAGTATTATGAATTATTATAATCACAACTAACCCCCTGTCAATAACAACAAAGTAATCATACCCTCAGTTTCCAGATTTGCAGCCCACCCTTAGCGCTTGAGACATTTCGTCCTTTTTTAAAGAATTTTTAATCGACACAGTTCATTTTTTATAATTAAAAAATCTATTGTTCTTCTACGATTTGTCGCAGATTCAGATAATTTATCAGAACAAAAATCGTCTGCACCTTTTATTGAAGCATGCTGAATAACTAAAGTCCACGCGGACGGCGTCGCGGGCAAAAGCTAGTTAATGTATAATCATGTATAATACAGATAAATTAGGAATGCATTTTTTTTTCTCGCCTATACCAGTGTGGGGTAATCTTGCATCGAATGTTTAAAAATATTGTGGGCTTGGAAAGAAAGAATTTGAAAGTTTCGTTTCAAATTAGGCTTTACAGCCCAAATATATTTTCAGGGCATTAGCACATAATAATATAATATAATTAAAAGGAAAACTATCACGACTGAGGCTTTGCAAGTTCACGAGTAACAGGCGACTAACTTAAAAAAGGAAAACAGTACAAAAACCATTGAAAATGACTTTAGAATTAAGTTTAAAATTACTTTGAAAAGTACTATGGAATTGACACTTCTGTAAGGCCTACACTGCGAGTGGCCCGACACCCACTTTGTTGGTTTTTTATGTTATTCCCGCTGTTAATTACATTCATACTTTCAAACATTAAGATGGACAACCTAACTCAGTGGACAGTTACAGAACCCCTGTAATGCTCCAGGACTAGTGATTTTATTGTGTGAATGTTATGTTATTACCTGTACTGTGCAAACGACTGAAACTGGTAGACGAACTCGTCGATGAGCTCCCAGAGCCACTGGTCGGGCAGCTCCAGCGGGACCGGCGTCTCGGCCGACAGGATGTAGTTGAACAAGTCGCAGTAGTTGTAGAAAGAGTGGAAGCGCTGCTCCGGCTTCGGGCCGCCGGGCACGCGTGCATAGATGTCGCGGTAGTACAGCTCTTTGTACAGGATCATGAATACCTAGGTTAGTTAAGCCATTATTATAATGTGGCCCAATGATAGAAAGTCACATCAAAACATAAAAAAAAAGACACTGATAGTATCGTAGCCCAGATCTACTACATTTTTAGACATTTAACCCAAAAAGCATCAACAAAATGAGATTCTTTTAAAATTATTAATAAGAAACTTTATAGTCACTATTAAGTGGCACATGTAGGTTACTGAACTTCGAACTGTTTTAAAATCCTTCTTCAATAAGGGTTCCTTTTTTTAATGTATTGACCGCTTACAGCGCCGCAACAAATCTAATTAAACCAATATGACTAAAGCTATTATAAAAAAAAATATATGTAATAATGGGTTACTATGTGTATGTTTGGTAATATGGGTATGTTCCTTTGTGACTCTAACTAAAGGCTATTGAAAGCTGCGAGTGACTCATAGAAGGCTTGCATGATGCATAATAAATTATCATGGTGAGAAATGCTTTATTTCTGAGAAATATTTTTTCTCTTTCTCTGAGAGAAGGTGTGTCCTCTGTAGTGGGATGTTATTTTCAGAACCCAACTAAAAAATAAGTGATGGATGATGTACAATAAACAGTTTGTTTACTGTTCATCAGACAAATATCTCCAACCTTCAAGCAAATCCGTCCCAAAATTAAAAATATAAGTGGGCACCAGACCTGCTAATGACTACTCGAGACAGAAAGAGAAAACCAAATATCTCAAAATATTATTATTATTATTTGTAATTCAGGCAGGCAGTTATAGAACTGGTGAAGCCTGTATCCAGATGAACATTTGTGTCCATTCATCCTTCACATCCTTCGAATCTCAATAAATTTTTAAACTGAAACCACAATTTTTCAATTATTTGTTTATTAAAAATATTGGCAACCTGAGAGCTACCCATTACAACTTCTATAAATAAATGTGTAAAAAATATAAGCATTATAATTTTTTATTTGAAGCAGTTATTTTATAAGCTGTGTAAACTGCTGGGTTGCAGCCTAGTTCAAAACCAGATAGTTAGTTTTTTTATACCTCTGTAGTTGAAACCTGTATGTTTATCTTTGAAAAAAATTAATAAAGAAACCTTTACTTACATGGTCATTATCAACGAGAGGCGAAACTTCATTCTCATCAGGCCAAGGAGTGTTTTCAAAATACTGCTCGGTGAGTTTTGGGAAGGTGTTCTCATACAAGTTCTGAATGTCATATGTCACACCCTCATTGATCATGTTACGGAAGTAAACGAGGAACTTCTTGACCTGAAAACAGCATCACACTCTTGTTGCTGGTTTAACAGTAAAAATCAGACTGAACAATTCTGATATGTAAATATTTATTTTTTACTCACCATTTCTGGCATCTTGTAGTAAGATCTATCATGGTCCAGGTCGTACTGAGGATCACCCGTGTGTGGCTCATAGTCACCATAGGATTCGTATCCTCCCTACAAAGCAAGGGAACATAGAAAGTTTAAGGTTATCTATAAAATAAGTAATATAAGGCTGGCTAGTTATCACTTAGTTACCTCGTTATAATCGTCACTTGAATACATTTTGTTGTGCTCTTTATTCATCATAAATTCGCTTGTTGGCAATAACCTCAAAAAGTCAATCAAAAATTCAAAGCGCCAACACCACAGATTAAACCACAGAGTATATAAACACTACGTTTTAAGAGACGGGACCTCTTATATGCTTTTGTAATGAGTTTAGCCCCGTTAGCAATACCAACCAATAGAGCAAAAATGCAATGTCAAAAGTGCTACCAACATAACAAACACTTGTCTGTGCATTAGGGACGTCCACTTACATTACTACATTTATCGATATCGATAAATTATCATCCAGGGGCTCCGCGGTTAACCTGATAAAATTAATAAAAATCAATGTTTTCAATAAAACGACAAATGAAATTAGTATTTTATTATTTATTATCACATCACAATAATTGTGGTCAATGTCTATTGAATTTATTTCAGCAGCTATTTGGTTTTTCTTTAGAGGTGTCCAATCTGAGCGAACTTGCGAGCGAACCGAACATCAATCGGTGGTTTGGATTCAGGTGCTGAAATCGTAAAAAATTTTTGAGTCGTTATTGATTATTAATTTGGTGGTAAACTATGGTACTTACCGGGATATTTATGATATGCTGAGATCCCAGGCCACAATAATTGTGGTCAAACGCTACTGGACCAATAGCAACAGCTGATATTTTGGCTGCTGTACAAGGTGCTGAAAATGATAACACTGTAATTTATCAAAGTAAACACTAGTTACAAAAAACTTCAGAGATACATGAAAAGTCTACGTACCAGAGTTGTTTTGTGAAGCTCGGCAACTAATAAGTTTTTGTATAGCTGAATCTGAAAATAAACAATTGCAAGAATAGTCCGAAGAAAAATAAATAGTTTGTTCCTGTTTACCACATAACTGCATAATTGACTATGAAACTATCAAATACATTTTTATAAAAAAAAATAAGTTAAAATTAGCAAAAAAAATATTTTAGTAATTCCAATCACTAACCAGTTAAAGTGATGCGACGTGGCTACGTGGTAAGGAAACTCAGCTAGTAAGTAATCAGGAAGAGGAGGCGCATTTATAAGTAGAGAAGGTACAGCCCTGAAAAAAACATCTTTATCTAAGTTATTTCATTTATGTATTAAGCAGAAATATTAATATTGCGTTCTAAATGACGTATTTTGTTTTTTATTTCATAATTATTCATGAAATGTAGTGAGTGTTACATTATAACATAACTCACAATTTCTTTCATCAGCTTCCTTTTTTTGTTAAGATCTTTCGGCCGGAAATGATCTCCACAAATATATGTTGGTGGATTTTTTCGATGGGGACGCATGACTTCCACAATTTTCACATATTGTCTGCATCTAAAAAAAACCACATTCAATGCAGCCAGTAATAGTGCATCGTTGAACCATGTTATGGCTTACAGCAATTCACCCGTCGTACACTGAGTAGTAATTCTGACAAAGGTACTTATCAGATATTTTTTTATCGATATTGAATATGTGTATGGCACATCACTATGACATTGAAACAACTTAATATTTTTCTCATAGTATGTTAATTACGTTAGTTAACATAATTTATTATCTTGCTCTTGTTCAAGATGACAAAAACTGTAGCCAGAAATACTTACCGGTCTTCATCCCTAGGAAATTTACTCATAAACTTTCTTTTGGTACCTTTTGACCGGCTGCATCTTATTTTATTTTACAAATGGCACAAGTTCGACACCAACCGATCAGTGCCATTATTAAAAGAAAATCACTAAACACTGTACAACAAGATACACACAGCTAGATATTGAAAAAATTTAAAACACAAAATTTTTTAACTAGGTTTATAGAAAACTTTCTATGTGCCGCGTTCCGCCATGACATTTGTTGAGTTCAGTGTTGCCGCAACCGAAAATGTATTTCGGACGTTACCCAATCTGAAAAAGGACCGTTTTCAAGATGAAGGTACGGTTTTCATTGTACTGTATGTTTAGTAAAGAAATAAAGTAAAAAAACAAGATACTAGGTACCTAGGTATTTATAGTTATTATATCTTATTGCTCAAGTTGTTAGTGGTAGGTTTATTACGCTCAACCGCCAACCACCAAACACAATAATAATTAGTGAATTTATTTTATCATGCCGTTGCATTATCTTTATTTTATGTTATAGTTTATTACATAAAATTAGTATGTTCAAATCGTAAAAAACAGATCATAAAATCACGGCAAAATTTGTTTACATTTTGCCGTGTTCATTTCATTTCATTGATGATGTTCCGCTCTACACAAATTATTTAGGTTGCAGTTCATTCAATTATTTCATGTTACCTATCCATCTCATACACTCTACTGTACTGAGTGTTATGTGAGCTATAGCTAGTTTTTTCCAAATTCGGAACAGACCATGCCATGAGTTCGTAAGCGGCATGTCAAAAATATTGCTATCTTTGTTCCACATAACAAATGTATATAGTGTTATCTCAGTTTTTGCTTAGCGCTGTCGTAAGGATGCGTTGAACATAATCACTTAATTGGATGTGTTCACTAATAAAATGTTGAATTGTTGATTGGGATGCGAATACGGAGTGGCTTAGAAAAAGGGACGGTGGTAGCAATGGGACGGTGAAGGGACGGTCGTAAAATAAAAAGGACGGAAAACCGTCCCTTTTAGGACGGTGTGGCAACGCTGATTGTCTGTCTTTGTGTTGTCTCGCCGGCCCGGCACCGGCTCGCGACTCCGGGGCCGGTCGGCGCCGCACGGTGGGCTGAGAATCACGTTTCAAAGACATATGAACTTGAGTTTTCAAGTGTCACTTTTTTCTCTCGAAATAGGTTTTATTACTCATTATCATTACTATACTAAACAATGTGATGAGAGACTATTTAGAGAGCAAACGGATGTGTAAGAATTTTTCGAAGAAAAATTTTTATGGAGCTGACATGAAAAGTAATATCCTTGGAGATGTAAAAAGTGCTATTTATTTGTGATTTTTCGGCATACTTTTTATAGCAGTGCCCTTTGCGATTTTTTTAAAATTAATAATGTGTATTTTATACTTAAATGACTAGTTAGACCAACTTTAGATATACCCTATACCATATGCCCTAGCCTATGAAATTAAAATTAGGCGTGTTATATATAATGTACATATTATCCCTTTATTTTGTAAAGGGATAATATGTACATTAGACGACATTCACCAAAGTAAGAAAGGTTTTAATAAAATACCAATTTTTCAAAATATATTTTTACTAATTGCACATTCACTGACCACGAACTGGCAGACGCCAAGTAGGACACCTACCAGTTCGCTCGACCGATGATCCCAAAAATATCGCTGGTGGTGGCTGGGTGAGGATTGCTGAGGATAGAGTAATGTGGCTTGCCCTGGGAGAGGCCTATATGCAGCAGTGGACAAATACAGGCTGATTGATTGCACATTAAATATAAAGACCGTTTCTTTATCATGAATTCCCAAAAATGTTAGTATCACTTTAATAATTCGTAAAACAAGTCTTATTAATTAAACACATAATGTATATGCTCAGTTCTAATTTCATAGACTAGGGTACAGGAATATCTAACTACGCATAATCAGGACACAAAAGCATTAGAACTACTCATTTTAGTACAAAGTACACATTATAATTATATTTTTAAAAATCGCAAAAGGTACCGCTATAAAAAGTATGCTGAAAAATCACAAATAAGTAGCACTACATCTGCAAGGATATTACGGCCAAACTTGCGATTCTAGAGTTATAGCCACTTTTCATGTCAGCTTCATACAGATTTTTCTTCGAAAAATTCTTACGCGTCCGTTTGCTCTATAAATTGTCTCTCATCACATTGTTTAGTGTAGTAATGAGTAATAAAACCTATTTCGAAAGAAAAAAGTGACACTTGAAAACTCTAGTTCCTGGAGTCCCGCCGGTGCCGTCACCGGGGGTAGCAAGCAATATTTTTTCAAGTTATTTAAGCGTCTATCTTCATATTTTCACAATTAATATTAACAATAACATCATGTATGATGACTAAATCACCGAATTAGTTAATAACACCTGAGGTATACTAGGAATTGGAGTTTGATTACCATTAGGGGTATTGTAGTTGCGTATAAATGGAAGGTAAAATATTTTATGTGCTCATTGACATTTTATCCTGCTAAAAAAACATACTTACCCAAATCATAAAGAGAAAAATATGGAATCGCAAGTCTGACAACTAAACTTGACTTGTTCGTGGTTTTGAAGCAGTGTGGAAAGCTAAGCAACTACTCTACTTTGTTGGAAAAAGTTGTATCGCTATTGAACCTTCATCATCTGTCCGATGAAGATCTTGATATACTTCGAGAATTCTGTCGAAGATTCAGTCAACAAGATTCAGTTACCAAGAGATGGAAGACAGCAAATAGAAACCAGGATATTTTCAGAAAAAAATATGAAAACTGGCTCGTAATGAGTATTGACTGGCCATGTTGTGTTGTTTCACATATTATACCAGATGGAACAGCTTCGGTATGCCAAGAAGGCATAAGTTCTTGCACTGAAGTACCATTTGGATCTTTGGGAGCAAAACAAAGGAAAAGGAGGCTACAACATGAAAGTCATGAAGACACCGATGAATCAATCTGTGTTACAATAGAAAATTTGAAGAAAGAAGGAAACGAATGTTTAGGCAAAGTAATTTAAGAAGAATCCTGAAGAAGCAGTAAAAATCTATAACGATATAGAAATGAAGAAATTAAAGAAAACTACAGTTACGCCAGAAAAAGCGCTAGGCCTTTTATTTTCTCTGGGATTATCAAAGTGGAAATATATTACACTGAGAGAGATGACAATGCGTGAGGGCTTAACAGACTTTCACCCATCGTATTACAAGATTCAGCAAGCCGAGTCAAGCTGTTATCCTCCCGATCAGGCTTTCATTATAAATGACACCATGGCGAAACTAGATCTGCAAGCTCTGTTGAATATAACCATACAACAAATTTTGAAAACCTTACCAGAACTGTCTGCTTACATGGGTAAAACACTGGTTTTGTTATCCAAGTGGGGTTTCGACGGTTCATCAAACCAAAGCAGATAATCAAAGCATTGAAGGAGGTGAAACAGATGAATCTCTGTTTATGACATCACTTGTTCCGCTGCAGTTATCTAACGGGACTGAAGTTATATGGAAAAACCCGAAGCCATGCTCAGTTTTCTACTGTAGACCTGTACAGTTTCTTTTCGCAAAAGAAAGCGAGTCTCTCGTAAAAGAAGAAATGAAGAAAATGGAAGAGGAAATAGCTGCATTGGTGCCCTCAGAATGCAGAAATATAAAAATAAATCATGATCTAGTCATGACTATGATCGACGGAAAAGTTTGCAGTTATTTATCCGAAGCTCTTTCCAGTGCAGTTTGCTATTTATGTCTAGCAAAACCGAGCGAGATGAACAATATTGATGCAGTAATACGAAAAGAAGTAGCCAACAACATGTTAAAATTCGGCTTATCTCCGTTACATGCCCAAATTAACTGCATGGAATGTTTGCTACATATAGCATACAGACTGGAGTTGAAGACTTGGGCAGTAAGAGGAGATAAAGATAAGGCTGTCATGCTGACCAAAAAGCAGTTGCTGCAAGAACGATTCCAACAGAAGCTTGGTCTTCTTGTGGACGTGGTCAAACAGAGCTCTGGAATAACGAACGATGGAAATAACGCACTTTTTTTCGACCAAAGTCGCACGAGTGCGCCCATAGTGCAGTATGTCAAAAAATCCATAAAAATGCAGGCAATAATCGTGCTGAAGGAAATAACGGGCAAGTGTGCGATAATCAAGTTATGGCCAATTTTATAGTAACTTCCATACATTTTTTTTAACCAAGTGGAAAAAAAGTACTTGCACAAAGGTAAACATACTGCACTTCAAATATGTTGAAAGATTAGCCTTCCTAAGTGGATTCCTGTGAAAAAAAAATAACAATTCAAAATTCGATCTCTAAGTCTATGGGGAGCGATTTTCAGCCCACCGTGCGGAGGGTGAGACTCGTATTTCGTATCGGCGTCGTAGGTGTAAAAGATATAACAAATATAAAATAAAGTAAAAAAACAAGATACTAGGTACCTAGGTATTTATAGTTATTATATCTTATTGCTCAAGTTGTTAGTGGTAGGTTTATTACGCTCAACCGCCAACCACCAAACACAATAATAATTAGTGAATTTATTTTATCATGCCGTTGCATTATCTTTATTTTATGTTATAGTTTATTACATAAAATTAGTATGTTCAAATCGTAAAAAACAGATCATAAAATCACGGCAAAATTTGTTTACATTTTGCCGTGTTCATTTCATTTCATTGATGATGTTCCGCTCTACACAAATTATTTAGGTTGCAGTTCATTCAATTATTTCATGTTACCTATCCATCTCATACACTCTACTGTACTGAGTGTTATGTGAGCTATAGCTAGTTTTTTCCAAATTCGGAACAGACCATGCCATGAGTTCGTAAGCGGCATGTCAAAAATATTGCTATCTTTGTTCCACATAACAAATGTATATAGTGTTATCTCAGTTTTTGCTTAGCGCTGTCGTAAGGATGCGTTGAACATAATCACTTAATTGGATGTGTTCACTAATAAAATGTTGAATTGTTGATTGGGATGCGAATACGGAGTGGCTTAGAAAAAGGGACGGTGGTAGCAATGGGACGGTGAAGGGACGGTCGTAAAATAAAAAGGACGGAAAACCGTCCCTTTTAGGACGGTGTGGCAACGCTGGTTGAGTTTTCAGTTTGACAGCAAAGAGTAAGTAGTATTAAAGAGTGAGACAAATATATGTCCGCCATTAAAACGGGGCTAAATGCGAACAAATAATTCAAAGTTCCTACTTGCGCTAGGCTGATTAAACCAACCTAAACCTAAACCAATATCCGCTATCCGGGAAGGAAAGAACACGGATGTCAACATCCGTGGGAAAGAATCGTTAGAAAGAATCAGTCTGTCTGAACTTGTTCTGTTGTCTGAACCACAGTGTACATACCAAAGAGTATATAACCCGTAGACAGAGAATAGAATAGACTGGGCCTGCGCGTATACCTTTGAGATGGAGATAGAAGTAGGTACTTCATAATCATAAGAGTTGCTAGCATAACCCATAATTCCCAAAAGTATGTTTTGCGTATTTACAAGTTGAAAACAGAAAATCGGGAAATAAATCAATACCTCAATAGAAGCAAAAAAATTTATTAAAATTATACGTGGGAAACTCAGAAAATTTTGAGAAACTAAAAAATTAACTTCAATGAAAAAAATATTTTTATTAAATCTTTTCAAAAAACTCTCCATCATTCGCTATACCAAGTCTCATGCGTCTGAAACAATTTTCAATACATTTTTTCCAGTCCTCCGCAGACACCTCTTCCACGGCCTTCCCAAACGCTGCGAACGCGTCTTCCGGCGATGACAACTGTATCCCTTTGAGCTGATTTTTTATTTTAGGGAATTAAAAAGAAGTCACACGGAGCCAAATCAGGATTTTTCAGGCTGTCCATCGTAGGAATATCAGTAGCTCTTGTACTAGTACTTGCAACCGCAAGTGATGTAGAATACGAAGATGTAGCCTGGAAAGAACACAAACGGCGTTTTAAAAAAAATACCTTTCAAAGTATACTATAGTTTAGAACCTTAGTTAACTATACATTAAGTAGAGATTGAAAAAATAATAGACCCAGGGCAAAGACGTAATTTTACATTGAACGGTATATTCACGAATATATTTGTGACGTAAACCATAACAATAATGTACGACTATATTGAATCACTAAAACTAAAATATACCCATAACTAATATTATTTACACCCTTACTAATAATGCATTGAATGGTCTATTCGCAAATATATTTGTGAGGTAAAGCATAACATAATAATGTACGAATATATTGCATCACTAAAATGTACCTATAACTAATATTATTTTAGGGAGTCCTTACCGGCAAAAACAGTTTCGGTACGGAACCTTCTGTCAGAAAAGTAGAACTCTTTGTTTTTCGAAAACTATGGGTCTCGACTCTTGAAATGACGGGAACAAACACGGGTATACTTTGTCGGTTGCCAGTCAGTCCAAACGACCCGTGGCTTTAACCCATATTGTCCGTAGAGCCTGATCAGCTGGGTACCTGTAAAATAATTTTGAACAATATAAACATTATGTGCCCGGATAACGGGGAAAGACATGCCTATGATACGTTTGGGACCTCGTCAAAACAAGGGTCTAACTCGTGGTTGGTTCCTCTGCCTACACCCTCGGGGATATGTGTCATGCTCTGTCGCAGAGCCACCATCATAGAAAGTGATTAATTATGCCATAAAATGAGGTACGTAACGCGTACTTAATGTACATATACCGATATCGATGTACGTGCATCAGATTATGTTTAAATAAACATTGATAGTGGCTCTGCTGCAGAGCATACTCTCTAGCAGAGCCACAAAGTACATGTACTCAGGAAAGATAAACGTCACTGTTTTTGGATGAAAACCGATGTACGAGTAATGTTTATTGCGTACGTGTTTGAAAACACCACTATAAGACAGTGGTTTTATTTATATTAACTTTACTAAAATGCTTGCAGGAAGCGCCTGATTATTTTATGTCATGATTAACGATCATGTTTCTTTTCCTTTTCATTTCAATAAGCTTCATGACGGCAGAAGATGAATAATTCAAGTGAGACTATTCTGTTTTTTAATTTAAATTCTATATGCAAGTACTTAGAAATTTTGTATTTTGCCCCAAAATTCATTTATTTAAAACATTATCCTCAATGTCCATTTAAAAAAACATTTGGTTCAACCCAAATCTGTAGGCGCAATTTTTGAAATATTTAATCTGATTAAACAACCAAAAACTCGACGTATTATAATACAAGAAAATGACAAATCTTTTTATATTATGAACTTTAATCATGAAAAATCGGTGGAGCGGTTTATTTAAAATAAGTGGCGCCACCTTTATTCCTAAGGGATGTAAGTGTTGCTGCAGCGGTTAAAATCGTTTATTTTAATCCCCACTATCACTACCCGATTCCATCACAAAATAAATTCCTTTTCTTCATAATTACTACGAAGCAAGGGCAATGACCCCGCTTTTCCAGCACACGTAAAAATAAATATTTCCTAAAATATTAAAGATATTGGCATGATCTTTTTTTTATTTAATGCAGTATTAAATTTCTAACAATAAGAGTTGTAAAAAACATACCCTCTTTAAAAAATTTTTTTCCATGATTGAGTAAAAACTGAGAATATACAAAAAAAAATGTTACAAAATGTAAGATTTTTGACAGTTGTCATTGTTTTTTATTTTATTTTATTTTTTGATGATACAATAAGTAATCGTCTTTCGAATAAAATATAAATCATTGCAATCGGTTCATCCGTTAGCGTGTCAGAATTTTTCAAAGTGTTTTTTCAAAGAAGTGGCGCCCTCTCTGTTCCTAAGCGGTGAAACTTGTGCTGCTGCGGGTCAAATCGCTTATTTTTGTCCCTACTATCACTGTGCAAAACGGCTTGCTTTCATCACAAAATGCAGCTTTTCGGCAAAAAAGTGCCGTAGCTGCCAGGACTATTTGTTCACTGCTGGACAAAGGCCTGCCCCACATCACGCCACACTTACATAAGCCTGACACGGGAGGTACCTATATGCACTAAGCCTTTGCCGACATAAAATAATCAGGCGCTTCCTGCAAGCATTTTAGTAAAGTTAATATAAATAAAACCACTGTCTTATAGTGGTATTTTTAACACGTACGCAATAAACACTACTCGTACATCGTTTTTCATCCAAAAACAGTGGTGTTTATTTTTCCTGAGTACATGTACTTTGCGGCTCTGCTAGAGAGTATGCTCTGCAGCAGAGCCACTATCAATGGTTATTTAAACATAATCTGATGCACGTACATCGATATCGGTATATGTACATTAAGTACTCCTTACGTACATCATTTTATGGCATAATTAATCACTTTCTATGATGGTGGCTCTGCGACAGAGCATGACACGGGGATATCGGGCGTGAGTTTTTTTCTTCACATTTGGCCTTCCTTGTTTTTGCCAACACTAAGGGATTTTTTGTATATGAAGTCTGGTAACACTAACATTATTATAAACCGTCTAAATTAAGATTGTCGCAGTTAGATTACCAATCTATCGTATGAGCGCCTACATAATTTAGACGGGTAACACCAAAATATTGAAATTTTCGATTTAGTTTTCACGGCACATATTTATCTAATTTAGGGGTAATTGAGTGCAGTAGATGCATTTCAAACCTTGCCGTAGTCTTGAACATCATAAAAACAGAGATTAGAGGAGAATTAATAGCACTTACGAAATGAAAGGTTATGATGGCGTTTTTACGCTCATTGCGGCTTCTACAGCCTAAAATGCTGCGATTTACCATTATATCACTTTCGTCCAACTGCACCGAACACGAAAAGTACTATTATATGCTCTGAACCGTTATTCGAGACCTAATTAAAGTGAGACAGCACTACTTGCGTCTCGTGGAACATTCCCCTTCCGTCCCCCCTCCGCCCCGCCCCGCGCGGTTCCCCCGCGCCGGGCGCCGTGGCGCGGAGGGGGGAGGCCAGCTTGCCGGTAGCGCGCAGCGCGGCTCCTCACATTGGCATCGACTTTCGTCGAGTGAACATCCCTTTCGGTAAGATAACAGCGTTGCTGTTCGATTTCTTTTTTACTTTTTCTTACATTTTATTTCGTGTATTTTATAGCATTGAACATTTTTAGAAAACGCTCTCCAGAAGAGCTCGTTTTCCAAAAATATGGATAAGACTCCTGACTGTGACGCAACTCGCTCGGAGCGAAATAATCGTGCTGAACGATTACCGCAAAAACGTGCTGAACGTTTGCCGCGTCCTAGGAGCTCTTCGAGTTCCAGCGAATCGTCATCATCGAGTTCCAGTTCGGAGAATTCACGACGCAGGAAGAAAGACCAGAAAAAGAAGGCGAAGTCAACTAACGATCAAAAATTCGAATCGTTGACAAATCAAGTAAGTGAAATTTTAAACTACTTGAAAAGTAACGGTCAATTTTTTTCTGGAAATTCTCATAACGACAGTGATTCTGAAATTTCCTTGCATCCCAGTGAGAATCTTAAAAGTTCACTGTTATCAGAGCAACCGTTTTTGAATAAACCCCAATCGCACGCCCAAATGCCTGTAACGGTCAAATCGTTCGATTTCCATATAAACACAAATTTGAAAGAACCGACCGTCGAGAATTCTAACGAGTCGAGACTCGAACTGCTCACTAAATTGCACCATTTCAACTCTGATAAGTGGGAAAGGGTTAGGTATGTAGAAACGGAGAAGAAGTACCTCGCCAGACCGGGGTTTTACGAGTTGGACGTGAACACCGAGTTGCGTTATCACGACCCTAACTCGACTTGGCTAAAATCGCTTGATAGGTCGCTGGGCGCAATGACGCATGCACTCATTCAACAAAACGCTCAGCTCAAGAGTAATCTACAGGAATTAATTCAGTGGTCGACTGGGCCAGCTTTGAATGCAGATTTGCTGTTTGAAAAGATCAGCGGCCTATTTTCCGAGAAAAGCGATTACATGAAGGTTTCAGAAGATTTGCTTCAGTTAGTTTGTGGGAGGCGCGCTGACGTCATTCAAAAACGACGTGACAGTATTCTGTCCGGTGTGAAAGATCGCTTTATCAAAGAAGATTTACGCAAAATACCTCCCACAAACGCTGAGCTTTTTAATGCAGATGCACTAGGTTCCTTTTTACAGAACGCCGGGGGCACTCATAAAATATTCACACCTAACAAACGCCCTGCTGAAGAGCCCATAATGTCTATGCGGAATAGACCGGAGCACTCCCAGGCCAAACGTCCGCGGAGGTCGTATCGCAAGCCTGAAGTTGAGCTTGATCCAGTGCCTAGCACCAGTTTCCAGGCCAAAGGTAACAAACCTCAAAAGCCCAAAAATAATAAGTTCGGTACGAAAAATGTTTACAAAAAACCGCATGATTACAATAATCGTAGAACTCACAATCAATTTCGTAAATGACTACATACAAGGCAGTTTTTATGGCGGGCGGTTACAAAGTTACGTCGCGATTTGGAAGCAATTGAATGCCCCAGATTGCGTCATTCAAATAATCTCCGGTTATCGGATACCTTTTTACAAAGTACCCTCCCTTGTTCACCACAGTCAATTGCTACAATATCAAACTCCTACGAGTGCAGCTATGACTCAACAAATATTAGAGTTGAAAAAACAAAAGGTTCTCGTTCCCGCTCCCTTGACACCGAGTTTCATATGCCCGATGTTTTTAGTGGTAAAATCAGATCTCAGCAACCGTCCAATTTTCAATTTAAAAAACTTAAACCACTACCTAGAACCGTTCAAATTCAGGTTGATCAATATGTACCGCGTACCGGATTTCTTACAAATGGGCGATTGGGCTGTGAAGATCGATCTCACGCAGGCCTACTTTCACATCCCAGTGGCTCGGTCACACCAGCCATTCCTCAGAGTTCTGTACAAGACAGACTCGACGAGCAGAGGTTCAGAGGCGCTGGAACTGCTCCAGCTAACTTGCCTACCCTTCGGGCTGTCATCGGCACCCAAGGCGTTTTCAACTGTCTCCAATTGGGTCGCTCAACTGTTACGCGAGAAAGGTCTCCGTGTTATAGTATATCTAGACGACTATCTTATAGTGAACCAGGATCGAGACATGTTGAGCCAAGCTGCAGAAGCTGTTGGGGTCTTATCAATGTTGGGCTTTACGATAAACTTCAAAAAGTCCCAGCTAACACCGACCAGAGTTATAGAATATCTGGGAATAACATGGAATCTCGCAACGAATTCCAAGTACCTTCCCGAAGAAAAGCGTCAGAAAATGTCTGCCAAGCTAAAGTTGATATTGAACTGGAATCATTGGAGCCTAAAGGACGCACAGAGCATTCTGGGAATGCTCAATTTCGCCTCTTTCGTTGTACGAAGAGGGCGTCTTCACTGCCGTCCATTACAAATGGCCTCTTCTCGATTGTCGAAAGATCAGCCTCTCATGAAAGCTCCACTCGAGCCAGAAACTCACAAAGAGCTCAACTGGTGGCTCCAAGCACTCTCGTCGAGTACACCAATCCACACTGCTCCGGTCACTCACTTCCTGACCACGGATGCGTCCGGGACAGGTTGGGGAGCCATGCTGAATGGCAACCCCTTAAGCGGCACATGGTGTTCAAGCCAACTCACTTGGCACAGCAACGCCAAAGAAATGTGGGCAATATATCAGACGCTGCACGATCACTGTCACTTTCTTCGAAAGTCGACAATTCTAGTACAGTCCGACAACAAAAGTGTTGTGAGCTACATACGGAACCAGGGCGGTCTACGCTCGAAGACCCTGTACCAACTAACCATTGTTCTGTTCGAACTGCTAGACGAGAACAACATGGAGATAGTCCCTCAGTACATTCCGGGACAACTCAATGTAGAAGCCGACTTCCTGTCCAGGCAGAAAATGCAAGGCGAGTGGTGTCTAGTAAAAGACGCGTACCAAGAGGTAGTCAGCCGCTTCGGCATGCCACAGATCGACTTATTCGCCTCAAAGACTGCACACGTGACTACGCGCTACGTATCGCGAGACTGCAACGACTTGAACGCAGAATATCACAACGCCTTCAGCAGGCAATGGAAGTACCATCGGGCTTGGATATTTCCTCCCCCACACCTTGTACCACGTGTCCTGGCACAGCTCAACGAGGCCAAGGGCACCTACATTCTGATAGTACCCCGCTGGCACAAAGTGTATTGGAGGCCAGACCTCAAGCGGAGAGCACTGGACTCAGGTGGATCAGATATGTCTCGAAGCGTGGTTAGTCAAGGGTGGAGTGAACATTTAGAAGGATGGTCACCTAGCGAGATGGAGTTGCTAAACTCCAGCTGGAGAGATTCTACAAAGAGAGTCTACTCAGGTATTTGGTCCAAATGGCAAAGTTGGTGCATACAAAACTCTGTCGATTACATAAACCCCACCGGGTCACAGCTGGCGAAATACTTAGCATGTTTACATCTGCACCACAAGCTGGCATATAAGACTATTCTGGTCCACAAATCTACAGTTGCCACGTTATCGAATCCAGACTCTCAGTCTTTGAGTGACAACGTCGTGGTCAAGAGAATTCTTAAAGCTATCGCGTCAGCCAACGCCGATAAGAAGAAGGAAATTCCAGCATCATGGGACCCAAGGGTGGTTGTAGAATGGTTGATTCATAATCCCCCGACCTACAACAGCCTGTATGAAGTATCTCGTCGGACGGCCTTGATATTGCTCCTCGCCTCGAGCCGTCGAGTGCATGACCTCACTCTGCTTCATATAAATGAGGAACGCTTTGAGGATAACGGCGATCATCTAATCTTACATCCCATATTTGGGTCCAAGACGGACAACTACGTTCACAGACAAACATCCTGGAAACTTCTCAAAGCCCCGAAGGATGATGTGTGCCCTGTGTACTGGGTGAGAACACTCCGGGACGTCTCCCGACAGAGACGGTCGGAGTGCGGCGCGAGCTCCCTGTTTCTATCGTGCACGGGGCGCGCGCGCGCCGCCTCGCGCACGCAGCTGGGCGGCTGGGTGCGGTCGCTGCTGGCGGCGGCAGGCGTGCAGGCCAGCGCGGGCAGCACGCGCCGCGCCGCCGCCTCGCTCAACTGGTTGGACAACTGCTGCATCGACACGATCATGGCCAAGGGCAACTGGCGGACGCCTAACACATTCGCTCGATTTTATTCAGCAGAAATCAGAACCGATCCGTTCAATCGATATAATTTGTCTCGAAATTTTGAATCAATGTGATTGCATTACTTGGATCATCATAGTTGATTGCGTTATTACTTTTATTTTGTTTCAAAGAATCTTATATTCTGTACGTGTTTACGTGTTCATTGTGGTACCTAGCTACGCAATTAATAATATAGATTGCTTTGTATATACTTGTATCAGCTTATTTCCTCCAAAATAAATGACAACATGTGATTTGATTAACCTGTTTTTCTTTTTACATAAACTTACAGGTAACTACGTTTCTCTATTTAATATATAGAAAGTTTGATCTTTCATCGCTTACACTTTATACCTAATAGCTTTCTTATAATATAACTTTACTATACAGTGAAATTTTCCGTGGGTGTACGTCGTTACCTTCATACACCTCTGTAAATTATCATGCCATTCAAATCATTCACACATTGGCATCATCCAGCTTGCCACCAGGCGATAACAAACAGATCTCACTTTAATTAGGTCTCGAATAACGGTTCAGAGCATATAATATAATGTTTTACCTGAAATTAAAACAATTATTATATGCCTAACCTTATTCGAGACCTATATTTTTAATCCTGCCTGGTGGCCCTCAAGGCCACTACGACTTCAAGTGAGATACAATGTGAGGAGCCGCGCTGCGCGCTACCGGCAAGCTGGCCTCCCCCCTCCGCGCCACGGCGCCCGGCGCGGGGGAACCGCGCGGGGCGGGGCGGAGGGGGGACGGAAGGGGAATGTTCCACGAGACGCAAGTAGTGCTGTCTCACTTTAATTAGGTCTCGAATAAGGTTAGGCATATAATAATTGTTTTAATTTCAGGTAAAACATTATATTTTATGGAGAAAAACACCGATATCTGCCTAAATTTAAAGTAAAACTCGATCAAGCTCAGATTTGACGTAGGTTTGTCTGCCACAGATTTGAACTGTGGTAAACAAAAAAATCGCATACGCGCGTTAGGGACAGAAGATCATTACTGTTTCTCGCTTACACTTTATAAGACTCGTATTAAGTCATCTCTTTCTTCTTTTTTTTTCTATGGTTATGTCTCGTCTATCTATTCTCAGTCTACGATATAACCACTACGAACATACCACGGATGTAAAGACCGCAGTACACAATGGCCCATGCGGGCCCACTGCTCGTTATTGCCATTTTGTACGGTGGGGCAATGGTGCGCGCAATCGGACAGTTGTCGGTTTTTTCGACACACTTCAAAGGAATCGTGGTGGCGTAGCGTGGCCCATCCGAGTTTACACAGTGGCCCATCGTTTAGTTCGTCACCGACCGCTGACCTGTCGACTGATTGATAGACAGAGTAGGTACTTTTTTTGTTGAGATGATTTTTTGTAGAACTACTTGAATGAGGGATTTTTCTGACAGCTATTAAAAAAAAAATAGTTCTAAAAGCTACGATGAGATGGCGCTGAATCGCAAGGGTTTACCTTTTTTTGTTTGTTATTGCTTGCCACAGGTAAAAACTTTATTGCTGTTTTGCGTAGAGGGAGTAAAACTATCTACGCTTGATCGTAGAGGGAGTAAACTATCTACGCTTGATCTATAGTTCTACTCTATCTACGCTGTTTTGCGATTTCATCGACTGGAAGGAATCTAATCTGTGATCAACTTCAACTGATCAACCATGATTTTAGCACGAAAATCAAATAGCAATAGTGCAAGAGCAAAAAAAAAGAGGGAGGAAATTCCACGTGATCTGTGGACTGTGGACCACAGAATAAACTGGAAAGTGGCTTATCCTATTAAAAAAAACAAAAACCCTTACTTGAAAACGCCATCTACTGACAAATTAGGAACTACTTTTCTTAGCTGTCAGAAAAATCCCTCATTATAAATCGCCCAAAATGTCCGTATGGCGGAACAATGAGGATAAATTAATAAAGCTTCAAGTTTATTGATTTATATCAATCTGAGCCCGTAATTTTGCACCAACTTTTTTTTAAAACTTTGTTGTACACACTTATGTAATACTTGTAAATAAATAAATAGATGCGGCGGCAATTACTTCCACGTCCATCGCAAGTGGTTTGCCAGGCAGCAATGAGCCATGCGCCATTGTGTAAACACCAAGTGATCGTGGCTTACAGTTGTGAATGGTAAATCATGGCCCATCACAGCAGGATCACAGGCCATTGTGTACTGGGGCCATAAAGTCCGCTGTACACAATGGCCCATGCTGGCCCACTGCTCGTCATTGCCATTGTGTACACGGGGTAATGGTGTGTAGTTGGCGCGCAATCGGACAGTTGTCGGTTTTTTGGGCACACTTCAAAGGAATCGTGGCATAGCGTGGCCCATCCCTGTTTACACAGACAGTGGCCCATCGTTTACAGTGCGTTCACATTAACTTGACGCTTGAGAGAATTGGTAACAAGGGCAAGGACATAACATGTGAATTAGCTTTTGGAACTAATCGGAAGATGATAAAACAAGCCCTCAATCCTTTTATTTTCCCCAAGTAATGGGAATGATTTCTTATTTAACATGGTAACAGTAAACATCTCAGTGCTACCAATTCTCTCACGCGTCAAGTTAATGTGAACGCACAATAATTCATCACACTGGGATAGACATTTACTATTTATTTATTTATAAGTACTACAGAAGTATGTACAACAACAATGTTATTAACAAAAATGGCGCAAAAGGCGCAAAATTACGGGCTCAGATTGATATAAATCAATAAACTTGAAAGTTTATTGATAAACTTGAAAGTTTATTGATTTATCCTCATTGTTCCGCCAAACGGACATTTTGGGCGATTTATAATTCAAGTAGTTCTACAAAAAATCATCTCAATAAAAAAAGTACTCTATGTCTATCCCGGTCAGCGGTCGGCTGCTGTGGACACTTAGAATAATCGTGATTTTTTTCAAAAACAGACCCATCTAGCGGACGGCTAGAGTACTACGGCATCGTTGTGTTGCTGCAACTAAAATGAAATTACCCATGGTAAAAAGCTATTGACCTATTATTTCCGTATTTTATTATTTATTATAGTTTTTTTATTTTAGTAAATTGATCAGTACTTAATATAACAATGTGTACTCTGTTCGTATTAAATAAACGTTGTACGCATCAAATAAATAAAATTAGTTTATACCCAATAGTAGTTTCATTTTCAAGTCATTAGTGGCAATACTTAAAAAATGTCAATCAAACAAAAGTTTTGAATGCTTCTTTTTCGCAAGTTTTCTTTCTGTTTTATTGCGCTCCGCTTGTGTTCTATTTGGTGGTAGGTATGATCTGTGAGTCGAGCAATATTGTTCCTCCAGTTCAACTCTACGATAATTTGAGACAGGACTCCCAGTGATTCGAGACAGGACTCCCAGTGTTTGTGGGTTATGATTCGAGATAAGGACTCACGATTTGAGATAGGACTCTTTGTATTGTTTATTTTGTGCAGTGCAGCATTTGTTTCGAGACAGGACTCTACAAATACCAAGATATCACAAAACTGGTGTTGTGTGATCGGTTGCACAACTAAAGTCTCTGACGGTATGTACTGGCTTCTCTCATTCTTTATGCTCATTGGTCTTTTACATTAATTTGATTTTAATTATCTAACCATGATATTTCTGTTAAAGGTATCCCATTACATAAGTTCCCAAATGCTTCTATGGATGGTGATCGCTCTTAACATGGAAAACAAGAATTCGAGGGCTTAGATGGCCTGGACATATTTTCCAAAAAAATTAAAGTGTGCCATAGACACTTTGAAGATAAATACCACGGAAGTAAAAACAGACTGGTTAGAAGTGCCATACCAACTCTGAATTTGCCAGGTAGGTACATTATAAATTTATGTTTATGCATGGTCCCTCTCCTAAAGGTAAACAGGCATTTTTTAGCAATTATTGCTCGGCAACACATAAGTAGATCAAAGTATCAATCTGTAGCAATAAAAATAAAAATCGAAATTTCCTATCAGCCCGGTACAAAGGCTCTATAGTTTTTTGCTGCCGTTTATAGAAATTGCTTAATTTATGTAACGATCGACCTGGGTCCTTTGCCTGTAATACAATGTTGTTTAGATGGCGTCCCAGTAGAAGGACAAAACCAGGGTTTCCTCATTTTCCTCCCTTTTCTCCGAAACTGCTGGGCCTAAAATTCTGAAAAAATACAGAAATTTCCTGGTATCTTCCCCTGAAATGAAACAGGAAAGACAAGAGTTATCAATATTTCTGGAAACAAACTACTGTACACTTCCTTTCCTTAGGTATTATTTTAGTGTATGCAAGCTCCATTGAGCTGTTGACAGACATACAAGATGACCATTAGCTCAAGTCAAGACTCAAGAATTAATCCTATGAAATAATTCAATTTCAGGTGAAATGTTCTTGCATGCCGCATAAGAAAGAGTTGGCCTATTTCATTGTGAAGCATTCGGTGACCTTTTTCGTCAACAACTGGTGCCAAGAAATAAATAATATACAACAAAAAAAGGATATAGGCGAGCAGGAAGGCAGTTTCATGAAAATGGCTGCCAGCAAATATGTGAAAAGTAAAAAAGGGATAAGGTACAGGCAGACTGGCTCAGCGCTTAATGTATAAAAATCAAAATAAATACAAATATTGAAAAACTTAATAATAATGTTTTTGTTATTCACCCAAAGCTTTAAAATACCAACACATATCGCATGCCTATTTCAGATGCTCTGCGTACAACTAGTGTTGTTTTTCTTTGAAATTTTTACCCAATTTCAAAGGAAAATAAACACTTAAGTTGCGCGCAGAGCTATCTGAAATAGGCTTAAAAAATTACCTTAGTATTGTATTCAAAATATCCCGCTTCCAAAATAGTACCAGTAGCCGTCCGCCGACAGCAGCACTATCTATGCTTCATAAAAAAACAAGAGTGAACCATCTATTTCAGGTATATAGTAATCTATGGCGGTCGGTGACGAACTACACGATGGGCCATTGTGTAAACAGGGATGGGCCACGCTACGCCACGATTCCTTTGAAGTGTGCCCAAAAAACTGACAACTGTCCGATTGCGCGCCACGATAGACCATAGCCGGATCCACACTGGATGATCCAAAATGGATCGGCGATCCCGCGATCCGCGATCCAAGATCGTGATGCGTGGAGCGTGGATTGTTTTAGGTCGATCCAACAGCAATCTTTTGCGATCCTCACTGGCTACTCCAACGCGCTCCTGCCGATCCATACTGAATCTGAATTTTGTCTGGCTATGAAGTCACACGTGCAACGACGGCGACGAATAGCCGTAGCAGCAGCAAGCTACATTTTACTTGTATATTTACGGCAAAAATTACGAAAACGAAAAAGACAGTATTGGGTTAAAACAATTTTTAAAAACCGGTTGGAATATGGGACTCTACTTTACAAAGAGTTAATTGATGATAGAGCTAATTTTGTACGAATGACTGCAAATTAATTTGACAATTTGACTTACCGTCCAGGGGGATTATTACGTAAGTATCCACTGAGTTGAGTGACGTTGATTTTCACTTTTTTTAAACTAGGTTCTCCGGCTGTCAAATGGACACATTTTTCACAGAGTATATAATATTTTTAATGGGCGATCCATGTGCGCGGCGAGCAGCGCGCGCTCTCCGCCGTGCACATGGATCGCCCGCGGCATGTCTACACTTCACGCTCCGTGGAGCGCGCTCTGTCATGGCGTCTTGAGTTGAGTGACGTCACGAGGTGGTGTAGGCGTTCAGTAGGCGATTGCTAGTTTTCTGATGTTATTTTAATTAAATATGACTTTCTCGTATTGCAAAAGCGGCATGGTGCCCCAGTGTGAAAGCACAAGAATAAAAACCATATAAATTATTTATATTATGTGAACTGGCCGCATAAAACAATCTTGATATTTACACCACGGATGTCAAAATAATTACACTGTCATATTTTTTTTATGAATGAGTTCCATGTCTGTGATCCTGATCATAATAATTCTATGATAATCTAATATTGGCTTTACCTACCCACAAACTAGAAACGGTATTTGTATATTTTATCCAATGGATTGCAACAATTTCTACCCAGAGAAAACAAACCATGGTCTATCTATCCCATTTAGATCATTAGATATTCTGATTTAATCATAATAATCTGAAAGCACCTCATTTTCGTATCATTGGACAAAGGTCACTTTTTATCTGATAAACTCAAAAGTACTAAAAATGCACCTTGGAGTCTAACCACTGTCGTCGAACGGACGGACGGAAGAAGCCAGCGCCTGGCCGTATGCCGTAATTCTCACTGGCAGAGCACTTCAGCACTCAACCACCTCACTCTGTCTATGGTCATTTGACAGATAAGTAATTTTTCCGCAATATTTCTAAAAAATAAAATTGAAAACCGCGGAGAAAAATCCGACCGAGTGCAATTTCTAAAATTATCGAGATGTTGGCAAGAACCGTTACAAACTCCGTTTTGAGAAATGCCCTGAATGTAAGAAGCTCTAATGTAGTACGTAATTTTTCCGTGGAGAAGGATGACATAGTAAAGATCCAGAATACAGCTGATTTCAAAGAAAAGGTCCTCAACAGCAAAGTACCCGTTGTGGTCGACTTCTTTGCAACGTGAGTATCATTACAACTTATAAGTACCTACACGACTGTTAAATAATTGCATTACCCATATATTTTAAATAATCTTCCATAGATGGTGCAATCCCTGTAAACTATTGACACCTAGGCTGGAATCAATTATCTCTGAAAGTAAAGGTAAAGTCCGCCTAGCAAAGGTAGACATTGACGAACAAACTGACTTGGCTCTTGATTACGAAGTGAGTTCTGTACCAGTGCTGATTGCTATCAAGAATGGGAAGGTACAACAACGCTTGGTCGGCCTGCAAGACGCTGACAAACTGCGCAAGTGGATCCATAAGTTCACCACTGAGGAAACTCAGGCTGAAGCTAAAGCATAAATTATTCTAAATTAATTTTTTTCTTCTTATGTTGTTACCCTATCACATGTATTTAAATTAGTACTGTTAGTTAATTAAACCACTTTGTGAAAGAAAACTGTATATTACTCTTGTAAACATTGTATTAGGTCTCTAGCTCTTTTGTAGGCTGTATCAGTTGGTTTAGTAATATCTGTTTCTTTATCTTCATCATTCTCGGTTGCTTCCTTGTTAGCTCCATTTTTCTCAGTCCACTCGTCCATCTGCTTGATTACCTTGTTGGCATCTCCTAGCAAAGTTGTGCGGACATTTCCTTTTGCAGATTCAAAGTATTTTAAAAGAATTGGCCAGGACGGATCTGGCACAAGGCTTGCTGAGAACTTGTTTTTAGTAAGCCAGACTTGTTTGGCTTTCATGAACTTCCAATTCGACCTATCATGTTCCCATTGTGAAATGTAAGTGAGACACTCTGATTTCAATTCATTCTTTTGAGCAGCTTCTGCCTCTGCTTGCCGCTGTAAATACTTCTCTTTCTTCATTTGCCGGATGGACTTTTTCCCTTTTTTGTTGCCTTCGGCTGACTGTACTTGAATTTTTGGTTTCTTTTTTTTCTTCCTTTCTGGTTTATCCTCCACGTCAGAGTCATCGTCATCATGAGCTCGCTTGCTGGCGACTCGTTCTGTGTCTCCTAGGGAATCTCTCTCCAATCCTTCATCCTCGTCGTTAAACTGATCAGCAGTTTCCTCAGTATTTGGTTGCTTTTCAACATGCTTCTCTTTCTTGTTCTTATTTTTTTTATGTCTCCGGTGTCCGGGTTTTTTCTTTTTGCCCCCTGCCATTTTTTGAAGATTTGGAAAGATATGAGTTGTGTTTAGCGAGAGACAGGGGTTAGGTAGGTTTTTGGTTATTTAGGTTAGGTTTGGAACTTGGAATTGGAACAAAAAAAGTAAGGTATTTTTTTTGCGGTATATTTGTATAGCAACGCCACGATCTATACAGCATACTCTGTGTATACAGCCTATTCAGTTGCGCTAGAAGGCTACATCGATTGTTACCATCAATAATTTTGGAACGCAACTATCTAATGTTACCATACAATACAACAAATCTACCAGCTTGTAGAAATCATAATCTACGGCCTTAAAATAATAAATAGAACTATACGCGCTCTGAGGAATATTTTTCTGGGTTTGTGTGATTAATGGACAGTTACATTCTACAGAATTCAAAATAAGCTCACCAATAGCAACAGTTATACAAAACAATTTTTCCTTGTTTATTGGGGCACTGCTGGTACCGCGAATACGGGGAACTTGGCAAGTTCTTGTACATCATCATCACCAGCCAATTGACGCTCACTGCAGGACATAGGCCTTGCACTTATTAAGTTCTTGTACATCAAGTATTTTATGAGATCGGAATTTAGTAATTTTTATTAGATACACTTATGTATTAGGTACTACTGAGATATAAGTCTACAGAAGACTGTCTGTTGGAATAAAATTGTCTATGCAGATAAAACTTCGGCCATTGCTGAGGTATTTGCAATATTACAAGTTGATTCTTCAATAGGTTGAAGATTTAACGGCAATTTTAGTGCTGACTGAGCCGTACGGCAAGAAGCAACAGCAACCGCAACGTTGGATCGCATGAACAGTGGCTAAAACTACTGATTTGAGGAATGTCTTTCCAGTTCCACCACACGGTTAAACGTGATAAAAAGTGTCCTAAGTCCGTCTCCTGGTTCTAAACTAACTCCCCACCAAGTTTCAGCTAAATCGGTGCAGCCGTTCTCGAGTTATAAATAGTGAGATTTAGGCGATCCCACTTTATGCAGGCATCAGGATTGAGGGCCCAAGTTATTTGATCTTAGCGGTTTCATTTCATGTTTAAGACACCTTATAATAACTATTTGCCCTGTCAGTGCAATTCGTTTAGCAATAATTAGAAAAATGGGCTCTCTATACATATGAAGGTTATCATTTGAACAGAGTCAGCACTAAAACCATTGATGTGCCAGTATCCAAAAGCAAGTGCAAAGTTTGCAAAGAAGCAAAAGCCACATGTAACTCTTACCACGCCCTTGTACAAAACGTATTGGAGAAATACTTTTTAAGAAAAGAGTGTAGTTGCCTAGCAACAAACAGACGTAGACTTGAGCTTTTTGAATGACGTAATTTACATGTAATAAAATTCGTTATTATTTTAAATATTCTTTATTATACTAATTTAGTGCTGAAATACTGTGTATTTCTTCTTCCGTTACTGTATATACTCTCAAGTTCCTATGCTATACTGTGATAGTAGAATTCCAATAACCCCAAATAGTAAAGAGGTTGAAAAGTTTGACTTGACAATAACAGAGGACTACTCACACTTTCTAGAGGTAGGTACATCTCTTGAAAGAGAAAGCATGATATATACTTTGTCCAAAATGTGTAGAAAGTAGAGAGTAAGGTTTTGCTCACACTTTTTTTCTATGCTAGTGAATTTCAAGCAAAGTTTCAATTCCGGTTTCTTGAATTTTTGGACCAACTGTAGTATAAGACAAATATTATTTTTCTTTATTATTTGTTTATCATTAAGGTGTAGAATTAGCAAGATTAACTTTAAAAAAAGGTGTTGGACCCTCAAATTAATTAATCTGAGGTTAGACTAATGAGGGTGACACAAGTTCTATATTTATTGCTACTAACATAACACTGGACCACGTTGTAAATTAAATAAATAAATAGTCACCAGTTGTATGTACTTCATAAATAAAAAAACGAATATGGTAGATTTTAGTTATCTATCATCGGCAACATTGAAAATCTCGCAATTTTTGGCACGTCACAGCCGCGTCATCATGTCGCCGTGTCTGCTTTTATCACGGGGAATTTAATTTGTTCAACCTTAACTTAACTTAACGTTACGTTTATGTGAACTATTAAAATTTAAGTAATTCCTTAAGAACAATGGAGATTTTACAACAAGTTGCGAACGCGCAAATCCTCTACCCAGTGGCTGCAGTCGCTGTAGTCTTGATTTGTGCAGCTCTCGTATTTATTTTCGGGTTTCACTCGGCGGAACCGCCGCAATTCGATAAATTATCTTTAGTGATCGACGATAGGAAGTCTGCCAAAGGCAAGAGGAAACCCAAGGACAAGGTGAGCGATAATAGTTTTATCACATTTCGACATAACAACATATCGTCGATCCCAACAATATGTTTCAATGCAGCTCATTTTATTTTTAACCTGCAAGCATATGCTAATAGTACAACCGGGACAGTCAACAAGCGTGCTCACGTGTCGCGTCAATTTGTTTTCATTCACAGAAGTCTTCGCCTAACCGCAATGCGAACGAGGATGTTAAGGCCAAGTCCGAAACCAAAAAATCTCCCGCCAAGGAGAAAAAAGATGTGAAGGAGGCTGAGAAGCCGAAGCCCGCAGAGCCTAAGGTAGTGAAAAAGGAGACTGTGGAGCCCAAGAAGGGCAAAAAGGCCAAGAATGCGGGTGAGGTGGAGAAGCCTGCCGACTTCGATGACGGTTTGTGGGAAGAAGTGCCAAAGAAGGAAAAGAAGAAGACTGTAAAGAGCCCTGAAGAGAAGAAAGAGAAGGAAAGCCCTGCCAAGAAGAAGGACTTCAAAAAGAAGGTGAAGGAAGCTGATGTAGAGGACACTCAGCCTGCCGAGGAGCCAGCAGAGGAGAAGGTGAAGATTGTGAGCATCCAGGGCCCTGTTGTGGATGAGGAAGCCGACAGGGCACTGCAGGCCCAGATTGAAGAAGTGCAACGCATACTTAAGGAGGTTAGTATCAATAACTGCTTGTGTCCTTAATAACCTTTATTGGATCAAACAAGTTTAAACATTGTACTTCATTACATGGTGATAATGGAATCAGCCAGGAACCAATGTATAAGACGAACTGCAAGATCTTCAATTCATCTGTGCTAACATATACTTTGAAATAGCTGTAGTTTGCAATAAAAAAAAATTTACACCCTTTTCTTTCAGAACTTTCGTCATGCATAGCCAAATCATGGTTAGTGTGTCTCTTTCAAATTTGTAAATCATATTCAAAACTTCAGGGTTGTAAGAAAAATTAACGTGTTATGTTAATATCCGAAAGGTAGACCAGAATCAAGTGTTATCTTGTATCTATTAGTCTCTGCAAGCACTCTCAGGTGTCAGGCTAACATGTTAAACTTAGCCATCTATTGACTCATAAGATTTTTTTACCATAGAAACCTGATGGTCATCAAATCATTATTCTTGAACTAAAACTTTCATAAGTAAGTACTACACATTATTAAGCTCTACGAATCAGAGCGAAACCTGGTCGAACTCTTCGGACAAAAAGCTTATAAGCTTATAGTAAGTTTATTTGGCCAAAATCAAATAAAATGTTTATTCATCTGTCATAATATTCATATTAATATGTCTCCATCTTCAGGCTGAGCGTCGTGAGCATGTAGCTCTGGGAGGTCAGGATGTGGTTGAGGATGCTCCCGCTGAGGAGCTGACTGATGTCAAAGATCTCCGGAGCAACAAGAAGAAGGAGAATAAGGAGAAACAGAAGAAGAAGGAGGTTTGTAAATGAACCATTTAAGTGGATAGAGCAAAATGTCCCCTGGAAAATAAATTTAATTTATTTAAGTGGGTAAAAGAGTCAGAGGATTGTGTGGTTGCAATTAATATGTAGCACCAAGCTCCACACAGCCGCCATGCACTTTTTTCCTACTCATGTATCACAACACTCATCAACAACCATATCCGTTTGTGCTTTTATATTTGCTGGGCCAACCTAACCTATTTCATAAAATAGGATCCTTCAGATGCTGAAGACCAGCCCTTTTTTATATACCCTTACACTAATAATTTTTGTCTTGGCATAAAGAATGGGCATTCTCATAAAAAAATTTGGTACTGTTTTTAAATAAGAATATTTCAATTTAGGCTGCTTGAATTAATTTTTAAAGTGTAACAAAGAATCAGAGCTTATCGAAATATGTCATGGTGTAGGTACATCATTGACCGAGATCTTACAATTTAATACAAGATCTCCTTATTATAATTTTTTTTTTTACAGAGGTTCATACCCAGATTTTTTATTGAAACATATTTAATGAATTTTGAAAGTATTTAATGACTTATGAAACAAAGGTTGATTAGTCTCACTTATTTACAAAAATACAAGAAATCAGTGAATATCATTAATTTATAATTGCAGCATTTATTGACGTTATAAGGAATTATTTGTAACTATTGTCAATAATTAGTATAATGCCTGTTGAATCATAATGAAACCTTTGATATTATCACATGATATACATGGAAGTGTAAACAACCCTTCTAAAAACAGCCTGACCACTTGTGGTGACATCAAATGCTTGCCCATTGCACAAAAGTTCTAAAAAGTATCTAGCTACCTTAGTTTCCTAGTTGATCCTCTTTCCAGACAACCACTGCCTACAGGAGTAAAGAAAGAAGAAAGAACATACAGCACTTGTGAATGTCCTGGAATGTGTTAATGTTGTTTGCTTTGTTCCAGGCCGTCACTGCCAAAGCTGTAGCGAAGGCAGAGTCTGTAAAGAAGGACTCCGACTCGTCTGAAAAGCCGACTGACGCTCAGAACGCGCCCGTTTTCGACGAACTAGGAGGTGAGAGATGCTAGACACAATTCTAGAGAAAAGGCATTCAAACATTTCTTGTATAATTGTAAAATAATAAGTGAGTACACTTTTGACAGATCTGGTCTTAACATGTGTTAGCAAGCAAAATTTCCAGTATCCAGTTTTGCCAGTTTGATCAGCATCAACACTCTTCTTTGCAATACAATTGAGTGTCACCATTATCAGGCTATACTAGTCCACGGCTGGACATAGCCCTCCCCTAATGAGCGCCATAGCGCCCTGTCTTCAACTTGCCGCAATTAAGTGTGCTTATTTAATACTTTAAGCATAATATATGCCCTCTAAAAGTGTCAACAAGTATAATCCTATTTTGTATGAGTATAAAATGCAATTTAGGACAAATTGCACTTTGTCGCGCAATTTTTAACACAATAACGTCTGAGGAGAGGGGCGGTTATCTCGTAAACTAGTGGTTTATAGGTTTTTGGTTTGTTTCAGACACCTGGACCGAGGCCCCAAAGAAGAGCAAGAAAAAGGTGCGCAAGGACCAGTGAGGGGTGAGTCCCGGGGCCAGTCCTCGCATGTCTCTAGCTCAATACCACCACATCACTGACAAATCTACCACTGGAAATGTAAACTACGGCCAAAACAAAGGTAAAATTTTTGTAGCTTTACAGCTAAAGAATTTTTTCTTCTACTGTTAATACTGTGTAAAAACAAAGTCAACTTAGTTACACCATTTATAATTCCAAGACTGGCTGGACCGATCTTTGGAATCTCTGATTTGTTGGATACGTCTTCGCCTCGAGTTATAAAATCGGAGAAATTCACGAAATAGCAATTATTTTCTCAATTAAATGGAATTTTGTATTTTTCGTTTTCAAATTCTTTATATAGAATGACTTATACTATTTTTATTTTGAATGCACTAACCCGTGCTAAGGACAATTTTAAAAACCTATTTTAACCGTGCCGGGATTCGAACCCGCGACCACTGGCTATCCGTGCCAGCGCTCTTTCCAACTGAGCTAATGGGCGACTCACCGGCATCAGTGAAATTTCGAACCTCTTTACACTATTCTCTGTATTACGTACAGGCATGGGTGGAATTTTTAGCCTCTAAATAGGTTTTTAAAATAGAATGACTTGTTTGATGACACCTCGAGAACGTAAAATTGATTGATTCTGAGGTGGTAGGAAGTTCACCGGCACAGCTAGCTAATCTTGACTAAAAAATCATGTTCTTTATCTTGAAAATTTACCTCTACTCAACACTCTGATTCCTAGAGCTTTTTTTGGTGTTCCATCAGAGGGATCTTAGGCTGGTATTAGAGAAGTCCTCAAACACAGATCTGTGCTAAAGGTAGTTCAAACTTTCAAAGATAGTTCTGTTCTGATAGTTTATAACAGATGTAATGGCTAAGTGTAACCCAAATATGCCAGCCTGTTTCTAAGGATTGTGAGGAGGGGTGACTATAACTGTTTGAAATATTCTTAAGTAACTACTTTGGTTACGTAAATACCTTTAAAAAAATTGTGCTAACAATTGTGATCAACACCAGAGACACCTTAAAAATTATGAACGAAAACAAGATAGCGAATTTGCGTTTGAAAATAGTATTTTTCCTGTCATATTTCTCGCCTGTAGCTTGTACATTAATATTTTTGAGATACTCTGGTTTATGCAATCTTACAAGATCTTGTGCAGGAGTGGTAGTTTTACAGGGTGTGATAAATTATTTATATTAAGTTTTACTATTGTAACGTTTAAAACACATTCAGTCAAGTTTCGTCCATGTTTTTAGTTGCATATTTTATTTTGAATTTAGCTCATGTTGACTTGTTTTCATTAAATAATAATTTAATTATCGTTTTCCAGGCATAATATTATATAATGTTTTCTTATTGAAAGAGTGATTACTTATATTATTATTTTGCGTGTATGTATGTATTGGGAGATCATTTTAGTGACAACTGGGAATCTGCAATATCTAGTTGGACTCAAGTTGTTGTTTTTTTTAATAAGTTTAAAATATTAATTACATATTTAGTGCATTATTTATACACAACTAAGGTGCTCTTTATAATTATATTACCATAGATTCCCTTTCATTCCAAGTTTGAACTAATTTTCTACTATAATGTTGTCTTCCTCTAACTTGCTTTCTCATACCATTAACTTTGATTTAAGTCTAGCTTCTAAATGACGGTATGACCATGTTAATAAGACCTGAAATTGGACCAATCAGAGTACACAATATAGATAACAAAGTCTTGCACGGAGGAGAAATTACTAGAACTATTTTGTAGTGCCAACGTGTAACAATTATCAAATAATCGGATGTTGTGTCCCTTTTTCCTTCATGATTTCTTATTATTTTATCCATGGCTCGTGAACTACATTTTCCGTCCATGTACTTACCAACTTTTTATTTCGGATCACGAATGTCTTCTTGATTGCCATCTTAGCTGAACATAAGTGCATTTTATTGTCACATATCTGTGTTATTGAAGTGATAAATTCTATTTATGACACTACGAAAATTATACTCGGAAACTGCAATTCCAAATTATAATATATGGATGTGTCGGTTAAGCGCTAAGCTTTAGATACAATCAATAATTCTGTAAACTACTTATTAGATGTTCACCTACATATTTTGCTACATCTAACGACAGCTTTTACAAGGCTCTAAATATTGATTAGTGTTTTATTGCAGATTCCTATTTTATAAAACCTAGGTTTTAAGTATAATGTAAGGTAGCATTATCATCAAAAATAGCATTATATCAGCGAGAATAAAATTCTAATACATAAACTTACCATTTAATTACCTACTCATTTATGTCATTTTTTTTGCCTAGATTTGAGTACGAACTCTGAATACGAATAGACTTGGGCATAACTTTGTTTTAGATATGGAAAGTTAAATATACCCTAACTTATTATACTTATGGTAATATTAATGATGTAATAATCTTGATAACACGCATACGGTGTATATTTTGCATATTTTAGGATGATAATAAAAGCAGATATTCACTCTATATATTCACTAAATAAATAGTACCTACCTTAAATTTTAGATCAAATTTTGAGACGCATTTTGAGAATGCTGTCGTCAATGCCGAGGTTTACATCGAAGTTCTTGGAGTAATACGGATCTGTCTGGTTATTTCAGTACAAAATACATAATGGCTTTTCTAGTCTACTCTCGTATTTATTAATGATGAATGTGCAATTGTCTGCCAATAATTGATAGAGCGTTTCTGGGAATGAAGTCAAATACAAGATTCAATTTATTTTATGTTTTCGTTACTGTCTGGCTTTGACTTACATGCGCACTTTGGTTTTATATTGTTTGTAACTAAAATGTAATGACAATAATTTTGCGTGCTTTTATTTATGAAAATATGGCTGACATAAAAAGTAAGAAATGGTTTTGCAGCACCCTGTAAATAACTGTTTTCTTTACAGACCATTTGCCATTTATACAAGACGGCTGTAATTTCCAACCTACTTGTTTTCAGAGAATACTTTTGTTATGTTTACATTATGTTTGAATTTTACAGGAATATACTTAGGCTTAGCATATTTTATTACCTATTCCACTGATTGTTTCGACGAAAGAAAAAAAATGTGTCTGATATTTTTTCAGTAGTTTATTTATAGATAACGTTTACCTTCGATAGCGTCAGGTGATTATAGATTAGTATATCGTAAATAGGGTACATAAAATTAGATTTAAAGATATTTTTGGCTTTCATATTATGTAGTTTTGTAGAATTCCAATCTCGATGTGCGGCCTGCCCTCCCTAGCTCTTGTGGGGCAAACTTGTATCTTGAGAATGTTATTGTTGTATAGGCTCTAACGAATGAATGTGTAATATATTTTTTTAAAACCAATAAAGGGTGATATTGACATATTGTTTCAATTACAACTCTGAATAAAATCCTGTACCACAATTTCAATAAGCACTTTAATACTCAAAAACTACTTGTAGATACAATATGAAAATTCATAAAAAATGCTTTACAAAAACAGAGATTCTTATGATTAATAGTTTGGTTTACTTATAAGCTATGTGCTTGTGCTCGTATTTACTAAAAAGCTTTGTTATCGTTCTATGTAAATGTTAATGGTTAGATTATATAACATTCAGAAAATCTTGTGGTATATTATCGTTATCAGCCCTTGTTTGTCCCCACTGCTTGGGCACGGGTCTCTTCCTGCATCGCAGAAGGGGTTAGGCCATACTCCACCACGGGGGCCAAGTCCGGGTTGGTGGAGGATTGTAAGACAGTGGCGGGCCTTACTGTCAGAAGTTATCAAGCCGCCCATAAGGCCTCTGACATGGCTTAACGACTGCCATTATATGAAAGCCGGCACCAACGGCTTAACGTGCCTTGCGAAGCACGGAAGCGCTCGGAAAAACTGCCACTAGCGATAGTCACGGGATGCTCACCCATCCTGTACCTGACCGCGCCTGTTGTTGCTTAACCAAGTGATTGATTCCAATCACTCGGTTCGCCTAGGCCACGAGCGCTTCTATATATATATATTATACTTTGGTATAAAGTAGATTTTACAGATTTTACCACAAGATTTTACAGATTCACGATCATATTTTTAAAAACACTTCACTCCTCAGAGATAGTTTATTTTGGCCGTCTTTTCCTTGTAAGAACTCCAACACGGACTAGATATTTTAATCTGTGTTTGTCGAGTGTCGTATAGAATCGCGTTTTTATAAATAAGATCGTAAATATTTTTAAACCATTTTACTACTAAGGCACAGCTTTTGAAGACGTAGTGCCATGGTTAATTAGGGTCCCATATCTTTTCAATTAGCTTGATAACACCATGATTTAATTTCGTTTATCTACTTCATCTAAAGAGAATGAAATTATGTGAGTTACGTACGCTGGTATGCATATGAGAGCGTTGTACATTACGAGTAGACGAAAACACTTAGCTAAATGGCCACGGTCTTTCTTCGCTAATGAAATGGACCATACTAATCTATGCCTAAACCACATAGCCATCGATCACTATTGCCGATGTCATAAGGGAATATTCACAGGCGTGTTGGTTATTGTAACCGATTACATGATCTCATTCAAGAATAAACGTGTTATTGTACGATACAAAACAAATACGGAAATGCATTGTTTAGTTACAGTGCTACACAAGAAATAAGTCTCGCGGATGTACCTGCGCAGATGACCAAATTTTGGATGTGCGGCAAGTTGATCGACCAATCAGATACTTAGTTTCATTTTATGGCAGGCCCCGCGCCTTTGTTGCTATTGGTTGATTCAACGTCATCGATGCAGGTGACTATTAGTTTGGCAATATTAGCTTGAGCGAAATAGGTAGCGCTACTGCGGCAATCAATTCTGCACCTTAACCGTATCGGTTAAAGATCATGTTGAATGTACTTATAGCTTCGGGTACTTTCGTTACACTTCTTCCTAGTCTGCGCGACCGTAGATTCCCGAAGGGACTTTTATGATGTGTAGTACTGTACATCATATTAAGAATCGATGCATCAAACTATGAAGAGAAAAACCCTGCTAGTCTGCATCACATCACCAAGACTTATTCAAGGACAAAGAGTATCAAAACAGTCAGTCTGGGCATTTCTGGTGGTCGTCCACGAACCCTGAGTTGGCCTTTGCTTGGAATGATGATGGTTCCGACGGATGACGTCAGCGACGGCTTCTCCAAATGTTTCTCACACACCAACCCGGGATAGACAGACTCGCGCCACAATCCCGGTCTCATCCGGTACGCGAGGGTTCTCGCGTACCGGGTGAGACCGGGATTGTGGAGCGATTCTGTAACTATTTTGCGTGCGGACGATACGGGCTCCTTTGATACTGAAGCAGGTAGTGGTCAGAGCCTTGAGAAACTACAAATATAGTTATAATTGTCAGTCACTTACTAGGCGTTCGCGTGGATAGGGGGGAGTCGGGCTCCCCCCAGGTGCTCTAGTGCTCATTTCAGGATGTTGGGTTACTGCATACATACACGTACGGGTGGCTTCCTGTTTTCAGGCCCAGACCCTTGAAAAATAACACTTAGGGTACTAAAAAGTTGTAGCTTTTTGAAACAGGGCTAGATGTTCGCTCATGGATGCACATTGCGACGTCCCGTAGTATGTTTCTAGAGCTCGGAGTCACTTTTAGCGCCAGACTTTTTCATCAGTATCTTGTCTAAGGGCGGTGCGGCGCTCTTACTGCGAGGCTTCCTCCGCGGCCGGCGTCGCAGTTTGCGCAACCGGCCCCCGGTCGCCGCCGGCGCTGGAGCCCTGGCCGCCTTCGCCTCCACCTCCACTTTGACCCGCGCGAACATATCGTAGTTTGTTATCGCGCACATTTTGCCTGGAATTCGAAAATTATGGCTCTTTATAAGGCGCTTCGGGCAGCTAACTAGCGCCACCAATGGAAAAAATCGTAACTTGTTTTATTATACGTTTTTATCTAAAAATTAACATGAGAAATCTTAACTGTGATATTTTTAGAACCTACATTCTAGAACCTAGGATCAATAGGCTAGACTTTAATCGATCTTTTCTTCTTGTCCTTGGTTTTTGATTCTAGGTTCTTGACTGTAGGTTCTAAAAATAGGTGTCCCAGTTGTTAAGATTTCTCATACAAGTTATGATTTTTCCATTGGTGACGCTAGTTAGCAGCCCGAGACTCCTTAAGCTGCATTTTCACAATATTAGCTGTGATATTAGTAGGCAGTTAGTTTCGTACACCAACCGAATGAGATATCGGTTATTTTCAGTGTTTAATTGGGGTTTTCAGCTTTTGATTCGGGCCAGCTGATAGGATAACAGGAAGTCGTGCGTGGTACATACCTACATATGCGCTTAACTTTCCGTAGGTTTTGTAATTTATTATGGTTACATTTGCACTTAAAAATATTGTGCGTAGAATAACTTAAAAAACCTACCAAGTGTAGCCGCCCATCCACACATCTACATTTCATGTTTTCTACGAAAATGTAAAGCGAAGCAGATAAATGTGCCTATTTCTGCTCGGTAATAGCTTTTTTAATAACTAGTGCATGTTGTTTAATAGACTTATTATGCAGATCCATGTGTCGAGAAAAAAAACTCCCGTTTCTAATGTTAAATTCAACAAACCATTGCAGTATTCCTCTCCGCACTCGGTGCACGAAACGATTCTCGTTTCGGTGACGCCCGACCGGTTTTTAGATTTTCTCATCATCGTATTTTTAGCGAATTCCCTCTTGTCTCGCGCTTTTGTTCTCATCTCCGATTTGCCCAGCTCTACCAACCTGTAAAATACTAAGTGTTATAAAGATTCTTTTTGCGAAAGTACCTGACATGTAGGTACTAGGGAAATGCCCCTGAGCTACCTATTAAAATATTCTTCGTCTTGCTTTAACTTTGGTCGAATAGAGGTTAGCATTCTCCACTCAATGGGCACAGTGCACAGTTCTTCAAATTTCAAACCTTTCATTTCGACAGGTATTGGATCCATAAACGTGAAGTATTTCCCTTCGTAACCACGGGTTCCTAGCTTATCGTATTCGCGGATTTCTTTACGAGAAGTTTTTGTCTTCTGGTCTCCACGGGAATCTTTTATTTTTATGTCTTCTGCTCTCACCTGAAAATTTATTTATAATAAGTTGAAAATTACGGTGGTCAGGGCTAATGCGTGAATGTTGAATTTTATGAATTTAGATACCTTTTCAGGCCTTGTCTTGAAGTCAGGAACTTTATCTAAAACTGCTCTGTATTCCTCGGCTGTATTTATCACAGTCTTGGACAAATCTAGCATAGGTGCCTCATCTTTCTTCTTATCAAATAAATCATCTATCTTAGACATTTCTGCGGTACGAACACGACAACGACTTAGCTAAAAAGTGAAAATGCTTATTGATCCAACTCCACTCTTTGGTATATCGTAGCAACAGTTGGATCGATCGATTCTCCTCATTACTTATTATTTTGACTGTATATTGGACGACTAGCTACGTGCGGACACTGTAGTGAATTTAATACTAAATGAAGCGTTTAATACTTCGTGTTAATAACATAATCTTGGTGTTCGTTACGATCTAAGAAGTCTCGTTTGGCTATATTTATCTGGTCCAAAATTTTCTTTCTGTTCTCAGTGTCTATTTGTAATCCGTTCGATTTGGAGGCGCCGTCGTCGATCCATAACTTCCTATTTCCGTATTTGTCGTTGATGAACTTTTGAGAGAGCGTGATTCGCTTATTTGGGGACATTTTATTGCTGTCGGAGGGTGACTTTTTGTTATCATCGCTTGGTACTCCTATTTGTCCAAAGTTTGATTCTGTCGATGAATTCGCATTTTCTGTTGTATTATTAGGTTTTAGTAGATCTTGATTAGTTCTCTTGTTCCTCCAATAGGATTGGCTTAGCGAATTTCGTCCTTTCGCTATGTTGTCATTCATTGAACGACTCATTGGCGGACTGGGCGACCTACTGTCCTCACTAGACTGAAAAAGATATTGTCTAGTTTGAGTCCTGTACTTGTGCCTCATTTTCCGTTTTTGACTATAAAATGGGTCCTTTTCGCTTTGTTTCTTGTACTGAGCTGCGGGCCTGTTCACTCCCCATTTCGGTCGGTTCTCTATTTCTTTCTTGTATCTATCCTCTGAGCGATAACGTCTATCTTTTTTTAAGTTACTATGTAGATTATCTTGTGGGGCATTTTCGTCGATTTGAGAGTAATCCTTATCGACGTTACCGTCGATGTCATCAGTCTCATGGGCTTTATCGGCAGTATATTTGAAAATACTTTGGTCTGTTTGTGTCGTCGCGTCTTTGCTTTGCCCTGAGCGATACTTCCTTGGAGTTAGAACTTTCCCACCTTCTGGTGAAACGTTTACATTGTTCAGTGAATTTAAGGAAAGGCTGATGCCATTGCTCCGATTTTGTGGCACAAGGACAGCTAATTGTATCCCACTCTGTTGACCGTTTATGACTTCTCCATTGATTCCAAGAGGGACTATGCTGTATTGATTGTTATCAGGCAGAGATAATGGGGGCACATTGTGTATAAACAAGTTTAGATTTCCTGGTCCTAGTGATCTCGGTGAATTGAATTCTGTGGTTTGATGGGAGTTAAAGTCTTTGCTCTGAATGTTTTGACTTTTGGCGGAATGTAAATCATACGTTCTGTTAGTTTTTGTGGGGCTTTGAGTTTCGTTGCGTCGAAGTACTTCCTCTTCGATCTTGAGTTTGGCTTCTACTTTCGGCTCCACATTGTTTTCTGGCTTCTGTTCACTGCTGTAACTAGATACTTTGGGTTCATTAGCTATATTTGCATTCATAGTTTGTTTTAGGACAGTAAAACGTTTCTCCTTTTCTAGTCTTGCTTTTCTTTCGGCGTCTTCTAAGGCTTTTTTCAACGTTTCAAGCTTACGCTGTTCTAGAAGTACCTTCTCTTGGTTCTTTCGTTTTTCTTGCTCTAACTTTTGTCTGTCTTCCTCCTGTTGTCTTTGTATGCGACGATCTTCTAACTTTTCTTCCCTAAGTTTACTCTCCCTCTCTTCTTGGCGTCTTTTTTCCCTGTCTTCTAACTGACTCAACAAAGCTGATTGTAGCTCTAATGCTTTAATTCTTTTGTTTTCCCTTTGAGCTTTGATTTCTTCATCTATTGGAACATTTTGTCCTCTGATAAAGGTTCTGTAAAGAAGCGGATCATTAAAAATGTGGTTCTTCGCTAGTATGTAGGTACATTTATATAAAAAAATAGGTAGTCCAAAATCTTTATTATATAATCTAAATTAAAGGTGGTAAATTTTTGTAACGAAAGTAAGTGAATGAAATATTACAACTTACTTTCCTTCGTCGCTGCCATTGCACGATGATCGATCGCATTCGAAACCAGAGTTCGTGGAGCTTCTTTGGTCAATGACTAGTACTTCTGCCGTGTTGTCTATCATATTCAATCCACGTTCCACCCAAGATGGTGTCCCTTTCTTTTGATTTGGCATCTGGCAAATAACCGATCTATATCTTTTTGTACAGAACCTTAAGAAAACTTTAAATTTATAATTCTATCAAGCATTTACATGCCACGACGTAGATACGTAACTTTTATGTGTGAGGTACACAAAAGTAAATTTTTTTTAGTGTTTTCATCGCTTTATTTCTGACATTTATAATTTCCTTAAATAATTTACCTGAGGCAATCTAGCTGTAGGAGCTGTAGGTTCCCAGAGCCTCCCTGTGGCAACACCGCGGTCGCCCCACCTGGGCCGGCCTTCTTCGGCGGTGGTGCTGCGTGGGCTGCGTCCCGACCAGACTCCATCTAGAGAACGGCCACCACTGTTGGGGCGATTCCTTAATCTAGATAATTCGGGTTAGTTAGCGTGTACCATTTTGTTAGACATTGCAGAGGAGGCTGGTCGAAAAGATTGAAGCACCTCCTATAAGAAGTAAGTAGTGATGACGTTTTTACCTGTTGTCATCGGATTTCTGTTGCCACGCTAGCACAGGATCTAGGCTGATACTAACATCATTCAACCCCCCGTTCCTCATGCCATGGTTGATCGTCTCACTTCCGTAACCTGATGTATCCCCTTCACCGTCTTCGTCGTAGAACGCAAACCTTTTTGCGGCAGAAATGTTTCTATTTAGAACCTCCTTGTTTCTTCGGCCTACTTGGTCTTCCTTGGTTTGGTCTACATTGTGTATAGGAGGCAAACTGGGGCTACGTTGACGCTGTGTGGGTTCTTGGTATTCGTACGAAGATTGTTTGTGAAGTTCAAGGGAGCTTGCGAACTGGTTTCGAACTTGCAGTCGGTTCCCATAACGGTCAGTTGCACCCCACGGCAAATACAGATGAGACATTTCTTCTGAAAAAGTGCAAAGTACAAAAATAGATTTTTCTTTTAACCAAATAGTAACCCAGCCACGTTGATGGCAAATAAGGAATGAAATTTCTTATGTGGTTCATAAAAAACCACCCCTATTTTTTCTGAAAGGGTTCTGGAGTTTAATCGATAACGTAAAGGATAAGACATGCAAGGAAATTACTCGTCATAGTTGTGCCTTGTGGTTTCTTAAGAAACCTGCATGTGTGGCTAGGGACACAGGATGGTACTAGGTGGTACGATCCTTTAGAAACTCAATTTCATGTACCTACTAGGTACCCTTCTGAAACTTCTAACTGATGAGCACAACGCTCTATAACACTGCGAATTAAAGAAAGAGACTGGACACATATTCGCTTCTCGCTTTTACAATAAAGCCGACCATATTAGCTGAGAGAGATCAAATAGTATATTAAAAAATATCTATTTAATAACAATTCAATAGTTTACCTAGCAAATAGTTACGATTAGACCTCTTTCTTATATTAACAGTAATCAACATTATCATGTATTTATAATATTATTGGGGTAAGTAAGTGAACTTATTTAAATGATGTAAAAGGAGCAATTAACTTTCTCAAATTACTGCAGGTGTGCTAATGTCTAATTATTCAATTTACATAATTTTGAATCACTCTCCACCTAACAAGATACACTTGGCAGGAGAATATACATACCTATATACAACATATTTTAACAGTATAATGTAAACCGCACAAACATAACAATGGCGTTTGTTTTCATGCGGTCTAAGCAAGCACATTTATAAATGTTTTTTATTCTAATCGAGGTAATTACGGCGCTTAGGTAAGTATTTCAGGCGGTTGGTAACGTGGAACAAAGGCAGAGAATCAATGATACAAGCAAGTCATACAAGTGGACTAAGCTATTCAGGTTTTCTTACGAAATTCCGCTGATTCATGCAAGCGACTTTACCTTCTACCTATAGTCCATTTGTTTAGGTACTTAAAAAATGGAAACAATCTTGATATGTAGGTACGTCTTTTTATCGAAATACACATTTTTTGAATCAAAATCTTTACACTTCAATCCTAAATTTAATGTAGTTTCAAGAAATTCAAGTAAAATGTAAATATTTTCTATTTATAAATAAGTGCATATGTTTTCCCACAGATTCATAATAATTTTAGAAAAATTGCTTTAATCTTCATCAAACTTTAGTTTATTACTAAAATATAGATTTTTTAAAATAATAACTGTGACGTTATGGAAGAGGATGGAAAAATCTTTCGTCTTGCCAACCGGACCGGTTGATTGTTTTTTTTTCTTTTTTAATTAGTCTTTAATATCGTAGAACACGATTTTTGTTCTTTTATTCTGGTAGAGTGAAGTAAGGGTCATTAGCACATTATGTAAGAAAGTAGCCCTGTATTATAATATAAGTACCTACTTAATTTAAAAGTAAAAATACTGTTAGGTAGGTTATCGAAACTGATCAATTTAACTAGTTTGGCAAGCTTCATCGTACCTAAGTCTATGGACACAAGCATTGCCACTGTCGACATCGACCAATCAGAGAGCAGTGTGTTATTTGCCGTATTTTATAAAAGCGTAAAATTAAAAGCTCTTCAGTGATTGGTCGAACTGTTTAGAATCTTACGTTAGTTTATAAATTTACCACGAGACTTCGCAAATTGATAAATTTGCGAAAATGTGGGCGTAAAATAATACAATTTATCTCTCGTTTACAATCCTACGAAAGTTTATAAATTTCCTAGGTAATTTATAAACTTGCGGATCTTGTTATATTCCGGTGACATATACATATTTCAATTGAAGCGCTCGGGTGGCCTATTCGAACCGAGTGACAAGCGCGGTCAGGTACAGAATGGCAAAGAGTAGTGCAGAATGGGTGACCGTCCCGTGACTACCGCTAGTGGCATTTTCTCCGAGCGCTCCTGTGCTTCGCAAGTAATGGCAGTCGTTAAGCCATGTCTGAGGCCTTATGGGCGGCTTGAAAATTCCTGACTGTAAGGCTCGCCATTGTCTTGCAATTCTACACCAACCCCGGACTTGGCCCCCGTGGTATGGCCTAACCTTCCTGCGACGCATAAAGAGACCCGCGAAGTGGGGAAAAAGAAAGTATTGATATCACGATATCACCATCATAATATTTCAATAAAAAAGAGTAATGAAGATTATTTACATTTACTTATTTAATTACCTAAATAAATGGACTATATCTTCTTATCGCGTTGGTGACAATCATTCAAATTGTGTTGGCCTAGAACACCTTGTTCTTGGAACTAGCCTGGCATCACTTCGGATGCGCGACACAAATATATTTATTTTCTCCAGTTCACAATGCACTTAAAATCAAAGCCCGCCAGTTCTACCTACGTAGTACCTACAGTCGACATGTCAACCTTTATAAAGTCGTACACGTAGGTACCCGTAACATATATGAGTAGAGTGGACGCGTGTAAAAGTTTATGTGCTGTCGACTTCGCATGGATGTCTAACTTGCCCCAAAAGTTTAAAGTTATATCTGCGGCGGTGTGCGGCGATGTACCTACCATTACTGCGTTTTCGTCGACTTGACGACTTTTCTCTAGACGTACAGAAAACGTTGAGTAAGAATGGTACGCTAGGGAACAATACGTCTTTGGTCCTAGGTCAGTATTTCAAGGAATAGGTAGCCCTATTTTCTGCGGGTAATTCTTAAATTTGTACGTCAATTTTGTTATAAGTATATAAAGATTCATTTAAGTACCTAGTGTTGAGAAAAAAATAAAACTGAATAGATATTTATATAGGCCCCCTTTTCTTGAAAGTGCAATGTGTGTCTTTACCCTGGAGCGTAGGTAGTCCACATTCATCCAACTAAACTTTCGTAATCTCAATAGATATATTGGCACGTGTGTCCCTGATGCAAGTTTACAGAAATCGAGACTCATCATAATTTATACTGCATACTTGCATCGACTTGACGAATGTTTTAATTAACGCTGTATTAACGCGAATTTTAAGAATGAATGAGAAATTCAACAATTTTAAGTGCATAACTTACAAATTCATTAGCTCGATAATATGAGGCTAAAGGAAATTACAACACAGTACAAATTTTCAGACATTCGTAAAGAGTACCTATCTGGGTAGTTTAGTTATGTTATTTATGAATAACGGACATCTTCTATTGCTAGGTTTCTTTCTTCATGCTTCTAACTAATGCAACGTAGTTTTCCCGCTGACAACTGTGTCAAAAAGTCAAAGTCAAAAAGTATAAAAACAGAATGTCTACTTAATGAACGTCACAGCTGTTTACTTCGGATTAGTCTTAAAAAAATTTCACTTCAAATCATTTTTCAAACGGAATTACCGTGCGAACTACAAAGTCAGAATTTTTTTTCACTATCAAAACAAAATATTACGTAATGAACGTCAAAGCTGTTAAGTTCACAATTAATAGATTATGTCCACATAATTTCTTCTCCAGAAGAAACTAACATAGGTAATATTCTTTTCAAAACAGGTTTTAACTTCATTAACAGAGTTTTCAACTTAAGTTACATTACACTAAACTTAATCGTGTAATCGTCCCCATTAACATTATTTTAATACCAGACATCTTTGTCTTCCAAATAATCCTTAGTGTTCATGTTCATGGTCGTTAAAATATGTTTGAAACAGGGATCGAATGACGATCAGTCACTTGGGAGCTTTATTACTGAGATGATTCTTGATTGGTTTATTTATTAAGGAAAACTAGTGACTAAAGCAATTGGGCCAGCTTTCAGTTAGACGTTTAAACGTCTCTGCTAAAATGATTTTGGTAAACGGGTTGTTGTTACGCTCTCGTGGTCACGCAAACTGGCGCAATAAAAATATTTTATTTTGTTTGTTTCACGCTATGTTAACTGAGTGGGTAGTGTAAATGGATACTGTAGGTACCTACTATCCTTTCATTTTACTTTAATTAGGCAATATTTTTGTGCACTTTGCGTGACGGATCAAATCTGTCTCGCCCGAGCATAAACTAAAGTATGGTCTACAGATTATAGAACCACCATGGATCTTGCATAGGACATGCAATCCCATCCCAGCATACCGGAATCCCGATCGAAATACCGGGATCCCACATGCGTTTTGCGAAACTAATCTAGTCCTTTAGGTCGGAATTTTTTCGAGATTCCGCTGGACTGCCACGACAACTCAGCCGAGTAGAAAATACAGAGAAGAATCGGTTACGGAGACTTTGAATGTTGAAAGTTTGATGTGCTGTCGACTTATGTAGGAAAGTATGTACGCCTAAGTAGACACCTCACCCTACTTAAAAGTGTATTTTATTGTAAAAAGCGTTACGTTGGTACCTTCCTATATACAATCGTGTCAGGCTAACGTGATGCGGTGCTGTTTAGTCCGTCAATACCAAAGTATCAAACAATGAATTTGGCAGGTATTTCAGGTGTCGCCGACTGTAAAGTAGGTAGGTAGCTACTGCCCAAATATAAATATCTAAACAAGGTCAAAGGCCGTGGCGGGCTAACCGCGGTAAGAGATTGACCGCCCTCTTTACAGAAAGTCTACCCCATCATTGGCATAGGACAGCATGGTTAGAAAAATACTTCCATGTTCGTGTTGTAATTGGCCTAACAATGGCCAACACATGCCAAAGTCGTCCGGAGGGGTTTGGGGTGCTAACTAGCGCCACCAATGAAATAAAAATCATAACTTGTATTAAAATACGTTTTTATCTAAAAGTGAACATGAGAAATCTTAACAACTGTGACAACTATTTTTAAAACCTATGTACAGTCTAGAACATAGGGACAACAATTTAATCGGTTTCCGTCAAAAACGGCCATTTTTAGCGGAAATCTATTTAAGTAATAGGATATAATACTACATTCTAGGCTATAATGTTCTAAAAATAGTTATCACAAATATTAAGATTTTTGATGTTTACGTTTTGAAAAAAACGTATTATAAAGCAAGTTAAGATTTTTATGTATGGAGTTGTCAGATTTAGCGTAATCCGAATAATCCGACAACAAAACGGGCGAAGTGGCTAAAACATCCTTGTCGAAGAGTGGTCAAACATATACATCTCTTTACACTTTGGAGTCGTCTATGCTTACACGATAAAGCGGAAAGTTACGAGATACAAGGGCTGGTCCTAAATTAGGATTCCCTGTTCTATGGCAACTAGGCAAAGACATCCATCACAAACATGGAAATACAGCACCCAGGCTGACCACAGCAAAGGTAGACTATGTGTACGGCCCCCCGTGGGAATCGAACCCAACCATAGTTGCTGTCGCCTGCCATGCAAGAATCAATCATAATTACAATTTTAATAACATATTTTTTTGGTAAGAATCTTTTTGCCTCGTATTTTTTATATGAAAGATGATAATACTACTTACTTAAGTATTTATTAAAAATTTCATTTCAAAAACCGGGGGAAATCCTGACACGAATGGGAAGTAAATATGAAACATTGTGTTGTGCTGAACAGGGCCGGATCTACCTAAGGGCTGCTTGGGCTGCAGCCCGGGCCCCGAGGTTACAAGGGGCCCCCAGATCCCGCTAAAAACAGTAGGCGATAATTTGAAAAAAAAAACAGTAGCGCTGCTTAACGTAACGTCTGACGTGATTTTGTTTTTTTTCCGCACTTAATATTATATCATTATAGAAACAGTTTTTTGACATGGCTATTAGTTGAGTACTTAGATAGGCCCCTGAGTAGTTTCAGCCCAGGGCCCCACAAATTCAAGATCCGCCCCTGGTGCTGAATGTGCCGAGTTGAGAAACACAGGAAAGGGTGTTTGCTTCCCGTGGATTCGATACCCAGGACAATTTATTAGGTAGGTAGTAATAAAGTAGCCATTTAATATTCGTCAAGTGCATAGTCGCACTTGAAAACGTAACAACACAACTTACCAACACTTTCAAAATCCACAAAGACCGTGTCACATGTGCTGTGGACTTATCACAGGACTTACATGGAAGAGACGACTAGGTTTGTGAAATCACATTTATTGCAGCACAAAACAAACAATGACAAGTACATGTGCGCCAGCGCCGGCCACACTGCCCTTCGGGGTGCGAGCAAAACATTGAGTGAAGACAAGCGTCAAGCTACGCACCTCTCTCCCGCGCCCACTGTTGCTTCTTTTGTTGGACAAGCGACGATGGCTTGCTCACAGACAACATTGCACCGCGCTGCTGTACATTACACTTTCTATAACGCCCCGTATTGCTGCACACCACACTTGATGCGTTTCGAGTGGAGTTACAGAGTTACGGTGCACCGAGTAATGAGTGCCTACTCTCGCAAATTAATGAAGGCTCGCTCCCGCCTGCCCGTCGCGGTTCGCTACGCTTGTGCACTCATTGTCCACTCCGTTGTTGCGCTTCCGACAGACACTCCGTCATTTTGGACCGTGGTCATTGTACACAGGTCAGTGGTAGACTAGCCGATTGCGTTGTATCGATTAATAAGCGCTGTGTATTACAGGCACACACAGGTATCGCGCTGCCGATCTAGAGACATTTTGAGCGGCCGCGGTTTCAGCGTGCGTCACGCGAATGGAAAAGCGTTTCAGAAGAAAGCCTCAGAAAAACCTCCGGTCGATACTGTTGCCGTGGAGACGTATTGTTTCACGTAAACCGTGAGGAAGCTTGGTGGTTGCTCCCATTTGTATTTCAGGCCACGAGGCGACGCGAAAATTGTTATTTAGTACCTAGGTGTAACTGATTAGTTTACTGGCTACGTGAGTACCATTGACTGTACTCACGTAGCCTAATTAGTTTTGTATTGGGCTATCACCAACTGAAGTACTTCTTAAAGCACGTGACTTACTGCGTGCGAGTGTATGGTTTAAGTTACCTATGCGTCTCGCCGATGCAGTCGATAGCACATCAGCCTTTACATTTAAATTTCAACGTAGTCAACCGTAACGTAACAGAGAAGATCTGTGCAATCTAATCAGTTATGAAGGATGACTTTGCAACAAAAATGTAAAGGTTGACCCGCTGTCGACTGTACCATATATCGGTACCTACTTGTACAATCTACAGCAACTCTCCTCAATCATATTACATGGGAGATTAGGCAAATTTCGTACGGTCGTCCTACCTGTTACACCTAGGCAGTTGGTTTGAGTACTTACAAAGAGGTCACCTGGGATTGAGTCCAAATGGAAAGTCACTAATTGGTATTCAGGTTAGCTGGTAACTACCTATCACTCCAATGGCAAGTGGGGCCTGTAGTTGTGTGGGGTGGGGATGGATGAAAGTAAGGATGACAATAGGGAATTATATCATGCGTTGTATAATTTACGTTAGTGCAATGCAACGGAAGATGAATTGGTGTTACCGTTTCGATTGCGCGGCCATGTTATGTTTTCAAAAAGTGCTTATGTCAGGATTTTGTCGAAATTTGTCAAAGCAGTAGTAAAGAAGTTATTGAGGTTTGAAGATGGCCGCGCGAACGGCTTGAATTGGTTCGTCTGCTTTAAATAAGACATCACGGAAAGAGTAGTGGTGGTGATGCCTACGAACTTTGCTGATTTATACTTGACGTTATCATCACAGAAGCGTATGACGCTATAAAATAGACATAGTTTTGCGAACTACAACCAGCCCACAAAGTTACTTTTGAGATACCTAATTGACCTTTTTTGTTTCAAACGTTCGTCTCTAAGAATCTGTGGCTTTTAGTTTGCGTTCTGCAAATTCTGTAGAAAACGGTAGGAACCATGCGGCAAGGTTCTATTTGTCCGTTAAAAATGGACTGTTTCATAAGTTAGTTCCCTAGGTGGCTTTTGTTTCTCCTTTATGGCTAGAATTTTTTTTAAACTCCTTTTAGGACATAGGTAAAACACACACTTGGGAGGTCATCTATGAATCTTTTACCCAAAATGTGGGTTGGTCCTAGTTCGCAAAACTATGTCCAAGTAATATTTTTATTTTGTACCACAATGGTTTAATAAAGTTGTTATTCATTACAGGCCACTTCGGAAAATGTGAAGGTCGATGTGTAACAGTGCTATACTCAATACCTACATAATATACATACTCTTATTATGGAAATTAAAGATTCAGATTATGTAATTTGCCTTATTTATTTTCTAGGAAATCTTAGCTTAGTACATACTACAACAGATTAAATTAGAAAGCGTATCGGGTCCTAATGTCTTCAAGTTTCTTAGATACTTCAGCCGGAGTTCTCTCTAGGTCTCCCGCAATGGATTTCTGTTTAGCTGGCTCAAGAGAATTAAACTGTTCACAGAGATCGCCATCGATCACATTCTGCAACAAGAAAAAAAACTTCGTTAGATTGATAATTAAAAAAATATGAAGAGTTGGAAAAGAGAATGGTTGAATGATTGTTCATTCCAAATACTACGGTTGCGCCGATAGCGACGCTGCCGACTCTCGGGAACTCTCGCTTGGTGCAGCGGACCGAGGCCCGCCATAACGGCTAGCGCACGGGCGCCGCACCGCGCGTTACTCTACCAATAGTGTAACACAAGTGCGATCGTCAAGAGGGCACCTGTTGACTTACTTTGGATGGACAACATGCAGACTGCAAAGGTTCAAAGAGTGTATACTACGTTTATACTTAATTTCACACTAATGCCCTGTTTCTAAGGCTCAAATAGGCCTTTACAAGGTTGACAGATATAAGCATTGCCTGACTCCTAAAAAGATCTCACCTTCACTGGATAGTAGTAACTTCTGTATGACAAGTGGTCACGTCCACAGATAGGCGCATTTTCGCTTCTCATGTGCATTTCGAGATGTTGAAAGAAGTCATGATCTTCTCTCGAAGTGAATGGTAGGAGAACCCCTAGGGATCCACTGACTGTGGCGTATAGGAGCGCTTCGGAACCACCAGGGATCAGGGTGGCTCTCTGTAGAGAAGTTATCGTTTCGCCAATGTGGAAGTTGACGACAACTTCACCTTTTTGTGACGCGCCGTTTAGGAGACCTGTGAAGAAAATTGTTGGTTTAGTTTTTGTCACACACAGACAGCATGTGGTTGTGAGTTGGGGTTATTCAGAAGGAAATAAAAAATCATTAAATTTCATTAGTCTAGCATGTGAATATTATTGTTTCATCATGTAATAAAGTTCTGCCACAAAATGTTATAGAGAAAGTAGCTTACCTCGGTCCCAAAGAGCTTTGTTTCCAGTTGGGTCTTCGTCCACGTCATCGCTGACGGAATGCGGCAGTCTCATAATCGCGACATTGCCGAACTTGTCTGCCATGGCCACACTATCGTAGTCTAGAATGCAAGTGTTTGTGATCCATCTTGGGTTGGTGTCGTCAGCGAAAATAATCAACTGGTTCTCTCGCTTTTTGTATTTGACGCAAAATACAGATTCTTGGACATCTGATGCAAATATTCTCTGCCCAATGGTCTTGAGATCCGCAATAAGGTTGGGAATGTGTCTGTTCTCACATTTTCTAAGCAGTTTCCGCTTGCCAATATCATATAGTCGCAACATTTTACCGACCCCAGCAAGCAGACGTCCATTGAATGCTGCCAATGCTCCAGGGTACTCATCTGTCGGAGTTTTGTGGACCAGCTCAAGTTTTCCTGTGTTTGCGTAAATCTGAAATCAAGCAAATAGTGAATTAATATAAAATTCAACTAAACAAAAGTAGATTTGGTGCGAAAAAAGTTCAGTACTGCAGGAGTATCTTCAAAGGAATTAGGGAAGTGTGTAAATTTGTCATCACTAAATTAATTGTATATTTACTATGCTGTATTGAATTTGGCTAGAAAAAATATTACTATTAAACTATATAATCCAGGATTCTAATCACCCCTATCTAACCTTGTAGACATGAAGGCTTCCCTCGACGCAGGATCGCGGTGACAAAACCATATCTTTCGCCACGCCTACAACTAGATGTGGTTTCGCATGTTCAGAGTGTGCAGCCCAATGAATGATGCACAGCGACACAGCAGCTTCGTTTTGTTCCAGAGGCAACTTGAACAGTGTGTTAGGCTGTGCTCCGCCGATGCCCATGTCTACCACGCGTATTTGTGACGCCCACATACCTAGTAAAAAAAGAAAAACCATGACATGATTAGACACTGGAACAAATAACTTTGTACAGAACTAGAATGAAGGTAGAGTTATGTTTCCCGAACTTGAATCAAATGTCTTTTATTAAGATCATCTGGGATTAACGCCGGGAATTGTTATCGCCACACCCGATTAGAGACAGTATGCTCACAGTCATACCCTGCTCTTGCCCAGAGAATGTGGCTAGGATTAAAGAATAGTCTAGTATTCTTGACATACCTGCTCCAGCTTTTGGCGATGAAAAGGTGTTCTCTGGCAAAACATCAGATACAAAAGCATCTGCCATTTCGTTGGCTAACTGTTGCTCCTCAGGTCCGCCGCCAGCCGCCGCTTCTCGCATTTCTAGAGCCATTTGCACTCTTCTCTGTTTTTTCATCTCTTCTGTATAAGCATTGTGATCAGTCTCCAAGATAATGATGTGATTAGAGTCGGGGTTGACGACGAACTTTCGGGGAGTGTATTCCAGTGGCACGTAAGTTTGATTAAATACGGCGCCCAGTTTTTCGAGTGCGAGAATCCGTAGTGTGTTGGAGGAAATAGCGACGATACCCTCAGCACATTGTTCTGTGAAAGGAATGAACAATTTAGCAAACCACTCAGCGAAATCTATATGGCGCATATTTTTAAGTTACTAGAAAAGTGTTATCCACGGCATGGTTTTGCCGCCTTCACAGTCTGACAGACTCCAGCTTGGCTATGGAATATGCCGAGTTACAGCCCCTAGGCCTAAAAGCCCGAGGGCTGGATATAATCTGCGACGTTGTGGGCTTATCACTGCATGCGGCAGCTACGCACCACCCTCACGTGACATATCCGCCCGAAAGTGGACATGGCACGCAAACACGTCAGAAGCCATGACTTACAAATAAGTGCTTAATTTTTACCTGAACTGAACCCAGCAGCGTATTCCAGGCATTCATAGGAAAGTGGTGTGAGATGGAATCTGTTCTGATAATGATATCCAAGCCAGGTTCGCGATGATACTGCTAATACCGCCTCTGCTGCTTGCACACGAACTTTAAAAAGTTTTACAGGGCGCGATCCCAGGTACCTGGAAAGTTAAGCTGGTATTAGGAATTAGAAATCCATGAACAATTCTTGATATTCTTTGAGAACCTCAGATCTGGTTAAGCATTCGTCAAAGTCTTTCAGATGAAACACGGAGCAAAAATTTCACATCATAGGGAGGACAAAGAACTATCTTGCAGTTTTAGAAAGGAAAGTACAATTTTTACCTTGTGCGTGTATCTGCCAAATCACCTGTGACTGAATCTAATGTTGTTCTCAACAATACTCCATTGCTTAAGCCAATGTTGAGATGAAGGGCAGCTTTTGCGCCAGACTCAAATGGCTGTTCCACAATACACAGAGACTCCGCACCAGCTGGTAGCGCCTGCATAGACCTTGGTGACAGACAATCCTGGAAAAGACCAGGTGATGTTAGCGAATGTTTCAAGAGGTAAAAGAAATATTAAAAAAAGTATATAAATCAGTTAAATCAAGAATAACGCATTTTAGGTTGATGTAATCACATAAAATAAGTGGTGTCCTTGTTTCATCATTTAAAACCTAATGAATATTAAAATAGAAGATATGTATAGCACTTACAGCTGGATCCAAAGAGATGATTCTGACAGTGTTGTCATTCAGTCCAACAGCCAAAAACCACGCTCTCTGTGCGCCGGCCGCTACTGATCCCAGAGCCATGCAAGAGACATCTGAAGACAACTTCTTTCGCTCTGTGTACTCATTAAGCTGACCAGTCTAAAAAAGAATAAGAAAGTTAGGATTTTCAGGATACTAAATATAAAATATTGACACGAGATAAAGATTGAATTGAGAGGTTTTGTCCACAGCATGGTTTTGCCGCCTTCATAGTCTGACAGACTCCAGCTTGGCTATGGAATATGCCGAGTTCCGGCCCCTAGGCCCGAAAGCCCGAGGGCTGGATATGCTCTGCGACGTTGTGGGCTTGTCACTACATGGGGCAGCTACGCACCACTCTCGCGTGACGCATCCGCCCGAAAGCAGACGCGGCATGCAAACACGTCGGTTCACAAGATATCACATATATAAAATAACTTACAGGATCCATTTCAAAGTAGACCAACTCTCCGCCTGTCAAAGCAATAACAACTTGTCTTTGATTGACGGCGCATTTGACGATAGTTTTCTTTCCAGGTGCTTTCCACTCATTGACTCTCTTGTCCGCGCGAATGTGTCTGATTCCGTCAGGATAGACTTGTACAAGAGCATCATTTCCCAGCGCATGGCAGCTGAGTGTAGGAGTGGTGCCAAGGAAACCAGAGTCTGTCACTTCCTCAACCGTTTCGCCGATAGACAGTACTAGCGTGGCGTTTACGAATGAGACAATGATGTATGAATCGTATTCCTCTGCAACCAAAGAGAAATTCCAATATAATGAGTTGTTTCTTAGGTCTACATTTGGTAGTATCTTCGGCTGATGTGGTGCCCAACTGTGCTGTATTGAATCTGGTGAGATGCCTACCTTTCGCTTAGCTCTTTGTTGGAGGTTCTATTCGTTCATCGCCCAATAGAAGATTCTGAAAAGAAAAACCACTGGTGTTTATGTATGACAAACAACCAGGGTTTTATTAGTAACTTGTTGATAAGGAGGAGTATTCATAAGTGGTTTCTTGGTAACGTCACAGCATTTCAGTAACACGGACCAATTTGTATAATCATTATACTCCATTTATTTATTGAAAAGACTTGTCAGCCATAACCTACTTAATTTCTACTTTAATTAGAATTTAGCTGGAAACAGGAATTTCGGGAATCTTAATTAGCTACATACACTGCTTTGATTTGACTGTATTCTTTTATTATTTATTAATCTTCTATAGTTGATCTATCAACAAACATTCATTCACATCTCAGAAGTTTATATTAAATGAAATCTTACCATCTTTATGTCGACGCACAGTCCACACAGCATTGGGGGAGCCAGGCAACTCCGACACTGCCATCTCTGCCACTTCCAGACCATGCCTTAGTGCCCTGATCGAAGACCTGGGTCCACGGCCACAGGCCAAGTATACTTGCGGTGTGTCTTCACCAGTCAAATCAGCCACGTGGCTAGCTGTAAGAGCAGGAATTAATTAGTAAAGATTAACTTAAAATGTAACTCTCAGGACTGAATTATTAGGTATATCAGATCTGGTTAAGTAATCTTCATGAATTTCAGATTAATTAAGGAGCGAATATGTTTTGTCATCATTGGAAAACTGTTAAATAATTGATAAAAAATATATAAATAAAAGTGTCTTACACAGAATGGGCGAAAGGGAGTCTAACTCATCCACAAGGACTAGATTTCGGAGAGGTCTTGGTGCGAAGAAAAAGGTGTCCCCCTCTTCCAGTGGCATAGCTGAACTAAACTCTGGTTCATCGTCATCATCACCCAAGTGAGCAATTTGGTAAAGGTAGCTGAAAGTAAAAGTTAAATTTAGAACATAAACTGTAATAAGATAATACTGATAGATAAAGGGGTCAGGGTGTAGCAAAGGGTGTGCAAGGGAAATAAATACAAAAATTTCACGCATAAGTTTTGTTAGGGTTATTGTGGGTCTCATATCAGTGTGACCAACCCCATAAAGAAGGTGGACCTTGGTTCAGAGACTTCTTATCTTAGCAGGTTTACAATGTGTCACTCTGTGTTTGAAATGGAAATCCTAACACACAGGCTCACATGCTGTATGTTTTTGAACCTATTTCGTTGCCGTCATATTGTGTTGGTATTGGGGGTAATATATAATAAAATCAGTTTCAATCATGCAATCGTTTGAATTACGCACACCCATACTTTTACAGCCTACTTCTTTCAGGTTAGGAGTTATTTCTAACATGTCTTGTTTAAGGTGTCGATTTGAAAAAAATTAGATTCTTAGGGAGTCCTCTATGATTGAAGCCACTTTGACCAAATTCATAAGATAATATCATAAGATTCATAAGAACAATTCAATAAAAGTTTGATATCTACCAACAGAAGGCATTAAGAGATACTTACTGGTTGCCAAATTCACAAGCCACAAATAAGAAGCCAGTCTTCAGCACACACATTGATGTAGCAACAGGGACTGTGTCAAAGTATTTCAGCTTGATTTCTGTGACCATGTCTTCATCAGTTTCTATGGTGATTTTGAAGATGTCTCCTTGCTCAGTTTGTGCCAGGAAAAAGAACATCGACTTGGTTTTGTGGGTGGCTGAACAGACAAAGATCATGCCTCTTTCAGGGTCATCCAGATCATTCCGACGACGAGGTATTGGACATCTAATGTCATGCTGGTCTCCCAGGTTCTTGTAAGTCAGGTAGTTTTCAGAACAAATTAGCACTCCTGAGGGTCCATCATTGCCACCAGGTACAGTGATTAGGAAGTTTGCATGTTCTTCTAGAGGCTCAGAATATTTTCTTACAACATGGTTTAAGCCTAAGTCAAGTTCATAGAATGTTAGTGTTTGTTGGGTTTTCTGTGCAGCTTCACCTGTATAAAAGCAATTGTGGCATTAATACAATAGAAAGTACAGTGGTTCCATGTTCAGGAAAAAAGAAATTCATAACAATAGTTTGAGCGTCACAAACATTCAGAAACACGGAAAAATAATAATCATTGAAAAGAGCCTGAAATAAAAGATATAGAACACAAACAAAACAAACCTGATGGATCAGCATCTGCTTCTTCGTAGTCTATCTCCAGACAGGCAAACATGGGGTTTTCAAAACCAACATCAACACCAACCATGTGGTAGACCAATGTGTTTGATTTGTGGGCTTCAAGCGGTGATGATATAGTTAGTCTGGCCTCAGCATCTCTGTTCAAAATGTAGACTAGTTTCTGTTTCTCAATTGCACCAATCATTACAGCTCTGCCCTTAGGGTCGATTGAAAGATATTGTCCGGGAACTATTCTGCGGCACCCAGATTTGCCAAAGGTTTCTTGATGTACTTTCTCAAGTATATTCTTGGCAGGAATGTATTCTAATATCACAATACGGCCAGAGTCTGAGCCAACGACAATGTAATCTGTAACAAAAACCAGGAATGTTTAAAATTTGCTCTAGAATTAACAGCATTGTAGGTATAAGTTTTATCATGTGCCACGCTACATTCAGACCCGGCAAAGTTTGTTGTAAATTGCCAAGAGCGACGCGCAGGCTTATCACTCTTTGCATCTAGTTATCCCATACTCTCCTCTTTGTGGAGGCATGGAGCAAGACGATGCAAGCCAAAGGGCGTAGCAGGCGCTACTACTCTGTCAAGCTACAAGATGGCGGGCGTGGCAATTGCAAAACCACACGAGGTTACTTTTTAGGTTAGATTATCACAAAATAGTAACAAAGGGGACACTAACCTTTAGTTCCACCGGTAAGGCGAAAAGCCATCATCGAACGTACGACTCCAAATATCTCCACTTTCATGAGAGTATGAACTTTACCGGTGTTGGGGTCGGGCCGTAGCAGTTCCAAAGTTTTACCACGTGAAATTACTATCTCCTGCTGTTTTGTACCCGAGAAATTACCGTGCACAGCATGGGTAATGGCTGTTGAGCCTTGCAGAGTCAAGTTGTACAAATACATTGTGCCGGCCTTACCCTAAACCTGAAAAGAAAGTTTTAAGCTACAGCAAAGTGGTTTCAAATATAATAGGTAACTCAAAGCTCCGATTTTGTTACGAAATGTAAGGTTCGTAACTGACGAAAACAGAGAACAGCTTGTGTTTTCGAATGGGTGAACATAATTTTTTCTAGCACCGAAAAAACGACCACGATAACCATGAAGATTATAGTGGAGATACCTAGTGCAAATATGTAAAATAAACAAAACCTAGAATAACTTAAGAATGATTCACTAACTTACCGGTTTGATATGACGTGCGATTGACGCGACACGGCTGGATTTTATTTTCAATTTCACCAGCGGCTCTGTCAAACCAGTCGCGCCGCAAAATGGCGGAGAAAAAATTCATCACTGATTGACTTCCGTTCACTATTCAACACTGACCAATCAAGAAAGAGCATTTGGCAAAATGGCGCGTCTTTTTATACTGTGAAGTTGCCATTATAAAAAAAATATTTTATCTGCAGTCTGAAAAGCTTCTGCTACTCAGCAATAGATAGCGCTACTTTATATAATGAAATGTTTAACACTGCCATCTATTGAGCAATAGGTGCTACTAAGAGTCAACTGTTAACTAATACAGATGGCAGCATTACATTCAAGCAGTTAATGTGCATGAGATATAATAATATAATAGATGTCACTGTTAGTCCATTCATTAGGTGTAAGGTGTGTTTTGCGGTCCATAGAGTCCAAGATGGTCCAAGTCAGGTTAATAAAGAGACGCAGCAATCAATAAAAGTCGTACTAGGAATTCTTATCTTTAGGATAAAGATAAATAAATATAAACTGGAGTTTTAAGCAATACCCGCTTGAAACTGCACTGAGCGCCCAGTGGGGAGAAAATCCATAATGACGGATCGTGGGGCTTGGGCCTTCTTTCAGAAAAAAGCTATGGGCTTAATTACCACGCATGCGGATTGGCAAATCCAACCGCTAAACCCTGGGAATTGCTGTAACGTAAGAAACGTAAGGGTTCAAAGTTTAAAATATTGTTCTAATGTCATCTGTATTTAGAGTATTCTTTTGGGTAGATATGAGATAGAGCATATTGATAGAGCAACCATTATATTTTAATTGCAAGGTCGCCAGTAGGTAGGGACTGTAACTGGGAAGTGTGCACTTATTAAACCGCGATTAATATTTCAGTATATTTTACCTATCTAATTTTGCTGAATTATGAAGTTCGACTGTACGTTCAAATTATGGTCAGTGCTTAGAATATTTTATGCTTGATTCAATCTCTGCGACAAAACGTTGTCGATTCACAATAATATTGTTAAAGCGACCGGAAAACGTCGTTTTGACATTTACCAGCCCGTGATGATCAGTAGCAACTAGCAATAATAGCAGTAGATAACATTTCGCGGGCTATTGTTACGAGGAACGTAATGGACAATGCACCACGGCGTCACACAACAGGGCCCATTGTTGGTCACAACAATAATATCAAAATAACGCGGAACCCGGAGCCACACTCACTTAAAAACACACTTTATCACAGATACTTGTAAACCTCAAAATCGGTTCGCCAAGCCGGTCGAGATGCGATCTTCCTGCTTTGTCACGTCCATTTGTTGTGGAGTGGCCGCCGGAACACCTGAAGTCTGTTTCGGGAGGATTTAAAATTCCAATACGTATTTGTGTTTCACTCGAAAGGGCCGTGCATTGTGGCGCGTCGTTTAATTCTATTTTTCCGCCGGCGGCGGCGGGCGCGCACAATGTATCGCCCGTTCAGTGACGCGCACACCTGAGTATTCGGTGCCATCGGCTTTGTAGGCCGCCGCCGCCCTGTAGGACTAGATCGGGACCCAACGGTCGTTTATTCCTTGCGGATGCTTCTAATGCCAGATATAGAGGCAGAGATTCTTCTGTGCAAGGTGCAGAAAGTTGTATGTAGAGTCCACGAGGTGTGATATTCACCTGGTTGACTCTTCATACCACCGTTTCATTCGCTCTCCCGGTAGGAGGTAGTATTCGCAAGACCTCAGCCAAGTAATGGAGGAGTGGACTCTAAATAGGTTTTTTAAAATGGAGTCATATTCATGCCTTGTATATATTAAGCTGGCAAAGCTTGTGATCAACATACATTTTAATACTTGAAACCCTGCAAAATCCATAATCGAGCGAACATAATTGTATGTAATTACTTTATTTTATGCTGTTACAGTTATACAGGTAGAGTCAGCAAAAGTGAAAATAACCAAATAAAGTACCTATAGGTACTTTATTTGGTTATAAATATTATAAAAGGACGTTAGTACTTTATACTTAATTGATTATAATAACTTCCACACAACACAATCATTTGCCCCTATTCCAAATACGAGGTCCTGTACGATTAACTAAGCAAGGACTTCACGATCACGGAAATCACCCTTCTATGGTCAATTGGACAAATCAAGTACTCGTATACCGGCCTCCAGTAGAAGTCGAAAACACGTCCTTGCTTTGGTAGTTGTATGTGTTAACCGGCTGACAAATGAGGCTGCTATCGTTTCTATTTTTACGTAGACAACAGTTGCAATACAAACGACAATACTACTTTGTTTTCTGTCTTAGGAAAATGTCCCTAGTTTGTTACTTCTTTGAGTAAAGTGATGCATTGCTAAGACAACCTGCGTATAGTTTAATTTCGCATGCTTTACAATTTTAAACTTTTTGGCCGTGGCGGTGGCGTCAATAGCATTATGTACAAGATTGCATCACTCTGATATGGATTTTGATTTTACAGATATAAAATCACTGCTAAGTATTAAATACTAACAATTGGCTAAGTTCTATATTCATTGCTACAAACAAGATATTGGATCATGTTGTCTGTAAATAATTAAAGTCTGTAAATAGATAAATTTGTAAATTGATCTTTTGAGCTTGAAATTGCCAATTCGCGATGGGCACGCCTGGTAAATAAGCCCTTACTCTCTCTTTCTGAGAGAAGGCCTGTGGGCTTCAGTGGGATGTAAGTAGGCTGGATAAAAACGCTGTTTGGTAATTGCTTTTTGTTTGAGCCAAAACTGCAGCTGCGTACTCTACCCGTAGTCCACAAAATGGTAGCCGTCGATTTACGAACGCGCCCAGTTAGATATTCAATAACGTCGAATGGGCAGCGCCGTTAGCAATTAGCCCAACACCGGTAGTCTGATCTGACGCTGATTCTGCAGATAGCAGCGGGAGCAGTTGATCTGAACACCATTTTGCTTTACGGCTACATAATGGGTAATTTGTTGCGTGGGGCAGTCCTCTATAGATTGGAAACTTAACACTGGCTGTGGAGTAAAGAATTGGCAAGTTGGGTCCGGTTTAGTATAACTACAATTCTTGACAATCCGATGTACATTGTAAAGCAGAGGCTTCTTAATTGATAATCTAAGTTTATCGATTTCGCAGGATAGATCGAACTGTCATAGTAAATAATAGATTGTAGGCCCTTGGAAATAGTTTTATCCGTGAAATAAAAACTCCAAATATAGATTTTTAAACTAGCACGGGGTATCCTAGTTTGTGGGACTAGAGGCTGTGTTAAATGTGTGAAAGTTATTTAATCTTCTATCGATAATAGGAATTTTATTTATATGTTCTATATATAAATAAAATTCCTGACTGACTGATTGACTCACTCGCCAACGCCCAGCCCAAGCCGTTGGACCAAGGAAGCTGAAATTTTGCACAGAAGGTATATATATAATATTGTAGGCAAGGAATAAGACCGGATTTTTTTAAATCAACCCGTAGGGGGGCGAAAAGGGTTGCCAAAATTTGTATTGGAGGTATAAAGAATGTTGTCTAATTTTCTTGAAACTTAAAATAAATACTCATCGACACCATTGATTAAACACGTGTTTCGCCGTTTTTTTTTAAATTTAACCCTTAAGGATCATTACAACCCCGCATTCAAAGACGTCTTCGCACCAACATCTTCTAAGAGTCTATTTAGAGACTAAAAATTCCACCCATGCCGGGATTCGAACCCGCGAGCTCTGGCTATCGTACGTAATACAGGGAATATTGTAAAGAGGTTCGAAATTTCACTGATGCCGGCGAGTCGCCCCTTAGCTCAGTTGGGAAGAGCGCTGGCACGGATAGCCAGAGGTCGCGGGTTAACATCCCGGCATGGGTGGAATTTTTAGCCTCTAAATAGGTTTTTAAAATTGTCCTTAGCACGGGTTAGTGCATTAAAAGAGTATAATCTTCTATGAGATAAACAGAGGCTTCAGCTCATAAAATCCGGCCCACGTTTTCACTCTCAAAGTGACAAATGGCAAGTCGCCGCATATTAGTCACTCCATATCACTGGTATCTAGTCAGAACAGTATGTCGGGTAAAGCCGCAGCGCGGACTGTCTACAGCTCATAAGCCTTTTCATGCAGGCACTATTCAGTTACATTACGGTCTATTTTGCAACGAAATTGTACAGTTCGTCTGTACGTCTCGCCCACGACCTCACGGGAGTCGCCCGGATAATGTATCTCTCGGTCCGACAGATATACGCGGCTGAGTTATCATTATCGGCTGTTCCATCGGCGAGTTAATGCTAATGGTTCGATCGCGGAGGGAGGCTGTCGGCATAGAGTAGCGGTGACCGGCTGAAGGACTTAGGAACTTAGGTTTCTGAATTGAGAACTTCACTAAGTAACTTATCTTATCTTCAGTAAATACTTAAGTAACGTCCGAATAATTAAGTAACGAAATTCGAAGAGACAACACTAGAGTTAACTACTTATTTAGCGACATTCTTAATTCTGAAACAAGGGCTTAGTGTTTTGTATTATTCGTTGTTATTAATCAACGTTTTTCTGTACGTAATACAGAGAATATTGAAAAGAGGTTCGAAATTTCACTGATGCCGGTGAGTCGCCCATTGGATCGGTTGGAGGGAGCGCTGGCACGGGTGGCCGGAGGTCGCGGGTTCTGGAATTTTTAAACTCTAAAGTTTTTTTTAAAAAACGTTTTCTTGTAAACGTGTCCATCCCACTGGACGCCATCCGACTAGGTGGTATGACGATCTGCGAAAAATTTAAGGCAGATGCTGGATGCGGCAAGCTGAAGACAGGGCGCTAGTGTAGTCTGACGACGGATCAACGTTTGGCAAACCATAGCCCACGTATAAGATCAGTATTTATCCTTACTTGTCCATTTTAGTAAACAAGGTTTTAGCAGTAAAGTACGACTTTTTAGTCTAAAATTGCCATATTCCCATAGATGAAGTAACCTTTACCGCGCCTCTTCTGTGTGGGCGCTGGCTTAGGTGTGTTTCAAATATTCAAGATTCTAAGACAGCAATTCTCTCTTTCTTATGTGAGTCCACAAGCGAATGTCGCTTTTTTACTATAGATACAAGTCAATGTATAATAATATCTAACTATGTTTTATATACCTATATAAAAACTAATTATACATAGGTATAATTAGTTTTTATATAGGTATTGTCGCGAATCATCACGAAGTTACCAAAACCGTAAGTACAAGTATGCCCACAGATTATTCACTTCCATAAATAAGTTGAAGCTATCTTATTTGTCTGTGCTTACTGAAGGGGTAGCTTAAAACAGAAATGATGATTGTGGAGAGCATGGCGGGAACGACGTCTTAAATGTGTGCTGTAGCCGAAATATTGGTGAGTTTCCAGAACTAATAACTCTTTGACTGTATTGAACATGTGTCTAAGGAGAAATGAAACAAGGCTTACTGAATAAAATAATATAGTAAATCATGAAATGGCACAGTAAGTGGTTATGAATGAATATGAAATACGAGCTGAATGTGCCTAGCTCGTGGTGGAGAATAAGGGCAGGACTGTAGGGGTGTGTGAGGAGGTCCTGGGGGAACCGGAAGGTTTCCCTACAAATGAATGAGTACGTGTGGCAAGAAGCGCACGTCCTCACCTAAAGTTGAATTGAATTAGAAAAGGAAATCTTTGTTTCATTGTCACCTTAAATTTGAATTACAAATCTTTCTGTTACTTGTCGCTATGATATTTAATAGTATGAACCTAGGCATTAACACTCATTGCGCGACAAATTGGTGGAGGAGCTGGGATATTCAATAAGTATTTCACACAACCAAAACCAAAATCATGCCCATGATGAATTGATGATACATTCCGACAGATAAAACGAATTGATTTGAGATAGGTACCTACCGAATGAATTTGAGTAGGTATAACAACCACACACAAAAGGAGGCCGACGTAGTGGCCACCGCGGGCTATCGAATAGTCCGTGGTGATCGTCACGAACGAATCGTGACGACTCCTACTGAATCAAACAAAAGGAGGCCGACGTAGTGGCCACCGCGGGCTATCGAATAGTCCGTGGTGATCGTCACGAACGAATCGTGACGACTCCTACTGAATGACACAGAAGGAGGCCGACGTAGTGGCCACCGCGGGCTATCGAATAGTCCGTGGTGATCGTCACGAACGAATCGTGACGACTCCTACTGAATGACACAAAAGGAGGCCGACGTAGTGGCCACCGCGGGCTATCGAATAGTCCGTGGTGATCGTCACGAACGAATCGTGACGACTCCTACTGAATCACACAAAAGGAGGCCGACGTAGTGGCCACCGCGGGCTATCGAATAGTCCGTGGTGATCGTCACGAACGAATCGTGACGACTCCTACTGAATCACAAAAAAGGAGGCCGACGTAGTGGCCACCGCGGGCTATCGAATAGTCCGTAGTGATCGTCACGAACGAATCGTGACGACTCCTACTGAATCAAATTATCAAACAAAACGAAGACTGAGGAAGCGGCCATCGCGGGCTAAGGAATAGACCGTGGTGATTGTCACGATGAATTGTGATAATGATAACTCAAAAGTCAAATAGAGTTTCTGCTTTTTTTATATGGTTCGGCACTTAAAGCAACACGAAATCAAACCAAAATAACATTAATAAAACCAACAAGCTCTCTTTCTATTTTTTTGCAACAATTTATTTTATTTCTCTTCGATGGACAAACGAAGGTACAAGCAAGATACAAATAAAATCTGATCTACTTATGGACTGTGTTTTATTCGCTATTCGTTTATTTATTTTTTCTTTCGAATACTGCTCAACCCACCGATGCAGTGGGTTTGTCCTCAGCCTAGGACCGACCAAACAGGTTGTGGTACGTACAACCAAATCCGCTGGTCCGCTCATAATACCACACATAATACTCTGTTTTTTTTTATTTTTCGTTGGCAACAAGGAAGGTGGAGCTATCTGTATCTGTGTGCTCAGATTATTCTGAGTCTGCGTATCTGACACAGTATAATTAAACCAAATCTGACTTGACCTTCGTTATCTGTGATAAATTTTCTTGTTCCCGCGAGGTACCTACCCGCCCGAAACGATAGCAAAGTTTTGAAATAACTTCTAATACGATATATTCAGTGGTAATTTAGTGAAAAGGGGTACACTATAACCCACGGGCTATTGCGTCAGTGTATCTTCTCCTTTAGCAAACGCCAATTTGGTAAGAAGCATTATTTTTTCTTAGATTCGAAAATGTAAAATATGTGAACTTGTTAACAAGTTTTCGTTAGTGTATTTTTGTAAATCCAAACCCTGAACGTCAGAGTGGTTTCCAGTTATTGGTCGGGTAGTACTGTTTGAATCGTGACGATAAAGTACCAAATTTACCAAATTCCAGAGGCGCAAAGAATCAAGATGGAAGAAGCCTACAAAACCCGACTTCAACTCATGGAAAATCATCTAGACAGCCAGCTTTCGAGTGCGTCTGACGTGCTGTCCAACATAAACAACGGAGGGGTTGAACTACAGGAAATCATACTTTTGAAAACCCAGATACGACAAACTGCTGCCAGGTACGCGACATGTATTGATGCCTACATGACACAATGCACTAACCCGTCTACCGAGATCATAACATCCTCCACGGTCAAACAAATGGCAGCAGACGAAATGCTTGCCAAACTCGAGGTCATCATGCACATGTCTGAGACAAAAATAACTTGTCAGCCGGCACCAGCGCATCATAGTAAACTCCCGACGCTACCACCCCCGCGATTCTCAGGAGATATACTCGACTACAATGAGTTTTGGGACAAGTTTCAATCAACCATTGGCAGACGTAATCTTGAAGATGTAGACAAGCTGTCATACTTAATTGCTGCCGTGGATGGTAAAGCAAAAGAAGCTCTGAGTGGTCTAAGCATCTCGTCAGCCAACTACAAAATAGCTGTAGACACGTTAAAGCGACAGTTTGGAAGTAAAGATGCTCAAATTGATGCACATTATGAGGCTCTGAAGCAGCTACCGCCTGCTCAGAATTCTAAAAGCTGCAGACAGACCCTAAACTCTGTGGAACACCACCTCCGTGTCCTACAAACACTTGGCGAGAATACGGACGGAAATCACCTTAGCACCACAATAACGAGCAAGTTTCCAAATCAAATAATGTATGAAGTGAATATGACCTTGTCCGAGGAAGAAAATACTGTACCTCACATAAGAAAAGCTTTGGAAAGGGTGATAGTAGCCTTTGAACGTGCCAATCCATTGATGGATTATCAAACAGTTACACCATGTGAAACTTATGGTTCAGAATCTGAGACAACCACAACACAGGCATTGCTACAACCCGAAGGCAAAGGTAGAGGGTTCCATAAGACACTTTTGGGAAAACGGAGAAGGCAGGAAGAAACTCAACATGCCAAGTCAAATAAACTAAAAAGGAAATCCTGCATATTCTGTGATGGAGCCCACTATAACAGTGACTGCACGAATTTCATGTCCTTGGAATCACGAAAAGAAAAACTAGGTGACCGATGTTATAGATGTCTAAAAAAGGGTCACAGGTCCAATGAGTGCAGTCTCAAAGGTTTAAGAAAGTGCTACTACTGTAGAGAAGACCACCACTAAGCCTTATGCCCTAACAGAAAGAAGGGTGAGAATATGAAAAGATCAAATCACTCTATAACATCGAACCTATTTCTGAGTTCTACTTCATTTTTACAGACGGCAACGGTGAAAATTGCAAACGCCAGTAAAGAAAGAAACTGCAGGCTCCTGCTTGACAGTGGCAGCCAGCGCAGCTATATGACAGCGAGGATGGCAAAGGAGTTGAAGGTTGTCGCTGACAAGGAAGACCTGCTCATAATCTACACCTTCGGGTCAGAACATCCATCCGAGACTTCAAGCCCGTCCGCCAAGATTGACATAGTGACAAAACGTGGGATCTGTAGAACAATCCGTGTCAATATTGTTCCATATATCACTGATCGAATCCCTGTGCCAGAAATAAAAGCGAATGCCACAATAGATGTGATAGCGGACGATGAAAGTGCAGGTGAGAGAGTTGACCTACTAATTGGGAGTGATCTATACATGTCTTTTATGAGAAACAAAACTGTAAAAGTACAAGACAACCTGTTCCTCATTGATACCGATTTCGGTTGGATTCTCACCGGAAAAACTGACTCTTTAGCGGAAAATGAGAACACCCTGTCTGTGATCACCTATTGCCATTGTCAAGATCCTGAACAAGTCTACTTTACTGAACCTGACCTTCCATTGCGAGATAAAGACGTTAGCTTCCTATGGACACTCGAAAGCATCGGGATTACAGACTCTGCTAAAACTACCCGGGAAGATGAAGCCGTAAAACATTTCACCGAAACTGTCAATTATAACGACAGCAGGTAACATGTAAAGTGGCCTTGGACTGAATATCCGCCTGACTTACCCACAAATCTTGGTCTAGCTTATGGCAGACTAAAAAGCTTAGTCCAACGACTAGATAAGAGCACCATGAAAGAATATGACACCATTCTTCAAGAACAGTTGAATGCAAATATTATCGAGGTCGTTGACCCTCAACCAGTCACTGTAACTCAAGGAACACCGCCTATTCATTATCTGCCCCACCACATAGTCAAACATGAAGGAAAAAAAAGAAGAATTGTTTATGACGCATCTGCTAGAGTAAAGGAGCAACGAAGCTTAAATGAATGCATGTATCGAGGCCCATCCATGCTAGAAGACGTAATAAACCTGCTCATCAAATTTCGTACAAATAAAGTCGGTATTACAGCCGATGTAGAAAAGGCCTTTCTACAAGTAGGTCTCCAAGAAACCGACAGAGATTTGTGACTAGATTTTTGTGGCTGAAGGACACTAAGAAAATGCCTTCTGAAGACAACATCTTGCACTTGAGATTCTGCAGAGTGCCATTTGGAATAATTTCCAGTCCATTTTTGCTGACAGCTACAATCCGCCACCATCTGTCTACAAAAGGCCAGGAACTTGTATCGAAAATTGCAGACCGAGTTTACGTAGACAATCTTGTCACTACAGCTTCGTCTGGCCCGTCTGCTTACGATCTCTATCTTGAGACTAGAAAGGCCTTCACTGAGCTCTCCATGAATATCAGAGACTGGGCGTCGAACGACCAAGATTTCATTGAGAAGATTCCTAAAGAACATCGGGCTAAAGACACAGAGAGCGTAAAAATTCTAGGTCTTACATGGACTCTGAAAGATGACAACCTACAACTAAAATTGAATGACCAAATCTTTAACGAAGAAAGATCTAAAAATACAAAGAATAAGAGAGATGTCCTAAAAATACTGGCCTCATTGTATGATCCATGTGGGTTTGCATCACCCATTGTACTGCCAGCTAAAATCTTTCTACAGGAGTTGTGGAAAAGAAAACTCAAGTGGGATACTCCGTTACCAGAATACATGAAGACCAAATGGCAGGAAATCGTTGAAGCTCTACAAACAGCCAAGGAAATAAAAGTTCCACGTTACATTGGTAACGAGAAGTCAATCGAAGGAAGTGCAGACCATGAACTTCACTGCTACACAGATGCATCATCCGTCGCACATGCAGCTGTTGTTTTCCTTCGAGTAACAACTGAACAGGGTAGCAGAACAGTTTTCATCATGTCAAAGTCACGCGTGAATCCCTTGACTGAGAAAGAAAACCTTAAAATACCAAGACTAGAGTTGCTCGGCTACGTAATTGGAAGTAGATTACTGTCCTATGTGAAGAATGCTCTTGATATTCCTATCAGAAAACAGTATCTCTGGACTGACAGCCTCATCGTCTTAAGTTGGATGAAATCAACTAAGTTGTTACCACCATTTGTAGCCAGAAGAGTCAATGAAATTAAGCAAAACGCTGGAGTTGAAATGTGCTACATAAACACCGAACAAAATCCAGCGGACCTAGCAACTAGACCGGAACTTTGGACGCAGAAGAGGGAGCTTTGGTTTAATGGACCTCCATTCCTTTCTAAGAAAAAAACATCTTGGCCGATTGACATGTATCTCAAACACCATCACACAACTCTGTCCGCGGTGGCGGAGGGTCTGGACATAGAAGGTCCAGAAAGCACAGAACCCTCAAGAACTTGGGAGACAGACGAAGTTTTACATGAACAGACAGAAACAAATCATACCATACAAGAAACTATGGCTCATAACAATCCATTGAGTTCACAATTACTGGAAATAAAGAAGTTGCAGTCAACATACTTCAAAGAATAGACAAAGGGAAAGGAAACGCACTTGAGTAGGAATTTGGGTCTGTTCGTAGATGTAGATGGAATCTTAAGATGCAAATGAAGAGTAATGCATACAGACTGGTCCTATGAAACGAAACATCCAATCCTTCTTCCCAAAGACTGTGAATTCACATCAAAAGTAATCTTGGAAGCACATGTGCAAAACTATCACGTAGGAGTGTCACACACATTGAGCATAGTTCGACAACAGTATTGGATACCTCAAGGTAGATCCCAAGTTCAGAAGATTTTGAAGAGATGTCCACAATGTGTAAAACATGGTGGTGGACCCTACGAACTACCTCCGACCCCAGATTTACCACCCGAACGAGTAACATTTAGCCCAGCGTTCACATACACTGGAATGGACTATTTTGGTCCTATGTATGTCACCACAGAACAGGGAAAAGAGAAACGATGGATCTGCCTCTATACATGCCTTGTTATAAGAGCTATCCATTTGGAAGTGGTCAGAAATCTGACAGCCGAAGAATGCCTCCTATCTTTGAGAAGGTTTGTGGCAACCAGAGGAACTCCGTCACTGATTGTTTCTGACAATGCCCTTCAATTTCGACTGACATCCGAAGTCCTCGCAAAACCATACTGCAGTAAAAATAATATCAAATGGAAGTTCATTCCACAACTTGCACCATGGCACGGTGGCGTGTATGAAAGACTGGTTGCAGTGGTGAAACACTGTCTTAAGCGAACACTCGAGAAGCATCTTCTAGGTGACAACCAGCTGATCACCGTCATAAAGGAAGTTGAATCAGTATGCAATACAAGACCCTTGACATACGTGAGTTCAGAACAAGAGCACATTCTGAAACCCGCAGACTTTCTATCTTTGGGAAAATGTCTGAACCTTGACCTGTCCCACGAACAGATGCTACCAGAAGGTACAGTGCTGAAACAGAATTTAATAGTCGGATGGAGACGAGGTCAGCGAATCATGACAGAATTCAAGGAAATGTTCGTTGGGCAGTACTTAACCAGCCTTAGAGAGAGATATCGCCATTCACAGAAACAACCTCGAGTAAAATCTAGAAGGACACCGTGTATTGGAGATGTAGTCCAAATAAAAGGAGAATTGAAGAATCGTGAAGGTTGGAAAGTCGGGAAAATAACTTCTCTTATCCAAGGTTCAGATGGAGAATGCAGAGTAGCTAAGGTGTTAGTAGGAGACTCAGAATTTACCCGTTCAATCGGACATCTGTATCCACTGGAAGCTGATATCATTGCAGATGCAGAAAGTGGAAATCAAGACCCGGAAAGAGCACCTACTACTGAAACAAGTTATACCGACATTTCTGAACTGCTTTCAATCCCAAGAAGGATTGAAGAAGACAAAACAACCCCTACTGCTTCTCCAGACATATCATCCAGAAACCCATGCCACATCGAAGATGAAAGGAACGCGTCTCAAACCCAACGGGAAATGATGGACTTAGAGGATAACGAAAACAATATGTTGCAGAATAATCAAACAAACTGTGACAGCTCTCTCAAGGACTCTGACAAGGGAATGACCGAAGGACAAAACCATATTGAGGTGAGAGGACAGAGAGTGGCAGCCATGAGAGCAAAAGAAAAAATTGCTGAATGGACGCGTCTCCTCTTCACTCTGCTGAAGTAAGAATTCTTTTGGCGGTCGGGAGTGTCGCGAATCATCACGAAGTTACCAAAACCGTAAGTACAAGTATGCCCACAGATTATTCACTTCCATAAATAAGTTGAAGCTATCTTATTTGTCTGTGCTTACTGAAGGGGTAGCTTACAGAAATGATGATTGTGGAGAGCATGGCGGGAACGACGTCTTAAATGTGTGCTGTAGCCGAAATATTGGTGAGTTTCCAGAACTAATAACTCTTTGACTGTATTGAACATGTGTCTAAGGAGAAATGAAACAAGGCTTACTGAATAAAATAATATAGTAAATCATGAAATGGCACAGTAAGTGGTTATGAATGAATATGAAATACGAGCTGAATGTGCCTAGCTCGTGGTCGAGAATAAGGGCAGGACTGTAGGGGTGTGTGAGGAGGTCCTGGGGGAACCGGAAGGTTTCCCTACAAATGAATGAGTACGTGTGGCAAGAAGCGCACGTCCTCACCTAAAGTTGAATTGAATTAGAAAAGGAAATCTTTGTTTCATTGTCACCTTAAATTTGAATTACAAATCTTTCTGTTACTTGTCGTTATGATATTTAATAGTATGAACCTAGGCATTAACACTCATTGCGCGACAGGTATCATAGGTAAGGTTTTGTTTTTAAAAGTAGTGTGATTTAATTGTCAATAAAGTTTTAACTTTTTTTGATAAGTTGTAAAAGGAAAATAAAAACTAATCTGGAATTTGAGTACTGCCTGTTATTTTACAATTCAGAAGTACAAGTAAAGGACTTGCCCGGGTCTGAATTTTTCAGTGCAAAATAATAGAATTCTCACCACGCAGTGCGTGCCGTTTATATCTCGGATCAGTGCAAGGCAGACTCGTAATTTTGTTAAAGCCTTATTAAATACGGCGGCGGTTGCGTGGCGTCGCCTCTGATAACAATCGCGTATTTTATGGCCTCGAAGGCGATCTGGACCCGTATAGTTTTCTTGTCGAGAAGTTAGGATTGCGTGCAAGAAGGAAGGTTGCATGAAAGGAGCTTCCCGAACGACGTACTCACCGAGTCCGTACGTCTGGCGCACCCTGGGCAACAACCAGCGAATCCCTAACGCTGATTGGCAAATCCTTTCACCACGATGGCTTGCCATCGAAACGATGAGAAGAAGAAAGAATGGGCAATTTAGTTACATTGTTGACTAATACAAGAACCACAGATTGAATAGTAACATGATAGTAGTGACAGCAGCCACGTTAAAGCAATGCGAATCATTAAACAGTGGTCTAATTATGGGCGTCAAATACTGAGCAATTCCAATCGTCTATCAAATTCCGAACTAATTTGATAGTTAGACAATTGGAATCGTTTAGGATTTGGTGTTCGTAATATGGGGGCTAATCGTGAGCTAGATAGACACCATTCAATAAACCTGGTCATATGATTATCAATTTGCCTGTCCAGCACAGGTGAGGAATTGTAGATAGATATTTTTTTGAACTAAAACTTTCGTTAATACTACACTATATTGATTACTGGTCGGACTCTTCCGACAAAAAGTTTAATCCTAGTAAGTTTATCCGGTTATAATTCTATAAGATTGATATTTGTCCACAGCTTACTAATGTTTGAATCAAACTAGAATGTGTACCGAGCTTTCTCGGGCTTACCGGGCATCTAACCGAGAGGAATGGAAGGACAACGTGAGCTCTGCAGCGCACCGACCAAGAACAAGAAGAATGTGTACCTACCTATTTTAACCATCCGACGCCTTTACCTGGTTGCTTTGAGCGAAAACCTTAAAAATATATAAGTAGGACTTAATCGCACACATAAATAATATTATTTACAAAGATTCTAGTTCTTAACAGTAAACAATCGGCGGTCTTATTTTTAGGTTCTCTTGAAGGACTTGAAGAGAACCTAAAAATTAAAGACTGTACTGAAGGAACACGAGAGTAGGTAGGCGCATAAGAAAGCATGCATTAATTATTTCGACGACCTCTGTGGCGTAGCGGTAGCGCGTCTGCCTACCATGCAAGAGGTCCCGGGTTCGAATCCCGGCTGGGAACAAAAAAAAGCCCAGGTCTTGGACGTTTACATGTTTGTGATGTCGTTGTTTCTGGTTCCCACGACGCAGGGTATCCTAGTGTGGGGCCAGAAGCAATGTATGTGCTTGTATGTAAATGTTATGTTATGTTATTTGACTTAACATTCGGTATCGCATTCTCTCTTCTCGGCAAAAGAGATGTATTTTAGGGGCCATCGTAGCTGGCGTCGATCGGATTGTATTCTCGTATATCCAATTACGGTCTGCCGGAAAAATGGCCTGCGTGCGAGTTTATTTGTCACTTCAGTCGGCTAATGAAGTTCGCTACACGAAATATACAGCCGTTGGACCAGCTGCTTATTACTTGTAGAGTCATTAATAACAAGTGCAGTCGACAGCATATTAACTATTCGTGCACTTTGCTTTGTTAAATTACAAGCAAAACGTAAAGTTTGACGTGCTACCTACTGTACTTACAACTAGGTGACCAAAGTCAGAACCCTATGGGCCCACTGCCTCCTGAAGGTGAGTCAAATGTTCAGGCGACCTTGCAACCGTGTCTCCTTGGACGTGCTTCATAAAACTACAATAGGCATGACGAAAAAATTTTAATCCTCTTCCATAACACATTTATTATTTACAATAAAACCTATATTTCAGTAATAAACTAAAGTTTAACGAAGGTAAACCCATTTTTTAAAAATTATTTTAAATCTGTGGGAAAACAGCTCGCAGTGTCATGGCGTCGAATCTGACGTCACGCCCAGGTAAACAAAAATCGTAATCAGTAGTCAAAGTACGGGTGAAGTTTACCAATGTTAACCTAAGCGAGACGTCACCCGGTGTCATGAGTGTTTTAGTCAAAATGGCTGAAAGCAGTATTATAATCTTTTATTTGATTGAAAATATTGATAATCTCTTTTTTTTTAAGTATATCAGTGTTTTAAATCCTTTTAATACATTATGTACGTCTCAATTTCTCCTTCTGCAATATTTCCGATTTAAGGTTGCCTGGAAGAAATTGCTATCAGCAATAAGGCCGCCAATTGAACCTCTTCTTTTAACATTTACGTACAAGCACATACATTGCTTCTGGCCCCACACTAGGATACCCTGTGTCGTGGGAACCAGAAACAACGACAACACAAACATGTAAACATCCAAGACCTGGGCTTTTTTTTTTTTGTTCCCAGCTGGGATTCGAACCCGGGACCTCTTGCATGGTAGGCAGACGCGCTACCGCTACGCCACAGAGGTCGTCAAAAAAAAAGGTCGTCGTTTTGTAACTGTTGTCTCTGTAATTATTTTCTGGTGTGTACAATAAAGAATATTTTTATCTCATCTTATCTTATCTACTTTCTCCTAATATCGTTAGATCTTTGATTATTTGATATTGTCGTCATTCCATTTCCATTTTTATGTACAATACAGTGTTCTCTAACTATCTATCTATTCATTCGAAAATTGTTTATAAGTAACTACTTGTTTTTCAGGCAGATGCTGGATGCGGCAATCTGAAGACAGGGCGCTATGGTGCTCATTAGGGGAGGGCTATGTCCAGCAGTGGACTAATATAGCCTAACGACGACGACGACTTGTTATTCACTGGGTTAATCGACTTTGCAATGTACATCGAATAGCACACCATGAATTTATATAGTTCTATGACACAGGCTCTTACTGCTATCAATGTATGCTGTCACCTGGTAACCCTGTGTAGATTGAGTCACCATGTTTGGACTTGGCGCGTGGCCCTGTCTTTTGTCTATGATGATTTGTTTTTAAAACAAGCTATTTCGTAGAACTTAACGCCATTATCATAAATCCTAGGTTTATAAGAAGAACGTCTTCGATCGGGAAAATATGGCATAACTTATGTTAAATGTAAGCCCTTACTATATTAGTGTTGCTTGTATTTTGTAACAGAGAAAATGGCACTTTTGTAAACCTAGAGATCCTAAGTAGCTATTGTTAATTATTAAATGTTTGATTTGATCTGTTTATTCTTTGATTTCAACTCTCTATTCTTCAAATTGGGACATAGGTTAGTACAATAATTAACGTACCTATCTAAAATTAAAAAGCCTATTCAGAGTTATTTCTTAAATGCGCAATTCTTGTAACCGAAAAATATTTGAATTTCGGCTTTGTTTCCGATTTGTGATCGCACTATTTAATTAAACAACCGTATTCTGAAAACCGTATTTTGCGTTTTATAATCATATATGAAAGCAGCGGCGCTAGAAAGCCTGTAAAGCGAATTTAGTAAAATAATGTACACTCTGACATTTCACAAAACATAAATCTGAGAAAAACTCATAGACAAAAGTTGCAATAAAACACAAACTCTAATTGGAATATTTCAAGAACTGCGCTTTTCGGAAATAATCCTGGCTGGATAGCTTTTTTTCTTGATGGCAACTCGAATACGGCTGGATAGTACTTACGACGATGCTAGTTGTTCATTTTAAATGTCAAAAGTCAGGACTTTCCAGTACATTAATTGTAAAATTCTGACGTTTAGCGCCACAAAACGCGCGACTCGTACCATCGCACTACCCATACTGCTTACGTCTCACTGCGGGCCACAAACCTTCTCATAAAGACGAGTAAACTAAGCGTGGTTGCTCGAACTGAAAACTGCCGATTTTATTTGTAAAACACGATTTTTCTAAAGTAGTCGCTAAAGTTATTTTATTTAATCAGTGGTATCGTTTTTTCCTCCATCTCCACCACATCGATATCAACCCTTGTATGTCCCCACTGCTGGGGCACGGGTTTCTTCCTGCATCGCATGAAGGTAATGTTGTATAACTTTTATAAATAATTAAAACTGGAACGACTTCAACTCTTGCTTTATTTGTAGATATAAGTTAATTTCAACTGTTATTTTATAATAAGAACAGAAAAACTGGATAAAAACGGATAAGCAGGTAAATAGTCAGATCTAATCGATGGGTAAAGTTGTAAGTTGTTATGATGAAAATGAGGGAAGATTCGAAATGTGTGACGTAATTTAAATATTTGAAAATGATAGATAGGAAAAGAAGTATAAAAAATGGTGTAAAGAGGTTTGCACCGTTACAAAGGTTAGGCCATTCCACGGGGGCCAAGTCCAGGTTGGTGGAGGATTGAAAGACAGTGGCGGGCCTTACTGTCAGAAGTTATCAAGCCGCCCATAAGGCCTCTGACATGGCTTAAGGACTGCCATTACATGACAGCCGGCTCCAACGGCTAAACGTGCCTTACGAAGCACGGAACCGTTCGGAAAAAATGCCACTAGCGGCAGTCACACCACATAGTACTTTAATTATCTATCTATCTACTGTAATAAGCGTTTTTCGGGTGTTTAAGAAATCGTGTTTTTTAATCGTGATTTGAGTCGTCTACGGACGCACAGTGTTATTAAACAATGTGCATCTATAGACGACTCAAAACGAATGTTGAGCTCTACATCCGTCTTACTTACTCTGTGCCCTAGGGACTCGTGTTTGTGGAATCGGTGCATCGGGTACTTGTTGACAACTTGACACTCGTTCCATGTCATATCTCGTTGACTCACACATCCTTCGACTTGCAGGCTCGCGCTCGCCCTGGCCCATTGACAAAACATTGTCATTTGAGAGTACGATTTGGATAGACTGAAATTGGCTGAAATTGATATTAATTGACATTCATATCATGTCACAACATTAAATTATAGTATAACATTAATTACTACAGGCGATCAGTGCACTGTAGGTGTAGAGATCTTCACATAATTGATCCATAATAACTAGCGATTAATTTAATTAACGACTATAATTTAAAATCACTTTTAGCTCGCAAAGGTAACTGGAATAATAATTTAATATGTGCTATAAACAAACAATAAAACTAATTTGCACGCGTGTGTGTGTATGTGTGTGTGAGTCTCAGAGAGAGTTAGAAAAAGTATGTATGTATAAGTATAGAAAATATAAGGTGAATTAATTAAACAAAGAGTAGTAAAATATATAATGTAATTGTTAATGAAGGTATACTGCTATTTATATAAGTAGTGTTATTGTTATTCATATTTGCACCGACTACCCGCCTCTTATTTCCTTCAGCAACTTTCCGTCGTAAGGTTGTCTGGAAGAAATTGCTTTTAGCAATAAGGCCGCCAATTGTACTTTGTATCTCTGCATGTTTTATAATATGAGCTTTGGTGTACAATAAAGAATATTCTTATCTTATCTTAAAATCCTAAATAGGTACATCCGAAAATTACGGTTCCACTTGTCACTTCGAACAACTTTAAAATGAGGAAAAAGAAATATATTTCAATTTTTTTAGTCTCCCTTTGCATTTGCATTTAGGTAACTCTAGACTAAACAAAATACGCCTCCAGCTGTGGCATGTGCGCGAACCCTATGCAATGACGTTAAGGGCGAATTTTAAATGACTTTGTTTTATCAGCAATCGCCTGTACCTAACTATTATTTCGATAGTAATATCAAAACAATAGAATATAAAGTTGTATCCGAAGGTAATGGTTTCACAGCTTATAAAACGAAGCGCTGCAATAAAGGGGTGTCACGCAGGTTCACAGTGTGTATAGGAATGCAATATTGCCAACCCTAAATCCCAGTGTAAACATTTCACTCTGTCTAGGGGCAGTCGATCAATATTCAGTGCAGTGGATAATTAGGGTTGGCGGATAAATCACTCAGTTTTATATTTACACTATCTACAAAATTATTTTGTCGTTAAGAAAGGCGCGCATGAACAATGCCTACCCAAAGGATTAGATGGAGATTTTGTTTTTCACTAATATTCTAACAGAGTCCGGGTATCAGGCAACAAAACTATGTAATTCTGTTCTTAATCCTCTGTAGCAACCCTGAACTCCCTCATACCAGTTGCCCTTCTTTAATAAAACATCTCGATAATGAAAAGTCAGGCAGTCACGGAGGGTGGCTGCGCCCCCTCGCCAGCGCGAAACTAAGTTTTATGACCCAGGGCACAATTGCTAAAATTAAACGATGCTCCGTAGCGGGTAATAACTTATATGATATGGAATCAGAAAGTATCTCCGATTGTTCCCGACGGGAGAAAGTCCTAAGCGACAGAGGGGGTGGAGGGAATGAGTGCTTGAGCTTTTAACTGAGGGTTCTTTATGGCTTCGCCTGGTGATGTTATTGCGCGTGCTTCCTCGGGGCTTCAGTCGACATTTGACATTCATTGCGTTATATTGGAGGCGGCACGTGCAGGGCCACCTGTCGCGACTATACACTTGTTCCAGCTCCGCAAATTGCTAACAATTACCTCCTTCATAATGAGAGATACGCAGCGAGATTCTGCCAAGACGACATCAATATTACTTCCCGCTTTGCCGTACGTCATCAAGTCATCGAGGAAATGTTGCTTCTTCTGCTGAAAGGTGGGTTTCGATTTCTTTTTCAATCACTCGACGTTCCGTGGGGTCTCTCTTCGTAAAACTACAATTCACGGTTATTACAACAATTCGATGTACATTGCGTTGCCGATTCCTACTTCTTAATCAGTGAGTTAATCGGCGATGTAATGTAAAACGAATTGCCATAGTAAGCTGTAGTTCTATGAAATAGAGTCCTGCCCGTGTAGTACGACGTTGCGAGTCACGCGTGTTGTGGCGATGAAATTCCAGAATTTGACAATTAATGTAATGTCGTAACTTTTGACGTTAAAGGGCGCGACTTCCGTCGTCGTACTACCCAGGCTGACGTCTTTATATCGAAGTTTCATTGGCTCGGCTAGTCATACTGGCTCCAGGCCACTTGGAATCGATGAAACTTATTAGTTAATTGAATAATCGAGGTAGGCCGCGCGGCGCCCGGACGCGGACCTCCCAGGACCTCCCAGCCACAATGCAATCACATTGAAATCGTATTCAAAATGGCGCCTGGCTCACCTAATGCCTCGCCGTGACTTGTAACTATTAAACACATCCTCTTCACTACGTGAAACGATTAACATTTGATTCTGTAAAAGGCTGTGTCGCCTCGCCTTTGGTATCGGCTTATTTATTTCTTACATCTATCTTGATATCTTTGATATGACCGCAGTGTAATGTAAGTACGTTGGTACCAATAATGTACCAGGATTTGGATCACCTGATCGATTACTCAATATCTTTATCTACTCTGTCTATCAACAGTCCAGTAGATAGTTATATTCTGTGCGGGCTATTGGGCTATTATTAGTATGTAGGCGGGCGTGAGAGTATGTTATTGGCACATTATTCTGATGGAAATACTCATAAACCTAAACCCAACGAAACCACGCAAATAGCCGAAGAATTACGTAAAACAAGGCTAAGCCTCAACAATTCGTGTGCCATTCGTTACTGAACTCATGCAATCGCTTAGCTCGGCTTATGGAATTCATGTCAATCATAATTTAGCCGGCTAGCTAACAATGCGTCGTTAGCTTTGTGGTAAAAACAAGAGCTCGGTAATACTCTAGTGAGTGGGCAACTCGTGACCCACGTGTTGGTTAAGGGCTCGTAGAGCGATGCGAAACTGATCACGAACTTGCGGATAGTTTGCTTGATAGTGGTCCTTTATTCTCATATTGTATCTAACTACGATATAAAATAAACGACGTCGATATTTTACAATATTTTTAAAGAACCCGTGTCACTGGGTCAGGTTTGTTTATAGATCAAGTATAGTAGTTTTAGAAAACATATTTAGAGGCTAAAAATTCCACCCATGCCGGGACTAGAACCCGCGACCTCTGGCTAACAGTGCCAGCGCTCTCCCAACTGAGCTAATGGGCGACTACCCGGCATCAGTGAAATTTCGAACCTCTTTACAATACTCTCTGTATTAAGTACAGGCAGCAACATCTGCCTGAAGCAATTTGCATCACTTGCAGCCCCGAGTCCCATGACAGCAGACAGCAGAGGCTGAGTCCTTCAATATTTTTTGTTTTAAGTCCAGTCAAGCAGTGGAAGAAGGAGGAGGAGGCAAGCTGTGATAAAAACGATCTAAAGTAAAAAAAAATGAATCTCTCGTAGCCCCGGCTATACGACTAAACGATCACGAAGATTAAGCAATACAGAGCACGTTCAGTGCATGGATGGGTAAGCCATCTATGACTAACGCTAGTGGCATTTTTCCAAGCGGTTCCGTGCTTCGCAAGGCACGTTAAGCAGTTGGTGCCGTCTGCCGTCGATAGATGGCAGTCGTTAAGCCAAGTCAGAAGCCTTAGGGCGGCTTGAAAACTTCTGACAGTAAGACCAGCAACTAGTCTTGCAAGCCTCCACCAATCCGGACTTGGCCCCCGTGGTGGAGTATCGCCTATCCTTCCTCAGTGAAGAGACCCGTGGCCCTCGGTGGGGACATATTGGGTTGATGAAGAAAGTAAAAAGTGAAACGCTTGATCAGCTGTAGGTAATGGATTTGACTTCACTCATTATTCATTTGTGTGGTAAGCCTGGTTTCTATATTCTACATGTTCTAGTTTGCAACCATAACAAGTGACTGCGTCACACACGTAGACGTTAGGTATTTACCATTTCAAGTGACTGCGTCACACACGTAGACGTAAGGTATTTACCATTTCAAGATTACAATTGAAGTTAATCCTCAAAAGTGGTCGAAGATTAAGAGACGCCATGATGGAATCTCTGACACAAAGGGACATTAAATATTACCATGTCCCTGTCGTCTCCGGAATGGTAAATTAGGCTCCAGACACACCTGTGTGGGCCCCGACACCGCCGGGAAAAAACCGAGGACGCAACCCGCACTAAACGAATTATACCCACCGCCTACCTGTGCCGCTTCCTTAGGCCCCGATCCACTGATTTGACTTTCAGATTTCTTTTCGTGTTTGAAATACAATGCGCGTTCTGATACCCTTCCAGAAGGCATAGGAGATCGAGACACAGTAAGTGAAGGTGTACTGGTGGCACTTCCACGTGTCAGATCAGTAATGCTCAACATATTAGTCAAGTGGTCTCCACCTACATTGTCAGGTGCATTTTTGTATAGAAGAAGCGATTGTTTTTTTGTACTGTTTCACGGGGCCTTCTTAAAGCGTCAAGTCGTTTCCCATGATTTGTTAATAAGCGCATTTTTGACTAGTCATTCACCGTCGTTATAAATATTGGGCCTATTTGGTCGCTTTTTGAAAGGTTTTCTGGCCTATATTGAGCGTTTTTGTGCGTCTATAATTTTAGATTTCGTTTGTTACGCATAATTGGATGTAAGTTTTTTCCCAGGACGTGTGTCGTTTTGAAATTATCTGAGAAAACGGTCGCGTTTGCTTGGCCTGTTAGGCCCCCGTTTGTTCCTCGAAGATTTTATACTGATTTTTAGTACTCTAGGCACTTTGGCATCCTTTGATGACTATTGTTAGACAAAATTTTAACCAATCCAATTAAATAACAAATCTCAAAATAACTTTTTATACATTTATGTACGACAGTAAAATAGTCACCACCCCATGTATTTTATTTAATTTTTACATGTTTGCAAACTGTTGATAGAAATCGATAAAATACTTGTACGAGAAGCTACAGACTATTAAGTTATTTGCTCGGCGTCTCAATAATATTAATTGAAAAAATATCATCCCCTAATTAATTTATAGACTACGACTACGGTATTAAAACAAAAAGTCTACTCCTAGACCAAAATTAAATGAAACGAAATACTCGTATGAAAGACGAAACTTCGTGACAATCTTCAAACGTGTTCCCCAGTAAACAATTAGTAAGCACCTTATCTCTTCACGCATTCCACATTATTGTCCGTCATAGTGAGTAATGGACCAAAGTGGACTGCGGTTAGTGCAGGCCAGGCACCGGCGGTAGTGATAAGCCGGCGCCTGGCTGCCGGCCGCGGTGATAACAACGAGACATCAACAAGACTGCAGCTGACATCGTAACCAATTGAAACTTGTCGTAACCAATTCAGAGCAATTTTTGGGGAAGGTACCGTCAGCGAAACCAAAACCAATTTTGAGAAACCTGCGGTCCTTACGTCCGTTGAGAACCATATATAAACTTCTACTTTGGTTCTTCCAAAGGTTTTTTTTACAAATTTAAACCGTGAGAATTCCTTTATAAAATTTATGTAAAACGACGACTAACACAATGTCCTTTCACCAAAAGCTGTGAACTAAATTGTTAATAGATTGTCTGCTAAAGATGACAAGTCTATCAAGGTATTACGTGAAAACTACTGAAATTCTAGAAACTATATTGTACTATTTGTTAAAAAGGCGGTATTCCAGAAACACGTCAGTTGACGTTGGTCATTTACAACCGTTTTTATTTTACCTTCCACACCAAAAAAAGCGTAAAAATCTAAAAGTAATAACTAAATTCCAATATTTTACGTTGTTAATAAAATAAAAGAGCCTACTGAATCTTCGAAACCGCAGATTGATACATTATATTGCCGGACCAAAAGAATCGATTACTTCTTATTCGTTGTGCGAACAATCCAGCTGTTAACTAATGACATCAATTATACCAAATGATTCCTTTACTCCTCATCCCTTAAAGACAAAGCTACTAAAAAGCCTAGTACTCATATTTATTATAAAACTGTGGGGTCATAAATATGTATGCCCTAACCTTTTATGGGACATGCGCTTACATATCGGTTGGGAGACGCACTGATTTCTTTTTGCAAGCTAAACGAGTCTCGGGTTCTTGATTCTCGAAGACCAAACTGGATGTCTCTCGGGAAATTGTACACCCAATTCACCTAGAGCCGTCGAGAGTTTGCTATGGAACTTAGAGAATAGGGCGTCAGGTCAGCATCAACTTTCCTTGGGGAGTTAGAGACAAAAAGTCAGAGTTGTCAGCACAAGTAAAGGGTCTACCGATATGGTTGTTGGAATCACGGTGCGATTTCATATGGGCTCTTACCATAAACTGGAGGATCCGTGAGAGACATACTAAGTAGGTTCGATCTGGTTCCATTAGTTAAGGATTATTATTTATCTTTATGTTGCAATAATATCCACCTTATATTGCAATAAAGGCTCATTTGTCCGCTATTTCGTCGACACAATTATCTCCACCTGGGGCGTTTCTGGACCCTTTGGGCCTTGCGTCGTTACACCCTACGAGCATTCGCCTGGCGAATTACATAGATAGATAGAATATTCTTAAGTGTACACAGAAATTACAGTAACATAAATAACCTATATACAATTATAGTACAATTATTTCTTCTAGCCTACTCTAATGGTTTCAGATGTCTTCAGAAAATTCATATCAGCGAATACCGTTGAAAGGCTAGCCAAGCTCACAGTCCGCTTCGGAGGTCCACTTTGGGCCAATTTTGTACCAAATAAAAGGAAGCCACATTATCCATCATCCAAGCTAAGGCAAGCTTAAGCCGAGGGTGACGTCATCCTCGAGATGCGCCGCCGCAGCCTCCGCGACACCTGCGCGAGTCAATGATCTTTGCTGAGCTCAATCGCTGCACGTGTGTGGCCCATCCACCTCCGCACTGCCGCTGTATCACCAATCGCCAGATATGTAGCGCTTGAGTAGGTACTAAGACCTTTGCCTGACAATATGTATGCTATGCTAGACTTTTTGCAAGCTGACGACCACTACGTTCCGGCGTGAATTGTCCCTTTGCTGAATTGCCTTCGGTTCGTTGTCTGCAAGAGATCTTTTTTAGTGATAACTTAACATTAACATAACATTTTTACATACAGGCACATACATTGCTTCTGGCCCCACACTAGGATATCCTGTGTCGTGGGAACCAGAAACAACGACATCGCAAACATGTAAACGTCCAAGACCTGGGGTTTTTTTTGTCCCCAGCCGGGGTTCGAAGCCGGGACCTCTTGCATGGTAGGCCGAGATAAGGCGGCCGTCTGTTCTCTTCGGTTAAGAAATATTTGTGCAACTTCCTATTTTATGAGCAATAAAGTGATTTCTATCTATTCATCTAAACAGGGCTGTAAAGGCGTCGGTACACTTGACACTGGATAATGCTTCCTGTGCTAAGTCAAACGCAAATCATATTCTTTTTCCTAGATGTAAACAAACCGTTCATAGAAATTGTTAAAATATGTAATATATAATAATCAATTAGCTAGTTCCAGCTGTCAGTCGTCATAAGCATTAAGTCAGTCAAAACAGCCGGGATCCTAAGGATTAATGTGCGCCCTGGAATATGGGATAGATACATATCAATGATTGGATGTACGTTTTTATTTAATTTATTCAAGCCTTTTCTTAATAACAGTGGTGACTAATTAGTTATATTATATGTTTACTTAAATTTTCATGATATGTGTCACTTACATTTATATGTTTTTCTTATGTACACGCCACTCAGATAGACAGAGAATACTTTATTGCACAACCAGAAAGTTATACAAGGTCTGAAAAATTAACTAATTATTATTAACGTCCTAACCTATAGGTAACGCTCACTTCAAATCTTCAACAACTATGTAGTTGATTAAGGACTACAAATATTTGAAAATATATATTAAAAAAAATTATGTTGAATTTCTAGATTTCCTACTTCACGGTACACGACGGGTGCCAACGGTATTCCGGTAGCCCGAGGCCGACTCGCACTTGGCCGATTTTTGCGATTTAAATAATAGCTTTGCATGGCGCTGGGGAACCCTCAGCTACTGTGAATATTTTATTTTATTATATTAGGAAAAATAAATAAAATAAAATAATATAAAAATAAAATAGCCTTTTATTCACAAAATTATATCAAGACCATGATAAATTATAATTGTTTCTTATAACTACGTATCGATTTTACTCATTTTTTGAATGCACTAACCCGTGCCAAGGACAATTTTAAAAACCTATTTAGAGGCTACAAATTCCACCCTTGCCGGGATTCGAACCCGCGACCTCTGGCTATCCGTGCCAGCGCTCTTTCTTAGCTTAGCTTCTACATTACTTTCAAACGAAATACACAACATTTAAAACATAAAAATACCCTTCCATCGGCTACAACATTGATCGGACTCATACAAAAAATAAACCCCTTTTTAGACTAAAAAAAGCCGAAGTACCTGGTTTCTTATCGCAGCTTGTGTAAACAACACAAAACAAAATAGGTACGTACTACTCGAGAAACACGTGCACTTAAGTGGCATTTAAGCACCAATATAATAGATACAAATCCCTGCAGTTGCATCACAGATAACTGGATTTGTGTCCACCAGAAATACAACCTAAAAGTAGCATTTACTTACAACTTACGGTAACTGTGAAGGAAAACATCGTGAGGATACCCCCGAGTTAGTTGGCTCCGCACGTTTTTCCTGTGGGCTAAGCCGACTAAGCTGTCAGGATGGTATAGGTGCTAGGCAAGTCTACATCATCTAAAAAACAATGTCCCAGGCACTGCAGCGTCCGAGTGGTCCCTTCACCCATCTAGTATGAGTGAAGGTGCCACTGGACGCTGTATACATCATCTCATTACGTTGCAACATATGAGATACATACACCATATTTCCTGATTCAGGTCGATTAGACTTGGTTCTCATATAAAGTCACTACATATGAATGCCCGCCTGGGACGTCCTTACTGCCCTATCACCCACATTCGCTACTATTAAAATGATCATTATTTCCTAAAAATGCATCCTGAGGAAGCTTCAAAAAAACCAAAACAAATACGAGCTAAGCAGCGGGGATAAGCCTTAGAACATAAATTAACGAGGACATCAGACGAATGATATTACTTTGCCTTTTCAAGTCAAACTAAAAATTGCACGACTGAAACATAAAGCACGTATGAGCAATGAACAGTTACTCCACGTACCTACAGCGCGGCATGCTTTCAATGTTAATTTAGCTTACGCTCAGGAAAATGTACACCTACTAAGATGCCTCTAGCATTCAGACGTGACGAGAGAAAAGTGGATAGTCATTATTATCTTGCTCCTGTTAGTGATACGCCATGATTCATGTCTAAGTAATAGCTTCAGTTCAGCTAACTTAAAAAAACAGCCAAGCAAAAACGCAATAAACTTTCTTTACAACAAGTCAAGAGAGTGGGTCGTTAGAAATGGTATTGCGAAGGTCTTTAACATTTATCGTGTCCGCCACCACTGAAAGCTCTGAGCGCTATCGCCATCTTATTACCAAGCTTAAGTTTAACAATATGCTAGCTCCTCTAGCGCTTTTGTAGGAAGTTTACTATGGCTGGAACCGCTCGATTAGCTGCCGTAATCCTGAAAGAGTAGTTACCGCTCAACATTGATGATGACACTTAGTATTTCGGTCCGAAATACTTAAGGGAGTCATTATCGAGACAGCAATTTCGAAGTATCACAAATCATAATTAATAACATAACAGAGAGCTGTCTCTGGCTATCCAAAGTCCCTCTTTGGACAGTACAATATTGGAGGCCCCGTAAGACACCGTCTTTTGTTATTACGTGAATTAATCAAATGAAAATGAATGCTAGGATGAGTAATCAACTTGATTGACATTATTTATTTAACTTGATATATATTACATATAAAATAATATAAAGATATTACATATTTTAACAATTTCTATGAACGGTTTGTTTACATCTAGGAAAAAGAATATGATTTGCGTTTGACTTAGCACAGGAAGCATTATCCAGTGTCAAGTGTACCGACGCCTTTACAGCCCTGTTTAGATGAATAGATAGAAATCACTTTATTGCTCATAAAATAGGAAGTTGCACAAATATTTCTTAACCGAAGAGAACAGACGGCCGCCTTATCTCGGCCTACCATGCAAGAGGTCCCGGCTTCGAACCCCGGCTGGGGACAAAAAAAACCCCAGGTCTTGGACGTTTACATGTTTGCGATGTCGTTGTTTCTGGCCCCACACTAGGATATCCTGTGTCGTGGGAACCAGAAACAACGACATCGCAAACATGTAAACGTCCAAGACCTGGGGTTTTTTTTGTCCCCAGCCGGGGTTCGAAGCCGGGACCTCTTGCATGGTAGGCCGAGATAAGGCGGCCGTCTGTTCTCTTCGGTTAAAAAATATTTGTGCAACTTCCTATTTTATGAGCAATAAAGTGATTTCTATCTATTCATCTAAACAGGGCTGTAAAGGCGTCGGTACACTTGACACTGGATAATGCTTCCTGTGCTAAGTCAAACGCAAATCATATTCTTTTTCCTAGATGTAAACAAACCGTTCATAGAAATTGTTAAAATATGTAATATCTTTATATTATTTTATATGTAATATATATCAAGTTAAATAAATAATGTCAATCAAGTTGATTACTCATCCTAGCATTCATTTTCATTTGATTAATTCACGTAATAACAAAAGACGGTGTCTTACGGGGCCTCCAATATTGTACTGTCCAAAGAGGGACTTTGGATAGCCAGAGACAGCTCTCTGTTATGTTATTAATTATGATTTGTGATACTTCGAAATTGCTGTCTCGATAATGACTCCCTTAAGTATTTCGGACCGAAATACTAAGTGTCATCATCAATGTTGAGCGGTAACTACTCTTTCAGGATTACGGCAGCTAATCGAGCGGTTCCAGCCATAGTAAACTTCCTACAAAAGCGCTAGAGGAGCTAGCATATTGTTAAACTTAAGCTTGGTAATAAGATGGCGATAGCGCTCAGAGCTTTCAGTGGTGGCGGACACGATAAATGTTAAAGACCTTCGCAATACCATTTCTAACGACCCACTCTCTTGACTTGTTGTAAAGAAAGTTTATTGCGTTTTTGCTTGGCTGTTTTTTTAAGTTAGCTGAACTGAAGCTATTACTTAGACATGAATCATGGCGTATCACTAACAGGAGCAAGATAATAATGACTATCCACTTTTCTCTCGTCACGTCTGAATGCTAGAGGCATCTTAGTAGGTGTACATTTTCCTGAGCGTAAGCTAAATTAACATTGAAAGCATGCCGCGCTGTAGGTACGTGGAGTAACTGTTCATTGCTCATACGTGCTTTATGTTTCAGTCGTGCAATTTTTAGTTTGACTTGAAAAGGCAAAGTAATATCATTCGTCTGATGTCCTCGTTAATTTATGTTCTAAGGCTTATCCCCGCTGCTTAGCTCGTATTTGTTTTGGTTTTTTTGAAGCTTCCTCAGGATGCATTTTTAGGAAATAATGATCATTTTAATAGTAGCGAATGTGGGTGATAGGGCAGTAAGGACGTCCCAGGCGGGCATTCATATGTAGTGACTTTATATGAGAACCAAGTCTAATCGACCTGAATCAGGAAATATGGTGTATGTATCTCATATGTTGCAACGTAATGAGATGATGTATACAGCGTCCAGTGGCACCTTCACTCATACTAGATGGGTGAAGGGACCACTCGGACGCTGCAGTGCCTGGGACATTGTTTTTTAGATGATGTAGACTTGCCTAGCACCTATACCATCCTGACAGCTTAGTCGGCTTAGCCCACAGGAAAAACGTGCGGAGCCAACTAACTCGGGGGTATCCTCACGATGTTTTCCTTCACAGTTACCGTAAGTTGTAAGTAAATGCTACTTTTAGGTTGTATTTCTGGTGGACACAAATCCAGTTATCTGTGATGCAACTGCAGGGATTTGTATCTATTATATTGGTGCTTAAATGCCACTTAAGTGCACGTGTTTCTCGAGTAGTACGTACCTATTTTGTTTTGTGTTGTTTACACAAGCTGCGATAAGAAACCAGGTACTTCGGCTTTTTTTAGTCTAAAAAGGGGTTTATTTTTTGTATGAGTCCGATCAATGTTGTAGCCGATGGAAGGGTATTTTTATGTTTTAAATGTTGTGTATTTCGTTTGAAAGTAATGTAGAAGCTAAGCTAAGAAAGAGCGCTGGCACGGATAGCCAGAGGTCGCGGGTTCGAATCCCGGCAAGGGTGGAATTTGTAGCCTCTAAATAGGTTTTTAAAATTGTCCTTGGCACGGGTTAGTGCATTCAAAAAATGAGTAAAATCGATACGTAGTTATAAGAAACAATTATAATTTATCATGGTCTTGATATAATTTTGTGAATAAAAGGCTATTTTATTTTTATATTATTTTATTTTATTTATTTTTCCTAATATAATAAAATAAAATATTCACAGTAGCTGAGGGTTCCCCAGCGCCATGCAAAGCTATTATTTAAATCGCAAAAATCGGCCAAGTGCGAGTCGGCCTCGGGCTACCGGAATACCGTTGGCACCCGTCGTGTACCGTGAAGTAGGAAATCTAGAAATTCAACATAATTTTTTTTAATATATATTTTCAAATATTTGTAGTCCTTAATCAACTACATAGTTGTTGAAGATTTGAAGTGAGCGTTACCTATAGGTTAGGACGTTAATAATAATTAGTTAATTTTTCAGACCTTGTATAACTTTCTGGTTGTGCAATAAAGTATTCTCTGTCTATCTGAGTGGCGTGTACATAAGAAAAACATATAAATGTAAGTGACACATATCATGAAAATTTAAGTAAACATATAATATAACTAATTAGTCACCACTGTTATTAAGAAAAGGCTTGAATAAATTAAATAAAAACGTACATCCAATCATTGATATGTATCTATCCCATATTCCAGGGCGCACATTAATCCTTAGGATCCCGGCTGTTTTGACTGACTTAATGCTTATGACGACTGACAGCTGGAACTAGCTAATTGATTCCAAAATTACACCTCCATAGCACTGCAAAACAAACGGTACTATTTAGTAAGTACTCACGGTACTCTGCACTCTTGTTGTATGTTCAAATAATTTACACTACAGAAGACCCTCATGTACTAATGACAAATCGAATCTATTAATTGTATGCGATCCCACTCTAACATGGGATAAATAAACAAAACCACAGTTAATATTTCTGGTAGAAACAGATTAGAGAGTAGAACGAGATATTTTTAATCGTACACCGGAATTGCTCTAAGTGCTTCTTGTGCCAAGTCTCTGGATAAGAATTAAATAGATAAATACGTATCTACGGTTATAGGAATAGGTAATTCATTGACAGGGTTGTAATTCATACAATTTACCAATGGCGACATTTATTTACATGAAAGCCATGTCATGTAAATAAAATAATATCATGTCATATAGCTGATAAAATGTCATGGTGCCAGACGTTTTTGTAATTATTCCTTGGATAAACATATAGATATTACTGTCTGAGAGCGTTGACGCAAGCCAGCTAAGAGTATTGAGTTAAGCTGTTGTAGGTAGTGAACATCTTGGCCAAGCGTGAGAGCCTGCGTCTTTTGTATTTCACCGACAATGTGAGGCTTCATCGAAGTTAAGTGAAGCCTACTTCACTAATGACTGTTCCACGACTTGAACGAATCTCGTTAGCCATTGAATTTAGGCCGGAAGTTCATTAGCTGTTTAGTCCTGATGTTATACAAGCATTTTTACAACCCAGATTTTACGAACGACGTTTTTATAACCTACTAGCAGTGCTCCCAACTACATCATCATCAACCCATTATGTCCCCACCAAGGGGCACGGGTCTCTCCCCTGAGGAAGGTATAGGCCATACTCCACCACGGGGGCCAAGTCCGGATTGGTGGAGTAGTACATACCAATTAGATACGCGTGGTTAATGGATTAGCCTATAGTCTATGCTCACCCTGAAGGTCTATTCTACTGGTAAAAGATTTTGTGACATCAAGTACGATTACCCCTTACATACAAACTTTTCCTCTTTATAAACAGGTATAGATATAGGTGCCAGATCGAACTAAAAGCTTAGAGAATAATGTAGAGAACAAATTTTCAAGAACTCAAATGGAAAGGGATTCGACGTTCAGTATTAGAAGCTGAACACCGGTCGCTAAGCTGACTAGAAACAACTTAAATGAAAGACCAATAACAATATTTGCTCACAGCACATTGAACAAACGTAATTTTGGCATTGACAAAGCTTTAATCCACCGTGTCTTGTTGCAGACGAACAAATGCACGGGTAATGTGCAACAACAGGGCCTTTCAAAGTTGCAGGTTTTGAATAGAATATGTGCTACAGTACAAACCGTAGAAGTTTTAGAAGACCGGATTCGTTAATGGTATGGCTTAAGGAGGGTTGTGTTCTTTAGCAAAATAGTAAAACACGATAACTTTATTAAGTAATTTCACTTATTTTAAAAACCTATTTAGAGGCTAAAAATTCCACCCATGCCGGGACTCCAACCCGCGACCTCTGGCTATACGTGCCAGCGCTCTTTCAACTGAGCTAATGGGCGACTCACTCACCGGCATCAGTGAAATTTCGAACCTCTTTACAATACTCTCTGTATTACGTACAGGCAGCGATATCTGGTTGAAGTAATTTGCATCACTTGCAGTCCCGAGTACCTACTTTGCAGTTAGCTTAAAATTGTCCTTAGCACGGGTTAGTGCATTAAAAAGAATATAATTTCACTTATGTTTACACCTATCTATTTTAATTAATTTTGGAATTATTTTTCAAACCAAGATTTTTTTAAAAGAAATATACATTAACTAATTCGCTTTTGTAAAAAAATAATAATTAGCTAAATTACGATTAGAGCGATAGTGCCCTTTATGGATCAGACAGTCAGGCCGACGTAACACAGTGCCACCAATGAAAAATATCATATGTTTTTAAGCGACTTCAAAAAAGGAGGAGGTTATGAAATTCACGCGTACCTACCTATATTACTTATTCACAGATCACTTTTGCAAAAAGCGGCTCGGCAAACATGTTAATAGTGATTTTTAGGACCCACGCCGGAGGACCCAAAATCACGGACCTGGGACTAGAGAACATTTATGCTAGAAACTACCATTTTGGCGTTAATGCAATCTAGTCTTGGATTTTTGGCTTAAGGCCATGACAGTTCTAGCAAAAACGATTTGTAAAAACGATACGATTTTTTTCGGTTGGTAAGCCAGTGTTAATGCATGGAACGTTAATTCGTCCTTTGGCGCTCTTCGGGTAGGCTACCGTAAAAGCTATAGCCATGAGATATCTGGACGGCGTATATCTTCTGTATCATCCCAGTCGGCGTCTCGCGTTTTGAATAGCGCGTCGGCTGTCAACCGTACTGTTGCGCGTAGCTTATTGCCCATTGTTCGGACAAACGCAGGAAACAGCAGAGAGCTGTTAGACTTCCCGGTACCGACAGGTAGGTCGCAGGTGTCTCGAGAGGCTCAAGTAAACAACCCTATAAACAATGTCGAGCACCCGTAAAGAACCTACAATCCTCTTACATATCGCGATGCGGTCGCCCAAAGGATTAATATGAAAGGAGAGGAAGTACGCCTTTGTTCGGGTTTGCCAAAATGTAAAGATGTATTTCAATTATGTTAGCATTGTCGGGTCGGTAACGGTGTTGGTGCAACATTACTTGGCTTGTTTGAAGAGGATGGAAAGCGCATTCACAATGGCGATGCTTGAGTTGATGTTCAAAGGCTCATTCAAACGCTCATTCAATTATTTTTGCATGGTTTTCAATATAAGTAAAATTTTTTGAAACGTTAGTTGCCAAATGATAATCGGCCGAAAATGTTTCTGCAAAAAGGCAGAGAACCGTTTTTAAATTTGTCCTTAGCACGGGTTAGTGCATTAAAAATAAAAATAGTATAATCATGTGGGTAGGTACAGTGATATCGTTCCGATGTAAAACCTAACTGTAAAGTAGGTAGTCGGGGCTGTAAGTGATGCAATTTGCTTAAGCCAGATGTCGCTGCCTGTACGTAATACAGAGAATAGTGTAAAGAGGTTCGAAATTTCACTGATGCCGGTGAGTCGCCCATTGGCTCAATTGGAAGAGCGCTGGCACGGATAGCCAGAGGTTGCGGGTTCGAATCCCGGCATGGGTGAAATAAATTTTTAGCCTCTAAATAGGTTTTTAAATTTGTCCTTAGCACGGGTTAGTGCATTAAAAATAAAAATAGTATAATCATGTGGGTGATATCGTTCCGATGTGAAACCTAACTGTTAAGTAGGTAGTCGGGGCTGTAAGTGATGCAATTTGCTTAAGCCAGATGTCGCTGCCTGTACGTAATACAGAGAATAGTGTAAAGAGGTTCGAAATTTCACTGATGCCGGTGAGTCGCCCATTGGCTCAATTGGAAGAGCGCTGGCACGGATAGCCAGAGGTTGCGGGTTCGAATCCCGGCATGGGTGAAATAAATTTTTAGCCTCTAAATAGGTTTTTAAATTTGTCCTTAGCACGGGTTAGTGCATTAAAAATAAAAATAGTGTAATCATGTGGGTACAGTGATATCGTTCCGATGTAAAACCTAACTGCAAAGTAGGTAGTCGGGGCTGTAAGTGATGCAATTTGCTTAAACCAGATGTCGCTGCCTGTACGTAATACAGAGAATAGTGTAAAGAGGTTCGAAATTTCACTGATGCCGGTGAGTCGCACATTGGCTCAATTGGAAGAGCGCTGGCACGGATAGCCAGAGGTTGCGGATTTGAATCCCGGCATGGGTGAAATAAATTTTTAGCCTCTAAATAGGTTTTTAAATTTGTCCTTAGCACGGGTTAGTGCATTAAAAATAAAAATAGTATAATTAAGGAGATTAACAACATGAACGAGTGCTGTTCGTGTGTCGAATCTGGCCGCGGCACTTGTTATGTTTTCACGGCCTATGCAAAACAATTAAATAATGCTTTGGTATTTAAAATTTATTTATTAATGGCAATCATGGAATTTCATACGTATAGGTGGTAATTAATGTATTAGATTTAACAGGACTTGAGAAAAGATAGTCAGAGTGGAGTATTTTTTCCCGCTGCCTTTTTCTCCACTACACTATGGCCCGAAGGCAGCGGCTTTCCCGTTCATGTTATATTGTACTTTGACATTCAGCAAACAGAATTTAAATTCTTTACGTTGAAATTAATTGAATTGAATTGACATTCATTTGAAATAAATGAATTGATTATACTATTTTTATTTTTAATGCACTAACCCGTGCTAAGGACAAATTTAAAAACCTATTTAGAGGCTAAAAATTTCACCCATGCCGGGATTCGAACCCGCAACCTCTGGCTATCCGTGCCAGCGCTCTACCTATTGAGCCAATGGGCGACTCACCGGCATCAGTGAAATTTCGAACCTCTTTACACTATTCTCTGTATTACGTACAGGCAGCGACATCTGGCTTAAGCAAATTGCATCACTTACAGCCCCGACTACCTACTTTGCAGTTAGGTTTTACATCGGAATGATATCACTGTACCCACATGATTATACTATTTTTATTTTTAATGCACTAACCCGTGCTAAGGACAAATTTAAAAACCTATTTAGAGGCTAAATTGGTAGAGCGCTGGCACGGATAGCCAGAGGTTGCGGGTTCGAATAGCGGCATGGGTGAAATTTTTAGCCTCTAATTAGGTTTATAAATGAATTGATTAAAACTGTTTTTATACGGATTTCACTCGTTTATTATATTTTTAAAATTTTCCGACGTTTCGGCACTTTTACAGGTGCCGTGGTCTCGGATGACTGAGGTGATAGGTTTCTTTTTGAAAGCATTAACTGTTACTTTACTACCCTCGGCAAAAATTACAAAAGTTAATTATGAAGTTACGTTCCAAAATAGGTAAATCAATTATTTTATATAAAGTCAACAATATTGATTATTAGTAATTGAAGTTAAAAATTAAATTTATAAGCCAATTATTTTACACGAACTAAAAATATTGATTTACCTCAGTCATCCGAGACCACGGTACCTATAAAAGTGCCTAAACGTCGGAAAATTGTAAAAATATAATAAACGAGTGAAATCCGTATAAAAACAGTTTTAATTATGTCTAGTACTCGTGTTAACCTTAGAAAATACTATAAATGAATTGAATTAAGTTCTCAATAAAAAACAAAATTTTGTATTTTAAGTGTAATGTAGAGGTAGGAGTGCACAGAAGATTTCATCCTTCTGAGGTGTCTACCGACATGCATGACAGACAGTTTTTGATTCTTAGTGTCATAGATCAAAAATCCCTAATTTGTGGTGCAATTTATTGGCTTTGAATATAATATTGGCATCTCTAAGCAGTTGACCGAGATATTCTGTTTTAGCTTGTATTACGCCTTGTATCTTCCTGGCCAACTAATTCCGTGATCTACCTGTAACTACATGCCTCTCACATGTTTCCTGCCACGTAGGTGTACATTTTCTAACCTGTTTCACCCAAGTAGCCATTTTGTTCATTTACTAACTTATTGATCTTAGGCATATGACGTTGATATAAGGGTAAACCTTAAAAGTAAACTTAAGGCGCTTCCGTTTCTAACTAGCGCCACCAATGGAAAAAAGATCATACTTGTTTTATAGTAGGTTTTTTTGTTCAAAAAGTAGATATTTTAGAACTTAACAACTGTGATAACTATTTGTATAACCCATAGTCCAGATCCTAAGACTTTAATGGATTTCCGCTAAAAACGGTCGTTTTTGGAGAAGATTTTTCCTAGATTGTTGGTCCTAGGTCTTTGTTAGTAGGTTCTAAAAAGAGCTACTATATATATATATATATATATATATATATATATATATATATATATATATATATATATATATATATATATATATATATATATATATATTGAGATCTATGATGTTCGCTTTTTCCAAACACGCGTTATAAAAGATTTTTTTATTGGTAGCGCTGTTTAGCATGGATAGCGCCTTAAAGAGTTGTGGGCTCCATAAGGTTCACTTGTAACGTTGCAAACCTCTTTACATTTTTTTTTTATAATTCTTTAAATCGGTCTATCATTTTCAAAAAAATTAAATTACGTCACCCATTTTTGAGATTTCCCTCATTTTTAGCATTACTACTTCACATCTTGACTAGACCTGACTATTTTTACCTGCTTATTCCATTTTTATGCAGTTTTCTGTTTATATTATAAATAAAACAATAAAACATACTATAAATAAAGCACAAAGTTAAAGTCGTTCCAGTTTTATTATCTATCAAAAGTTATACAACATTACACACTAATGAAATAAATCATATCTTTTTTTGAAAAAACCGATGGACAACCGAGAAACCCGATTTTTGGAAGTCATATTTTATCAAATAAATAATTAAATTAAACTTTGTTTGCGGTTAAAGTTAGGTAACTAATAAACCAGTCAGGTCTCACGATATTTTCCATCGTTTAGCGCTGTACATAATAAGGAAAATTTCCACCCAAACAAGGTCATGTAAAAATAGCATGCAGACAGAGCCTTCCCCTATGTACGACGCGGTTGCTAGGCGACGGTTTTCCATAGCGACGCGCATTGGCCGGGAAATTCAAGATGGCCGCCGTCTATCGATCGTGGGGACCCGAGAGGGCACTCTGACGTGGACTGTGGAGGTGATTCAGAACGGTTTGCAACGGGGAGATGCAGGGAAATTGTTTTAGGTAGAGAAAGGCAGGTAATAAGAATAGAAGAGATTCGGAATACACTCTAGTTTGCTAGGAAGTATTTGAAAATATCAACTGGATTGAACGTTGACCAAAAGTCAGTTATTTTTGTAGCTTCAAAAGGATCTTTTTGGAAATAGTTTCTCAATTAATGTTTGGCTTTAAAAGATAATTTTATGAAATAATATTGATTTTTAGTAGAAAAGTTTTAATTGACACATATTTTTTTATAAATAAGCCTCTCTGTTGTGGGCTATTCTTGAAAATGTCTAATTTGTATGCAGGAAACACAAATCATAGTAGGTACCAATTCTCAATTCATACGGTAGGGGTAGAAATTACAAACATTTAATTGATTACAACTACCGAGCCTACTCAAAGAGAGTTCGTATCAAAATAATTGCACTTTGTCTGTCGTTAGTTTTAATTGTCAGTCGGATGCAACAATAGAATGTTGTCCCACATTTCTAATTAACTTAATTTTGGACTACCTGTTCAAGCTAAAAGTGTAGAAGCAGAGACCACCAGTTAATGACGTTTGATTGAACTGCCACACGTGTGTCAGGATATTTTTAAATTTGGAAGACGCGGCGCCGCCGCCCGCCGATTGGTATTTGAAATGTCACCGGTGCATAAAACAATAGTTATTGTATCGGCTGCCGATATAGAATCAGCTGAATTCAAAAGCGATCAGGAATGACAGATTTTCTTTATAGTTTTTGTTTTTATACGGTGAATGAACTGGTTAAACGACGGACGAACCCACACGAAAACGTAGTATGTAAAGAAATTGAATATTGTTATATTTACTTATGTTATACATTGAACTTTTCGCTTCCAGCAGCCGACAGCACTCCATGAAAAGCGGACAAAGTGTTACTTCTCAGCAAAAGGCCAATCTTACTACAGCAGGGCCGCGTTTTATGAAACTACAGTTCGTAGTTACCTAATATTTTTAACCAAAATTTTCGTAAGTACCTACTACACTCAGTTCTATCAATAAAAGAAAAAAAGAAACTTCCGACAAAAAATTAAGTAAGTGAATCCGGAGTTAAGTTAATAATTCGTGGTTTACTTATTAATCTGTGGGCGTGTCTGTGGGTAATTCGATTTTACAATGTACACCGAATTGTCATAGACTATGAATTGTATACTTATGATATGATACAGGCCCCAGGTTGATAATTTTATTTCGGACGCCAACTAATTAGGTGGGTGAGCGTGATTTGTATGTCGATAGAATTAGATTAGGCAGTTCTCTCGTTTAGCAATTAAAGTCCGTATTCATTGATCAATTTGTTTAGACGTAACTGATCCTACTACATTCAAGCAGAAAAAAGAGTAGGTAATCATTATTAAAATTATTTCTTGCACTAAAGTACAAACAACACTGTAATAAAAATATTGGTGCATAGGAATATAATGTTCACGTAAAATAAAAGGTACAGCGGGACATTCTTTAATGTATTTCTAACTTCTTTTCGAACGTTTTAACGAAGCCCTCGTGGCTGAGTCGAAGCGAGTGATAGGCATCAATCACTTGAGTTAAGCAACAACAGGCGCGTTTAGGTGCTGGATGGGTGACCGTCCCGTGACTACCATTAGTAGCATTTTTCCGAGCGCTTCCGTGCTTCGCAAGGTTCGTTAGGCCGTTGGTGCCGGCTGTCATGTATAGCAGTCGTTAAGCCATGTCAGAGGCCTTATGGGCGGCTTGATAACTTCTGACAGTAAGGCCCGCCACTCTGTCTCACAATGCTCCACCGACCCGGACTTGGCCTCCGTGGTGGACTATGACCTAACCTTCCTGCGATTTAGGAAGACACCCGTGTCACAGCAGTGGGGACATACAAGGGTCGATAACGTATCGTAACTTATTTTCGAGACAATGTTGCATACATAACATACAAAATTTTGGACCAACACAATGCTGCGTATAGACTAGGCAACATTGGGTTGTGTTGCATTTTGTTTTGCTGATTGCGGTATCACTTGCAGTCCTAGGCCACCCTAGGCTCTTCCTGAATGCAGACGTTGTTAGGGTATTTCTCTTCGCTTTATTCGTTCTTTGAAACGAAAAAACGTTCAAATAATGCCTCTCCTGTTCCTCCTGCGTGTTGTCTGGTAGAAAATTCAATTAACATTAAGTCCTCCTTTTGTACATTATCGTATGTGCAATAAATAATTAATAATAATGATAACGTTCTTTGATTGTTGGTATAATGGGTAGGCGAGTAGTGAGTAGTAATTATACTATTTTTATTTTTAATGCACTAACCCGTGCTATGGACAATTTAAAAAACCTATTTAGAGGCTAAAAATTCCACCCATGCCGGGATTCGAACCCGCGACCTCTGGCTATCCGTGCCAGCGCTCTATCCAACTGAGCTAATGGGCGACTCACCGGCATCAGTGAAATTTCGAACCTCTTTTTACACTATTCTCTGTATTACGTACAGGCAGCGACATCTGGCTGAAGTCGATTGCATCAGTTACAGCCCCGACTACCTACTTTGCAGTTGAAGCAGATTTTTTAGCCTCTAAATAGGTTTTTAAAATTGTCCTTAGCACGGGTTAGTGCATTAAAAATAAAAATAGTATAATCATGTGGGTACAGCGATATCATTCCGATGTAAAAATCTAACTGCAAATTAGGTAGTCGGGGCTGTATGTGAAGCAATCGACTTCAGCCAGATGTCGCTGCCTGTACGTAATACAGAGAATAGTGTAAAGAGGTTCGAAATTTCACTGATGCCGGTGAGTCGCCCATTAGCTTAGTTGGATAGAGCGCTGGCACGGATAGCCAGAGGTTGCGGGTTTGAATCCCGGCATGGGTGTAATTTTTAGCCGCTAAATAGGTTTTTAAAATTGTCCTTAGCACGGGTTAGTGCATTAAAAATAAAAATAGTATAATCATGTGGGTACAGCGATATCATTCCGATGTAAAAACCTAACTGCAAATTAGGTAGTCGGGGCTGTAAGTGATGCAATCGACTTCAGCCAGATGTCGCTGCCTGTAAGTAATACAGAGAATAGTGTAAAGAGGTTCGAAATTTCACTGATGCCGGTGAGTCGCCCATTAGCTCAGTTGGATAGAGCGCTGGCACGGATAGCCAGAGGTCGCGGGTTCGAATCCCGGCATGGGTGGAATTATTAGCCTCTAAATAGGTTTTTGAAAGTGAGTAGTAAGTAAGTAACTTATTAGAAAACAAAGTCATCGGTTCCTCCGGGATTCAAACCCCTAACATCGTGTATGTGAGGCGAGCGTTCTACCGTTGCGCTACCCCTCACATTCATCTAATCCGAATCATTTCGTTGATACTCTGAAACACGCCAATCAGAATTAGTCATTAATATATTTTTTGTTTTTTAACAAGCACATAATGAAGCGAAAATTTTATAAAATCTTATACAGTTTATTATATAAAAAAAATATAAATATAACAAAATCTTGAAATGAAGTTGATGTAACACAGCGTATTTTTGAAGTAAGCCTGTTATAGTGGTTTGTCTCATACCGAAGGTTTCTTCAATGATGGTGTCAAAATATCGTGAAGAGATGACTTCCTAGCTTCCAGTCTTCCACGCTGTTGTAGCTTCATTGTTCGTCACCTTGCCGGAAGTAGCATCGATTTCCCGCTCTCTTTGTCGCGAGGGGACGATACTACGTGGGGTATCATCTTGTGACTACTGTAATAACAAGGTACTTACTTAAAACTTTCAGACATTGTCTCTTATCATTGCACTACAACGTTTGTATCATTTGCATACCTCTGAATAGGAAGTAGAACATGTTTTTGTTGCATAATATCGCATTGTACAAAAGATTAAATAATAAAACAAAAAAGTCGAAGAAGCCAATATACATACAAAAAATATTTTTCGAACTGTCAAGTATGAGTTATGTCATGACAATAGGTAATATTTGGAATGAAAACGAGTGGATCGAGCGTGAAAGAAAAGTTTTTATAGTTGTATAATAAACTTTTGTTTTTTAGATTTAGTAGCATTCGGTGCTGATTTATAGCCACCCAAGCTCTTTCTTTCATTCACAACAATATTTTCTTAATGGACCATTCAGCGGCACTAAAATCTTTCTAGCAGTTTTATCTCCATGTGCTAAACAACTCCACACATGAAATCCGGTAGTTTGGCCAGCGTTTTATCGACAAGGCGCGTTTGAAGTTGGCTTTATCTGGTTAACTAACTTTCTCCTGCTGCTACGTTCAAAATAAAAGCAGTGTGTTTCATTACATAAAGTTTAAACATTATATGTGCAATGGTTGAAATACGCCAATTACAGTTTCTAATTGACAAAAACTTTTGTTCTATGACATTTCAAAATATTTTGTATTTTGTTCTATTTTTTTAGGTGGTTTTTCTGCTATGTAGATATAGAATAGAATACAACATAAAATTAAAATTAGCGTCACTACGCTATCTGACTGACAATATTTGTACATCAAAAGTATTCCGAAAAACCTTTGGAGAGTCTTATTTAGGTACTTTTTTTTTTATTGCCGGGACTCGAACCCGCGACCTCTGGCTAACCATGCCAGAGGTCGCGGGTTCGAGTCCCGGCATGGGTGGAATTTTTAGCCTCTAAATAGGTTTTTAAAATCTTTTTATCGTTAACAGACATATTGATATCCGTTATGTATTAGTGGTATAATAAATAAAATCACCATCTATAAAACCATGTCCCAGACACTGCAGCGTCGGAGTGGTCCCTTCACCCATCTGGTGTGGGTGAGGATGACACTGGCCGCTGTATAAATCATCTCATTAAGTAGATGCAAAAAGGCCAATATTAAAGGCCAATATTAGTGGTATTATGGGTATGAGCGGAGCGGGTGTTTGCTGAACAAACAGACAATCGTTTCCTTCAGCGACATAGAGCAGAGATGGGCGTGTCTGTAGCGCGAGACAATGATCTATTTTTACGTGTATCGCGTAAAGAGCGCACGTGCCCGCCAGCTGCGCGCGCACGTGCGGCGGACGGATTTGAGGCGCGCGCGCCGCCCGCCCAACGCACGGTCCTGCGCTAAGTCAATTGTGGATTGTACAGTTAAACTTATGGCTTACAGAGCAAGAGTATGGCCAACCTGATTAATCGCGTGGGTGTAATAAGAAGCGACACTTTTTGTTAACGAGAGCAAATCTCTACTATGACCAACCCCTCTCGCTCACACAACATAGACAGTAGTATTGTGTGAGCAAAAGGCAAATAAATGAAAAGAATTATTTCTTTCATTAACGGCAACACATGATTAACTCAGTCATGTCAACACATGATTGAGTTAAGAATGAAAGCAACTTAGCATTTATTTGCCTTTCACTTACACAATACTACCGTCTATATTGTGAGAGAGAGAGATTTGTTTTCTAGTGTTTACAATAAAAAAATATAATCTAATCAATTACTTACTTTAAGTATTATGTTATACTCTGAATTTCACTTCAGTTGAATATGACATCAAGGAAGGAGTTATTTTCCGTCACTGGTTATCAATATCCGTTTGAAGTGTTGGATCACAGTGTCATATGCTGGCTTTACATAGTGACGATATGCTGGCTTTACTTAACTTTGCCAATACTCTTTTTTTAGGAATATTTTTAGTCAAAATGAAAACCTTTATTTTAAGGGAATATTGTTTTATTTGTGCCTAAAATAAAAGAAGATAATTTAATTACGTAATTTAATTACGTAATTACGACGTAGTTAAAAAATTGTTTTTATACTTTCTAAAACTTCCATGTATTCGGAATTAAGTTAATAATGACGTAATAATTGCTTAATAATATTATAAGTCACTATTTAAAAGAAAAAAGAGCGGTAGATCTGTAAATCATGATTAGAACATCCTCTTCAAATTTTGCTAACGACTTCGACATTACTCTGTAGATATGTTCCTAGTGAATTGTATTAGCCATCCTCTGTGGTAGATAGAGACGTAATGGCACGGCTGGGTGATGGCAAAATTGTATAAGTTTTCCAGCATACGTGTGTAATCCGGCTAATTATTGTGAAACAGACAGCCGTCTTGTTTGTGACATCCGGACAAGGATAGGGCTATCACCTACGGCAGGTTTTGGACTACAAAAAGTCATCGTCAAAGCTATACAGGGTACCCCTAAAATGAGTGATTTCTTATAATTAGACTTTTTGTTTTACAATGTTTGTTCAATAAGTTGATCTGAAAATCAACCTAACTATTCTTTTATATGGCAGGGTAAATTATGTAAGCATAATTTTACTAAATTTGCGCTTTACGCATACAATATTGCAGGCCATTCGTCTCCGGCAAATCTTTGCTCTGTGTGAAATGTCCTCTCATTTCTAATATCTCATTTGGTTTTAAGCATGAATAAACAAGATAAACAATAACTAAATAGGAGAATGTCCATTCTATTTAACATGTTTGAGAATCAATAATAAGAAGTACCAATAACCCAAGTTTAGCTGGAAGAAAATACTCATTAGTATTAAGCTCGCCTTTGTACAAATATGCTTATTGTGCAATAAAAAATTTTCTAATCTAATCTAACTGCCATACGACACGACTTGTCCTGTTCTAAACTAGAATACCCTACGCTGTGGTAACCAGACAAAGACGTCAATAACAGGGAAAAATCTAACATATAATTATCTATAAAACAAAGCCACTACAAAGCACAACGACCGCAAAACTACTAAACTTTATTTATTACAATATTTTATTTCGTGTTTTTTATCGAAAAAAAAAAAAGATTTGAAAAAAAAATAATTCATAGAACAAAAGACGCTGTAATAGACGCGTTCGACAATTTACCATTTACATAGCATCACTAATCATTTAAGGAACTTATCAGTAATCCTAATTGAGGTCAGGATTAAAACTTGGTTAAGTTACAAGAACGTCATTTGTTGCGCGTCTAAATAACAACGATAAACCCAGTTTATAATTAGCTGGAACCGCAACTTGGATCACCAAAATAGATCTGCCTATTACATTAAAACAAACACTTTTACGGTTTTAAAAGGTATGGTATAGTGTAAATATCCGAAACTATGCTTAGTTTGACGATTGCCCTCGTAAGTTGCAGCCCTGAGCGTAGGGCGGGCGGCGCGCGGGCGGCGGGCGGGCGGCGCGCGGCGCCTCAACGCGCGCAGACAGGTGCGCGCGGCTGCTGCTCGTGCTCACCGCTCCCCACCGGAGGCACCGCTCCTTTCATCCACCAACCTCCGACGAGAATGCCCATTAATTTGCCAACACAATATTTTTAGTGCGCGGCCCGCCTGTAATATATCGCGGCCACGTGGCGCCGCATGTCCCTGCGCCACCAGCTGCGTCGGAGTATTTTCGTTCTGTCACCAGATACAGCGCTCATCTGGACATTTTTCCTTCGCGGGCCCTCGGTTGCCTAATATACTCGCGCTTCCGGTGGAAAACGTATGGACGCAGCTTGTCGCTCGCCAATGACTATTCGACGCCGGCATTTACGAGTGGTCTATTGCGTCTCGCAAGTATGCGCGGCGCTCTCAGCTAGTTAGTGGATGCGTACATCACTCAGCGTGTCGCTGGTACATGCAAATCATCTAGCAATTCCCCGCCGGCCGAGCGCGACCAATGATGGATGACGGGGACGCGCCGCAGCGCCGGGGGCGACGCGCGCGCTGCGATTTTCTAATTATCGCAGCCATTTTATGCTTTCCGCGCCAACACCATTCATCATAAGCCGGCCGGTGATTTTTTCCACCCGAGTATTGTGCGTTTATCACATTATATTTTTAGGCGTCTTGCTACATTGCGGCCTGAATAAACTCAATCGCGATAAATCACAACGGATTGCGGCTGCTATTTTTTAGATGCCCGATAATAGTTCTTAATAAAATATGATATTAACAGCTCGAGCTTATTGCCGCAAGGAATAATTAATGGGCAGATACTTTTAAAAGTTGTGGAGATCAAAGACAATAGATGAAACCAACCGAGCGGACGATTAATACTTTTTGCGGAAAATTTATTACTTGAGAATCTTGCTGTTAGGTAAACCCATTCATATAAGGAATCAACGCTTTATTTTGGGCTGTCACAAAGATTTGATTTTGCATAAATGCGCTACTGTGTTGGCCAAACCATTGGCAATCGTCCGACCCGGCACTCACTATTAAAGTAACAACATGGCACAAAGAAGAAACAATAAAGCTCCAACTTGTCACTTGCGGTCGAGCAACAAATATAAGACAAGTACTAGCATCAGGATAATGAGTCGAGTTGAGCTATATTTACTGAACACTGAGGAGGTGACGACTAACGCGATGGCTGACTGCTGGCGCCACACAGCCTATTTACGGAATATAGTAGACGGTAGGAAAAGGAAAAGCTGGAAGAGCCGGCTCTTGCTGAAATTGGAGATTCTACTCGGACTTGAACTGTGACCATACTATCGGTAAATTAACTAATAAAAATGTATGTAAATTAACTACTAACAAATGATTGCAACATACAACTATCTACATATGGAACTATTGTCTACTTAAATAACAATATAAACTGTTGCTATTTTATAAGCTCATGCATGTTAACTAAATTAATTAATTAATAATTCTCATTTTAAGTGAACATATGTATTGTTCTTATGGGAATAAACGTCTTAAACCATATAGCATAACTTTAAATAAAAGTTAGATATTAAAGTTATCCTAATATGTACAGCAAATATTTAAGTTTTACTGCATTATTTATGTTTTAATAGGTATAATACCAAATAGCCTTCACCTCCTGAGTTGTCTTGAAGAGATCACTTTTAGTAATAAGGCCGCCGTATGTACTCTTAGATTAAGAAATATCTGTGTAATTTCCATTTTTATGTACAATAAAGAGTTCTCTATCTGTCTATATAGTGATGACGATAATTAAAATAAGTAAAGTGTGCTTTCTACGACAAGACTACTCGAAAATGCTATGATACGTCCAGAGAGGTTTAAAAAACATCTTTATTAAACTCGAAAAAGGGCCATTAAATTCACGAGTTTCTAAGCTTTGTTGTGGATCCCATGTCGTGCCAAGAGAAATATTTCCACATTTATTAATGTCGCGAGCTTACATAAATAACAGGTTATAATAACTCCTCAGTATGTTACCAAGGAATGCGGAGACAAATACACGGCGGGCGGAGAGCAAACTTTGGGCGGACAACTGCCCTACGGCCGCCCGCCCCCGCTTTGAGTGAAAAATGGCGGGGAAAAAGAAGAAATTGGGAGTTTACAGAAGGTTCCCTCTCGGAGAACTTACAAGAGAACTGCTTATATGCAACGTGCATGTTTTCAAAAGTATCGATGTAAAGCTATCATCAATCCCTCATCATCATCATCAGGCTATACTAGTCCACTGCTGGACATACTCGTAGCCCTCTCCTAATGAGCGCCATAGCGCCCTGTCTTCAGCTTGCCGCATCCAGCATCATCCTGCAGTTTTTCGCAAATCGTCATCCCACCTGCAACCCTCCGTCAATCTATCAATCAGCCCGAATTCCTCAACTTCTGGACATAGGCTAAGGCACGCCACTTCTTTCTTTGGCCATCCTCACCCAGCAGAAACCATCTGTCTCTGATCGTTATGGCTTTACACCCCATCGGCCAGCCCACTGCTACTTCTACTTGTTAATCGTAAAGTTACGATATAATAATTATCGTGGGTTATTATTATTATTGAATTTAATGTCATGCATGTCCATATATGTAACTAATTATGTTAAGTTTATTCGAAACTGTACAATAATTGTAATTGAGAGTTTATCATTGAATCGCATGCAAACCAGATTATTAATTTGTGAACCTGACAAAAATAACAATGCTGTTTAAAAACCTATTTAGAGGCTAAAAATTTCACCCATGCCGGGATTCGAACCCGCAACCTCTGGCTATCCGTACCAGCGCTCTACCAATTGAGCCAATGGGCGACTCACGGCATCAGTGAAATTTCGAACCTCTTTACAATATTCTCTGTATTACGTACAGGCAGCGACATCTGACTTAAGCAAATTGCATTACTTACAGCCCCGACTACCTACTTTGCAGTTAGGTTTTAACATTTTTTTAACAGTTTTTAAATTTGTTCCTTAGCACGGGTTAGTGCATTAAAAATAAAAATAGTGTAACAATGCTGTGTTCACTAGTAAGTGGAAAACATCTTTGTTCTACTACTATCAACTTAAAACCCTATATAATGTTTCTACATGATTTGCTGTTGGTGCACCTTATAAGAATAAACAAATAAATAATTCCCACCAAAGACATGGACTAGAATACCGTGTGTTATGACATCACAAATATGGAAATACACACAGACTGAAGCCATTTGTGCTAATGTACAGCGGTCCCCAGGAGGAATCGAACCCACGACCGCCAGCAGTAATCAGAGGGTAGGCCAACGAGGCAGTCTACAACATTAATATTATTGTTATATGTTGTATGTATTGGCGGGAATCTGTTATTCGCTCTTAGTAACCTGCTTTTATTCTACTAGCATAATTTTGTAAGCTGATGATTCTCCAATCTGTATAAATAAATAAATAATATATCGAAAGGTTTGTTATTAGGAACACAGAAAAAAGTCTTAATTTTTATGTCCTCTGGCAAGCTCAGTGATTGTTTCAGAAGTGTACGAATATTTAGGCAGCTTACAGTTCAAAGACTGGCAGTTCACTGAAAATATAAAAGCACATGTAGCTGAGTTTGTTAAGATACTGGAAATATTCCGTCAGAGAGATCTTGAGATCGAAATTGAAATCATCATTCGACGCATAAGTTATAGACGCATCGACGAGCAATCCTTCCCAACACAACATATAATCTGTTTAGTATTGTGTTGTATAAGCATCGGGAGGAAACCGGAGTGTCTGGGGTACATACCTCAGCGCTTAAAATTGTCAATGCGTGGTTATTAAGCCCATATTCTTTTTCTGCCTTGCAGTGGGACGTAGATAGCGAATGGCGAGATAAAACAGGCCAAGCGCGTGTCAAACAACAACAGGCGCGGTCAGGCTGGATGGGTGACCGTCCCGTTATAACCGCTAGTGGCATTTTTCCGAGCGCTTCCGTGCTTCGCAAGGCACGTTAAGCAGTGGGTGCCGGCTGGCATGTAATAGCAGTCGTTAAGCCATGTCAGAGGCCGCATGGGCGGCTTGATAACTCCTGACAGTAAGGCCCGCCACTGTCTTACAAACCTCCACCAACCCGGACTTGGCTCCCGTGGTGGAGTATTTCCTTTCACACACTCAAAACACTAAACAAATACTTACGAAACAAACTTAACAAAAAAATTAAAAGAAAAAGTTAAAAAGACATTTCATGCAGTTTTGTCGTTGTGTCCGTTGCTGCAGAAGGCAGCTGACTCTGCACTTTGCTCAGCGTGTGAGAACTCAGAGCTGGTATTTCTAACTGAAAAATTATGAACTGACCCACTTTCAACACTTTAGCAGTGAGACAACAAGAAAGCAAAACTTCTGGGTGACGTAGATTCTAGACGGGTTCATCGCAGATAATACGCGGGCAAACCAGGGAGTAAATACAGGTTTGGAATATCACACAAATAATTTCACTTGCGACGGAAATCCGTAGCGACGGCTGTCCGCAGCTGTTCGGGCAAGTGTTGCTCATTCATCTCGGCAGAAGAAATTAATGAACATTTACCGCCTAGTCTAGTTGAGAGACATCTCTGGCCAATGCGATGGAGTTGTTGAAAAATTAATAAAATAAGAGAGCTTGTCGGAAATTCAGTTGGCATTTACAAAGACCTCTGAATCCTTTGTCAACGGGAACTAGGTAGAGGAACTGGATTGTAGAGATAAGCACAAATTGAAATGTGATTTCAAATATTTAAATTTTCATTTACAATTTCAAAATAATGATAATAATAATTCATGAATAATAGAAAAAATCGGACTACGTACGTTAAAATAAAATATAACTAAATATAAAAAAACTGCTCCGAGATCATTGCTGCCTTTGGGAAGGGTCCCTAGTATGCTACGATGCCTCGCTGGATGGCGAGACTTATCCTCTGATCGAGGTCAGAGGATAACTCATTTCGAATTTTCAATTTGTGAATCGAAATTCTTAGCATCGACTCGAGATCCAAATTGCACATTTTGATATTTTTTGTTAGAGTGCAATGACAAATACTCCCTGTACGTAATACAGAGAGTATTGTAAAGAGGTTCAAAATTTCACTGATGCCGGTGAGTCACCCATTAGCTCAGTTGGGAGAGCGCTAGCACGGTTAGCCAGAGGTCGCGGGTTCGAGTCCCGGCATACGTGGAATTTTTAGCCTCTAAATAGATTTTTACAAATATATTTTTTATGCTTCTCGGCTCTCTGACTCAATCTTGATACATCTATATATACCTATACGTACTTAATGAGTTACTCAATCTCCTATATAAAACCCAAAGCCCGAAATCTCAACTCCACTGACACAGGTGGATAGCCAGCGTTCACCGAGTGAGAGTGATGAAGCCACGCTGCGAGCGACATCGCTCAAGAGTCAGACAAACGCCGACGACAACTGTTGTCTAGTTGTCTGACTGTCGCAGCTGCGTCCCACTTGTAATCGAAAGCGGCTGTCAAACTGCAGACAAGCAGCGGAAACTGACCGAAGAACTGCTCAATACCGAGAGAGGGCTATGGATCTTTTTTACACTTACATTTTACATACAGGCACATACATTACTTCTGGCCCCTGGATACCCTATGTCGTGGGAACCAGAAACAGCGACATCATAAACATGTAAACATCCAAGACCTGGGGTTTTTTTTTGTTGTCTCCAGCCGGTGTTGGCACCCGAGACCCCTAAGATGGTACGCAGTAACGCTACAGCTGGCCACAGAGGTCGTCAAAAGTTGTCAGAGGATCTATATCAAGAACAAGCTATGGATCTTTACCAAGAGCTATCTAACCAAGCGGCATATACCGAAAGTAAGCTTGGGATCTTACCAAGAGCAAGCTACTAAAAGGTTGTATTCGGTTATATACCAATATTGCGCTTCTGAAGATTGACCAAAATCTGAACTAATTTAACATAACATAACCTCACGCCTGTATCCCAGAGGGGTAGGCAGAGACCAGGGACTGCCACTTGCCATGATCCTGACAGGTCACCTTCGCTTCATCAAAGTTCATAACTTGTTGCATGCACGATTGCACGCACGCCGGTTCCGGGTACTTTTTATCTTCCCCACATCCCCTATTTGGTCGACGTATGTCCGCCTGGGACTCACTTACTGGCCATTCCACACACATTCGCAATATATATTTGTTTCATCAATCTTTCTTCTTTTCATCCTCCCCTCATGTCCAAACCAACGCAACATTCGGTTCTCAATTCTGTTCACTACATCCTCCTCTTCAGTCCACAACGTTCTCTTATCAGACTATTGCGTATCCTGTCATTCAAAGTAACACTACACGTACTTCTCAAGTATACTTCACCTAATTTTTTCTACAAAATGACGTCATAAATAAACTGTAAAGTGATGTCGACCGTCATGGATATCCTACCTTATGACCGGAATTCTACACAAGCCCTGAAACTGAGATAATTCCTTAACAGCAGAAGATCTATTAAGTTTTCCGTAAACATTTTAAGGTGTAACATTTTAAAGCCATAATACCTAATCGTATTTATGTCTAAAATAGTGTTGTTTCAACACCACTGTTTTCTTGGTAAATAAGTTATCCACAAGTAGTGTCGCTAAGATGACGATCGCTTTTTCATAATTTTACGCTCAGTTACTACGACAAACAGATTGGTGTAATAAAACGTAACCAAGCTGCGGTGATGTCAAAAAAACCTGCGTCCGTCTTTCTGTTCAATCTTATTTTATACAGCCGCCGTCTGACATTGCATTACTCATGGAAATTGCACGGCTTTGTATTACAACAAATTAATAGTCAATGTTTATAAATAAAGGTATCAATTCTTGGCTCCGGCCTCGGCTGAGATTAGAGGACTACTCGGGCTGGTAGAAGCGGCTTCCTTGAAACCGTTAATCATGTTCCATGTCGATATAAAATTCACGGAAAAGTTGTTTCAGAATTTTTTTCTTTCTTTTCATGTTAATCGCAATGAGGATCATAAAAAATAAGGTATAGGCAAATTCTCGAGAGATTAGAGTTTTCCGCATGTTCTTTGGCTTTTCAATATCACAAAAAGATATCCCGTATATGTGGGGATGTACATCTCATGTGGGGGTGATATCATTCCAGATCGGGATAAGGACTTTTCGACAAATTCTCTGTTCCTTTTGTTAACAATCGCATTTTTATACAAAGTCCAATACTTCGTTTATGTTAAAAATTTAAATCTGAACGAATGAATAGAGAATATTTAAGTTACTCTGTGAAGAAATGTCATGTGTGGTTTTTGGCGTTGTAAGGGAAGAGGCATTATTTGTGATATAATTATATTGTATCTGAAAAGCAATAAATAGTGACTACGAACGGCTCTTGTTTGATTTGAGGAAGGATTATAACACTTTCTTTGCTTCTTCAATGCCAAAGGAACCTCGAACCTACAGCTACGCCTGCTACCTATATTACGAAATTTGACATGTTCGACCTTACTTCCATTGCACATAGCCTGCACACATAGGGTGTAGTTACAATTAGCCGACACATGCGCGTGAGTCATGCAGTTGCGCGTCTGCGAGAGAAGCGCTCCGACATCTGCCAATCAGTGGCACGCGTCAGTTGCTATGGATACGGCGACGTCTTGGGAACAGATTGGGCTTTTGCCATTTCAACGACAGACTATTAATTGGAGTTCACTTTCGGTGCGGCGGCACCCATTGTATTTTCGATCGTGCACTCCAATAGAACTTTACAAAAGTTTAGTTTTGTTTTCTGGAATAACATACCAAAATGGTAGCTTTTCTCGAATAATACCTAGTTCTGTGCAAAATAGTGTCCTAGAAAGCAGTTCAAAATTGTAACTGCTGTGGATTGAACTGAACCCTTTTACTATAATTTATTTATTTGTTTGTTTGTTTGTTTGTTTGTTTGTTTGTTTGTTTGTTTGTTTGTTTGTTTGTTTGTTTGTTTGTTTGTTTGTTTGTTTGTTTGTTTGTTTGTTTGTTTGTTTGTTTGTTTGTTTGTTTGTTTGTTTGTTTGTTTGTTTGTTTGTTTGTTTGTTTGTTTGTTTGTTTGTTTGTTTGTTTGTTTGTTTGTTTGTTTGTTTGTTTGTTTGTTTGTTTGTTTGTTTGTTTGTTTGTTTGTTTGTTTGTTTGTTTGTTTGTTTGTTTGTTTGTTTGTTTGTTTGTTTGTTTGTTTGTTTGTTTGTTTGATTGTTTGATTGTTTGATTGTTTGTTTGTTTGTTTGTTTGTTTGTTTGTTTGTTTGTTTGTTTGTTTATTTATTTATAATGGTTAAATCTCGTGGGTTTTACCCGAATGAATCATTAAGCTAAATTTCAATGACGGACCATTGTATTGATATCCAGTTTTATGCCCTTTACGTCTAAAAGGAGCTTAATTAAACATGTCAAGAACACACACTCCACGCCCGTCCGCGCTACGTCGCCGTGCGCAGGAGTCGTTTCCGTGATTTATTCGAGACGTCCGGCGCCGCACATGCGCTCTATCGTCGTCTCCATCCAATAGGACACAGTGGTACAGCAGGCGTATCATGAACCAAGCGGGATGATCATACGAGTAGGAAAACCTCTTTGAGTCGTAGCAGCCTTCATCGATCGAGCTCTGGCAATGTACAATTACATGGCTCTGCTTCACTGTTTCAGATGTCATACAGAGTCAGATGGAAAGTGCCAAAAACCTATAGCGAAGACTATATTCTGGAAACATGATCACAGCTGGCTGGTTGTAATATAACATCGCTTGTCTCTATTGTCGTTTAGGATAGGATGTAAATCGTGATAACACTTCATATCATAAAGGTGGCCAGGAGTGTGCAATAAATAAAACGCATTTAGTTTTCATAACCACTTGCACTCGTAAATCCTTATAATACACGCGGCTCGCGGGCCGCATATCAAATCTTTGGCTGGCAGATTTGATAGTATAATTACAACGTCTGGGTCTTTTGCGTTTGCTGATTTATATTATGTGTCGCGTATTTCACGTGACATTAAATCAATCGTTGAGATGCTTTTCTTGGTTTCCCTATATTGTGGCATAACATATTTCAGCATGGCTATCTGCTATTTTTCTTGTTTTACCTGACAATAACCTCTTCGACATATTTCAGTACACATTCTCCTTAAAAACCTATTAAGAGTCTAAATTAGCTCCAAACTGAGCTAATGGGCATTAGCTCAGTTGGGAGAGCGCTGGTACGGTTAGCCCGAGGTCGCCGGTTCGAGTCCCTGCATGGGCGGAATTTTTACCCTCTAAATAGGTTTTTAAAATTGTCCTCAGCACGGGTTAGTGCAACAAAAAGAATATAAAAACATTCATCTGCTCACGGCATTAGATTATTGGTTCTGCAATCTACAGTGTCTGCCATAGGTACCTACTACAGAAGCTGATTTAGTAGTCTTTAAAATGAAATGATTCTTGAAGTGATTTGCGATGCTCATACAATTCGCGATCGTGAAGTTATGTCACATTTACTCGTCGATATCGATGTCAACCCTTGTATGTCCCCAATGCTGGCAGGAAGGTTAGACCATACTCCAAAACGGCGGCCAAGTTCGATTATCACATTTACATACTTACATAACCCCACGCCTGAATCCCAGAGGGGTAGGCAGAGATTAGGGACTGCCACCTGCCACGATCCTGACACGTCACCTTCGCTTCATCAACGTTCATAAGTCGTTGCATGCAAGCACGCCGGTTCCGGGAACTGTTACTCCGGGTCATTTACTCTTATGTAATTAATTGATTACAGTCGAAACTTTTACCATTCTTTCAATATTTGCCTAGTTTAGTAAAATTTTTCTTACAGATTGAAGTGAATACAGTCTCAAAGTGACCGGATATCGACTAAGCTCGACAAAACACATGGTACACCATTTCTGCGAAGTAAAATCAAGTCTCGTTCGCTCGCGACTGAAAGCATTCGATTCAGCGCCCAACAGATGTTTGTACAGGGAGTCTCCTCAAGCCGTGCGTCCGCGCACGTGTCAGATCTCGCGCATGCGTATTCACTATCAATCACGATTCACGCGCGATCATAATCTCACGGCGCCTCCCTTGTGTTTGTCTAAACGCGATCCAAATATAAACTACGATAGGAAATGTTAATGTGCTGTGAGGATGATCACAGATTGTGATGATAATGCGGCTAATTATAAACAGTTGCTCCTTGGCTGAGTTGAGTAAAGTCTGGTCTGCAAACTAGAAGAGACAAACTTGGATGGATTTAGTGTACAGTTTTTTCATCTGCCCTTACGATCTGAATTCAACTCAATGCACATAAAATGGTTCGATCTTTAAAAAGTAATACTTGACGTGTTATCTCGTAGTGCAGATACACGTCTAATATGTTGGAAATGACACAAAAACTGAAAACCGTTTTTTTTTACTTTCGTACTAGTTTTTGGAAAACGTCGTCTAGCCATATAACATTGTTTTAGTAGTAAGAGACACTAAAAAAATCCAAGCCTTGTTTTCTACCAACGATTTTGATACAAAAATTCGGCTGGAGACTAAAAAATCAGGCTGTAACAGACTCTATATTTTGCATTTTGCCTGTACCCTTTTAGAATAACACTGGAATTTAATCAACTATAAGCAAATAAAAAGGCAAATGCAATTTGTAGCCAGTTTCACCAGCATAAGCCACTTTCTCACTATAGACAAATGAGGAAAACTAGCCTTTATCTCCTCTGCATAAAGTTCGACTATCGAGTAAGTTTGGACAGGGTAAGTTTGGACAGGGCTGTGACTCGTGCGTTCACTTTGTGCTACAAATTGGCGGCGCGCATGTCACGTAACTTAATCAGAACCCTCCGATGTTCACCCTTAGGGAGTCAAGGGAACATGGGAGTATTAAATGAGAGTGCTGACCGCCATGGCGCTATAAGTCATATTGACTACGGTGGACTGTACGGAAAACGGAAGAAAAACTAAGGAAAAGACTAATATTATGTATAACAAGAAATTTAGGCGAGAAAATGGTATGATACAATTTAGTTGACATATATGACAGTAAAAACGATATCTATAAAAAGGTCATATCTGTAGAAATCTATGAAGTCCTTTACCGGCTCTACGTGACGCTGTTTGTGAGTCCGAAACAATCGATCATCATATTGTGTTTATACAGTGCTGCACATCCTAATAGGTCGCTTCAAAGACAGACTACGCTTTTCTATCATCGGTCATCCTTAAGTTCTCACGAACTTTGCAATGTATTTCAGCGGCTTCAAGAACAAAGCTATCAATACGTAAAAAGTTTTCGGAATTGATAAGCGACCAGCGTCTCAGGAACTGAGAGTAATGTGGCATGTTTCCATAGCTCTAAGCGCGAATCATTAAGAAATAAGTACTACTACCCTTTAGTTATAAACATATTTTTTATTAGCCTACGTAAGTCCTCTTGCGGTGTTCTTTTATACAGACTGAGAGAGAGAGTATATATGGGCTTAATCATATGAACTCATCGTGAATTGAGATTTGAGAACACCTCAACCACGTTCATAAATTGCTGGTAGTACTTTTGATACTTAGTATTGGTATTGTTGGTACTTTAAACTCACTTGGATTACTTTACACTTTGATCTGAAACTTCTTCTTCTTCTTTTTCAGGCTATACTAGTCCACTGCTGGACATAGCCCTCCCCTAATGAGCGCCATAGCGCCCTGTCTTCAGTTTGCTGTATCCAGCATCTGCCGGCAGTTATTCGCAGATCGTCATCCCACCTGGTCGGAGGGCGTCCTACACTACGTTTGCCGAATTGCGGTCTCGTTGTTGTCGGTTCTTCGCGAGTTATGGCCAGCCCACTGCCACTTAAGCTCGCTAATTCTCTGAGCTATGTCGATAACTTTGGTTCTCTGTCGGATGCATTCGTTACGAATCCTATCCTGGGCATAGCTCTCTCCATAGCTCGCTGAGCGACTTTGATCTGACACATTACTAAGTGATGATTTTGATGACTGTTTTGTTTGTTTTAATTTATTCTTTTAATATCTTCCTATATAGTTTCTGAAATTTCTAATTATCAAATAATTTAAATGCATATGACATTTTTTAGTCTAAGTTTTTATATCTATGCCTTTATGGCAGGAAATAAAGATTTAAAACCTGACTTAACACCACACGTAAAAATGTACCTCGATATCAACCCATGTATGTCCCCACTGCTGAAGCACGGGCCTCTTCCTGCATCGTGGGAAAGATAGCCCATACTCCACCACGGGGGCCGAGTCCGGGTAGGTGGAGGATTGTAAGACAGTGGCGGGCCTTAGTGTCAGAAGTTATCAAGCGGTCCATAAGACCTCTTACATGGCTTAATGACTGTCATTACATGACAGCCGGTACCAACGGCTTAACGTGCCTTGCGAAGCACGAAAGCGCTCCAAAAAATGCCACTAGCGGTAGTCACGGGACGGTCACCCATCCTGCACCTGACCGCGCCTGTTGTTGCTTAACTCAAGTGATTGATTCCAATCACTCGGTTCGACTAGGCCACGAGCGCTTCAACTAGGCCACGAGCGCTTCTGTACCTATTATCCACAAATAAATGCTTTATAACTATGATTACGTATTTATGACTATTCTCGCACGTGAACGCCTTAAGATAACTGCTAATTCTCGAAAGTCCTAGAATATTTATGACAGTACACACGCACTTTTTCTATTGCCGCAATTAATTAAGTGAAACCAGAGAAAGTCAGAAGACGTCATCGATTGCAATAATACCCACCGCACGTGTCCTGACGGGTGCTTTCATCACCACCGTACAAATGCCACTACGAACAATGAAAATAGACTCAATGGCGGTGTAATAAGAGTCAGTAAAGCGGCTAGAGTCTCCCACTCAGGTCTTTACACTAATCTGGATGGAAACCTTTTTATTAAATTGCCCGCTGCGTGCGGGACAGACAGCTGGCTTTCTTGTATGGGCTCGGCCCTATACTACGATGATTAATTCTATTGACGTTCTTCGTAAATTAGATTAATTTGTTACTTGAAGCTATTTGTTTAGGGTGCGTTAGTTTGTGCGCCAAACACAATGTTCGAACTGATCTAAGGAAAATCAATGATACCTATTAGTAAATAGGGGCGAAAGTATTTTAGTATAGCAATGTAACATAAACTCACGCCTTTATCCCGGAAGGGAAGGCAGAGCCAGGGTGTGCCACTTGCCACGATCATAAAAAGTAGTCATTTCATCGTGTCTAATCCAGGAGGACCTAATGATTGCAAGTGATAAAGCAGTCAACGACGCAAATTTCTGGGCCGTAACTGTTTAGTAAACTTTAATAACAATGTTTTGCCATCAACACGCTAAGAAGAAGAAGACTTAGAAAAAGACCCGTTGGTTTATTCTTGGTATGTAACACCTTGCAAGCCCTTTGCTATTATATCAATAATCTACATGCAATATTAAAAGTAATTCAATGTTTACACCTCAGTGTTCAATAAAACCGGCCATTTTTGCGCTTTTTTATCGCTTTACGGCGGTGCAGAACGTCGAAGTGCCCGGGGGTAATAAAATAAGGATATCGCAAATTCCACTCACGTCTCGCATAATTTCACTGGGTCCGAGTGCAGAACGTTGTAAGGCATTTTGCGTCCATAATGCACGTAGGCGGCCAAGTAAGAACCTTTCTCGAGATTGAGGGGTGGGAGCGAAATTGACGTATAAAGTACTTATGCTTCGAAGGAGTCATGATGATTATCGCCCTGAACGCCTCGAGGTTAAAGCCCTCGAAAAACTGCTTGACCATTACACTGATGGTTTTTTTCGGTGAAAACACTCATTCGGTACAGATTACGCGTCAAGCGCGATGCATCCACGGTTGGCTCTAATTGCCACGGTATAAAAGCTAATTTAGATTGCGATATCAGTGTAAGATAAGTTGCATGCGGTATAATCACTTAATTAAACGTGTCAAAATGTTATGGGCACGATCTTCCGAGTACGATGTAGCGTGTAGAAGTGGAGATGTGATCGCTAAATAATGATCGTTTTGGGTGAAATACATTGTATCATTTGTATAATGGTCGAAAATGGGCCGCTGGTGGCTTATTTAGTGGTGGTGGCAAGTGATCGTTAGTGGTTTTTTTGGGACGTGAAAGACCTTTATAAAGCGGTATTCGTGGTAATTTTCACTGTTAATTTGCCGCGAGCAGTTGAATTGACCACCTGGCATCTGTGAGTTCTTGCCGGAAAAATCTAAACATTTTAGAACAAACATTCTAAACAGCCCCAAGATGCTTAATAATACCAATTACGGTCAGACGAGTACAGTCCACAGTAGGTCGACTTTTACATTTTTGTCCGTAACGTAACTGGTAACTGCATAGAGTGCACGTATGTAAAGGTTGTATGTGGTATCGTCAATACAAACAACAACTGTCGTTGTTTATAGACGTAAGAGGAAGAAAAAATTGAAAATAAATCTTGTGTCCGAGATTACCAAATGAAATTTCGTCGACATACTGTAAAATAAGCTCCAAAATAAAAAAAAAAACTATAGAAAAGAAATCGAAGAAAAAATTACCAACAACCCGACCACTGAGCAACTAGAGACCATTACATGGTTTTAACGTTACGAACCACTTTTTAACGAACGATTTTGAAGACTGGTTATCATCATGCTAGACATAATATTATTATGTTACTATGGAGGCAATGTTTGTAAGTTGTTAAATTAAATACAATTTCGGCAATATAGTGCAAAAATTTTATTTTATTCTACTAAACATGAGGGCGCACCACTTCCTTGCCTTGGGAGCAATAACTTGGATTTTTGTTGGGACTCCTAACCGAACTGCATTGCCTAACAAAAATATTTACAGAATACTAAACCATTTAACTTACTTCATACATAACAACCCTTTCTTGCGTCACGTCCCTCGGGGTGTGACCCGCCCTGTCGATTGTAAGCGTCATTGACTCTACATTTGCTCGCACAACTCTCACTATTTTGACAACAGATGGTAGGCAACTATTTTGCCCATCTGCAGAGGCCTCCCCGCGCCATTCTGCGGAACGTGCTGTCGTTATAGGTACACATGTCCCGTCGCTGGAGTACCTACCTTCTCTCATGGAGTGGGTACAGGCACTCAGCGGTCACTCGCTGAGATTTTCATGGCGTCATTCGAGAGTTAGGTTTACGTATGACAACTGATGTATTTGGTTTAAGATGACATGAGAAAAGATGGTCAGAGTGTAGGTTTTTTTTCCGCTGCCTTTTTCTCCACTACAATACGGACCGAAGGCAGCGGCTTACATCTTACATTGACATTCAGCAAACATAATGTAAATTCTTTACGTTAAAATAAATTGATTCGAATTTGAGTTTTACTTTTTAGATACACCAAAATACCGGCGGCATGTTTGCGGCCTGATAGATTTTTAATGAATTTTATTAAATAGATATACTTAGATAACATTTCTGGTGTTTTGATAGTAAGTTAGCAAGATGGCCGTTGAGAGCGTCGAATTAATTCCATTTGAAATGATACTTAATTTACTTAATGGGCGGCTTGATAACTTCTGAGCCGCCACTGTCTTACAATCCTCTACCAACCCGGACTTGGCTCCCGTGGTGGAGTACCTACAGCCTAATCTTCCTACGATGCAGTAAGATACCCATGCCCCAGCAGTGGAGACATACAAGGGTTGATATCGATACTTAATACGATAAAAACGTTGCTCATGATTTTTATTGCCCAGCAGTGGGTTGATGTGGGCTGATTATAGATATAGGTGTTTTACCTCGTGCAAGGTGACAAGATAAGTGTTAAAAGCGGTGAGCGTGTTGTTGACTCCTATAATATGGAAAATCGATTTTCCCACGCAAGGGCCGCCGGCCGTGCTGTAGGGGCGAAACTCTATTTCCGGCACACGCCCGGAAGTAACCACGCGTGCGCAACCGGAAGCGCGTTAGTTATTTTTCTTTACATTTCAGCGAAGAAATATAATTTCTATAGTCTTCAATCATTTAGACATTTTTTCTGGGTAGCGTGCCACATATCTAAAGCTTTATGTATTGTCGACTCCAGTTCGGTGTCTTTCAACATTTTAATGAAAATTAAGGAATATTATCAGTTCTATTGAAGAAGCGGTGGTAGCTCAGTGGGTAGAACCATGGACCGGCAAGCGAGAGCCCCAGGTTCGATCCCGAGTGCGGGCATGTACCAATGACTTTGTTTAATTTCAAAGTTACGTACATTTGCGAACTTGTAGTCGCAATACCATACGCTAACTGTGAAGGAAAACATCGTGAGGAAACCCGCGGCTTGGTTGGCTCCGCACGTATTGACTAGTCTTTCCTGTGGGCTAGGCCGACTAAGCTGTCAGGATGGTATAGGTGCTGGGCAAGCCTACACCACCTATAAAACCATGTCCCAGTCACTACAGCGTCGGAGTGGTCCCTTCACCCATCTAGTGTGAGCTTAGATACCACTGGACGCTCTGTATAAATCATCTCATTAAGTAGATGCAAAAAGGCCAATATTATTATTTATTGTTAAGGGCATTTATGAAATGTTCCCAGGGACACCAATAGGATACAGTTTACTAGAAACAAATTAGACTCTAGAGCATTGAATAAGGGTCACTAAAGAAATCCGTCACATTAGAGCAAATAAAAAGACCCTTTATCGATACACGAGTGACATAAATACAGAGTTGAAAATATCATACTTTTAAAATAATTCAGTGAAATACTTCCTTGCTGAGAATATGATATGTCGGCAGTCATAATTTTCCATTGCACTTGATTTGACAATATCTAACTCTTTCTCTTTCAACATTATATGTTCCTATATTAACCCAAGGTTAGCTGGAAGAAAATACTCATTAGTATTAAGCTCGCCTTTGTACAAATATTGTGCCTTAAAGATGTTTCTAATCTAATCTATATGTATGGAGTACAGTACAACTTTTAAATGGAATGAAAATAACACAGTCACATTTAATATAACATTATTTTAATGATTTATCCCTATTTTCCTCCGACGGGCGGTCCGCCACGCGCCGCGATTAGATACGAAATCGACATGCATACTTACTGTGTCCCAAAGTAGACCTTAGGGCTTATGAATTAGGGACGATTGGGGTCATGTACATTTGCGAAGCCACGTGTCGAGGGTTGGAAGAAAAGATCCTGATAGAGCTACGTGAGTAAGTTTTCCTGTATCAATTTGAGGGTTTCTTTTCTACTTGGGGTAATACTTAGTACATTGGGTATACATCATACAATGGGAAACCTGCGTCAAACTTACAATGTGCAATCCTTTTGTACCATACAATACATAGGAAAAGCTGTAAAAAAACAATAATATATGTATGTTTTACTATTCTAAAAAAATTGGAAAACTCCAGTTACTCTAATGATAAAAAATATATTAGATTTAGTTTTTTCATTGAATTCTTAACATCATATTCTAGTAAGGCGTTTTATACAAGGTGAATCGAATTATTTTTCGATACGTTCTTTAGGTAGGTTATATATTAAGTAATATGATCAGTATTAGCCATGGAGAAACAAATTAAGCAGCATTGTAACCATTTTGGTACATAAAGAATATTTATTTGTACATTTATTTTTAACATGGCTTCTCGAGTGTTATTACAATATATTTTTTACAAGTTCTCCATAGTATTTTTTTATTGCTTACGAGATATTAATAATAGAGACATATTTCATTGTAGGCGACCAATAACTCAATAAATTGAAAAAAAAAGTAATAAATTAAGAAAAAGAAAGAAATGTAAGGACTTAATAACCATGCCAAGTACCAATCAGAACAAAGCAATAGACTGTTACTAGAATCTTGACTGCTGATTGACTAGTGTCAATCAGCAGTCAAGATTCCTTAAATGACAATGATGATTTAAATGACAATGATGTCTGGAATTAAACCCAGTACAATGCATGAGTTCTATGTTTTATAATAATAAAATTATGTAAACTCGATTAATTAAGGACTATGATAAGACTAAGTTTGGAGTATTTTTGTCTATTTTTTCTCCAAAATTATCTAGATTTTGAAATGGACACCTAGTTTGAATTGTAACGTTCATTAAACCGCAGTTTCTGCGTTACTTTGAATAAAACCTTTTCATTTCATTTCATAATGCGGCCGCGTATCTGAGTGAAGATCATAGTACGATAGAGAAATAATTCTGTAGTTCTCAATTAAAAACCTATTCTACCCATGCCGGGACTTGAACCCACGACCTCTGAATAACCATGCCAGCGCTCTCCCAACTGAGCTAATGGGCAACTAACTAGCGTCAGTGAAATTTCGAACCTGTTTCTTTTAGTTCTCAATTGTATCTTCGCAAATGTGTGAGAAGTGAGAACTAATAACTATTCAAGCTGGCGTTTAATTTACAAGGCTTAACAATACCACTCGCTAACGGTGAAGGAAAACACTGTAAGGATAGGTTCCCTCACGATGAAGAACCTCAGACACAATAGATAAGTGTCTGAAGGTCTGAAGCCTTTACATACCTCCACTCTTCAAATCCGTTTTTTATTTTATTTATTTACAAAACCCACAGCACAAGTTAATAAATATTCTCTGTTATAAATAAAATTTATCTTTGACCAATTAAGAGCTTATTTTATATTAATATAACTAGGAGACAGGCATTATTATTAATTACAAACTCTAAAGACAACAATATGAAAAAAAAACTCTCAAAAACCAAAATCAGGCAAACAGAAGATTGAAATTAGATATAAAAATAAAAAAATCATGACTGCAGACTGTATATATTTCTATGTGAGTACATGTGAGTGTGGATGTTGGTGCCTTTGTGTGTTTGTGTATGTATGATGGGTGGGAGCAGTGACTGCAATATACGAAGTAATGAAAGACGCCATAAGGCCTTAAATTTAAGCCGTTTTCTCTCTCTCTCCCTCTGTGAGCGAAGGCCTGTGCCCTATAGTGAGTTTGTATATAGGTTGCACAAAACAAAATACAAGCATCGCCCAAAGAAAGTTTTGTACGAGTATGTTAAGGTGCCGCTGATAGGATTGTTTTCTAGTGGTGGGCCAAAGACCCGCGGGGGACTTAAAGCCGTTAAGGATGGGGAGAGGGAATCACGACTGTGCACTATATTTATAGGCATAAAGTTGAAGCCCCTCAGTCATTAGGTTGAAAGCTTTTCCGATGGAAAAGTAATGTGGAAATACGTCCCAAGAGCGCGGGTTGCTGGTGGAAGTTTGTATAAAAGCAGATGACTCATTGAATATAGTTACTGCCGTAGGTGCTTAGAATGAAGTTCATAATTATTTTTGTTTTACTTATTTTTGCCAAACGTTATGTCCACTCACGATGTTTTCCTTCACCGCTTCAGCGGCTTGGTTGGCTCCGCACGTATTGACTAGTCTTTCCTGTGGGCTAGGCCGACGAAGCTGTCAGGATGGTATAGGTGCTGGGCAAGCCTAAACCATCTATAAAACCATGTCCCAGGCACTACAGCGTTGGAGTGGTCCCTTCAACCATCTAGTGTGAGTGAAGATACCACTGAACGCCGTATAAATCATCTCATTAAGTAGATGCAAAAAGGCCAATTTTTTTTTATGTCCACTAAATGTATATGTACTGTCGACTATAATATAATGTAACTAGACAACAAACGCAATAGGAACAATAACAGAAATACAGATCGTGCAATTGTGCACGTTCGCTGAAAAAATATTGGCATTGTATTTGTATCGGTTAGACATATGTTAATTTTTAGCCACCCTCAGTACGGTGGACATTACTTCAACCTTTAAAACTGTGTACTATACTCAGTAAAGTTACGCGTTACTTTAAAACTAAAATGCATGGGTTGATGTGCGGTTAAACTACCTAGTAGATATTTATCATCAGGGGTCCATTACGGACGATTAAAGTAGTGCCAACGATTTTGACACTTTTTCGAATGACTAAAAAGCCCGATTCGTGAACGGCAGGCCCTACTTCACGTAGGACAAGTAAAGGAAGATTCTAGAATCGGGTCGTTACAAATTCGTAGTAGATATTACATGGAAGTATTTAAATCTGTGAGGTTGTAGAATAAATAATAAAAACTGGAACGATTTTAACTCGGTGTGTTTTATTTATAAAATCAACAGAAAACTGGATAAAAAAACAGAATAAGCCTGTTCATTCTGCTTTTTTAGATTTAGGACGATTTATATGGCTGGTTCTGGTTGAAATGTAAAGTAGTAATGCTAAAAAGTCAAGGAAATCTCGAAAATGTGTGACGTAATTTTAAATTTTGAAAACAGAATTAAAAAAATATCAAAAAAGAAATGGTGCAAAGAGGTTTGCACCGTTACAAACCTAACAATTACAATGATCTATTTGATAGTCCTCTTCCTCGATGGCGCCGCTGATGGTTACAAACTGACCCATAGGAACTTAGATATAGCCGTCGACAATTCCCGCTATTTCCGGTACTAACCAGGAGAGCAGTTCAAATTTCATAATTCTAAATGTAACAATAACAAACTTCATTGTGGACATGGTCGTCACTTCGTCAACGCTAATCGAATGGCCCACGCTCGGTAGCACTTCAAAGACACTTGACACGGGGTGCAAATTCATACTCCCTAACAAAATATTCTAATAAACTCAGGACCTTATGTACTTGTGACAGAAGTTAAATTGAAGTGGGAGTAACGCGACACGCTCTACAAGAAATGAGAGTCTCTATGTGCTGGTAATAAAAGTTACAATGCAGGTGTGGGTTATACTAGGATATAGTTGTATGAGGTTCATTAAAATTGCGAGGGAGGATGGAAGTCATGCGCATTAGTTCGTGTTGTGATTCGAATTTCAGATAATAAAACCCAACGGAGTTTACGAAGTTTCTAGAAAAAACAACTTATCGGTTACATCATCGTTGAAACCGGTTTGCCGCTATGCCCAGTAGGTACTTACTAAGCGGATTTCAAACCTAGGTCAGTGATAAACTAAGTTTAGGCTCACTATTTTTCAAACGAAATCTACCCAAAAGTTTCTTATGCTGAATGTAGATCTCTACTAATGCACAAGATTATTCTCCGTCTTCTATTAGGCTTTTCACCAGCCCTTCAGACCAATTGTCTGCTCATTGGCATTTATAGGTTCCCAAATTATAGTTCATATTATATTTTCATGTCACGTCTCTGATCTCGCCTACTGCGATCAAGAACCTTTTGACGGGGATCCAAGCTTATTAAGCTTTGTTTGCATGGTGGAACTCCTCTACCGCGACAACTTCTGTACCATATTAGTTAGTAATTTCATTCGGTATAGCTTATCTCCCATCCGCCATATGATTGTGACCATATGGTCTACCGAGTTATGAAATAACCACTATCGGGCGGGGTCAAGAGCGCGACTTCCGTCGACATTCCCGGCGCCTGCGCCGCTGATAAGGTGGTCTGTGGTCAAATACAGCGTCCTTTCTCTCAATACAAGCTTTAATTCATTTGAGTCGAATATTTTAAATACGTATGTGTATATGAGACGTAAACTAAAAAAGGCGCTACAAGGGTTATCTACCACGTTACTAGATCCAAAAATGAGATTTCCGAACAAAATTCCAGATTCTTTGGCCAATTACTGGCCTTTTTGAGTGTCTGGCAACGTCTTCTAGTGATGCTGTGCACTACGCACTCGGAAGGACTAAAAACAAGCGAAAAGTCGGGATTGATAAAAGAAAAAAAAAAAAGAAAAGAAATCAAGTTACCTAATCCGGATTTAGATTAAACCTGTCTAATCGCGATCATTTATTAGGTAAACATCGGGGCTTAAGGTCATTTTTTTACGTTTCACCTAAGAAATAATCGCGATTAGACCCGTTGGATTAAAAAATAATAATTCGTTCCTTTATTTTTCTCTTTTTTTACCTTCCAGTATTTTTATCCACAGGATAAGTGACTAAGGTTAACTTGACATCGTCTGACTAAATATTGGCTAAAGAAACAAAATGCACCGATATCGGTCCAAATCTCGGCAAAAACTCGTCACTATCGAGTCGAGTCAAAACTCGGGCCAATATTTAGCTTATCCTAGATGATTTTTTCCACCTATTTGCGTGTGAGATTTCGTTCAATAATCAGCGTTGGTTATCTTTTACCGGTCTGGCGATGACCGGCAAACATCCTGCCGTAAATATTGACCGATCTTTGCCGTTCCTGTGTGAACTCGCGAAGCAGAGCTATACACTTATACACTTATCTGAGTGTTTAGTCAACGGCAAAACATGAGCTCTGTCGATCTGAATCAGAGGTTCACTAACGCCACCAATAAAAAAATATATGTTTAAAATTATTACATAGCTTGGAAAATCATGAGGGAGGCCTATGTCAAGCTGTGGACGTCGAATGGCTGATGATGGTGATATCTCAAAAATAATGGATCTTACACTTTGTTGAATGTCAATGTACAATGTTATCATTGCCTTCGGGTCGAGTTGTAGATGTTAAAAAGACATCGAGAAAAACCACTATATTTTCGCCACTTGCGTTACAATTGAGTGCATTTATTTCATAACTTAGGCAAAACTTTCTGCTTAAGATGCGCTCTCTTGAGTTCCAATAACTTTAATTCTCTTGCTTACAACTAAAACATTTACTAAGTATTTATTATTCCATTTAAATGTGACGCGAATTGAACACAAGAGCGTCAAGAGTATAGGGGCTGATAATATCAGCAAAAGTGTCTTTCTACATATATACACACATAAACTCACGCCGATATCCCGGAGCGGTAGGCAGGACCAGGGTCTGTTTAATGCCAGATGTGAAAAATGATATGCTATGATTTAGCAAAAATGCTGCTTGGTTGTCGATTTTGTTTGTTACAGAGATTTGAAAGCTACAAAAACTATCTGTTAAAAATTATATGTTTTTTTTAATATTAGTGGCGCTACTGAATCTCTTGGAGCCTTTTAACACAAGAAAACTCCACAGGATGTGAAGGTAGATCAACTGTTTGTTTGTGTTTTAAGTTAGACTAGAAAAAATCTTGAAGAAGCGGTCTACATTTCCTATCCGTACGTTACGGCACTTTGCTCAATATTCGAACGTATGTCGTACATGATAAGACCTTTATTAAGTGAACTGTATGCAATTTTTTTAGGGTAAAATCGACAAGAGGCTTCGATAGAATAGGCCAACCTTTGCCTTGTTTCCCGTAGCGTACGTAACTAGATCAACCTTTTCATGCGTCCATTGTATTCATACAATAGGCGTATGTAAACGTTGATCTAATGTCGAAAGTATACAGAATACCGCACAGTGATTCTATTGTTATGTTCGTCTAATGAGATACAAATGTTATTGCAAATTTTGCAATGTGTGTTTGGTTAAACTTTTTTTTCGACAGCTCTTGTGTTGCTGTGTGGAACACTTCCAATATTTTGACATTCTCAAGCTATTGTGATAAGCGGGGTTGTAAATTTGTCATCGTTCACTCTGGTTTATCGTCGCACCACTTTTTATTTCACTAGTTTTTGTTACAGTAAAACCCACCAGCCTTCTTTCGATTAGATAACGCAGTGATAAAGAACTACCTATGTAAGAACGCTACTTTAAGCGCGTTTAGTCTGAATCTATATAAAAATACTGTTAAAATGTTTTACTCTGACAAAGAGGTAAAAACAAAAAAAAAACGTTTCCCGCGACCCTGCCAGGATTCGAACCTGGAATCTTCTGATCCGTAGTCAGACGCGTTATCCGTTGCGCCACAGGGCCGATTGAGAGTTGGGACGAAAATTACATACAGTTTATTAGATTTTAGTTTTTAGTTGTGTGAGGTGGAATAGTGACGGAATAATATTTTTAGGGTTCACAATAGTATTGACAAGATGGGTTTGATTAACCATATAACGAAACATAAAATCCAAATCTTGAATATGACCACGAGCACGGAGGAAAAACGAGGCAGGAAATAAAGTTTAGTTCGGGAAGTTGTCGTTGGTGGCGCCACCGTATGTATTCTATGAATGAATTTATTATGCTGGAGGACAGAAATAAAAAAAAACAAGAAATAGGTACATAATGAGTAAGTGAATAAAATTTTAACATCGTAGAAAATTAGACTGCTGTCCCGGTCCCAGGTATTTACGATCCGATAGATCACTGTTTTGTTGACGGAATATTTTTCATTCAATAAAACATTCATGATGTTCACTGTGAATAAAATATTAACACTGAGCTTCCAGCACTAGCAGTGGCTCTCAAACTGTCGTGAATTCGGCAGTGACATGCAACACTCTTTTTACTTTTTATTTTGATATCTACAACATGTTATTAATATAAAACTTTTTTTTGTTCATAATTCAAAATTGTTCATAAACAAAATTCTTAGTTAGATTTTGTTGTCTATAAATAGACAACAAAATCTAACTAAGAATTTTGTGTTTAAGAAGGGTTCTGAACTTTTTCTTGATTGAAAATGGAAGTTGGAATTTTTAAAGGGAGATGTATGAATTATGACTTTTCGGATTTTGTGATATTTACAATAACACACAAACGTAAAGAATTTTGGAAAATTTTGTCATTCTGCATTCTACGGCTTCAAAATCGGAAAACAAAAAAAATATTTTAACGTAAATGAATTGAGGGAGTGGGTTAGTGGGACATCTATATTATGGAGGCTACATAAAGAAAAGAATTCAATTCTGTTCTTTACCTACTATGCTATGCTGCCTTCGGGTTTCAGTTCTTACACTTGGCGACCGAAATGAAATAGATTCCTCTATAAGTTTCAGATTAACTGGTTAAGCCCATTCACACATCATCGGATCCCACCGTGTCTTCAGACCGAAAACTATGTTCGTGGCCTAGTAGGCACTCTATTTTCATTTGTGTCATAAAATTCCGCGTTTATGACTTTTATTATCACCTAATTACGTGTTACACGACGTTTGATAAATATTTTGGGAAAACACAAGTATAAAAACCTATTTAGAGGCTAAAAATTTCACCCATGCCGGGATTCGAACCCGCAACCTCTGGCTATCCGTACCAGCGCTCTACCAATTGAGCCAATGGGCGACTCACGGCATCAGTGAAATTTCGAACCTCTTTACAATATTCTCTGTATTACGTACATTACGTGTATTACGTATTTAGCCTCTAAATAGGTTTTTAAATTTGTTCCTTAGCACGGGTTAGTGCATTAAAAAATAAAAATAGTGTAAAACCTCAGAACAATGATCTGAGTGTAAAACACAAGTAGTTAAAAAAGTATGTCATGAATTGATGGACGAAATGTTGAACGTTAGGTAGTTCGGGGAATTTTTATTATTATTATTATTATTTATTACTTACTCCAACAGTATTTTCACATTTCATTTAAAAACTACTTATTCTAAGGTACAATTCCGTGTGAAACACCTTATGGATAAGTAATTTTATTTAAGAAGCTTCGATTTCCCTAATTCAATTGCACCAAAAAATAATCCGTATCTGCTGTTACCGCCTGCAATATTTCAGTAGGTAATAATTTATTAAATTATAACCTACTCTATTACTGTAGGCAATTAAAGCCTTGAACGTTTGTTACCGCTCATCATACGTCTCAGGATTCAAGTGTTATTCAGTATTCAACTTTATGAGAGTTTGCAAAACTTAGTTTCTTTGAAGGGTAAAGGTATTTCAAGGCCGCCGATTGTACTATATATATATATTTATATATCTCGATTTACTAAATTATTGTAATGTAACTTTGTGTACAATGAATAATATTCTATCTGTTGCTGGGTCGGTTTCTCCATCCGTCCGTCTCTCTATCTATCTATCTACTTTTTAGAATTACACCCTCCAAACAAATACACATAAAAATTTTCTTTCCATAATCCAGACTCTCACCACGACTGCTGTCGAGTCGAAAAGCTCGCGTCAACGCCTAACGCTCAAGTGTGCGGCGTGCCTGTTCAAATAAATATCGCCTCATGGTGCGCGTGCGATGATGGATAAACGCACATATACGCCGCTCTTACGGCCAAAGAACAATTAGACATGAAAGGTTAATTCTAGCCTCTCTACCTTAATTAAGACCACTTGCGTTACAAATGTGTACATTTGCTTATTTGTTTGGCCAAAATATGCTTGCATTTTCCGATGCGCTCTGAAGTTCCAATAAGATTAATGCTGTTTCTTACTTCTATAACGTTTACTAGGTCGTTATTTCCGAGTTTTTGCATTGAATTGTAACGCAATTTGAACACAATAACATCGAGAGCAGAATGGGAGGTCTTGACTCAGGTGGGTATAAATTTCTTACTGGGATGTGAATTTGTATCCGGTTTGAAGGTTGTACGGTTTGCTAGGGTCGGCCCTATGCTTCTGTTTAACTCCAGTAGCTTACTAAAGTATCCTATTACATTAAAAAAGATGAAACTTCTATTGGCCTTACTTATTAGATATTACTTTAAATCATAAAACTCCATTAAGCTGTTACAAAAATCTCGCCTCGTTGGACAAGCGTCTAGATTTATACCAAACGCTTAGCTACCAACGAAGCGGTCGTTGATTCGCTTCCCACTGAAGGCCGCTGTATGTTATTCCTACAAATAGCCTCATTCTGGGGGCACTTTCAGTTTGTGATGTTCTTGCCCTGTCACCATAGCACAGAGTATCTTAGTAGAGAGCCCTGGATAAGTGATTGTGTTTTGTCCTAGTTAGGCATTAATGTTACTATCTGGGCTAGAGATTCTCTGTAAGTGAATAAATAAATAAAGAGAGCAAAAGCGAGCGAGCAAAGTCTCTACATACTCGTATTATCTGGGACAGAGGAATAGAAAAAAACTATTAATTCGTGGTGTATCATGGTGCAAAACTTGTAACGATTGCACTCATCCGGGACAGTAACGGTGAAATTACATTTTTGGAAAAACTGATATCTATGTATAAAACAGTGATATCCTTAAAGGGAAGTTAGACACGAGGAAACATCGACATAATTGATGGTCTGTATTAATTTATGTCAAATGACGCAGTATGCGTTATAAACTGATTCATTCTAGTTTCTATAAAAACATCGACGAAATGTTCTCCTGCAAAATTAGTTTTTGATATTACGAATAAGCGCTTTGTTTTGCGTGTATAACCTCACAGGTTATCACATGATTGTAATCCCGTTTGCCACGAAAATGTAAAAGTTGATTTGCTGTCGACTGTACAAAAAAAAACATAAGGCTGTATGAAGTACGCACCCGAAGTTTTTACTCGTAATGACTGCAATATGGTTAATATCTAAGAAAACTCATATAAGATTACCATTGTACAAGTCTTCTCTACTCTCGTTTAAAGTTAATTACTGGACTTTATAAACTCGTACATGATGAGATGATTATGAATTCAAAGATAACATTCTCCGTCTCTCTACTCTGTGACTGCGGCGTTCTTGACTCCACTCCGGAAGATGAAGTGTTTATAATAGCCGCGCTCGCGTTTATTATGATGGACTCCGAGCAGTACATTAGTAATTCTGCAAACTGGATATGATTTACTCCTACTCGTTTCGTGGTTAGCAAAGCGTTTAGTTGCTACCTCAGAACAAAATCATACATTATGTAGTGTTACAGACAGGGAAGTGTTCTGATTGGCGAGACTATGTTTATCGACAAATAAACATCATGTTGTTTATTCCATTCCAAGTATAAAGATGCTGTGTGGTGTCGGTCTAGAGAATAGCACCAACCCAAATTCTTCCCGCGGGTGACGTAAAAGACGAGTAAGGGACACAAACCGGGGGGTGGGCAGCAGCGCCCCCTGCAGTACAACTCCACCAAACTGCGATCCCCAACCCGCATGCCCAGCGTGGGGATTATGGGCATTACCCCCAAATGATGGCAAAACCTTGCGCTATGGCGCTCATTAGGGGAGGGCTATGTCCAGCAGTGGACTAATATAGCCTGAAGAAGAAGAAGTATAAAGAATGTAAAGATGTAGATAAAGTCGTCGTTATTCGACTATATTAATCCTACTTGTACTATAAATGTGAAAGTTTGTTAAGATGTTTGTTACTAAGTAATTTACTTTTAGGAAACACGGTCCAGGGAGCCAATTCTCACTTCATTAGCAAATAATTCGTATATGACTAAGACTTATGATGACTTGAATTCTACATAATAACTCGACAGCCAAAATTTGTATTCTGAACGCCATACTATATTGAATTTGAATGAGAAAATAAATGTCTAATCACTGTGTCGAGTTATGTTATCTTATTTTTATGCGGCAGATGTTTAATTATTCGAATATGCGTCTACGCTTTCAATTCGCACGGGCGAAGAATCGGCTCCGACTACTATAGTCGGTACATAATGGAATATTTTGTGCCTTTGCGACAAGATGTGGTCGATCTATGTTACACTATGTTATACATTAAATAAATTGAAATTGAAAAAATTGATCTGCAATATAGGGCTACTTAGTGCAAGTAGCAAAGGGCAATCTAAAGATTACGAGAATCTTGCTAAAGTATAAGTTAGGTTGAGTGTGCGTGTAATACAACCTATGACAGCCTCTGTGGCGCAGCAGTAGCGCATTTTCTGCCTACCATGCAAGAGGTTCCGAGTTCGAACCCCGGCTGGGACAAAAAACCTCCAGGTCTTGGATGTTTACATGTTTGTGATGTCGTTGTTTCTGGTTTCCACGACACAGTGTGGGGCCAGAAGCAATGTATGTGCCTGTATGTAAATGTAATTTGTAATTAATTATATTATAATACAACATTTCTGTACCATTTTTTCATTCATAAATAAATTTAGTTACTATGACAAATCTGTATTTCCGCCGGTGTCTTGGTCATATTTACCAAGGTTCATCGCCACTAAGGTGCGAAGTGACTGAAGTAATCCTCTAAGGGAAACACAAATACTAGAGTCTACGCCCGCGGCACGACTCCGTGACAAAAGTTTTTATTATAGAGTCCAGTGTACTTACCTGTTTTTGTCGTCCCATCAACTATTGACATCTTTCTTTATTTTAGTTCAAGGAACATTTGTATATAAATTTTAAATCTCTAGACGTACTGGTTTAGTCTTTTTGTAAGTCAGTCTACTGTTTTATAATATCCATAAAACAGTGTACAAAATGTTATCGGAGATTGCAAGGACCTATGTAGAGTTAGCCTACACCATCTAAAAACAATGTCTGGTGCGTGGTCCCTTCACCCACCTAGTGTGAGTGATAATGCCACTGGCCTATGTTTTAGCGTTCGCATCTTCACTCACACTAAATGGGTGACGGGGCTACTCGGACGCTGCAGTGCCTGGGGCATTGGTTATAGATAGTGTAGGCTTACCCAGAACCTATACCATCCTGACAGCTTAGTAGGCCTAGCCCACAGGTAAAACAAGTCAATACGTGCGGAGCCAACCTCAAGGTGTTTTCCTTCACTGTCAGCGAGTGGTATCGCGACTACAAATTCGAAAATGTACGTAAATGTACGTAGTGTGACTGAAGATGCCACTGGACGGTGTATAACTTATCTCATTCGATATCAACCCTTGTATGTCCCCAGTGCTGGGGCACGGGTCTCTTCCTGCATCGCAGGAAGGTTAGGCAATACTCCACCACGGGGGCTAAGTCCGGGTTGGTGGAGGATTGTAAGACAGTGGCGGGCCTTACTGTCAGAAGTTATCAAGCCGCCCATAAGGCCTCTGACATGGCTTAACGAGTGCCATTACATGACAGCCGGCACCAACGGCTTAACGTGACTTGCGAAGCACGGAAGCGCTCGGAAAAATGTCACTAGCGGTAGTCACGGGACGGTCACCCATCCTGCACCTGACCGCGTCTGTTGTTGCTTAACTCAAGTGATTGATTCCAATCTAGGCCGCTAGGCCACGAGCGCTTCTTATCTCATTACGTAGATGCAAAGGCCAATAATAAATAAATAAATATTCATTGACATATTACACAGATCTCGTTAGCCCTATACACGTAGTAACTATTATCTAATCTGTGCCCATACTAAGTACAACTAAATGACTTGTATTGCAAGTGCTAACTAGACGATAGATTTAATACAATAAGTAGGTACACAGATAACATCTAAGACCCGAGACAAACTAGAAAAGTTCCTTTTCCTAGTTTGACCCGGCCGGGGATCGAACCCGAGACCTTCGGTTTTACAGTCATCGTGCCAAACCGTTGCGCCACCGAGGCCATCTAATGTTATGTTATGTGGAATTATTCACGCAATTAATTAAGAGTAAACAATAGCTCATCAGTCATTGGCAAGAATGCGGTGAATCGAAGAGTCGGTGTCGCATTAGAGCGCGCGGTGTCAGTTGACGGCGCCAGCAACGATCGCCTGGGGCTCACTCTGAAGCACCTCAGACTAAAGTTTGTTTAATTCTATCCCATCATTCTATCACGATAAAGATCTATTTAGCTTGGCAAGAAATAGAGAAGTATATAGAGAGCTGACTATCAATCTCCATTAGCGAAGAAGCACACGATAAAGAAGAAGCATTCTGACCTAGAAGCCATTGTAATCTGCTATTCTCCAATAATATATTGAATACGGGATAAAGAACCTTGTCCATACTTTAAAGATCTCGGTTTGAAGCATCAGATGCCTCAAGGTGAGATTTAGTTTAATTTAAAGCATTTTTCAAATATTTCTTTTTAGATATCGTTTTACTTCGATGGAACGGATGCTGATGTTGAGTTCTATCAATACAGAATAAAAACATGTTGTATAAATTCGTCAAAAATAGTCCAGGAGTTGTAAGAAATTATAACAGAAAATGTAATGAAAAATAACCAACAATTTGACCCGACTGTGAACGGGACTAGCCTAGGTACAGCACAATGACTTAAATTATTGTTGTATTTTGGTAGATTTCATGGTTATTTTTACTTCAGGTTTACATTTTCATCCATTTAGTTCTTTTTTTTGTTGGGTTTATGCTGATTTCATAAAGCCTATGACACTCGCAGAATTCGTACGAATCGATTGAGATAATAATAATAAAATAATAAATTTTTGTTTATTGCCAGATATAAAAGGAACATAAAAGAAAATTAAAACTAATGTGTACATCTAAATACAACATGGTAAGGCAACATACACTTTTAGAAAAACACATTTTAAATTGACAGGCTCTGGCAAAAGGTGCCACGCTCAGCGTTGTGCCTCTGAATGTGTGTATAAATACACATCATTCAAAAGGCGCTGATTTTCAGCGAGGCCCTTTTATTCTAACTAAACTAGGAAATTAAATATAAAAATAAATAAAGCCTACATGCAAATATTTTACTGTTAATAAATAAATAAATAAATAAATAAAAATAATATATGCATGTAGTCAATTAAAATACATATTTAATTTGTCTGAAAAGCTGACCACCAGTTACGAGTGGAAATAAAATCAGACACTTCATACATACGTTGTAATACGAGCCAAACACGTTCTCCTTCTTTTGAGTTTCGCCACATTCGGGAAAAAATAAACCTACCCAAACAAACCAACCCCAGAACGCATTAAAACCAAAAGACTAACACGTTGGCGCTCGCTGGTTCTCTATTATAAGTATTTAGATCTAAGTAAATTTCCATGTAAATAATGTCTAGAATTCTTCTTTTAGTTTTATTAACTAGAATTATAGATACCATCGAAAAATCAGAAGGAGTTTTCTAAAGATCAGGAGAAAGTCCCCTAGTTCTGGGAATTGAGACTTGACACGAGTCTCTGGTGACGATGCTCGGGACTGCTGAATTGCATCGTCGTACCGAGTGGCGCGCGAAAGGCTGCGGGCAGATAGGATCGTTTATCTATTTCGTAACTTCCTGGTTTCGGTACTTCCGTTAAGCTAGCTAATGTTATTTTTAGAAAAAAAAAGACAATCTCTTTAGTTAGCGTCGATGTTCTGTCGAATGTTGTCATACAGTACTTACAGCTGGTGTAGATAATAATACTTTAGTTTATAATTTATTGCACACATAAAAGTCATACAAATAAAAAAAAGTATACATGGTAAGCTTATTTCATTAGAAATCTTTTCCAGTGATTTGTAACTTCATTGGTACTTGCTGGTATTCGAAGTTTGAAGCAGACTTTTTTTGTTACCGTCTTTTTTTTAGAGAAAAAAAATACATAGAACATAATACCATCCGCTGAAACCGACAAGGTTTATTTTGGTCATTGTTATTAGAACGAGCAATCGTGCCAGTTGCACAAATTAAGTGGCAAAGCCGTCGGTGTCCGATTGTCTCATCAGCTCTAATGCATGCATATGTCGCGTCGACTTCGCTGCCCTTCTGCTATCTGCATACCAATCGCCAGCTCATCTCGACCCGACGGTGTGAAGGTCCAATAGGTAAGTAGAAGTCAGCGTAATTTGGCTGTTTAGGAATTGCACATTGTGTTTAGGCCATATGGAGCATTAGGGAAGACACACGGGAGTTGATGGTAGGATTGCTTCGCATGAGGACAACTGGCTACTTTTGTTGAGCAATTATTTTTTTCTCGGTATGTCGCATCCTTTCCGTAATGATAATCCTTTCTCGCTACCCCCCGTATCAGTACCTACTTAAAAGGAAAACACCTCAATTAAATATTCCTCTAAGGCATGGTGATAAGGTTGATTTTTTAGGGTTCCGTGCCCGAAAGGTGTCAACGGGATCCTATTCTACCTCCGCTGTCTGTCTGTCTGTCCGATATTTAAAGGGCTCTTTCTTTCTTTGGAACCTTTTATTTTTTTATAATATTATTTATTTTTTATACATACAACAAATGTGTTTTTTCGCCGTTTTTTGTTTATGCTCTTTCGTAAAAACAGTAATTACAGGAATCAAACTTGACGTGATTGTGGGACTTGTTATATATTCTAACTGCAAATAATAAAAAGCGGCCAAGCGCGCGTCGGGCTCACTTAATACTTTACTATTGCACTACCAATTTAAAACAATATTAGTTCTAACAAATAACTACAAAAAATATAAATAGAATATCTTAATAGATGTATTAGCAAAGGGGAAGATAAAAAGTACCCGGAGTCGGCGTGCGTGCATGCAGCGACTTATGAACGTTGATAAGACGAAGGTGATCTGTCAGGATCGTGGCAAGTGACAGTCCCTGGTCTCTGCCTACCCCACTGGTATGCATGTAGAATATCATTATTGAGGAAGGCAATTTGCCACAGTGAATTTTGAAGCCCTTGCTTTCGAACTAAGAAAACATGTGTGAGATCTAGGAACAGGACGCGAGATGCCATTACTGCTACGGAACCATCGGTACGCGAGTCCGACTTGCACTGTGTGTGTATGTGTGTGTGTGCGTGTGACGGGTGGAAGTAGTGAGTGCAATATGCAGAGTAATGAAAGATTCGTTTTTATCATGGCTGGTCAAACCATTATGTTGCTCAAAACGCCATCTTCAAATCGAACGAGGCACGTCCAATCACGAAATAATCGAATCTCAAGTTCAAAACGTCATTCCAGGCCATCTGTCCTGCTATATTCATATCGCAATTTTATATGACACTAGCGACTTAATCAAAACGTGTAGTGGGGAGGGGCGATATTTGTCTCGTCCGCAATATTTGTACATTAGAGGTCTCGCCCCGCTACGCTCCCTCTTTGTGAGGGCCGCCTGGGAGGAAATTGTGGGGAGTAAGTACGGCAGAAGCAGCGATGCGACTTTAAGATAAGATAAGAATATTTTTTTTCATTTTTCATACTCGGAAAGTAGTGTTGTTTTGATCTGATTATTGGGTGGAAAATGCTGCTTCCCTCCATAGGGAGGGAAAAACTCATACAAATTACTTCCCACCCAAGAGCGGGAATGAACTTTAAAAATAGAACTAATGTCAGTTGTGAAAAGTTTTTGTAATATATTTAAAAAAAAAACTAATTAAAAAAAATGATGCGGCCATGTGAGTTTCTAAACAGCCAGTGTGAATTTAGCGGAAACTTCTCTAAAGCGGAATAAGCTGCAACAATTAAGAGGTGAGTTCCATATTTTAAAATTTAAAAAGTCGACTTAAATTGGCGGGTACTAATCTGTTATAGTATAGTATCTGTGACGGAATTCAAAAAAAATGGTAGGTATTAACACGGATGTCAAAAAATGACATCCGTGGGTATTAATCGTGTAATAATCTTTTATGCTAAGATTTGAATATTAAAAATGAGTTTTTATTTTCCTCGAAATGAAAAGTAGAGTGTTTAACACGGGTAAAAGAATCAATTCCTACTCGGACTATAGGCGTCTAAATACCTCGGAAATTGATTCCTTTCTACCCTCGTTAAGCAATCTACTATAGGTACTGTACGTCGGAGCACATGATATAGAATATACTGTAGTTATTTTCTGGTTGTGGAATATGGTGTTGTCTATCTATCTATATACCATGTAAAGTTACAGAGTACAGTTGGCTGCCTTATTGCTAAAAGCAAGTTATAATAAGACAAGTTCATTTTTTTTATTGTACACCAGAGCACATGACATAAACATCTTTGCATAAAAAAACTGACTGACTTCACTGTTTGTTCATCCAGTACTCACACTTTCAGATCAACATTCGCAAACACTAACAATCTGTTAATAGAACCTGGAGTCAAAAACCTAGACCTAAATCGATTCACACAAAAAAAAAATCGTCTCAAATTTCATAGTTCTTTCTATGCAGGCTTTCTATAATTAATATTCATGAGGCACATAACTCAACATAAGCAACCTTTGTACGTCCTGCTGCAGGGCACACGCCCTCACTCAAAGAGACGAATAAGCCCAAACTCTCTCTATCTCTCGATAGAGAGAGTTTGGGCTTATTCGTCCTTAAGCGAATTGAGTTCGTCCACCAAGGATTGGCGACTTCAAGCGCTGAAGGTTGCGAATATTTAAAACCACTTCAGTCAGGTTTCCTCACGAAGTTTGCCTAAAGAACAATCTATTGTAACGTACGAATCGGGCCTTTTGGCAGTCTTCTGTCGGAGGGAGAAGGGAGGCTCCGGCAAAGTAATGAAACCTTAAATCCCTGGTACGCACTCGTAATCCCATGACGAAAAGTCGCGCAGGGGTGCCAGTTGGTTGGCTAATGCGGTTCTGTGTTTCATTCACGCACGTTGTTTTAGAATTTAGTCAGTTACTATTGTTGTTTTAATGCCTTTTACATGTCTTTGCTTTGTCATGGATAGTTAGACCACAATTTTGGTTTGATATATGTAAGCCTAAAATTGTTCAGAGATACACATATTTTGTAATTTATGTTGTTATGTTGAATCGCCCGTAGCCCCGGCTGCCGGAGTGATCGTAAACGATCACGAAGGTTAAGCAACACAGTGCGCGTTCAGTGCATGGATGGGTAAACCGTCTATGACTGTGGCGTTGGTTCCGTGCTTTGCAAGGCGCGCTAAGCAGTTGGTGTCGGCTGCAGTCGATAGATGGCAGTCGTTAAGCCAAGTCAGAGGCCTGAAGGCGGCTTGAAAACTTCTGACAGTAAGACCAGCCACTAGTCTTGCAAGCCTCCACCAATCTGGACTTGGCCCCCGCGGTGGAGTATGGCATATACCTTCCTTAGGGAAGAGACCCATGGCTCTCGGTGGGGTCATAATGGGTTGATGATGATGAAGTTGTGTTTTTAGTATTGTGCCGTTAAATAAATGTATCTATCTTTATCTATTTAAGAATGAGTTTGAACAGTCAACGACACCGACATCGACCTTTACATCGTTAATTTTATTCACTTACGATACGGGTAACTTTGCAACTAAACTGTTATAAAAGTTGACCTGATGTTGACTCTACATTACCCATTTCGACACTTCAGTGCTGTAGATAGATAGAGAACACTTTATTGTACATAGAAATTGAATTACACAGGTATTTCTTAAGCTATGAGTACAGGTGCCAATACGCGTAAAGAGCAGTACTAAACAAACGACACGCTTTTGATGCACTTCCTCGGCGACTTGGCGATTTTAAAGCAAAATGAAGAAGATGAGCAGAGGGCGGTTGTACTATACCCATTTGACCCACGTCAACACCTAGCGATTTTAACACAAAATATAAAAGTAGAGCCATGTCGACATTACATTACTACACCTCAGAGCTGTACTAAACTACACGGCTCTGATCCACGTCCTCAGCAACATAGCAATTTTGAAGCAAACCAAGTGTTAACTCCCCGATAGGCATCGAGCGTCTCGCAAGCGTTACATTATCTGATTGGCGGATGGCTGTCGCAACCCTGCAGCGCGCGCCCGCGCCCCCGGGCGCGCACGTGCGCTCTCCGTCTAATGAGGCCCTGGCTTTAAGCGAGACTCTTCCCTGATGCAGAAATAATTGCGTTGCAAAGTATAAGATTGCGCCAGGCTTAGATTACTTTGTCGGTGGTTTTGATTTTGGCGTCTTTGAGCTTGAAATCGCCTATCATATGTAGGTATAGGCGCGTGTGTACTGATCCATACTCTCTTTCTTAGAGATAGCCGCTGCGGCATGTGTACGACATGTTAAAGAAAAAATCGGTGGGACTTGCGCACCTAGGATTCCGTACCACCTCAGTTTTTTCGTAAATATGTAAAGTATTCAGTGAGTCAGACTCGTGCTAGGCCGTTTTGTTAATTGTCGTTAGAATATGTAATAAATCTCACAATCACGCCAAGTTTGGTGCCTGTATGTATTACCGTTTGTACGATAGAGCATAAAGAAAAGAAACGGCAAAAAACACGTTTGGAGTGTGGAGACCCCCTGATTTGTAAGATTTTTTTAATTGTATTATTTCCTGGGTTTATTATTATTTCCACACGATGGATATCGAAATCGAGGCCGGCCTAGAAGACGATGGAAATATGATCTCGACAACCATCTGCCGGAGTGGTCTGAGGTGGCCCAGGACAGAAAACTCTGGACTGAATTGGGGGAGGCCTTTGCCCAGCAGTGGGACACAAACATAAAAACGGCTACGTAAAAAAAATCCTGGGCAATTCGTCGGTACAACACATTGTGAAAATTTCAAATGGCTACCTATTACGGTTCTAAAGATATATACCTATGACGGTTCCAAAGATAGAGCTCTTCAGAGGCCGGACAAACATATTATGAACAGACAGATAGTAGAGGCCGAGTAGTAAAAGGGAATAGTAATAGGGTGATGTTTGGCACCCTTTGAGTATGGAACCGTAAAAATAAAGATTTAAGCAGTCTATGGGTAACAATTAGGTCTTTACTTTAGCATTTAATATTTTCTAATATTGGTCGAAAGAAATCCGTTGCATTATTTTGAGTGAATCGGAAATAAATCGTAGATATTTCATAACAAAAAAGAAAACAAAAGTATTTCGCAGGCGGTAGGATTCGAACCTACGCTCCCAGAGGGAATCTGATTTCTAGTCAGACGCCTTAACCGCTCGGCCACGCCTGCCTTGACAACATGTGCGAAATTATCATTTAGTATTTATTGATGCGACTCGTATCAAAACACTTGTGTTAACTAACGTCACCCCCCAGAGCTAACCGGATAATGTGGTACCTAATTCGTCAAAAAGTAAAAAAAATACGTGCGAAGGTCAACTCTCATTTGACTTGCGAAATTGTTTCAAGTCTCCGTAATTTTATTATAACGAAGCCAGTAGAGCTGTTTAAAGGTCTCGGCCATAATTATAGATAACCATACTCGCTCTGCTTATCCGTTCAGTATACAGGTATTTCTATACTTGCAATAATCGCACTCCCTGTCAGCTAATTGAATGAGGGGTCAGACGGCGGACACCAACTGCGGCGCAGTAGGTTATGCATCAAGGCAACGATGACCCACTCTGTTCGGACGGCCGAGTCCATATTTAACACTTCTGTGTTCAATACAGTCGCCAAGTTACGTTCTACCTTATTTCGTTGGAATACAGACCTTATCTGTAGAGAGATAAGGGTTACGAAAGTGGAATTCAGAACTGTGTATCCAATGTTAGATTATGGCTTTTATCTTCAGATGTACCCAATCTTTACTTACCTACTACAAACAGTGTATGAAACACCGAAGTACCTTCATACTTAATATGTCATGTATAGAAACACAAACAGGTTCTACCTACTATCATACATACAGTTAAAATGTGGTGTTTACGTTAATTTGGGTATGTATAAACGACTAACTGTTTTACGTGGTACCTACATAGGGAATAGTGTATTCTGGAGGTAATTCTGAAAAACGTTCATTGTAGCGCACAGGCCTTTTCGCAGAAACAAATAAATTTTTTGGAATGGGGAAATTATTGCGGTCATCCCAAAATAATCCATATGTCATGTTACATTAGTGTAGATCGCTTAGAGAAAGTATCAGGTAGGTATAGCCTATGTGTTTAGCATACATAAGAATGACAGCCATGGTAATTTCCAGTCGCCATTGGAAGTAGCATTGTACAGTATTGATGCGCAGTGGCATGCATGACACGAACAATGCAGCCGGTTGGCAGCGGAGCGGCGCCGGCGCTGCGCTGGCGGGAATAATACTCGTACATCCTGCGTCGCTCAAAACAATAGCCGTCGCGGAGGTTGGAACGTTATACGGATTAAATTAACATTTTATATGACACTAGTTATGTAGCTTATATCCCATAATTTACACTATTTTCGAACTAATCGGTAGCACTTTTCACATTAGTCCGCACTAAGTTACTTGTAACTTTTTGTAAAGTTCACCATTTGGAAGCTGATCAATTTGGACATTTCCGCTTGTGGATTTGATTGTCTTGACCGGTTTTTTGAACAACGGCTTAATCTTGTATTTTTTACCAATTGTAGATAGCTAGAATATTGTTTACAATATGTAGAAATTATATAAAAATATAGTAAAATCGGCGTCCCTATTACTAAAACCAATATCTTCCAAAGACGGAAACAAGAAGGTAATTAGGGACGGGTAGTCGGTGCCATTAAGAAATATTGAAATGAAGAAATAGGTACTGTACTTTGTCGTCTGCTGTTGCTCAAAGATTTTTATTGCTGCCAGAAACAAAATAATTGGTGACCAAAACCGTATTTTTTTGCTGCTTGTTTAAGTATCCCTAAGCTTGTTAGGTGTAGGTGTAGCGTTTATCAGTAAACAAGCGATGCACAATGACGCCAGCGTGTCGCGCTAAGCGCTCTATATTTAGAGATTTTGTTGCACAGTACTCGTATACGCTATACAAATTGATGTTGATACAAACGTCTGGTGATCAAACGTTGCTTAGAGTTTTGTTGCAAAAAAGCTGGTAAGACAATTGAGTAGAGAAGACCAACTGTTAACTGAATTCCAAACTATATACAAATGTACGTAACTTAGAAGACTAACCCCCGGTTTCTCGTACACTAACAAGCTGTTAATCTACTGTTAACAGTTGTCAGTTTTTTTTTGTATGCACTTTGGCCAACTGACAGCTGTTAACAGTAGATTAACAGCTTGTTAGTGTACGAGAAACCGGGGGTAAGTCATTGCTACGGACACACAGGGGTTAAGTCATCGCTACGGACACACAGGGGGTTTTTTTTTGTTTTTGGGCGAGGTCCTGCCACTATTTATAGTGTGGCAACCTTTAAGTCAGTATGAAATTATAAAAATAAAATAATTGTTACAAGATTAATAAGGCTTAGAATAAATAAATTATTAATTGAAATTGAAGTATCTATACTATTAAAATAATTGTATTAAAGTACTAATAAATATAAAGTCATGTCAATAGGAAAATGAATGAATGAATGAATGAATGAATGAATGAATGAATGAATGAATGAATGAATGAATGAATGAATGAATGAATGAATGAATGAATGAATGAATGAATGAATGAATGAATGAATGAATGAATGAATGAATGAATGAATGAATGAATGAATGAATGAATGAATGAATGAATGAATGAATGAATGAATGAATGAATGAATGAATGAATGAATGAATGAATGAATGAATGAATGAATGAATGAATGAATGAATGAATGAATGAATGAATGAATGAATGAATGAATGAATGAATGAATGAATGAATGAATGAATGAATGAATGAATGAATGAATGAATGAATGAATGAATGAATGAATGAATGAATGAATGAATGAATGAATGAATGAATGAATGAATGAATGAATGAATGAATGAATGAATGAATGAATGAATGAATGAATGAATGAATGAATGAATGAATGAATGAATGAATGAATGAATGAATGAATGAATGAATGAATGAATGAATGAATGAATGAATGAATGAATGAATGAATGAATGAATGAATGAATGAATGAATGAATGAATGAATGAATGAATGAATGAATGAATGAATGAATGAATGAATGAATGAATGAATGAATGAATGAATGAATGAATGAATGAATGAATGAATGAATGAATGAATGAATGAATGAATGAATGAATGAATGAATGAATGAATGAATGAATGAATGAATGAATGAATGAATGAATGAATGAATGAATGAATGAATGAATGAATGAATGAATGAATGAATGAATGAATGAATGAATGAATGAATGAATGAATGAATGAATGAATGAATGAATGAATGAATGAATGAATGAATGAATGAATGAATGAATGAATGAATGAATGAATGAATGAATGAATGAATGAATGAATGAATGAATGAATGAATGAATGAATGAATGAATGAATGAATGAATGAATGAATGAATGAATGAATGAATGAATGAATGAATGAATGAATGAATGAATGAATGAATGAATGAATGAATGAATGAATGAATGAATGAATGAATGAATGAATGAATGAATGAATGAATGAATGAATGAATGAATGAATGAATGAATGAATGAATGAATGAATGAATGAATGAATGAATGAATGAATGAATGAATGAATGAATGAATGAATGAATGAATGAATGAATGAATGAATGAATGAATGAATGAATGAATGAATGAATGAATGAATGAATGAATGAATGAATGAATGAATGAATGAATGAATGAATGAATGAATGAATGAATGAATGAATGAATGAATGAATGAATGAATGAATGAATGAATGAATGAATGAATGAATGAATGAATGAATGAATGAATGAATGAATGAATGAATGAATGAATGAATGAATGAATGAATGAATGAATGAATGAATGAATGAATGAATGAATGAATGAATGAATGAATGAATGAATGAATGAATGAATGAATGAATGAATGAATGAATGAATGAATGAATGAATGAATGAATGAATGAATGAATGAATGAATGAATGAATGAATGAATGAATGAATGAATGAATGAATGAATGAATGAATGAATGAATGAATGAATGAATGAATGAATGAATGAATGAATGAATGAATGAATGAATGAATGAATGAATGAATGAATGAATGAATGAATGAATGAATGAATGAATGAATGAATGTATGAATTATTGTATATTATAATATTAATCTAATGGGTTTCATTTGTTTGTTTACCGTCTTTGTGGTTACTCCTTTTTTTTTTTTTGTTTTTATGTTTTATCTTCTTTTTTTTTTGTTTTTCACACCCATTTACATCGTAATTGACATAATATAATGTAAAAGCCATCAGTAGTTAAAACTGAGTAAAAAAATTAAATAACAATTATATGAAAACACAGTAAAATTATTATTATTATTTGTCAATTTTTTTTTTTTTAGTTTAGTATTCATTGTATTAACCCCGACGCCTTTTCTCTGTTTACTCCAACGAGCAGTCACAAGCAAGGCGCCGAGCTACAAAATAAAAGAAATTAAAATTAAAATTATTAATAAAATTACAATTGTTATAAAAAATTCTTAAGCCACCCCTCGCTCGGACTGAATTAAGTTAAATTTAATAAAAACAGTTACAATTTACACCCGGGCTAAAACCGGCCCCCGTTCGCCCTCGCGGCCGCGCGCGTCACCCCCAGGGCGAAGGCAAGGTAGGCCTCTGGACTCTTGGAGTCAGCCATAAAGGCGGCGAAAGCCTCGCACCTCACCGCTCTTCCCAGGCGTATCTCGCAATCGGCCCTAGCAGCTCCAAAACGGGGACACTCCTCCAGCAGGTGCTCCAGCGTTTCGGGAGTCTCGTCATCACAGATGCAGGACGGACTCCCCGCGAGCTTGAACCTGTGGAGGTACGCTCGAAAGCCGCCGTGCCCCGTAAGGAGCTGCGCCTTGGCATTGCACATTGTGAATTTGCCAAAGACTTTGTGGGCCGATGCGACGTCCGGGAAGAACAGCGAGGTGACGCGGCCTGTGGCAGACTCGCTGTAGCGGGTCTGCCACTTTGCCACTGTCTGCCGTCTCACCTGCAGTTTTGCGTGTGAGACGGGATACAGGTCATAGGCTGCCGCGTCTTTGCGGGACAACGCCGCCCTCTTGGCCAACTCATCCGCGCGTTCGTTGCCGGGGATCCCGACGTGGGCCTTGATCCAGTAAAACCGGATCAGGCCCCCGTTTTTCTGGATGTCCGCCAGCTGGCCGTGAATCTTCACGGCCAGCGGGTGTGTGGGCGAGGTACTCCTGAGCAACTCCAGTGCGGATCTGGAGTCGCTCAGAACACTCGCCCTGATGGGAACGGGACCCCCGGCAACGAGGTCGAGAGCCTTAGAGATCGCCACCATCGCCGCTTGGAAGACGGAGGCGAATCCCTCCAGCCTGAACCCCCTGGTGCGGACCTCAGCGCCGCCCTTCCACAGTGTGACCGCTCCCCCCACCTTACCCTCGATCTTGCTGCCGTCCGTATAGGCCCTGGGCTAGTCGTCGGGCACCTTTCCGAGCTCCTCCACGCTGGCCACCTCCTCGAACTCCACCGGAGTCCTGAGAGCGGGGTGTGCCAGCGTGAACGGGCTGCATCGGTGCTCGACTTCCCGGCCTAGGAGCGGGGCGAAGGGCCTCCCCCTCTTCAACTCATAGAGTTGAAGGGCCTCCTCGCCCTTAGGTCGAGGGGGAGGATCCTCGCCAGGAGGACGGCAGCTGTGAGGGAGGTGGTGCGATGGGCCTTCGCAATACGGATCGCGAAGGCCCTGGTCACCCTGTCGAGCACGGCCCTGGGGCCCGCACGTTGCGCGACAGGCGCCCAGACGTTGGCCGCATAGAGGATGGTAGGTTCGATGACGGTAGTGTAGAGCAGCCGGACGATATCGGCATTTAAGCCCCAAGTCGCCCTGGCCGCTCTAGACACCATCTGGAACCTAGCCATAGCTTTGCCGCAGACCCTGTTTAGGTGGCTAAGAAAATTGAGGTTCTTGTCGATCGTCAGACCCAGTACGGTGATCTCGTCCGAGAACGCGATGTCCTCCCCCCCAAGACTCAGTTTGGGTGGGATTACATCGCGCTTCCTGGTGACCACCATAGCTTGGGTCTTTCGAGCGGCGAACCTCATCTTAGCCGCCTCTCCCCACTCGGACACGGCTTCCAGCGCGGCGTTTAGGATTCCCTCAAGCTCACCCGCAGTCTGCGCCGCGGCGATAATTAAAATATCGTCCGCGAACGCCTGCAGGTGAGCTCTCAGGTCCTCGCCGCGCCGAAGCAAAGGGTCGAGTAACAGGTTCCACAGCAGGGGACCGCACACGTCGAGCCTTGGATGCAACCTTTCGAAGTAGGTCTGTCTACTTGTGCTCCAGCGTACCTGACTTCGATCTGTCTTTCGCTCAGGTAGCTGCACAGAAGTTGGTAGACAGACTGGTCGCATCCGGTGGCCAGGATCTGGTGTTTTATTCCCGGCCACCACGCATTGACGAAGGCCCCCTCGATATCGAGGGAGACTACTCAGACAATGCGTTTCTGCCCGACGTGATCTCTGATGAGACACACAGCCCCTGTGTGTCTCATCAGAGATCACGTGGGTAAGTCGGGGGGGTTAAGTCATTGCTACGGACGCACAGGGGTTAAGTCATCGCTACGGACACACAGGGGTTAAGTCATCGCTACGGACACACAGCAAACCCTTGACCTCGTGAGGAAACCTGAGTATCTGAGGTGGTCACAAATCTCAGCTCTCCAAATTGCCTATCTGCAGTAGGTGCGCGGGGTGTTTGAACCCTTACTCACTCTCTCTGAGAGAAAGCCTGTGTTAGAAAGTGAAAATTTGCCAAATTCCGCCAAAAATCCCACAAGCACCATGCGCTTAGTTAATCCACCGCCCTCCCTCCCACTATTTCAAGCAGAAGCAAGATGCGAACACACCACCACCGACACCAATACTTGTGTGAGAAAATGCGCAACGCGTTTCGCCTCTAACACGAGGCATCCTCAGGCTCACAAGTGCAAGTCACTTGCAAAGTAATTTTCTTGAATTTAGCAAAGTAATTTTCACTTTTAATGCTATTATGGATTTAAAGACTAATTCCATACAATATCAGAAAGCCTGTGCCCATATAGTGAGATATTTAAAGGTTGTATTATAAACAAGATATTTTTATTTTAGGTTCTATCAGTAAAAACTTTGAACCTGTTAATATAGAGTTAGGATAGAGATAGGTGGGATGGCGATCTGCGAAAAACTGTAGGCAGATGCTGGATGCGGGAAGCTGAAGACAGGGCGCTATGGCACTCATTAGGGGAAGGCTATGTCCAGCAGTGGACCAGTATAGCCTGACGTTGATAGAGTTAGTCAGTTTTACATTTTTTTAGTTCAAAACCCAAGTGTTGAAAACATTCTTCACCCAGACTAAATCACCTGGAGGTTAATTTCAAAATTAATAAAGCTTAGCTTCCAACAGTATCAATAAAACCTTAAATGGTAGGTTTTATTCTAAACTATGTTCTCTGCTCGGAAATTATTCATGGGCTCTTGGATATTTTTGAGTTCTCCGGGGAAATAAAGTGAATGTTGCCCTTTACACCCCTTGAATATTTAAAGCCTTCGAGTTTACCCCTGCGCCCTTTGACTGTCTGTCTGCATGGAAACAGAGGACGTCACAAGGGCTTTACACGAAATATCCAAATTGTTAAGGACATTTCTTTTTCAAATTGCGGCACAGCATGTGTGGGGCTTAAAAATATATAAGGATGAATTGAGAGCCTCCTCTTTTTTGAAGTTGATTAAACCGTAACGCCAGACTCATAATAATTTGTGGAATGTAGCATATTTAGCGATGCTAGATTACATTATGCGTGTTTGCTTAATTTATAGATAGAATATTCTTTATTAAATGTACACCAGGAAGAACATACAAAACTTAAATAATTACATACGGTACAATTTGCGGCCTTATTACTAAAAGTAATTTCTTCCAAAGGACCATTGATAGAAGAAATAAACGAAGCTAAATGACGGGTAGTCGGTGCAAATAAATAATATACGAGTACATGAATTGAAAATAAATTGAGAATAAACATACATAAACAACATTGTTTTACAGAAGAGGAGATGAACAAAAAATATACGTTCATGTAGGTAGGTGTAGTTCAATTTCGTATCGTATTCGTATTTATATTTACATTGAAATGTTGCCCAATTATTTCTCGCAATAAAACAATACACATTGTTGGTGTGTACCTGACTATCTACCTACCTATAGCTTATTATTTTCCAATAGTTTCTTGGATAATTAGCTGAGTAGCGTGAAAGGTCAACAAGTTTGACAGTGACACTCCCTCGGTTTTTTCTACTTACCGTGACCACTTTGCAAACCCAAGTTCTTATTATTATGTATTCACACAGTACAGTCAACGGCACGCCTTTATTATTTACGATATTCGATCGATATCAAGCATTGTATGTCCGCACTGCTGCATTTCTGAGATACCTACCGATTTCTGAAAACACCTTTGACACTGAAACACAATATAATCGAAATTTCTCATCAAAAATGCCAATGTTATTTTTTTATTTAAAATAACCATTTACAATAATATAAAACTAATTTATTTAAATTTATCCATAAAATATTTTTTTTACTTATAAGTGTTTTCAATAATATCTAACAGATTTATAAATCAAATCTTTTGCTTCATTTCAATAGTGCTTGTTATCCTACTCGTTTAACTGTATCTACATCAATTAGGGATGGCTAAGTCCTATGTATCGACCTCTTAACCAGCTCGCACTGGAGCTAGATAAAAAGTGTTTACCCAATTAGCACACAGTACGTTCAATAGGTACAGATTAGATGCAAACACCTGCTTTTAGTGGTATCTTTGTAAACGCAGTAAATGTTCCGTTATCTCCGCTAACTGGTTTCACAACACGAAACATCACACTAGTCTTTTATCTCTCCTTTAAAGAGCTGGTCAACAATACAAACATTTTATTTAGCAAATCATTTGCACCCGAACCTGCCTCTGAAGGGGCACCATGCAGTAACATTAGTGCCACTAAAAAAAATCATACACATATAGATCGTTTTGCGAAAAGTATCCGATTAATCTCTCAATAACACCTACAATCACGGACCAGGGACTAAATAGCATTTGTGCCAAAACTGCCGTTTTTAGCATGAAAGCTATCCAGTTCTGAGTTTTTTGCCTTAGCATCATGGCCACGGGTCCTAAAATTCACTGGTCGGAGACTTCTTGCATAAACGATTCCATTAGCGGCGCTAGCTTTACTGCATGGAGTACTTTTACTGAAATTTAAGAAGTCGTGCAAGCAGAGACATAGAACTCTCTGTCTGTGGGTGCAAATCAGCCGTCGTCTCTTCGTCAGCTTACTTACGGCTCTACTTACCTTATAAGCCCTCAGAACCAAAACTAGCTGGAACAGTGCCGGACTGGCCGTAGAGCCAGGGTGGCATTTGCTACCCGGACCCCTGCCTGTGCGCCCCCCCGCCCCCCGAGCAATTTTTCCCGTATCGGTGCATTGAACGAAATTCAAATTGTTTGATACTGATTTATTTATTTATTTAATATTGGGAAGACTAACAGCACATAACAAAGAGTAACAAAATCATTAAATTAAACATGCAGAAGGCCAATTATAAGTCTCCACTCATAGAAAAAAAATTAGCTCTTAAGCTCTTAAAACAAAAATCTAGTGACAGTTTAAAGAACTACATTAATATTTAAAAGAAAAAAAAACAGTCCATAAATCGTTTTAACCAACAAAAAAATCTGCACTAAGTTTATCCCTCAAGCTTTGGACTGAAGAATTAAACATATCTTGATCGCCTATTTTCGCCAGTTTATTAAATTGGTTGCAAGCCCGCCATAGATATGAGTTTTGCCTATACCTAGTTGACACTTTTTCCAAATGAAAAACTGGATTTACTCGCCTTGATCTGTTTGGAACATAGAAATTAAGTTGACTAAGCAACAGTGGACAGTCGATTTGACCAGACGCAATACGAAGCAACAGGATTAAATCGGCTATTACTCGACGCCTTTGGAGGGGCAGAAGGTGATGCCTACGACACGAGTCCAAGTAATTATCCTTTCTACAATTAGTTTTATAATTTAAATAGCGTATAAATCTTTTTTGGATCATTTCTAAACTTTTCACATACACATTGTACAAGGGATTCCAGACTTGAGATGCGTATTCGAGGTGGGCTAAAAAACGTTTTTAGAGCAGCGTAAACCTGATCCTGTAGCATTTTTTCGAAAATTTTAGCTATCACACAAAGTTTAGATATAGGACGATAATTAGCAACATTCGTTTTTGAACCTTTCTTATGTATAGGAGTAACAAACGCAGACTTCCAGATTGAAGGCATCATACCATCTTTCAAAGATCTTCGAAATAAAAGACTCAACGGCGACGATAATGACTCGGCACATTTAGTCAACAGAATAGGTGGGATGTGGTCGGGCCCAGCCAATTTGTTTATATCGAGACCCTTGAGTCTCTTTTCTAGATCGCAAGCACTAATTTCTATAGAAGAGATATCTGCAGCAGTGGTAGAGCAATTACTGTCTGGTATATTTACTGTTGGTGCATTTGGATCACGGTCTAGAAAGGTTGAACGAAAGTATTTTGAAAATAAATCACATATACCTACACCTGTATGCGCTGACGTGTCTTCAAATGTCATATTGCTTGGAAGGCCGTTACTTTTATATTTTGACTTTACGAACGACCAAAACGTCTTTGGATTATCTGCAATAGAGCTTTCAATACTGGCAATGTACTTCTTATAGCAATCCGATTCCAAGATCTTAGATCTCTTTCTATAAATGTTTCGTGGTCGTGTATTCGGCCATATTTTTTATACTTGCGTAAGAACTTAGCTTTTTCATTTAAAACCTTTTTTAGAAATTAAAACTGCTTTTATACGGATTTATGCTCGTTTATTACAATTTTCCAACGTTTCATCCGGGACCGCGGCACCTGAAAAAGTGCCGAAACGTTGGAAAATTGTAAAAAATTTAATAAACGAGCATAAATCCGTATAAAAACAGTTTTAATTATGTCTACTGCTGGTGTTAACCTAAGAAAATACCTTTTTTAGAGCTGCGGTGTACCATGGCCGGTGTGTATTTTCTTTAACTACTTTAGTTGTTACTTGTAAACCTGGTCTTGTAACCCTTAATTAAAGTATCCCTTTACATTTGAAGTTTTATCTTCTATTTAGTATTGGAAAAGCAATGCAGTTATGTATTAGCAAGGAGTATTTGCTTGGTATTAGTTAATATTCAGATGCAACCGTACCGTTGTGACATGGTTCTATCTTGCTGGGCCTACAGCAAAACTTATCCAAAATTTCAAAACTGGGCTTATGCGAAATTTCGTGCTCACAGCAATTTAGACTGTTCGGACAAAACTTAAAACCCCCGCCTACTCTGTCATAATTATAATGCAATTAATTTATTTCTTTAGTTACTACATATTCTTTTAATAATATTGATCTGAGTGTATCCACGCGGTGGGCCCCTATGTCGAAAGCTAACCGGGCCCGCTTGGCACAGTCCGAGCTGTAACAGAGCTGTAACAGAGTCTCGCAGCCCTGCGTATAATGACCGAACTCTAATCGCACGCCTAACAGCGATAGAACCACGGAACAGTAAACTACAGGAATAGCCCTCATGTGAGTGCGGCGTTGTTTAGTGTTACGGATTACGTGACTTGCGGTCGGTGGCATTGTTACGGCTGGCGTAACACCCGGCGAATCTACGGTTTATTGCGTGGAGTGCGGCAACTTTCGAGCGGCTTGCATTGTTTGATCGAAGTATCAGAAAAACGGACCAACTGGGAGTCGATTTCGGGTAAGGTTTCCGTGCCATCTTAAAATATAACATTATGTAATTAACAATCCACCAACCCGGACTTGGCCCCTTCGATTAATTTATTTAATTGCGAGCCCATTAATTATTAAGACACACTGTTTGTATATCTGTCTGTCGACAAACTCTCTCTCTCACACTGGGGTTCCGTAGCCAAAGGGTAAAAAAGGGTCTTTATTACTAAGACTCTACTGTCCGTCTTCTGTATGTCTGTTACATACAGAAGACGTCAGATTGTATCTCTTAAACCGTGATAGCTTGACAGTTAAAATTTTCACGGCTGATGTATTTCTGTTTACCGCTATAACCACATATTTGATTAATTTGTTGTTACAGAATAAAATAAATATTTCATTACAACAAACGTGATATTTGGCCGTCCTCTGCTGCAGCAGCTCCGGTAGTGGCTTACATTTTACAATGTATTGACGTTAAGCAAGCAGAACAGAAGCGCTCATTGCCTAGTTGAACCAAGTCATTGGAATCAATAGCTTGAGTTAAGCAACAAAAGGCGCGGAAAGGTGCAGGATTATAGAGACCGTCCCGTGACTACCGCTAGTGGCATTGTTCCGAGCGCTTCTGTGCTTAGCAAGGCACGTTAAGCCGTTGGTGCCGGCTGTCATGTCAGTCGTTAAGCCATGTCAGAGGCCTTATGGGTGGCTCGATTACTTTTTACTGTAAAACCCTTCACTGTCTTACAATTTTCTACCAACCCGGACATGGTCCACGTGGTGGAGTATGGCCTAACCTTCCTGCGATTCAAGAAGAGACCCGGGCTTCAGCAGTGGGGACATATAAGGATCGATATCAAACAATAAAAATTGAATTAATTTGATTTTGCTCAATATTAATAACGGCACCCTATCCGTGCCAGAGGTCGCGGGTTCAAATCCCGGCATGGGTGGAATTTTTAGCCTCTAAATAGGTTTTTTTCAAAATATTCACAGGTTATTTAGTTAAATTAATAATAAATAATTATAGACATATTACACAGATCTCGTTAGCCCTATACTAAGTACTAAGTTAAAAGTAAATAATTAAACTAAAATAAAATAAATAAACATTTACCAGAAAAAAGTGTGATTTGTTGTAATTTAATACACCCTTACAATTCTACATATGAACATACCCTTACAATAAACGTGATTTTTTTGCAGTTTTTTGCTTGATATTAAAAACCGCATAAGGTAGACGCTTGAAATATTCCGTAGCATTATTAATAATTAAATTTTAACTTCTTTCATTTTATAAAGACAATGAGAGATAAAAAACTAATAAAAATAAATTTAAAAAAACCTTAAACTATAATGGTGCGGAACCCTTACACGGCCGCAAAGGTCAGAATGTGAGCCTAAATAGCCGTGAAATATAAACCTTCTGGAAGTTTGAAATTATCTAGTGGCACCTATTAAAACGTCTTGCTATACAGGAACTCACCTATCCATATCGATATCGATCCTTGTATGCCCCCACTGCTGGGGCACGGGTCTCTTCTTGCATCGCAGAAAGGTTAGGCCATACTCCATCACGAAGGCCAAGTCCGAACAAGAACTCATCTACGACGTCTTAAAATGACTTTGGAACATGTGCATATTATTATAGTATATTTTTCTACTAAGATTATAGCATTAGGTAGTTAGGTGCATGCACTTGAAGCACCTAAGTTTCCTATCACGAAGTATTTCCACTAATCTAATCAACTTAAATGTTATTTGCTTGTGTACTTCCACGAGGTTCCTTCTAAGTGCAAACAAGTCACTACGCACGTACAGTCAGCACCAGGAAGTGTAAAGTATCGATCTATAATCATACTTGTATAGACAGGTGTAACGCATGTATGAGAATAATAAAATATAAGATAGGTTCAAATTTATTGTATTCACTGTAATCTGTTTGTTTAACAACATGTCTTGCTATACAGGGACTCACCTATCCATATCAATATCGATCCTTGTATGCCCCCACTGCTGGGGCACGGGTCTCTTCTTGCATCGCAGGAAGGTTAGGCCATACTCCATCACGAAGGCCAAGGGAAAAAAATAACCAAATAAATATTGCTGTTCAGCCAAAATTTACGACTTACGACATGAAAATGTACGAAACAGCTGATTGTTTTATTAGATGGGCCACACCACAGTCTCCGTCAGTACAAGGGATGTCTGTCCCGACAAACCATCACGTCCAATCTTTGAAATTGACTCTGTATTTGACAATTGAAAGAGATTGGTTCGGCCAATACAGTCGGCCAAGGATCACTTTGAAAGGATCCATAGCCCAAAAGGCCAAGAAGATTGCCACTAGCTGGCCTGAATTGGAAAAAGCCGCGAGCCACCGTCTCAACCGGAAGCGGATATAGTCTTATTACCATCCCGTTTTTTTTATTTATAGAAACGGAGGTCGTGGATTCGTGTCCCACTGGGTGCCACCATACACATGAAAATACCTCACAAAATACAAACATGAAAATACCTCAGTCTGAGTGTATTTTCATGTTTGTACTGATGTCGCTGCCTGGTTACCATAGTACAGAGTATCTTAGTTTGGGACCCGTTAGTGACAGTGTTTTGTAGAAGTTATTATTATTAAATATGGTTGAGTCTCTACGCCCTCCTACTTGTAGTTAAAGAATCAAAGAAGGAGATTGTTATTTGGCGATTTAGAGCAAAATAGCTTCCCTAGGGGTATGACCAAAGATTTTGAGATAATAATAATAAATATTCATTACACATATCTCGTTAGCCCTATACTAAGTACAACTAAATGACTTGTGTTACAGATGCTAACTCGATGATAGATTTAATACAATAAATACATAGATAACATCGAAGACCCGAGACAAACTAGAAAAGTTCGTTTCCTAGTTTGACCCGGCCGGGGATCGAACCCGAGACCGTCGGTTTTGTGTGTGGATGTTGTTACCCAGTATATTATCTGGATCAGTGTACGGATCGAAACAAATACACGCTGAAATCTGAGTGGTTATTATTAAAAACCTATTTAGAGGCTAAACATGGTTGTTATTAGTTAAACAACCGTGACTTTCTAGCCGCGGTTGTGTAATTAATAATTAAAAATATCTTTAATTTGGACTAATTGATTTAATTACTATTATATTTAGACTATTTCATCAACCCATTATGTCCCCACCGAGGTTCATGGGTCTCTTCCCTAAGGAAGATACGTATACGCCATACTCCACCACGGGGGCCAAGTCCGGATTAGTGGTGGCTTGCAAGACCTAAGACCTCTGACTTGGCTTAATGACTGCCATCTATCGTGCCTTGCGAAGCACGGAACCGCTCGGAAAAATACTGCCAGCGTTAGTCACCGATACATGCACGGAACGCGCTTTATGTTGCTTAACCTTCGTGGTCGTTTAAGATCACTCAGGCAACCGGGGCTACGAGCGATTCTTTGACTTATTTTACGTATAAACGTAATTTAGTAATGTATAGACTTGCACTTGTTTACAATTGAGAAATATTGTTTCAAAACCTTCGCGAACAATTAGTACAATCTCTCCATTTATCAGAACATTTACCTGCGGACCCGCAGCACGCACGCACCGCTCTACCTGGCTACTAATGGTTCTCATAGTTTCGAGATATTTTTGGAAACTGCCTTGTTTAAAACAAACTAGCCCATGCGATAGATATCGTTAAGGCAAGTTTATTTATATTAAAACATAGGTTTTAGTTACTAGGCATTACTTATAAACTTTATAAAGTGTAACCAAGTTAATGTAATTTAAGAAACTTATATTGACTTGGTTACAATATACTTACACTTAAGTTAATGTTGTCCATTGCACGCTTTCCTTCTTCTTCTTTAGGCTATATATTAATCCACTGCTGGACATAGCCCTCCCCTAATGAGCGCCATAGCGCCCTCTCTTCAGCTTGCCGCATCCAGCATCTGCCGGCAGTTTTTCGCAGAGCGTCATCCCACCTAGTCGGAGGGCGTCCTACACTACGTTTGACTTAAAAGGGACCCAAAATGTAAGGTGTATAATTACAAGAGGTTGACTGTACTACCATACTACTTTAGTGATATCAGCCGTCTTATCAGCCGAGTACATGTACACCGACAAGTGTACACACCTGAGGTCGGGCAGGGCGCACCTGTCTCAAACGTTAGCGCTTAATCTTCTGATAGCCTATATCGATCTCCAATCGATGAGTATAAACGATGCGAATGATACCAATTATTCATCGCTTTCTATAGTCAAGACTGTTTGGCTGTGGTGTTTGATAAGTCAGTACTTAACTTTATTTTAAGTCTTCTCTTCCTGTCAGTATCTACCACAATGTTACCAATCCTTTTCGCATAAAATATGACGATGGACTGTAAGAATCATAAATTTTAGTAAACTTACTGTACGTGTTTGTTAAGTATATTATGTTTATCTTCGTATTTGTGGATTATGTACACAATTTATGATGACATGTTTTTGTATTAAAGTAAGCTATGTGCTTATATTTATCGTGCATTGCCCAAGCCACACTATCCATAAATCTTGACCGGAAGAAAATGCTATTTAGCATTAAGTACACCTCTGTATCCTCCTCCTCCATCCTCTGTAACCTGAATACTCCACCAACCCGAACTTGGCCCCTGTGGTGGAGTATGGCCTAACCTTCCTGCGATGCAGGAAGAGACCCGTGCCCCAGTAGTGGGGACATACAAGGGTGATAACGCTAACGATGCCTCTGTATTAAGACTTGTTAATTAATCGATCAACCCACTGCTCTGGCACAGGTCTGTTCCAGAGTCGGAGGATAGGTTAGGCTATACTCCACCACGGGGGCCAAGTCCGGGTTGGTGGAGGTTTGAAAGACAGTGGCGGGCCTTACTGTCAGAAGTTATCAAGCCGCCCATAAGGTCTCTGACATGGCTTAACGACTGCCATTACTTGACAGCCGGCACCAACATTGCCAGTAGCGGTAGTCCCGAGACAGTCACGCCGTCCTGTACCTGACCACGCCTGTTGTCGCTTAACTCAAGTGATTGATTCCAATCACTCGGTTCGACTAGGCCACGAGCGCTTCACAATAATCTTTATATCATTAATTTTATAGGGTTCCTCTCATGGGTAAGCGGTTGATTGTAGGAACGTGAAAATATTGAGGATAGTAACACATATGATGAACTTAAAAGGAAAACTGTCACTGCTAAGTTAGCCAGTTATTAGCGGCCAGCTAATTAAGGGAAATTTCGTACAAAGTCTATTGAAAACTTAGCTGATAAAGTTGACAGAAGTATCTGTAAAGCGGATAAAACTCTACGGAACCCTACATAACGCGTGGCCGGATTTCTATTCAGCTTCGATTCGCGCGACTCTGTAATTCAAGTTATTATTATTACAATAATATTTTCTCTATATTAAAACACATAGTATATAGTACAAACGCGTACTTAAGGCGCTTTGGGGTGCTAACTAGCGCCATAAATGGAATAAAAATCATAACTTGTAAGAGTATAATAAGTTTTTTCAAAAAGTCAACATCATAAATCTTAGCCTCTATTGCGACTATTTTTGGAACCTACAACCTAGGATCACTCAAACGTCTACGTAACTACAGCAACTTAAAAAAAAGTAGCGTTGTACGTCTACGTAACTATAGTTACTTCGCGGACTGCTGTCAGTAAAATCGATTTTTATGAATGAAAACTTTCAAATAACTTCTCAAATCGGCTGTTACAATAATCTGTGTTAAATTATTCGTTCAATTGATGCTTGATTTTATAGCCAAGTCTCCGAATAAAAAAAAAAGCTTCGGTGTCAAAACAAAATCAGTTCCTATCTATTACGTGAGGTGACTTCAATCTGCTTTTAAAATGTAAGTTTTCATTATTTTTCAATGTATTATATATCAAAATAATCGTAAGGATTTGCACTTTATGATTAGATACAAAAAAACTGAATTGTGTTACATACAACGAAAGATTGTCATTTTCAATTACCGCCGCGACACACCATGTTTACACAATTGATTTCATGTATTGTATTGAATTTCACTATAAAATGTTACTTGGAGCCGTCATTTTTACTTTATCTGATAGTGCATTTCATAAGCTATTCGGAAGTATACTTTATTTTGTGGTAGCTGCAGCAGTTCTATAGTTATTACAGTTTTTCTAACAATGGTACCGGCCGCTCGGCGTGCAAAAATGTCGCAAAAATGTAATTCGCGAGCGCAGACGTTTAAGGCTTACGTGGCCGCGCGACCCGAACGTTTGGACTTGAATCGATTTCCGCCAAGAAATGTTGTTTGTAGCTGAAATCGATTAAAGTCTTAGGATACAGGATGGTGTTATGACGATTTGCGAAAATCTGCAGGCAGATGCTAGATTCGGCAAGCTGAAGACACGGTGCTATGGCGCTCACTAGGGGAGGGCTATGTCCAGGAGTGGACTACTCGTAATATAGCCTGAAGAATAAGACGATGTTGATACTACGTTGTAGGCTGTAGGTATGTTCTGAAAATAGCAATCATAGACAATAAAATGAATGTTTACTTTGTGAAAAGGACGTATTAAAACAAGTTATCATTTTTATTCTATTGGCTGCTACTTAGCTTCCCAAAGCGCCAGTGTACCAACGACTGAACTGAGCTTCCCGTCCCTTTAGATCGCCTGCGACTTTTCCGATCCACCGTACTCGCTTAAACTGAAGTGCCGTGTACATTTTCCATTAGTGGCGTGTAAAGCGATTTTCCATAGGTCTGGCCCTCTGATAACTTCGTCCACCTGCGGCGCACCTGCCGCGGCCTTATCGTCTCGCGGCCAAGCTAATGCGCCGGGGAAATGTTTTAGAACCCAGAAGAATTAAGGGGTTACCCCGACCTAACCAGTAACCAGAGCCAACAATGGAAAAAATTGTAACTTTTCTTTTTTCCAAAAAGTGAACAACATGTATTTTTAAAAACCTATTTAGAGGCTAAAAATTCCAGCCATGCCGGGATTTGAATGTGAAACCTTACTGCAAAGTAGGTACTCGGGGCTGCAAGTGATGCAAATTACTTCAGCCAGATGTCGCTGCCTGTACGTAATACAGAGAATATTGTAAAGAGGTTCGAAATTTCTAAATAGGTTTTTAAAATTGTCCTTAGCACGGGTTAGTGCATTAAAAATAATATAAACATATATTTTTCTTTTACCTTCTGCGTTTGACTGCTAGAAAATGCTAAACGCATTAAGTCCGCTTATGTAAGTGCAATAAAAGTGTTAATAATAAATAAAAATAAGTAAATATCATAAGTAAAAATAGTAAAAATTGTTTTAGGTATTTGAAGAACTTACAAACTAGAAACCAAGGTCAAAAACTTTCAAGATTATTCTTCTAAATACTTTAATCGATCTCCGGTCAAAACGGCCTCAAAAATGGAAAATAATAGTATCGTTTCTTTTTGCAAAAAGTGAACAACATAATTAGTAATAATTGCTTTAGGTACTTGAAGACCTTACAAACTAGTACTCAAATTCAAAAACTTTCAATATTGTTCTTCTAGATACATTAATCGATCTCCGCTCAAAACGGCCTCAACCATGGAAAATAATCAACCATGGAAAATAATAGAATCTTTTCTTATAATTGTTTTAGCTAATGGAAGACCCTGGGTCAAAAGCTTTTAATATGGTTCTTCTAAATACGTTAATCGATCTTCGCTCAAACAGCTATTTTTGGCCAAAGTCATGCTTGACACATGGTTCTTTTGTCACAGAAAATCATGGTAAATCTTCTGTCACAGTGTTTGTTATCGATCTCCTGTCGAAACGGCACCGGTTTTTATGAAATTTGTGTATATTTGGTAGCTCCGAGACTATTCTCAGTAGTTATAAATTAAACGGGTCTAATCGCGATTATTTATTAGGTAAAACGTAATTACCTTAACTCCCGACATTTTACCTAATAAATAATCGCAATTAGACCCGTTTAATATATGACTATCGCGAATCATTAAGAAACTACTAATTCTATTATGAATACTTTTATTGCACATAAGTATAGTTTATATTATAAGACAATGCGGCGACTATTTTTAGTAGGCTACTGAGAATATGCTCAGAGCTGGCAATATGGCAAAACAACAGTACCAGTACCTTTCCGGGGTCAGCTCATTCAGATATAAAGATTTTGCAGAAAAGGAATCACTTATAAAATCCGTTATCCTTGCATTGGTGGCGCTGGAATGAAGTTATGTGCGGCACAGAAGTGCAAGTACATCCGATCAGGGGGCACGGCAGTGCCCACGCCAAGTCGAGCGCGAAGCAAACACTGCCGTAACTATATTTACAGGATTCATTTCGCCGCATTTTCAGGCCCCTGTTTGAGAACCTCTGGATAAGACCAGAACGCAGAATTTTTTGTGATCCAGTAAGCTATAGTCACATACTTAAAATCCAAAATTTCAAGTCTGTAGGTCATTTAGTTCCGAAGTTAAGCGACAGCAAAGATTCGCATTTATGACACTCACTCACTGATCATCAAAATAGAACTAGTACCTACTTCCCATAAACTCAGAGAGCTGAAATTTGGTACAGATTTAGGGTTTAACGGCCACATAAAGGGAAAACTAGGAAAATCGAAGATCTTGGGTACCCGACAGAAGACATAAAACAAGAGCCCAACCGAACTATTAGAAGATTATTATTTATTTTATTATGTCGCTCAAAATTTGGTCAAAATATAATTGAACTAAGAGTGTGGTGCATGCGGTGCGGAGCATTGGACTAAGAGTGGCGGTGACACCCGCACACGTTTTGCTTATCCGATAACCTTATATGGCGAAGTGGCAACCGGCCGCGTTACAGTCGTTTACGACATTTTTCTACTGCCCTTTATTTAGGCAGGGACAGATTGATTTATTTTATAAGAAAATCTAATAAAATAAATCAATATGCCCACGTTTTTACAAAAAGAAGTGAAATACCACCAAAAACATTCTGTAAAAACTAGCCAAGTCTCGATGGAGCTGTTCGTTTATCTCTAAAATGTTATGAAATCTAGACAAAGTCGTGCCAAGTCTAAGGTTCCTTACTGCGGTCTGTTTATTATTATACTTAATATTGTGTGACTTGGCCGTGATTAGAAGTCCGTCTGCGCTGGAAATAATTTTTCATACTGTTTGTTTCAGGCTCGCTTATACATAAGTATTATTGACATACGCAGCTTTATCAAGCTTACAATTAACTGGTTATTCAATCAACGTTTTTTAAGTGGCAATTTTCCATCGTCAATGGGTAGCGGTTCTGGCGACAGATTGGTGCAATGGTGTCATGGAGCACCTGGTTTTTACCCTTGTGTACCTTTCAACGGCCAATTCGCACAACATTAAGCATAATAATAAACAGATCGCAGTAAGGAACCTTAGACTTGGCACGACTTTGTCTAGATTTCATTACTTTTTAGAAATAAACGAGCAGCTCCATCGAGACTTGACTAGTTTTTACAGAATGTTTTTGGTGGGATAAGTACATTCCCAAACCATTATTCGCTTAGAAGAGGTTACCCGGCGCATAACCTCTTCTAAGCGAATAATGGTTTGGGAATGTACTTATCGGATGTACTTGCACTTCTGTGCCGCACGTAACTTCATTCCAGTATCCCACTAACATAACTTTTGTTGCACTTTTTTTAAAACATTACACAACCGCAGACCTCAATCCCAGTGGGGGAGGCAGAGACCAGGGTCTGCCGTCCGAAACCCGCGTGCGTGCATGAAACGACTAATGAACGTAAATGAAGCGAAGGTTATATGTCAGGATCGTGGCATTTTTTACCATGACATTATTTCCGGCTTTATCGAAGATGTCATTTTAAATTTAATTCAAAACTAATAAATTATTTCGATGTTGGTCGTAGATGTTTTGAAACCTACCGCAATCCCTTTCAAACGAAGTAATTAGTAAACTGTTGGGATTTGCCCTTATAATTAAAACTGTTTTTACACGGATTTATGCTCGTTTATTACATTTTTACAATTTTCCAACGTTTCGGCACTTTTTCAGGTGCCGTGGTCCCGGATGACTGCAATTTTCCAACGTTTCGGCACTTTTTCAGGTGCCGTGGTCCCGGATGACTGACCAGTCATCCGGGACCACGGCACCTGAAAAAGTGCCGAAACGTTGGAAAATTGTAAAAATGTAATAAACGAGCATAAATCCGTGTAAAAACAGTTTTAATTATGTCTACTGCTCGTGTTAACCTTAGAAAATACTATTTGCCCTTATGTATTGGAAAATCTATTTTTGCTATCCCAGTTGAACAATTTCCAATATAATGCTAAACTTGGCCCTGCATTTCATCTGGCCCTGTGGCGCAACGGATAACGCGTCTGACTACGGATCAGAAGATTCCAGGTTCGAATCCTGGCAGGGTCGCAGTGTATACTCTTTTGATTTTTTTGAGACTTCTTTATCTTAAATTTTATGAGGTATAGTTTTCCTTGGCTATTAAAGTAGAAGTAATTATAATTAGCCGTATTGTTTAACATCATGACGGTATTGCAGAGATGTTTGACGAACAAGCGTGGAACAATCCGCAATTATTTACCTTAGCATACCCTATTTTGACTTTGTGCCAACAGCATAAGGTGCTCTTTCGTTTACAAAACCCACGCTGACAGATAACTTTAGACTTGAAACTTTATTACCCATACGATAAGGTAGAGTTTAGTTTGTGTAGTAGAGTTGTTGAACTGTGTAATATACGCACAGCTGACCAAATATTGTAGTAGCGATAATTGGCCGTGATGCAATCACGTGATCTTGCTTGCTGGATCCTTAATACTTTTCTTAAAACTCAAACCAAACTCATAATATATGTGACTTTTATAAAACATTGAGTAGATACAGGAGGAATGGCAAGACGTAAAGAAAATAGCTTCAATTAGAATATCAAGATATTTAATTTTCTTTTTTCAGTGAATTCAGGCTTTAGGTATAAGTAAAACATGTTTTTTTAACCACAAAACTAAAAGGACAATTGGACAGTAGAAAGTTTGAAGTAACATTGTTTGTGACTCAGTGCTCGCACAATGCCGTGCAGGAATCATTCACATTCATCATAAGCAACCATCCGATTGGACAACACAACACTCCTTCCATAACTAATGCTATAACAGTCTATTTAAAATTATACTACGCGATAAAGTAATAAGAATCATAAAAGATAATTAAAGCATTTCCACCTTATATATTCAAAATAAAATCATAAAGGTTTCACATTGATATTTTTTTCATAAATCACTCTACATACACTATTTACATAGATCACTCTCGATCATAAGATCATTACAAATGAATCGACTCAAAGTTCATACTCTAATATAGTAGCGACGGGGTCGCCTTGAAATCACACTCGTCAATTTAAACTTAAAAGTAATAAAATTATAGAAACCAACTTATAATTGATTTACATCTTTGATATACATGGAAGCATCGTTTTAGAAACTAAAGAATAAGTTTAAACAAACATAATTAAAGAGAAAATAAATTGAAAAGTGAGTCTACACTTAGCGCAAAGTTTTTGCAAGTGGCAGCCCAGTTAATAAATTTGTTCGCGTCTTTCACTCGACATATTTACATGCGAACGTGTTTCGGTGTTCTTTTAAAAGGGACTAAAACTAGTAAAGCTTTTTACATAAACAAAATACAACAAAACAATACGACGAGACGTCTAATGCATTGTAATGCTCAAGTCTTGATGTAATGCCACAAGTTTATACAATAATATTACATTGATCGTAACGAGATCGCTTTAGGATTATCATCGTAGCGATGATCAACACTGGAGGTCCCTCGGGCCCCGCCTTCCGGGAGAGCCTTTCCTCGTCGCGGCGGGCCTCCACGAGGTATAGTATCCATAACCATTAGGAGTTAAAAAGTATTTTAGCACTAGTTTAGCACGACAGCGGCCTGTCAGGGTGGCTCTGCTTTTCAGGCGTCTGTAACAATAGATAACACTTCATTAGTACCAGCGATCAACTGAATGGTATGAAGAAGTACCATTTGTGGACTAAAGGGCTCTGTAAAGTAATAACTACAATGGGAGTGGATCGGCGAGGGTGACGCAGTCGCCAATCAAGGCACAGATGCGCGCGCACATGGCGCAAACACTACCAGCAGCTGACATACTCGCGGTACTGTTTTATCGCTCATCATAACTGATTGACAATAAACATTTCGAATGCTACTTTATACGGCGCTCCCGTAATGTCGACACCCCTCTTCATTTAACGAGTTATTAGAGATTGCGACAAATAGAGTATCGGGTGGCATGCGCGCATCCCGCCGCCGGCGGCCCGCGTCCGGCCATCTGTCATCGCATATGGGCTGTGTTTCAACACAGTTTTAATTCATTAGTGCCTGGACAATGCACCGCTTGTTTCACTACCCTAATTTGGGTGCGGGCGTCGAGCGCCACGTGAAGATCGCGTGATTAGAGCTGGAGACATGTGTTAGAGCCGGTACTCCAGTGTCAGCGCTGGAGCTGCCTACGTGCTTGCCGCAGCCGGTACATCCGCGGCTGCCGCGCAGCTGAGCGCCCACGTGCGGACACCCTATTTACGGACACATACCGAAGGGAGCGCACATGTCCCGAAACGGATCGGACTTCGCGAGAGCGCACACGTGAAATCCCTTTATGAGGCGCGCATTGTTGGTTGGATAATGAATACGTCGCATTTATTTAGCTATCCGGCGCCGTACGCGCAGCTGTGAGCGACCGTTACTCGCACAATGCCCTCGATCGATCCGTCGATCGCGGTATCGGTGAAATCGCTGCACGTGTGCCGAGGTTTCGCGGAGACATTTCGCGGCGGCCTCGGACACCGAGGCGGTATTGTCTACTCCGCCGACAATCGCCATTCGCTTTATTAGTTCGGAGAAGCGTAAAGGTGCTCGTAAAACTTTCACGTTCGCAATTTATGTGCGGTGCACGGCGGGGACAAAGATATTCAGAGGAGCGAGCGAGCGTGGGCGCGGCCACCTGGCGACGGTTCGTTACTTGCTCCTGTCATGATGGCCCGCCAGTACCCAACAACTTATGACATTATGTCTCGAGATAAATAAACTTACTTACTTGAAAGTAATAACAAAAAGATCAACTGGCGGGGCGGCTGAGATTTATAATGGTAAAACGTACTAGGGTGGTGCACCACACAGCTTTTAAATTGATTCTAAAAGGCACTATGCGGGCCACTAATTGGATGACTTAAGTGATATTGACAGATTATTTAACCAACTTTAAGCGTGAACTTGAGACTTTCTTACACTATTTTTATTTTTAATGCACTAACCCGTGCTAAGGAACAAATTTAAAAACCTATTTAGAGGCTAAAAATTTCACCCATGCCGGGATTCAAACCCGCAACTTCTGGCTATCCGTACCAGCGCTCTACCAATTGAGCCAATGGGCGACTCACGGTATCAGTGAAATTTCGAACCTCTTTACAATATTCTCTGTATTACGTACTTTCTGTATTTACGTATTGAGACTTTCTCCCAATTAAAATGTGCAGACATAAATGACCGTACGCAGGCAGATGAACTCTACGATAAAAGCGATATGATTATGAATGGGGTGAGCCCCTTTATGCGAACATAATGGGGGTGCCGGCGGATTACACGGTTTGCCGTACTCAATACACTACTTAACAGCTTATTACGGTCACACGGAGCGAGAAGTCAAACATATCTGATCTGTCTATATCTGTCTGATCGTGCCCGCTCTGGCATTTGCAGTCGTGAAGGTGAAAGGGCATCGCGGAACAAAGCTTGCAGAATAGAGACCGATTCTCTGGGAGTTGAATACAGCCTATTAGGGACGTATTGCGCAACGTTTATCAGCCAGTATCGCCGTCGTGACGAAAGATAGAGAGCATGGGCCGGTACGTGTTCGAGAGAGAGCTCTCCCGGCCCCGGGCGAGGCAGCTGCGGTAATTACTGTCTAGCAAGCCGTGGCGTATGCTCGTGACCGGCGCCCGATGCCGCTCGATAGCGCCGTGAAATGCCTCACGACCCGCCGAGGATTCCGACACGAAGCGCCTCCAAGCAGCGTGCTCTCATTATTACCTGTGATCGCTATCAAGCACAATCGGCAACTAGTTTGTAGTATTTAAGACCCAGACAGGAGGCAGGAGAGAAATTCCGCATTTGTCTTAGAAGGAATGCGGTCCAATCCAACAGCATTCCGGCCTTATGCTGTCGCTGGCCGTTTATTTGTAAATAGTATGATATTGTCGGCGTCCACTGGCTAATTAAAACAGTTGTTCGCTGTTTTGTTGCTCTCGGGCCTAAATTGCTTTAGATTGTTTATTATTTTTATGTGAATACGGCGGTTCTCCTCGTAACGACAGGAGAACAGGAAATCTGTGATAGATGATATAATAGACATTTTTGCGGTTTGGCTGGGCCGATTCTTTATCTCGATGAATAAATTAGACATCAATTATAGAAACGGGCGCGCTGGCGCCGCGAGGTGAACCGGACCGGCTTCTGTTTACTGAGTAATGAGCGGCGCGGCATTGCCTTCTTGGTTAAATTAATGCTTATGTAATTTCCTTATAAGCTAAGCTGTGACTGGCGATTTTTTTCACTAATAGCCAAATCATTTGAGTTTCTCTTAAAGTGGGTAATTGCGCAATGTATTTACGCGGTGTAAGTGTTTTATCGCGGCGTTCGGATAAATCCTGCGGTTGCACCTGCCGCGGCCATTACACGACGAGACACCACGATTGCGAATAAACTTGTCAAACCTCAGCTGTTAAAGGTCTTTTGGCGAGGAGTGAGATTCGCATTGTGTGTCGAGCCGAATACCTCTCATCGTTTTTCCAACGCCAACGCTTTGCACGCACGGATGCTTGTTTCTCACCCAAACACAACTACCAACGAGTTTGCGGTAGGATTTTTTTCCCGAAGGAAATCCGTGATGTCTAAGCTATTAAGCTTAATGCGGGTGACGAAACGCGAATCTCACGCAGGTGTCAAGAGGAATTTTAAGTGAGGCGACATAAATACTCGTTGAATATTCAGATTGAGCGGCGAGGCGGCGCCGGCGCAGGTGGCCGCGCCAAGGCTGAAATTCAAAACAGCCGTCACGCATGCGTGAGCCGCGGTTTAGATTGCGACTCCGTGTTTACTTAGAGACGACCATGTTACGAAACAGCCACTTGGTTTGGTACCCACAATGCATAGCCACACTAACAGATACAGCAAGCAGCCTTGGGAAACTTAATGTGTGCGACGTAACGTTTCATACCATGTGTAAATAGCAGAACTACGGTACGCGGCCGCAGACACTAAGTTCAAACACTACATGGCCGAACGTTGATTAAGTGTAACGAAACGATACAAAAGTCAATTACTAATTAGAATCGCGGTATGAAGGTTGAGCCTTGTTTTAGCAGTATTGTATATGCCTGCCCCTTCCGTAGTAGTAGACTATTGCTACGCGCTACGGGATTGCTACGAGGGACTACGGGAGAAAGGGGTTGAATCCAGGGACAGTGATGAGCTCTTATTTTGTTTTACGACTGCTCATTGTAGAAAGAGTTTTATGTTGTTGCCCCTGTCGTAATGATTCGTTCAGGTTAGAACCCGGGAAAGCCGAGGAAGGGAAGGGTGATTCCAGGGTTAACCGCTGTGCTGAAGGTTTACTCATTACAATCAATACATTAAAATTATGTATCATAATTTAATTATGTTTTATTTTAAGGTTTTTGAAATTAATAAAAAATAACACAGTAACTTGTCGATTTCTATCAGGTTCTAAGTTGCGCAAATATGCCTACGTAGAGGTTTTAAATTTTAGAGACCCGACATTTTCTGTCGCATTTTTACTTTCGGTTTTACTTATACATTTAGGAAGAATATTCTTTATTGTACACCAAACTTAGAGCAATTTCTTTCAGCCAACCTACGATGGAGAATTGCTGAAGGAAAAGTGTAATTTCGTGTAGAAAACGCATTTTAGCTCGATAGTGCGTCGCTCCACAGACACATTGTGAAACTCATCTCCGCTGTACTGTGGCGCGCTTGCGAAACACGCAGGTGTGCTCGGCAAAAACACCGACCGGCAGATCTCATTTACTTTTTGTGCCGTAACTGGTATCTCGGGCCGTGCGAGCAAACCTACGCGCTTAAGTAATTGACTTGACTTGCAAAAAAGTCTCCATCTCTACTTTACTGTAAAAGTCGCACAGAGATCGATATTGAAAACAACAGTTATATTTGCGTGGGAGTGAGATACCAAGTAAATAACTTTACAGGCACTAATTTTATACAAAGTAGAATGTCGCGGAAATAGTGTTTATCGCCTGTTGTCGTGAGAATCAAGGTAGAGAAACGCATTGAAACTTACCGTCGGATGGTTTCTGTGTTCTGCGGGGGTGGAGGGTGTCCTGCGTAGGATGGTGTTAGGCGCGGGGCGGGGCCCGAGCGGCTTGCGGCGCTTCAGTACCGGCTCGCAAGGCGCCGCCAGAGCCGTCTCCGCGTCGAACTGCCCCACCGCTGGGTGGCTCTCCAGTGCCGTCTGCAGATCGCAGATGTAATCGATCACGTGCTGAATCACCTCCAACTTGGAGATCTTCCGGTTCTTTGGCATAAACGGCACCAGGTCCTGCAGCTTCGAAAGGTACATCTGGATCTCCGCGTTCTCCCCGTCGCGGTGCCTCTGGATGCGTCCGCTGGCGATAGCCGGGAACGAGGCGCCGGTCGCGCACACTGCTGTTATGGCCTTCATTATTGTGTCACTGAACACGAGCACTGGTTTGAGTGGGGAAGTAGCGCGATCGCGTCACACGTGCGTCGGACACGGGCTGCGGGCGAGGAATGAGGAGATGCGCGGCGCGGCGGCGTATTTATGCGCGGCGGGGGGGAGCGTGGGGCGGGCCGGGCCGGAGCGCCAATAGCGGCGCGGGGCGGAGGCGGCGAAGCCTGATTTTCCCATAGCGGCGGCGGCGGCGGTGGCGGCGGGCGCCGCGTCTGCCCTGAGCGGCCCTGACTAAGGCCGTTGCGCTCGTACACTTGCACTTTGTCCGGTCCACTGTTTAATTTTCGGCTATTCATGAATATTGACTTGATTGAGTTTTGCGCAGGAGAAATGGTGCTGGAACGGTCATGGGGGCGAGACTTGGTTTGGCGGACGGAATGCTGAAAAAGTCAAAATGCAAATGGAATGTACGTTATTCACGGATGTCATTGACATCCGTGACGTTATTAACTTATTACGTACATTCCATTTGCATTTTGACATACATTGTTACATTGCCGTAAATATAGATAAAGTGTTATTGTTATTATTTATGATATTTTGTTCTTCTGTGAGGAAACGGCAATCAACCATTTTAATGCTTGTAGGTTTAATTAGCATTATTTATTTTATTTATTTGTTATCTATGGAAAACAAACAGCTGATAAACAATATATGAAACTTATAAACGTAGTCAGTGATTATTGTTCGCAATTCACGATTATTTTAAGGGCTAATAAAGTTTGCAGCAATGGCATTCGTAATTAAGATATTTTACTGCAACAAAAAACTTACTTTCCCACCGACCCTGCGCAAGCTTAACCATTCGTCTCATACATGCAAAGAGAGGTCCAGCCGAGGGGATCGAGGTGCGGGGGCGGGGGAACAATAGCGGACGTGATGGCATCCACTTGTCGCGTCACCATGGCAACCGAGCACGGAGCCTGCAGCTTATTCTAAGGTTGACGTTACAGCGGCGGAAAACCATCAACATTTTTTTGCCATTTGCAGCACAATTACTGAATTATTGTTTTCAAGTAAGTATTATAATCTGAGCCTTATTTATAAGTTTTCAATACCATGACAGTTGAAAAACTACGTCGTGCTCATGAATTATATTGTCCAGAGTTTGTTCAATGGATGTCATTGAAAACTTTTAATTGAGCCATTGCAATTTTGGCTCAGCAATGGTTAATCTGTGACTCAGGTAAGAACTATGAGGTTACTAATAAACATATCAGAGAAGAATGAAAACGTCACTACTAAAATGTACCGGTCCGTACTTTTTATATGCTTATGTTTTTATAGACAAGATTTTATTAGGACACCTAGGCATTATAGCTCAAGATCCACCGAAAACAAACAAATACATAACATGCAATTGCGCATGTATTCCGAAGGGTTAGACAGAGACCAGGGAGACCACTTGCTACAGAAGACAAACAAATAGTGGTCTGGAAAAAAAAATTATCAGCATTATTCCCAGATAAACTTTTCTTTATAAAAGTAAAGTTTAGTGTAGGTCTATAAATTTTCCCATGGGAATAAGATATTTTACTGCAGTACCTTTTGTGTTAATCCAGGCTGTCATATAACTCCATACACTTATAACTCCTTTATATTATTATATAGTGTGATGTGACGAGATGTGATAGTGATAGTGTGAAGTACTTAGATATAGTGCACTTTGTAACTTTTCACGAGCACGTAAAGCACATAAAAAATAAATCTTTGTTATAATAGTCGTATTATACTGACTTCTATTAAGTAGAAAACTATGGGTTCAAGTTTACTCGCGAAGGATAGCTTCGTCCGCAGTGGACTTAGGGGTTAAAAGTCGAGTCATAAAGTTTAAGGTTTCAGCTCGCTCTGAGTCGAAGTGGATTGGAATGCGGCTCTAAAACCTAACAGAATCACACAGGTCTAAGCACTGTGTGCATTTTATCGCATCGAGATTTTTCCTATTTGGCATCGTAGTTACGCAGTTGCGGTTGTGGTGGAGAACCGAGATTTTGCAAGACATTTTTCACTTATACTACATTTTTTGTTATAATTTAAGTTTAACATAGTGCAAATGCAAAAAATACCTGTGACCACGGCAACTGTAACGCTGCCGAAACGTCGGGAAACAGGGTTATTGCGTTTTACCTAATAAATAATCGGGATTAGACCCGTTTAATATATAGCTACGTATGAGTGACAGCGGTGGTAGCTCAGTGGGTAGAACCATAGAGCAAGCGAGAGCCCCAGGTTCGATCCCGAGTGCGGGCATGTACCAATGACTTTGTTTAATTTCAAAGTTACGTACATTTGCGAATTTGCAGTCGCAATACCACACGCTAACGGTGAAGGAAAACATCGTGAGGAAACCCGCGGCTTGGTTGGCTCTGCACGTATTGACTAGTCTTTCCTGTGGGCTAGGCCGACTAAGCTGTCAGGATGGTATAGGTGCTGGGCAAGCCTACACCATCTATAAAACCATGACCCAGGCACTACAGCGTCGGAGTGGTCCCTTCACCCATCTAGTGTGAGTGAAGATACCACTGGACGCTGTATAAATCATCTCATTAAGTAGATGCAAAAAGGCCAATATTATTATTTTATTATGTATGAGTATCGCGAATCATTAAGAAATACTATTACCGAAAAACTTTTGTTTTGTCAGTATAGTAGGTAAACTATGATTACAATTTTTATTCGCGGGAAAAAGTGAAAGTAACTAGATCAGTAAAGCTCAAAACAACATAACATAAGGTCACGCCTGTATCCCTGAGAGGTAGGCAGAGACCAGGGACTGCCACTTGCCACGATCCTGACAGATCCCCTTCGTTTCAGCAAAGTTCATTAGTCGTTGCATGTACCCTGTTCTGGGTAATTTTTGTCTCCCCCCTTGCTATTCGGTCGAAACAACATAGCTAAAACAACACTATCGCAAAAAATATAAATGTTATTTTATAATATAATGTTATTCATGTTATTTTAATTACATCCTTCGTGTACTCATGGGAAATCAAAGTATGTGTTATGCTCATGAACGAGTGCTGTTCGTGAGTCTGGCCGTATCAGGTATGTTTTCCTTACTTTTGTAAGAGAATTCACTAATGCTTTGACATTGAAAGTTATTGATGGCAATCATGAAATCTAGATTTAATATGACTGGAGAAAAAATGGTCAGAGTGGAGTTTTTTTCCCGCTGCCTTTTTCTCCTCTACACTACGACCCGAAGACAGCGGCTTAGATTTTACATTGTACATTGACATTCAGCAAACAGAATGTAAGTTATTTAAGTTGAACTAAAATTGATTTCATTTCATTTCCGAAGATTAATTCTGGATACTGGTGAAAGAATCTTATAAATAAAAAATGTTTTCGGATGATAACCCCTACATCGTTATCAACCCTTGTATGTTCCCACTGCTAGGGCACGGGTCTCTTCCTGCATCGCAGGAAGGTTAGGCCATACTCGCACGAAGCGCTCGGAAAAATGCCACTAGCGGTAATCACGCGACGCTCACCCATCCCGTACCTGACCGCGCCTGTTGATGTTTAACCAAATGATTGATTCCAATCACTCGGTTCGCCTAGGCCACGAGCGCTTCTACCCTACATACAAACTTACAAATATATAAACTTACTAACTTCACTAACGTTAATGCAATACGATGTAATTGCATACCGTGGGCGCAGGCAATTAAATTACACTGGAGCTTTATATGGACCTTCACCTTCTTATTTTGAGTCTCGGATGCGACCACACAAAGAGGTCCGAATCGTAATAATAACGCGCCAACAAAAACCGACCATGGAAAAAACTCCCAAGTCACCTTGGTGTTTAGGACTCAGGTAGTAAATTGCTTCATTTGAGCTATTTCGTTCGTATTTAGAGTGCTTTATGATGTAGTATTTCTTAATGATTCACGATATCACACATAGTCATATAATTATTAAACGGGACGAGACCACGGCAATTGTAACGCTGCCGAAATATAACATAACATTTTACATACAGGCGCATACACTGCTTCTGGCCCCACACTAGGATACCCTGTGTCGTGGGAAACAAATTACATCACAAACATATAAACATCCAAGACCTGGGGTTTTCTTTTTGTCCCCAGCCGGGGTTCGAACCCGGGACAGTATAGGTAGGCGGATGCGCCACCGCTACGCACAGAGGTCGTCGGGAAATAAGGTAATTCCGTTTTACCTAATAAATAATCGCGATTAGTCCCGTTTAATATATAACTATGCTTTATGATGTGATTCGTACAAATGGTGTGGGGGCAATAATGCAATTTTGCGTTGACAGTTTTGCGGCTTTGACGTTATTATGCGTCGGCGGTATGGGCAATCGATAATTATGTCCTTTCAGTTCATTATATACATTGTTTGTTTCTGATTAATTGTGATATATGTGTAAAAAAATATTGCGCAATATATATGTGTACAAGAAGGCATGTGCCTTGCAGAGGGACGTTTATAGGCTGCATTAAAAAAGTTGTACAAAGGTTTAATAAAAATTGGCCTTTGCATCTATGTAATGAGATGATTTATATAGCGTTCAATGGCATCTTCACTCAGTCTATAGGTGAAGGGACCATTTGGACCTGGGCAGGGCCTGGGACATTGTTTTTTAGTTGAATAGTACCTATACCATCCTGGCAGCTTAGTTGACTTATCCCACTGGAAAGACGACAACCAATACCTGAGGACCCAGACAAACCGCGGGTTTCCTCACATTTTGTTCCTTCACAGCGTGTGGTTTTGCTACTGAAAATTCGGAAATGTTAGTAACGTAAAGGCGAGTTTAGTACTATTGGGTATGTTCGCCCAAATTAGCCAGATTGAGCTGGAATGCTTAAGTTGATAGTGGAAGAGGTATGATAGATAGTAAAACTTAAGATATCCGCACTTAGCCTCATAGTTGTTCCATTGAACGTAGTAAGCGCTGAGGTATATTAAAACTTTACACACGGTTTCCTCACGATATTTTCCATCACCCTTAGCGAGTGCTAAGGGTGATGGGCTCTCTACTACTATTAAAACTTCGCACAAGCACATAACTTAGAAACATAGTCATTGGTACAGAGGATACAAACCCATGACCTGCCGAAGGGGTATGATTTCTTCGTGGTATAATACAGATGACCAAATAAAACAAAAATATTTTGATGTCAAATTGTTAAAGAACCGCCATAGAAGTCTGCTTTCTTAAACACAAAAGTAACACCTTCAGCGTAGAGCCACGGGGTACCTTCCCGTATTTGCGTTTCCCAAGGCTTTTATACCGTTGTCAGGTAAAACAAGCTACTTTGCACCGCCGCAGTTTTGTCCAAAATGGTCCACCTTTATATCCAGACGTGTCTCCATGGCTTCTTGTGTAATTACGTATACGGAGAACAGTTGATTTCTTCAGTTCCATCCTTTGTCCACTCACGTAGGGACAACCTTTTCGGACGTTGTACTTTAGCACAAACCTATATGTTATAGAAGGATGCCAAGAAACCCGGCAATGCCATAGTTAATGCACGCATAAAGAGCTGGCGATGACCATGGCGCTACAGCCACATTGCGTTTGAATTACGAACATGATGGCTTACTATGTAGCCTCTCGTTCCACTGCAGGGCAGATGCCTTCTCTCGAGAAAAAATATAAGCCTAATTACCACGCGTGCTCACCGGGGATTGGCAATTGCAAGCGCCGAGGTATTTGAACAACTCAGATACTCAGGCTTCCTCACGATGTTTTTATTCAAGGCAAGCGAGTGGTATTGCTACTATAACTTAGTCTCCCGCTTCGAACGGGCATAACGGTTTATTTAAAAAAATACTTGCCAGAGCGTTATTCATACAATAAAATCCTACAAGTATTAGGTACATGATACTTAGATATCAACCACTGTTTTCATAAAATTAGACAAACGGCGTCGCTCTCTTGTGCCATTAGTTAGTCTGAAAATACATCCGCTCTCATTTATAAAAAAAACATGATTCCTTAAAAACACCTCTCAGATGCAGTTTATATAATATGGCTCTCTACTACTATTAAAACTTCGCACAAGCACATAACTTAGAAACATAGTCATTGGTACAGAGGATACAAACCCATGACCTGCCGAAGGGGTATGATTTCTTCGTGGTATAATACAGATGACCAAATAAAACAAAAATATTTTGATGTCAAATTGTTAAAGAACCGCCATAGAAGTCTGCTTTCTTAAACACAAAAGTAACACCTTCAGCGTAGAGCCACGGGGTACCTTCCCGTATTTGCGTTTCCCAAGGCTTTTATACCGTTGTCAGGTAAAACAAGCTACTTTGCACCGCCGCAGTTTTGTCCAAAATGGTCCACCTTTATATCCAGACGTGTCTCCATGGCTTCTTGTGTAATTACGTATACGGAGAACAGTTGATTTCTTCAGTTCCATCCTTTGTCCACTCACGTAGGGACAACCTTTTCGGACGTTGTACTTTAGCACAAACCTATATGTTATAGAAGGATGCCAAGAAACCCGGCAATGCCATAGTTAATGCACGCATAAAGAGCTGGCGATGACCATGGCGCTACAGCCACATTGCGTTTGAATTACGAACATGATGGCTTACTATGTAGCCTCTCGTTCCACTGCAGGGCAGATGCCTTCTCTCGAGAAAAAATATAAGCCTAATTACCACGCGTGCTCACCGGGGATTGGCAATTGCAAGCGCCGAGGTATTTGAACAACTCAGATACTCAGGCTTCCTCACGATGTTTTTATTCAAGGCAAGCGAGTGGTATTGCTACTATAACTTAGTCTCCCGCTTCGAACGGGCATAACGGTTTATTTAAAAAAATACTTGCCAGAGCGTTATTCATACAATAAAATCCTACAAGTATTAGGTACATGATACTTAGATATCAACCACTGTTTTCATAAAATTAGACAAACGGCGTCGCTCTCTTGTGCCATTAGTTAGTCTGAAAATACATCCGCTCTCATTTATAAAAAAAACATGATTCCTTAAAAACACCTCTCAGATGCAGTTTATATAATATGTGGTTACGTATTTCCCCTTACCTCTGACTATGTAAACTGTACCTTAAGAATGTTTTAACGAAATATGTTTTCATATTAAGTTTGTTTTACTGTTTTACAGTTTTATTACAGCGATGTTTTACCGTAAACCGTTTACGTTCTTAGCAATAACTTAATTCCGCTTAAGGTTTGTCAGAGAGCGATGGAGCGCAGTATTTTGAGCCTGAAGGGGGCAAATCTTGTCCGAAACCCCACACTACATGCGAGGACTCAAATAATCGACGTGTGTGTCCAGATGGCGAAACTGAGTGGTGCTGGGCTGGTCATGTCGGTCGAATGCATCCACTCGGGCAAAACCCGCCACCGAGTGGGTGCCACTCGATGGACATCGAAATCGGGACTGGCCAAGAAGACGGTGAATAGATGATCTCGACCCACATCTACCGGAGAGGTCTGAGGTGCCCCAGGACAGAAAAATCTGCACTGAATTGGGGTAGGCCTTTGCCCAGCAGTAGAACACAAACATGGAGGCTACGTAAAAATACAGTAATAACTTAATAAGCTGTACTTCTGTCTTGATCATTTATGGACTCTATTGACAATCAACAGCACCTTGCACTGTAATGCAATTTGTTAGATAATAGAAATATTGTCTTAGGCTGACAGGTACTATTCTTTTGTCCAGGTTCAAGTTGACAACAAGCGAAATAAAAGTGAAGCGGTCGCGTCAACAAGTAAAAAAATTGTGAGTTGCTTTTATAGGCACAATAAAGGTATGCAGGCAAAAAAATCGACTTGAACACTTTGTTCTCGCAGGTGCCTTGATTGTTATTTATGGACGTCTTTCGAAAGTTTTAAGTGTGAAATTGTTTATGGTGGTAGACGGTTATACGTGCCTTATATTAATACTCGGCTGTGGCATAAAAAATCCAGGAATATTTTTGGTGTTTCGAACCTCTTCGGTTATGGGCCTTGTCTGCACAAAAACTGAGGCAACAACCGACATGGAAACTTGCATGGTTGAGGGGGATGTATCAGACGAGTAATAAGTATACCCGTGACAATGGACTTGCGCCCTGAAACGAGTAATAAGTAGGTGGTAAGTTTTTCTACAGTGTTCACTGTCGTCTTTCAGTTTGCTTATAGCTAAGTACCGAAGTTATAGAGGTAAATAAGCTCACAGTAACATGAAATTAAAGGGTGAAGATTCTATTTATATTCACTTATAGTAACTTTTTAACGTTACTCTCCTGAATGAATAGTTATGGATTACAAACGACTAAAACCAAATAACCTTGAATTTTTTCGACATCGTCATTTTGGTTTACGAATTTCAAACATGTACAACTTACGAGCAATACGAGCTATCAACCGTTTTTCGTGCTATGTGCTGTAAACAAAGATAATCATCTAATATTCAGCACTTTCATTAGAGCAGCATTCAGCCCGGAGCCCCGAAGGCGGGGTGACGCGTGCCGTGGGAGTGCCGCGCGCGTGCCGCTCCCATCGCGTGATAGCGGCATCGATTTGATCCTGGACAATGAGGTATTAATGCCTAGAAAATACACCCTCAGCAATATACGTTACCAAATTTTCAAAATACTGGTAGTTTTGGATGTGAAAAACAAATCACATCGAAATAAAAACTTAAGTCTGCTTGTCAACGAAGACGAGGTAAATTAGCTCTACATAAATTTGTCCTGTTGTCCGCAGACGTCAACGTGTAACTAAAATTTGTTTTAAATTTGTCAGGAAATATTCTTGTTGACGTTGGCTGAGGAGAAGCGGCCTAATTGTTACATCTTAATTTCTTAATGATTCGCGATACTCATACATAGTTATATACTAAACGTTTCTTTTCGCGATTATTTATTAGGTGATACGTAATTACCTAATAAATAATCGCGATCAGACCCGTTATTTATTAGGTAATTTAATTACGTAACATAGACATAACTATATCTTAATTTGTCTAAGTTTTGCAGTGTACATGTATTTATGTGCTTAGTTTAATGCATAAGCGAAAAAAACTTGATGAACAGCAATGGACAAGAAAAAAAATAATCTTAAAAGTTCATCTACATTAGTCGACTCTACATTTCCATCCTATCAATAAGAATATTCTTAGGCGCGTGGTGGATTTATAACCAACAGTTATAAATCCACCACGCGCCCGATACACAATATCGGCTCGCCATTATTGCTTTTTCCCAGCCGTGTGCGCTTATTGACAAAGCAAATAACTCTTATATGAGTTCCCAGGTCACACAATACTCCCTCCGGTCCCACGGGAGGGCGCGAGAGATCCCATAATGCCTTGCAGGTGCACTCATTACGCGGCCAAGCCACGTGTCTAGCACACGACTTTGTTTAGAGAGCACACTGCACGCCCCAGTAGTATTGATTGGTCTGATCGAGAGACAGCACATAGGTGGGTATATAGTCCACTAATGAATGTGGATAAAGGCTTTGAGCATGCATGGACAACAATTTGTTGCTTTACCGTGAAACGAGTGTCAGTAATCCCCTTGAGCCTATACGGATGTTGATGGACAAGAATAGGAGTGGGGAAGATTCCAAAATCTCTCGTTACGAGTTTTTAGATTCTACAGGACCTTTAAGCCTCATGTAGGTTGTTTAAATTAGTGGGTAAATAACTTGCAATTATAAAAAAAAGAAATAGGAAGAAAATTGTCCTCGCTCGTTTTTTTGTCGATCTTTTCTCGATTCGCGCAAATGTCAAAAATAATAGACAGAACCTTGTCACTACTCGTTGGAAACTGCCCTATAGCTAACCCAAATAAAAAAAAAATACCTTTAGATTACAGTAATAATAAGGCTATAATCTAACGACGTCAATATTTGACCTTTCGCGAGCCTCCCCGCGGGTGGAGGCTCTCACGGCGTCGCGTCGGTTCACACAAGAACCTCGCGCTCTCACGCGCACATATTTGTGCTTCGAATAATGCCACGATTTACTTTTGGAATTCCATCACTCCCACGAACTGGGGCTTACTACGGACCTAACATATTTTATGTAGGTTCTGGTGGTAACAAAAGAAGAAAAAAATTAGAAGAGTTATGGTTAGCCAATTGTAAAATGTCTTCACGAAAAGAGCATCAATCTTCTTTTTTTACGCAGCCTCTATACTCCTACTGCAGGGCACAGCCCTTCTCTCGGAAAGAGAGAGTGTGGACTTAATTACCGCTTATTGGCAATTTAAAGCGCGGAGCAACACCTTTGACACTCAGGTTTCCTCACGATTTTCCATCAACCATCAAATAAGGACTCGGGAATTTCAAATGAGGGTCTCATCAAGATACTAGAAGTGGTTTTGGCAACAAAAGCTGTGGTGAGTTGTATCCATGCGAATTTATAGTACAAATCGTGGAGGAAGTGAGCAGCAGTTTACACGTCCGTGGTAAGCCTACTGTGGCGTGCCTTTAAAACAAACCATCATTTACAAATTGACCGATGAAAATTATTTAGTTAGAGGGCAATTTGAAATTAATCTTCATTACCCATGATTGTATCTATCCTGTCATGAGTCACGACTAGATAATGACCTGAGGTCAATCCTGAAAAACTGTTCAGTAACACAACTCTTTTGATCTATGTCTAAAATTAACTTAACACCAATTTAGTGGCTGAATAATACTAAATCGCTGCGATATCAGTAGATGTTGTGGCAACATAATATTATATCGCTGCGATATTAGTAAATGTAGTGGCTACATAGTACTAGGACGATGTCTATAAGTTGCTTCCGGAGTGGTCTGAGGTGGCAAATGACCGAAAATCTTGGTCTGAAAGTGGGCAAGGCTTTTGGCATGCAGTGAGATACCCATCTCATCTCATCTCAAGTTATATACAACTCGCTCGTCTTTTGCTGCTATTACAGTCTGTTAGCTTTTAGAATACACCTTGCTACTATCGGATAGAATCGGATATATTCGTGTAATAGAAATATCGGAACTAATATGACACCTAATCTGTTCAAAACAGTGAAGAAAAGTTTTATATAGAGCTAGTAGTACTACACTCGTGTGCTTTCGGCGAATACCGAAGCCTATTCTAGAGCCCGAGGTATATTCTAAAAGCTAACAGACTGTACTCCGGCTTACTAATTTACAGTTTAGCCAGCAGCACTTTGCACACTTGTGAAGAATAAAGGAGCCATTTGAATCGTTGTCGCATAAGGGCCTGATCATGCGCACCAAATCCTGGCGGGTTCCTGACGTTTGCGAGGGCAATTAGGATGGAATTTTACAGCTAGATTAGAACGATAGGATTTGGATTTGGTGCGCGTAATATAGAGGCAGTTTGCTAAGCAAGCTTGCCTCAAGTAAAGAAGATCTCGCGTAATCTCGTTGTCACCCGCAACGTGAGTGCTAACGATTGGAAGGACGATTTCTGTCTAGAGAAAAGCTTGCTTGCCACTTGCATTTTAAGTAAACTAATTTAATCGCCAAAGCCTCGTAATTTGTGTTTTACCAGCAGAGTGCGGTAGGATGGTACGTGGGCGCAAGTTGTAGTGTCATTATGGCGTCGAATTCCTCAAAATCTCAGTTGCGTGATCCACAAAGCCTGAGCGAGCGCTGGTCCATCGCCGGTATAATTATTCCTCTGACCTGTGACCCGGGTTCGCACGGCGCTTCCCACGCGCCTTTGGTTCACGTGAGAATGGGCCGGGTTCCCAGCGACCCTGGGAGGAATTCCAACTTCGTAGGAAGGAGGGAAATGAGGGGAAATTATGACGCTGCATGGAATTCGGGCGCTACGAAATGAGGTTGATGGAGAGCAGTTCTCACGGTGACAGAAAATAATGTCAGAAATTATCCTTTTGAGAACAATGAACGTAGACTTCATTCCGGCAACGGCGTGAGTTTCTGGAGTAAAGGAAAGATGTTTTTTTCACACTGATAAATGGGGTCACCGATGTTACGTCAAATTCGCCAAGTTAAAGACTCAAAGGCTTCGTTAGAAAGAAAACCTTCTCATTTCCGCTCAAATAATGATATAACCATATATCAAAACCCGAAGGCGGGGCGGAGTGAACTGGCAATAAGCGTAAAAGGCATTTAATAATGCACGCGTTTGATCGTGTGCCTATGCAAGGGACTAATACTACACTAAGGAAGAGATAGAAGACGGGCTCTCTTGCACAGAATCATAGATATTTAGGTATATCTCATGTGAATCATGATACATACCAAATTACTAAAAGGACTGATAATAAGACTGACTCAAAGACGGTTTCGTTAAAATAACAAACAATAATTTATTTGCTTTCAATCAGCAGCATAAGTTTTAAGTAAGGTTTTTTAAATACTGTCATGTAGGGCTTGATATTTCTTGAATATATCAGATGAATGATTGTTAGACATTTTGCTTCTCGAATTTTAAACATTTCTATCTGCCGTTTTTTTATATGTAAGCCGAGTTGAATGAAATGAAAGGTATAATATCTTGTTTGTCTAGTGTCAATCTTTTTATAAGCAACCTATTAAATTAGGCCTTTATTTGTATAGTGTAGTATCACAGCACAAAAGACAGACTGCACTTTCTTACGATCGGACCATCTGTGGAATAAAAGTTGTCGTATAGTGGCCTATACAAGGGACAAATACCTAGCAATCGGCGTAATGAGGGCGCGGGGGTGGCGGTGCGAGGTCGCGGGGAGGAGACACGTGGCGGTCACGTGACAGTTTTACATTACGTTTATGGCAATAGGGATAGGGGTAGAGACGTAGGTACTTTTAATTATATGAAAGCTTTTTTAGAAATCGACGTTGGAAAAAACCTTTTTTTTGGTGAATAGGTTTGGCCAATCACAGAACTTTCAATCAATACCGGTCAATTGAGATGAAAGAAAGCAATCGACTATATTAATGAAGCTCTTTTTCATTTAGCCGGCAGTACAAATAGTGCGGAACACGAACGTTGGCTGATATTGTAAATTGTACATTTTTATCAGAGGATGGAAAAACATTCGTAAAGAGGGTTCCGTACAAATTTGTAGGTACTTACATAATACAAATAGTTCAGAAATCGCGTCTTTCTATTTCGTAGGATACATAAAAGGAGCTCGTACGTTTAGCGCACTCTGGGAAACAATCAGCGACTCCCTAACGTTCATTGGTGAATAATTTCACCACGATCGCTTGCCATCGACAAGTTAGGAAGAAGGGTTCCGTTTTTTTCTCGTGAGGCACGGAACCCCCAAAATAGAATATAATACAATCCAGAGCTAAACTAAGTATGTTAAATAATCTTTCTGCCTTTAAAACTAGATTCAACCGGCATTTAAGAGTTAAGTACATATAAGCTTAGACCCCGTCTCCTTTTATCATCAGCTGTGACTGGGGTTAGGTGCCAAACTGTTTTTCTTAAAAAAACTCTATGACAACCATTGACGATAAAAAAATGCAGATAGTGCGCGACAGAGTGAAAAATTTGGAATGTAAACAATTCATCACGCGATCAAGTCTTCCTATAATTGAAAATAAAGACACATTCACACTATTAGCATGCCGAGAATGATCAACAAAAAAATCCACGGAAAGAACAACAATATCAATCGCATACAGTTACAATTGGCAATCCAAGTGCTCAAACAAAGCCTCTGTGTAGCTGTCAAAGCGGAACTCCCACAGATTTATAACAAAACCGGCGTAGAGGTTCCCACAATCGTTACTGTAATGAACGGCGGGGATCAACACGGATTGAATCACCCTGCGCACGCGCGGGCGACGCCGCATTACATCCACGACCAGTGAATACTGAACTCGCGATGTAAATTTACAGTTCCTATGAGTTTTCGGAACTTTGACGTCCAGAAAGAGTTAGTTTTTTCAGCAGCCCTTGTGGAGAGACCACAAATCGGCAAGAGCAGCCAAGGACGCCCTGTGATCAGATGGAGGGATGACATTCGCAAAGCGGTCGGCAGTGGCTGAAAGAGGAGAGCCGAAGATCGGGCTCAGTGGCGTGTCTTGGAGAGGCCAATGACTAGCAGTGGAGTAACACCGGCTAGTCATGATGATGATGATGGACGTCTGGCCACTGCAGTGGTTCTCCTACACCTTCACTGGAAGGCGACGCCTTCAAGTGCAGGGCACGTACGATGGTGTGAAGAGTGGTGCTGATCTAGACAGGCTGGCGTTCCGGGGAGCCTTCATATTTAAGTGGAATACTATCGCCCAGTTTCTCATACAGTAAAAATCTGTTAGTGTATGAGAAACTGGGCGGTGATAGCTCAGTATGTAGAACCATGAGCGAGAAACCCAGGCTCGATTCCCCGTGCGGGCATGTCTGGACTTCGTTTATTTTCAAAGTTACTCTCCATTTGCGAAGCGCGTGGTATTGTAGTAGCAATACCACGCGCTAACTGTGAAGGAAAACCTCGTGAGGAAACCCTCGCCTTGGTTGAATCTTCGCCTTTCCCGTGGGCTAGGCCGACTAAGCTGTCAGGATAGGTGCTGGGTGCATTGTAGGTGCTAGGCAACCCTACTCCATCTAAAAACAGTCTCCCAGGCATTACAGCGTCTGAGTGGTCTCTTACCGGACCTAGTGTGATTGAAGGTGCCAAAGTAAGTTAACCCTCTGTCAGTTGGCCAAAGTACATAAAAAACGACTGACAGCTGTAAGAAGTAGATTTAAAAACCTATAGAAGTAATCTAATCTAGAAGTAGATTTACAGAGAGTGTATGAGACGTCGAGGATAAGTCGAGTCTTCTTCTTTCAAAATCCTGAATTACAAAAGGTCATCAGAAACTGGTCACCCCTTAGCGACACGAGGGTGGCACGCGTGGGAGCCGCCTCTATTATGGGGGCACTTAACTCGCGGACTGCGGCCCATTGTACCCTACTGTTGTAGGGCCATTAGACGGGATTCGCGATGCTCACTCGCTATAGCTGATCAGTCGACATGGAGATTATGATAGCGCTGTCAGGAGGGATTTGTATGAGGTTATTACTGCGTGGAATGGCGGAAAAGTCGGTTGTTGTGTCACCGATAACTTCAATGTTTTAATGGTACCTACTAGGATAAATGAATTCGTCATAAAATCGTTGCAAATTATTGGTTAATAAACCTTTTTATAGTGTCACTTAATTGTTTCCGATGGAGACAATGGTTTTTTGTGCTGGTTAGTAAACAAGGATTGCGCCGTCAGGAGGAATTTGTATGAGGTCATTACTGCGTGGAATGGCGAAAAGTTGGTTGTTGTGTAACTTGTTAGTTTTAATGATATTAGGATAAATTAGGTTGTCATAAAATTGTTGCTAACTATTTCGTAAAAAAACTTTTTATAAAGTCACTTAATGGTTTCCGATGGAAACGATGGTTTTTTCTGCTGGTTTAGTAAACAATGATTGCGCTGTCAAGAGGGATTTGTATGAGGTCATTACTGCGTGGAATGGCGAAAAGTGGGTTGTTGTACTACCGATAACTTGAAAGTTTTAATGATACTAAGATAAATTAATTCGTCATAAAATTGTTGCTAATTATTGGTTTAAAACTTTTTTATATTGTCCCTTATTGTTTCCAATGGTAACAACGCTTTTTCTGCAGTTTTAGTGAATTCTTCGGTAAACGTAGTACACCGCATTTATACTGACTACCACTGTGTGGATGTTTACTGAATTTTCTTTAAGGGGAGTGAAGGTCATGACTTATTATATCCTTGCAAATTATTTCCCTTTTGGGTCACTATTGGCTTTGTACCGCGATAAGGTTTTTTTTCGTATGGAAATAATGTTATCGTAATCTGATCTCAACCAAGATTTGCGCCAAGCACCCTGTGAGAACAATAACATAATAGAGATCGCTATCGCTTCGCTGTAAAATCGCGGCGAGAGAAAAGAATTGGCGTGGTGAATTCGCCACATTCACATAGAGTACTTTATTCACTCATTAATCGCACAGAAAATGAACCGGCAAGGAATAATAATCGAGAAATATGAACAATTTATTAAAATACTGAAATCAGGGTGATGTGAAGAGAAAGCCAGGTGCATACGGGAGCGTAAACTTAACAAAGCTTTGCTGTTCCTCCAGTGCACTGTAAGCTTTATTCCTTTATGGTATAGATGCCATGGTTGTAAATTTAGCCGTACTATAATCTTGATAGACTTATGAGGGTTACACAAGAAGTCGCTATTTTGGTGAAAGAAATACCCTTGAACCTTTTAAGTCGATTATTTGTGACCCTAATTGCAGATGAGGCGATATGACCACATTGTAAGATCGTTTATTTGTAGTATTTTTAGATGGTGTGTTGTTTGCTTTCTTGCGTTTTATTTGGGAAGTTTTTGCGTCCCTTTTGAGGTTCCAAAGAGTTGTGCTATTGTGCCGAAAACGAGATCTTTGATCGTGATAGTACTTTGTTGTTATCGAGATCATTGTTTGGCCAATGTGGGCTAACGTTTTTATGATACGTTGGATCAATGTTTAGTTTTAAGAAATGTATAAGTAAACTTCGGTGATAAAGAAAGATGACCATGGATTTATCTGGACTAGATTGATAGGTAGAGATGGAGAACAAGTTAATCATTTATTACTTTACTAGATATTAATTATTATTATATTTAGAGATTAAGCAAAGGTAAAATTTTAAGATCTTTCATATTTTGAGGCTGGAATGCACCAAAAGTAAAAAAGTACCAAACTGCCGTAGTTTCGTAACTTAATGTTTTTGCCCATGAATCCAAATCAAAGATCTACAAAGCTATTAAAACAGTGGCAATCGCGCAAGGTGTCAGTCTAACACACCCCTAACTCCATCCCCATATGAGAATCACAACGCTACGTTTTTCACACAGCGCGCAGCTGCGGTGTGTGCGCGCCCTTACAGCTGCAAACAACTCGTATGCAAACTATTGACTTTATGCCGCGGTCTAAACTGGAAGAAATTACTATCAGTAATACGGCCGCTAATCGTAGTGAACGAAATCTATTTCACGGAGTACAGGGCACTAGTTTGGGACCAGAACACGTGATTGTTAGGTGTGAAAGTTATTTTTTTAAAGTATTTTTTTGTTGTAGACTTTTAGTCCGGATCTACTTACGGGTGTTGTTATATTTTTTTGTTATTTAACGCGGGGTTCACATTCGAGAAGTTTCATTTCAAATTGCTGCTCGTAACCAAACAGCAATATTATACCTGTAACTAATAATTTTAACTATTTTCCAGGATAGATACTTACATAATTATTTATTCATACTGGGACATACACAATGAAATGTACAAAAACAAAGCAGCGGCTTCGTTGGTATTTTACCTACAGTGGGTAGGGACAAAACATAATAAATGAAACAAAACATGATGCTGTCGTCATGTTTTGTTTAATGTTTATGATATTTATTCTTTGATAGTAAATACCTCTCTTTTCAGACCGGTTAAATTAACAAAAGAAGGTTAACCAAATGTTACGGAGTGGACTGTATAAATAAGAAAACTGATGGAAGACGCGTAAAACGAAGTATAATAGGAAAATATGTGAGAGGAAGAAAAGTCAATAAAACGAAAAATATACAAATTATAAAATTAATCCAAGGAGTCTTCACCATCAATAAAATTGTTTTCAGCCGGTGAAATTATGTAAAGAAGGGTTACTCATCAAGGTTGAAGATATCTACACAAATACATATTATATACCAATTTTATCAGTAATTTCGAAAGAACAGACTCTGTTCTGCTCTGCTGCAAGTATAGACTAGTAAACACCAGGTCAGCTAACCGAAGTGGGCTAGAAATCCCTAAGCCCTGTCAGAAAACCAGTGGTCTCGGGTTCATAACCCGTGACAATATGCTGAGACAGCGGCCTTTTCATAACCATAACACACATCAACCTATGTAATATTATAATAGTTATAAACTGTTTGTGTCTGCATGTTAGTCTAGTATATTATTACAGTCTATGTTAGTTATGTGTATTTAAATCTTCCGTCCTATGTTGCCATTCATATTCTATGGTTTATTTGGTGTTATGGTTTATGAATAAACATTTCTTATTTACTTACTTAATTATTTTTTTAATTGTTGTAGCATTTCCGGTCGCTTATTGTATAAAAAACATAATGAAGAAACCTGAATATCTGACGTTTTCACACCTCAACGCTTGATAACGTCAATCTGCGGTAAGTGCACGTGGTGTCCAAGCTCTATCACTGAGAGAAGGCCGGTGCCCAGCAGTGGGACGCTTATGATGGTTATTTCTTGAATATAAATAGAATTTGGAGTATCAATACCACTCATTAACTGTGAATGACCATATTGTAAGAAAACACAAGTGTCTGTGTGGTCTCTGTACTTTAGCGTTTGCTAAGTACAATGGCCCAACAACGAGATTGAGTGTGATAATCTCGGGTCTAACTAACTAACACTGAATAATTCCAAGATACCACATTGACGAGTTCTACGTATATAAGTTTGATGAGCTTTGAGCCTGCTGGCTGAGTTAAACTTCTCTAGTATGTGTAGTTTTATCGAACAGTTGTAGAACTTGCGGAGACAAAGCCGTCTTGTTTGGCCACCGCGTACGCAGTAAAACTGACGGTTCCGCTTTGTTCCATTTTCCGGACGTATTTTGGTACTTTAGTGTTTTCTTTAGCATGGATACGCTAAATGAAAATAGTCATGCAATTAGTTCTACAGCTCAAATGTTTTAAAGCAGAAAATATGAAAGAAAAGGAAATATTTGACTATCCAAAAAGGTTTTTTAATATTATTTATTCATCACCACCAGTTAGCGCTTTCTTGAGCAACGAACTAAATTATTATTGTTTCATGCAAGTAGTTTAAAAAATGATAAACGTAAACTACTTGAACATAAAGTAATTTTAAAATTTTCAAAGTACTTTACTCATTGTAGCACATATTAGTCAAACAAAATTTATTGTTCAGGAATTCCACGGAAAGTCTCTCATTTGCTGAACACGTGGCGAGGTGCGCGGGCGCAAGCATTTGGCGCCCAGTCGGGGGCGGACCCGCCCACGCAAACAACGGTACGAAACGTTACTCTGTTTTAAAATCACTTTCGGTTTAGGTAAACAAACAAGTATGTAGCAAATCATCAAGTCCACGACTTCTAATAAGAGGATGCTTACTTTATCCATTATATCATAGCATCGACAGAGTAAGCATTTGGTCATAATAAGATACAGGATTCTTCTACGTCAAGAGTAGACTTAGAGATTTCTGCCCTTATTTAAAAATAAAATTCCTTAAAACACTCAAATAGATAAAACTTAAAACACTTAAAACACTGGAATAGTATTTTTATAAAAGACTGTTAGATTTTAGAAAGAGATTAAACTGCCCTAAGCACTTTTTAAAAGTGATTATTTGTGAATGCTGAAACACGTGGCAGTGGCGGTAGCGGTGACCGTCCATACGTACATCCACAAAACTGCTATTGCAGTAATTCACCTATGTATGGAGCACCTCCGCGTTAGTGTGTTTCATCCTTAATACGTTACGTTTTTAGATTAAAAATAAAACAATAATGTGTACCGTGCGTGTATACATTGACTGAACATTTGATTGTAACAGACTACACTCTCTGCGTAGGCACATGCTCTCATTACTTTTACGGCATTATTGTACTATTTTTACTGCTGCCGGTAATTGGGGGCGATTTGCTTACACGTGCTTCACTACAGCTCATAAAATAAATTTGGTTTGTTTGTTTCTGTTGTTACCTACATTACTTAATAATCTATAATTTAGAGAGATCTTTTCATAAGCAACCGTGCAAGTAGCCCACAACTTATAACTTAGAGCGTGAAGACTAAAACAAAATCTATCTAAGTGCATAAGTACTTGAACTTCAAAATGTTTTTAGGCAAAGAAAGGTCGTTATTTAAAAACGTAAGATGGACTAAACAATTTTATTGAGCAATACAAATTTAAACACGAATCTAGGTAACTATGAAAAAGTACTAATTAAAAATAAAAGTACCTAGAGCTACACTTAGCAACACCAGTAAAAGTTATTTTTATTTTATTTCGAGTGGATTATTTACCGCCGATGTCCTATATCTACAGAATTTTCCTTCGAAATACAGCCGAGCTTTCTATCTTATCTCACTTCGCACATGTTGCGACCAACTGCAGCCAAAGCTACCACACAATCACAGCTCCGGGCTCAACAAATGTTTTAGCCAAATCTGTGGTACATCTGTGCTGTTTGGAGGCTTTCTCAGCTAAACCAGTTCAATATTTTGACTTATCTTTAAATAAGTAGTCAGTTTACGATACGGTAGTCTTTGTTTGCTGAACGTTTAGCATTTTTTTGGTGTCATATAAATTTTAGCCTTTTCTTAGGGTTGGGTCGTACTTGCGGGCATTCACCCGCACATATAGCTTGTAATATACACCTATTATTTCAATTAAATAGTACTAAGCCCCATTTTTCAAATATATTGGATTGTTCGAATTTGGGCCTTTTTATGAGGAAAAGTCTGTGTATTTCCTCGTTATCAACCCTTGTATGTCCCCACTACTGGGCCACGGGTCTCTGCCTGCATTGCAGGAAGGTTAGGCCATACTCCACCACGGGGGTCAAGTCCGGGTTGGTGGAGGATTGTAACACAGTGGCGGGCCTTACTGTCAGAAGTTATCAAGCCGCCCATAGGGCCTCTGACATGGCTTAACGACTGCCATTATATGACAGCCGGCACCAATGGCTTAACGTGCCTTGCGAAGCACGGAAGCGCTCGGAAAAATGCCACTAGCGGTAGTCACGGGACGGTCATTCCTATGTATTTCCTCATTAGACCAGAATTTTGTAATTTTCTGTCAGGTCTCCTCACGATGTTTCTCTTCACAATCTACAAAAAAAATCAGAAATGTTCGAAACTAAGAAAACAAAATCACTGGTGGCAACCCATGCCTAGGGTTCCCACGAACCCACGTTCTTCAGAATGTGAAGTAAGTGTTCAACCGACCGCACTACGACCGCGTACCTACTCATTAAAATAAACAACTATGTTCAAACTGTTTATTTACAACTTCGATATTGTGCTGGTAAATAAATGTATAGGCATTTTTTTGCCTATAAATGTTCGCCTTTATCACAAACACGGGAATCACAACTTTTTATAAAGCGTTTAAGTGACGGTTGGTCATTAAATGTTATCTTAACTGGTGTGTTAGAGATGCACATGAAACATTTGACATCGGGGGTCTTTGTCAGGCCCTTAATACAGTAGTAGACCATATACGTATGTCCAGAAGTAGTACAACAAAAGTACTGTTTTGGGCTGATATAGTTAATTTTACATCAAATCTTAAATGTATGTATTATATAAGGAAGGTCAACGTAAAATTCTAATACATATAGGTGCACTGTATGTTATTTCAAAGAATTTTTCGGTATAACATTGGTTCTTTTTCTTTGGAATTATCGTGATGGTGGCGTCAACAAATCATACTACGTAATTATACTAATGTACGTAATACAGAGAATAGTGTAAAGAGGTTCGAAATTTCACTGATGCCGGTGAGTCGCCCATTAGCTCAGTTGGATAGAGCGCTGGCACGGATAGCCAGAGGTCCAGAATTCCAGAGGTGGAATTTTTAGCCTCTAAATAGGTTTATAAAATCATACTACTACAGTATAATCAAAAGAATGAAAGATTGAACGCACCAATCATTTTATTGGACAGACGTTTTCAGCACATGTTTCGACTCATTCTTTTGTTGAATTCGGTTCATCCCTATGCCCTTAGGGCCTTGATTAATGATAGCAACATTGTGCTAATATTTGCATAAGAAACGGACATGTGAGGAACTTATCATCCCGCAGATCGTCTGCGTACTGTCGTTAATTCTTAGATACATTCTAACTATCACCTTTCAAGGTGTTTTGCTCTTTATTCCTTTCAAGTTTACGATCAAATTGATATGAACACAGCCAAATTTTCTGTTTATTTAAAATGAACTTTAAACATGTTGTAGTTTGAGTCGAAGTTCCAACAATTAGTTGTCAAGCAATGTAACGCAGGAGATTCGTAGCAAACACGACGGGGACGTCAATGAAAATATTCATTAGCTCACACTCGATTCAGTCGATGAGACAGCTCTGCTTGGGAACTTCAGGGTTGTATCTTTTGATAAGATTCGATAAATAAATGCACATGAAGTCGAAATGAATCTGGTTATTTATTGAATCTATCTTGGATATTGATGATTTAATTCATAATAGATCAATATATGGAGAGCAAATAGCGCTCAAACCAGATCTCCAGATCTCAAACATCATCATTATCATCAACCCATTATGTCCCCAACGAGGGGCACGGGTCTCTTCCCTGAGGAAGGTATAGGTCATACTCTACCACAGGGGCCAAGTCCGGATTAGTGGAGGCTTGCAAGACTAGTGGCTGTTATTACTGTCAGAAGTTTTCAAGCCGCCCTAAGGGCTCTGACTTGGCTTAACGACTCAAATCTACATCTGGAAAATTTTATCGTTGTGTTTTAAAATGTTAGGTTAGAATTTCGATGTATCGATGTATTACGTTAAAAATGTTTGCTCGAAATAATTTTGTTCTTTTCAGGGTTCGTACCGCAAAAGGAAAAAACGGAACCCTTACAGGATCAATTTGTTGTGCATCGGTCTATCCGTACGTCTGTCTGTCGAGACCCTTTGGAAATGCGTAAAATTATCGCGTTGATATTATAACCGTATAACTAATTCTACAGTCCCTTGATGTTGTAAAAAAAACCACACTTCTAAGTTAACGCAATAAAAAGTTAAAGCCGTTATGCCGCAAAAACGTATATATCAACACTCAAGGAAATAAAAAAAATTAGGGTATTTCCCGCCGACCTAAAATTATGAAAGTTGGCAAGCAATATTGTCTTATAAAAATAGAGATGAAATCTGAAAACTATACATTTCTAGATAAATCACACAAAAATGGTCTTTGAAGTCTCGATTTGAAGACTCGACTTAAATTATTTGTAAAACGAGTATGTAAGTATCTACCTACATATTTGTACAAAACCCTCGGTGCGCGTGTCTAACTCGCACTTGTCGGTTTTTTCTCATTTATGTTCTACTTGTCTACCGATCACGAGAGGGATCAAAAGTAGAACAAAAAGTAAAAGCAGTAGGACTAGGTACATATTTTTTTACAAATTGGGAGACTTGACAACCCTGCCAAATAAGGACAAACTCACATAAATGCGCACTGATTGATGCAATGAAAAATGACGCGACAATGTTTTGAGAAATTGCGTCCTCGAGGCCGGACCTTTGTACGAGAAACCAGAATAGGGGTTTATTACATGCATAACTTAAAACACCATAAAGTATGAAACCGGCTTAGCCTAGTGGCGGCTTTGAATTGTGCCCGTAATCAAGAGGAAGTGAGCGAGGAAGTGTGAAGACGATGTGCGCATTTACTTTCTATTACTTATATTTAGAGTCTAGCGGCAATGATTCAGTAATTTGTCCACTTGCAGTGTCCGTCATATTTTTCGTTGAAGCAATGGGCATTGATCAGGGAGGCATCGATTGTCGTAAAGTGAAAACTATTTCGAGGAATAGGGATACTGATTTTTACTATTAGGGGTTTATTAGGTAAAATAAAAACGGATTATTAATATTTATCGCAAAATAAAGTTCACTTAATTTTTCTTCCAATGACGTCATCATTGGCTCTTAAGCAGTAGTTCCACTGCCTACAAATATTTAAAAAAAATTCGTCAACTACAACATTTGTCAAACATCAACTATTTTTTATCATGAATAAATTCAATGACGTCATACTTACAAAACTTTAAATAATTATTAAAAAAAATTATTACATCAAAAATTAAGAAAATGTTCAAATTAGTTTCTTGTATTAGTCTATATTTTAGATTTGTAGAATAAAAAATAGGATGTAACAATGCCCATTATTATTTTTTGAGCATAGGCCATAGACGCATTGGTATGAACACATAACCGCGCGACTGCTTTTCATGGACGTCAAGGAAGTTGAAATGAAATGAAAAGGATTTATTCAAAGTAGCGCAGAAACTGCGGCTTAATAAACGTTACAAGTCAAACTAAGTCCATTTATAATTCTAGATCATTTTAGAGAAAAAATTGACAAAAAAACTCCAAACTTCGTCTATTCAAAGTTGACTTTACATAACTATTATAAAACATAGAACTCATGCATTGTACTAGCTTTAATTTCAACTAAATAATCCTTTATGTTATAGTAGCTCTTTTGGCATAAAGTATACTTAACAGGCAAGCTCATATCTTCAGGGATTTTATTATAGAACCGTATTCAATGTCCCATCAAGGATGTATGTATAAACCTTTGCCAGCCTACATCTTGGAAACGAAAGTGTATGGTTGTTTCTAGTAATTACATTGTGTCGGCTAGCTACAGTTTTAAAGTTAGTACTGATATTTTTCCTGACATACACAATGTGTTCCTAGATAGACTGACCGGTTAACTGTTATTGAAGTGCAATACTCTCGGATTGACGTAGGGGAAGGGAAGGCAGACAGCAGTGTTGTCTGGTTGAGTCCAAACGCGGCGTAAGATTTTGTTTCGCTTTTGTGCACCTTTGATTAGGGGGATGACCGCTTGACTTTTGACGTGGTGGTCATTACAAGCTACATTGTAATAAGTAAATCATATGAGTGAATAGTTATTTATCTACGTCTTATTTTACAGAGCCTTTGTATGTCATTTCTTTGTGAGGACGAACATTGCAAGCAGTAGACGTTTACCATCTTAAAGCTTAAGTTTTAGCAACGAACAACTTTTTTATCGGTGTCAGAGTTGATTACAATATTTCCACCGATGAAGAAGATCGAAACAGCAATTATTCAATTAAACATCTTGTAATCTACTTGTAATCTTCGTTCACTCGTTCACAGCATTAATTTATAGATTACTTTGTTTTAAATTACCTAAAGAATTATTTGATAGCATTAGGGTAGTTACAGACTAAAAAGAAAAAAAAATTGTTATTCGCTAATAAATTGCAAGTTATTATATCATAAAAAGTGAAAATTTTCTTTATCATACAAAGGGAGACATTATTTAATACAAATATTTCATTTATGAATGCAATGAGATTCGTTTATAGGTTTCTCTTTTTCTAAGTAGGTGGCACGTTCACTTTGTACAATTTTTTGATACGCAATTATTCTGAAAGTCACAACGTGTATAAAACAAAATTCTCGTCTGAAAAAATATCGTCGTAGTGTTTAAAAATGTATGTTTTGTTTCTTTACTACATTCATTTCACGTAAATTTATCGAATACAATAAGCGATTTAGAACAAATCAGCTTTGTTTCAGTACCAAGCTAATAAGCCGATACCAACTTTGAAACAATGTTGATATCAACTCAAACCTTTTGCATAATGCTAAATGCACTTGGGTGGCCAATAAATAGATGTAACTCATGCACCTAGCTGGACATTATAGCAGACTCAATGAAATATCTATTACCTACAAACAGAGTTAGAATTTGTGCAAATCGAACTTTATGGCTACAAAATTAATTGCCACTGAGTAACAAAATGCCTACTGAGATCGTGCAATCGATTAAGATGCCTCCGGCTTCTTTTTCAAAATGTACTCATTTATAATTTGGACCTTTTTTAAAAGCCGTAAAGTCTAAAATGGAGTAGTGAGTATAGAACCAAATCTCAATACTTGATGTAGCAAAATATACTATATTGCTAAGAAATAAAGGCCACATAGATTTCCTGAATGACGATAGTGTACGAGATAAGGTATAGACGTTCGTCACAGTGAGTGATTTGTCAAGCGTAGAGCTCGTTAGTCCAGGTGTCTGACTACAGCCAAAACATAGAAGATTCAGAAAGTCTCTTTTTCAATATTAAATTAGTGTCAGCTTGTGAGGCATATGAGTACGGGAATCCGGAAATCCAAGTTCAAAACACCGTAGTTTGTAAGTCAATGTGTAACTTTTTAACCTGAATATTTTAAAAGCAGGCGGTATAAGTTTGAGCCCTAACCCTAAGTCTGTAGAGTATCTATTTGCGGGTGGCATAGCTCCCAAACCATTTTGATGCAAGTTTTTTAATTCAATATCGCGATTGAATTAAAAAACTATAATTAGAGAATGAAGAAAAATTCATTCCTTAATTATTGTTACCTAAAAGTGTAAGAGATCTCTGATTACTATCTCTATTTAATTAAAATGGAATTGGAGATTAATTAAGTGCACACCGTTTTAAAAACAAGTAGGTAATTATCAACATACATTTCTAAGAACTTCACGTAAGACGAATATTCACCTTCTGTTTGTATTGCGTTCCACATCTACGGAGTCATTGTTTTGTTCATCCATCTATCTTTGTTGCACGATAGAGCTTAGGTATTTTTGTACCAGCTTATTTAGCTGCTTTTACTCTAGATAAAAATCTTCTATTTCTAACGTGACTAATAATACTTTGAGGGATTTAGAAGTTTTAGGATTTTTGATTGGTTTTGTTCACAATAAGATTCGACCTCCGTGGACATACTTTGGGATGTACTAGCGAATGGCAAGATACCCGAACACGATGTGTGCAAGCAACGAATAAATGTAGTGAATGTTGAAGAAACAAAAGAGGTTTTTGGGGATTGTGGCAAGAAGCAAACAATGGTCTCGACCTCTCTCTTTGAAATACAAGCGTGAGTTTAGGAAAATCAATGAAGATTTGCGATTGATAGCATACGCAATAGTTGGTACCTAACTAAGTTGTTTATGTACTTTCTCCCATCTCCCTCCGCAAATTTTCTTTTGAACTCAGAAAATAGAAGCAAAAGTAGAAAAAATCTTTCAATAGCCTAGGTTTGAGTTAAAATTAATATACAACATTGGACGGTTTAAAGAGAGGGATGGAAACGCGTACCTGGTTCGCTTGTAGCGTGGCGTGCCGATGGTGGTAGGTGGCGTGCCTTGGCGACTGTCTTCCCTTCAACCTTCCACTACGTGTGTTTTCCTTGATGAGTTTTCTTGCACCGGATGGAATTGGCGCGGTCGAGATGTTCGTGATCACGGTTTTGCCGTTGACGGGGCCAGTATTCGAAGCTGGTCGACCGAACAGTCCGTGCAACACCACGATTTCTTTCAGACTCTCTTTGACAGCTTGTCACCGGTGTTTTTCTTCATGCACCCGCGTTTCCAATAGGATGGGGATTTGGGGGGTGGGAGGGAAAAATATTGAAGGCCCTACTTGGCGCTAAATTCAAAACCTAACATAATCGCCCCCCAAAGAGCTACCCAGCTCTTTCATAAAGAATCGCAACACGGCAAGGTTGAACATGTGGAACAAGTTGAAGTTGATGTCCTAAATAATAAGCCCTTTGAAAAACTTAAGTTGATTAACCTAACTAAACCTAAACTACGTAAAAAAAATCCTTTTTCTTCTTTAAAGTTAAGCTTCTGTGTCACTCTTAGGGAGTGGACACACCTTAGAAACAGAGCGGAGGCAGAACCCAGCGCTAGTTTTAAGCTTGACAACCCGTACCACACCATCACTGCCGGGGTGGAGCTCGGACACTCGACCTGACCGCCATTGCAGAGGAGGCAAATTATCCTCTTTAATAAGAACTAAATCCCCGACCTGTACATTAGGGATACCCTTTGTCCACTTGGCCCTCTGCTGCAATAAGGTCAAGTATTCCAGCTGCCACCTGCGCCAGAAATGCTGCGATATCTGCCGTAAAAGTTGCCAACGATTGACACGAGAAATCGGAGTATGCTCAAAACAAAATTCAGGAGGGGAGACCAGCGGTTGCCCGATTAAAAAATGCCCGGGTGTGAGAGGATCTAGACTGGTAGGATCGTCGGACGAGCCACACAAGGGGCGCGAGTTAAGCACCGCCTCGATTCTTGCGAAGATTGTGGTAAGTTCCTCGAACGAGAGGATCTGGTCACCTATGGTCCGCTTAAATAATTGTTTTGCCGATTTTACAGCACTTTCCCAAATTCCTCCCATGTGAGGACTGTAAGGAGGATTCATGTGCCAGGAAACGTTGAGGTCCCTTAACCTTGCACTGAGATCCGGATTATTTTGCCGCATGAAAGTTTCTGCTTCCGAAAGATAGCGTTTACCTCCCTGAAAATTCTTCCCACAGTCCGTGTAAACATCAGACACCGTACCTCGCCGGGAAACGAATCTCTGAAAGCAAGCCAAGAAAGCTTCTGTGGATAAGTCTGACGTGACCTCGATGTGTATCGCCTTGACGACGAGACACACGAAGATACAGACATAGGCCTTCCTGATCTTTGCATTGCGAACTGTCGATACCTTTATGTTAAAAGGTCCCGCAAAATCTATACCCACCTTCAAGAAAGGACGGGCCTGACGCACACGGGCTGGCGGGAGATTGCCCATGATGGGCTCCAGGGGTTTTGCCTTGAGCTGACTACAGCGCCTACACTGGAAGATTCTGTGCCGTACCACGCGACGAACTGAAACGATCCAAAATCTTTGCCGCAAAATTGTGATAAGACACGAAGCACCAGCGTGTAGATGCAACTTGTGATAGTAGTCGATAATAAGATTTGTTAGATGATGGGCCTTAGGAAGCAAAATTGGATGCTTAACTTGGAAGGGCAAATTGGAATGCTTAAGTCGGCCACCTACTCTTAGTAAACCTTCAGAATCGACAAATGGTTGTAGGCGAGACATGGAGACATCTTTCAAGGCATTTTTTGACTTAAGTGCTTGAAAGTGTCCATGAAAAACCTCCTCTTGCACCAACTTTATTGCTCTATGCAGAGCACCCTCAAGTTCCCCTACCGATAAAGAACCTTGTTTTCTCTGTTGTGTTTGGTGACTGGCGTTGAAAACAAAACGCAACAACCACGCTATGACGTATTTTAACCTTGTCAGTGAACTGTAACGCGCAATAAGTGGACATGGAGCGACCTCCTCTTGTTTTGTACTGATGCTTAGAGTCGTTCCCGCATCAGCTCCCTTGAGCTCTTGACTTTCCGGATCAACAACCAAGTTTTCAGGCCAAGCGTCGGGATCCGCCCTTAACCAGTCTGGAGACCACCAGAGATTGTGCTCTATAATTTCCTTTGGCAGCAAACCTCTGCTAGCACAGTCTGCCGGATTTAGAGCGGTGGGTACGTACCGCCAGCTGATATAAGGCCCTAGTCCTTGAATCTGGGATACTCGGTTTCCTTCAAATGTCTTAAGCTTGTGAGGAGGCGTTCGAAGCCAGTGTAAAACGATTGTAGAGTCACACCAAGCAACGGTACTATCAATTTTTACTCTACGCTGCAAAATGTCCCGGACACGCCCGATTAAGCCGACCAGTAAAACTGCACCACAGAGCTCTAGTTGAGGAATGGTACGCCGCTGCCTAGTCGGAGCAACTCTAGTTTTTGCTAGAAGTAAATTAACTACAACCTTTCCGTTGCAATCCTCAACCCGAAGATAAACCACAGCTCCAAACGCTCGCTCGGATGCATCACAGAAGCCTAGAATGTCAATTCGCATAGGATCTTTGCTGAAAATAAACCTTGGAAGATGTGGATGACGTAAAAGGTCGAATCCAGCTGTGAAAGAATCCCATGAATCAGAAAGCTCTTGAGGCAGTGTATCGTCCCACGAAAGATCTGTGCGCAGCCACAACTGCTGCATGATAAGTTTGGCGTACAGAATCACTGGAGCTAAATAGTCACAAGGGTCGTACACCTGTGCGATGTTAGATAGAATTTGCCGTTTAGTGGAGCATGGACTGAGTGTCCCGGTGCGAAAAATAAGATGATCACACTCAGCATTCCACTCTATCCCCAATACCTTAAATACCTTGTCCCCTGATTCGTTGAATCGAAAGGGCAGCTCAAGATGATCAGTTGGATAGTCCCTTAAAATTTCCTTTTTGTTGCTCACCCATTTTCGTACAGCTAACCCTCCCTGTCCTAGCACCTCAACAATTTGACGCTGTAGCTCCCTAGCTGACTCTACATCAGAACTACCAGTGACTACGTCATCTACGAAAGTATCCTCCTTGAGGGCACGAGCACCCTCTGGGTGAGTGGCTTCATTCAGCATAGCTAGCTCGTGCACGACGCGCATGGCCAGGTACGCAGAGCTTGAAACGCCATAAGTGACGGTGGTAAGCTCGAACTGCTGCAGAGGCTTGTTAGGAGAATCGCGCCAGAAGATGGTCTGATATTTGCAGTCATCATCGTGAAGACGGATTTGGCGATACATCTGCTTGATGTCACAGGTGAAAACTACAGGATGCGTGCGAAAACGCAACACAATGTCCTCAATGTTATGTTGAAGTTTAGGGCCTGACATCAACACCTGGTTAAGTGAGATGCCCGAGCTGCTTGGGGCGGATGCGTCGAAAACCGCCCGAAGCTTTGTGGAACTGCTATTCTCATTTAACACTCCATGGTGTGGTATGTAATACCTGCCTTCTGATGAGTCACTGGACACTGGCCTCATATGGCCTGACTCTAGATAGTCCGCCATGAAGGCTGTATACCTTTCCTTAAGCTGCTCTGATTTGAGAAGCTTGCGCTCAAGATTGTAAAACCGCTTGAGGGCAGACGCCTGAGTGTTCCCCAATGGCTTACGAATAGACTTAAAAGGCAGCCTAACTACGAAGCGACCAGTGTCATCCCTTGAATGAGTGTCCACAAAATGCCTTTCGCACAATAGATCCTCAGGGTCCTGTATGTTTGGCGAGGGTGGCTCCTCGGTTTCCCAGAACCGAGCAAGCATGCCGTCCAAATCCACTGCACTGTGTAGAGAGACGTCTCTACATTTCAACACTTGGTGCTCCACCGGCGCTCTACCCAACAATACCCAACCGAATAGAGAGGAGTGAGCAGTAGGTAATCCCTGTCCCAGACTTTGCCGTTTACCATCAAAGATTTCATTATAAAGATCAACTCCAATAAGTAAGTCGATGGGGCCGGGAGCTGAGAAATTGCCATCAGCAAGTGGGAGCAAAGTGTCTCTACACTTTTCTTGCACAGCAGATGAAACTGTTATACTAGGAAGAGAACCTGTAATATGTTTGACTACTACAGCTGAAGTGATAAGAGGAGTGTGACTGTTATCATGGAGCGACTTGATAACACATTGGACTCTACCATTTGTATGTTGACTATTTGAACCTCCCAAACCAAATAAAGCACCAGAATTTGAACGAGTCAGTCGCAATTTCTGGGCGAGGTTCTCTGTCATTATGCTAACCTGTGAACCACTATCCAATAGAGCTCGAGCTGTATGAACATGTCCGTTAATGTCCTGGACTCCTACCATGGCCGTACCTAAGAGCATAGTGGACCCAAGATGAGCACTATGTTCACTACGAGACTGGACTGTGGACCCAAATGTCGACACAGCAGTCCCGGAGACCTGTGGAGCAGGATTACCTATCCCTTGGTGTTGTTGTTGTTCAATATGAAGTTTAGTATGGTGCCTACCTTGACATATTGAACACCTACTCTTTGATAAACATTTTTTGACAAAATGTGGCCTTAAACAATTGAAACATAGCTCACTTTTTATGACAAGCTCCCTGCGTTGACCCGGTGTCAATGCATTGAATTTGTCACAGTTGTAAACACTATGTTCCCCCTTACAAATACAGCAGACAAAAGTACTGACTGTTAGTGTTGATTTTGTTGGGTTAGTGGCAGACCCACTAGAGCCGCTGAATCCCTTTGACACACCGACAGCTTCCAACACCCTGAGCTGATTTTCTAAAAAACTAAGCAAAGTGTCAAAGCTAGGAATATCCTGAGGCGAACCACTGAGACTAAGTTCGAACCTACTGCGTAACTCGGAGGGCAGTTTCCTAGATATGATATGCAACATTACAAAACTCCACGACTTGACGTCAAATCCTAATGCCGCTAGAGCCTGCATATTCTCCTTTAGTGTATTAACCATTTTGCGAAGAGCATTTGTGTTTTGTTGATTTAAAGTAGCAATATTTAATATACTTTCCAAATGTTTGTCAGCTATAAGCCTTTTGTTCTCATACCTATCCTTCAGTAGCGTCAAAGCAACCTTATAATTTTGTTCCGAGAGTGGTAAATGTTTGATGAGATTCAATGGTTCCTTTTCAAGAATGCTCAGTAGATAGTGCATCTTTTGAATATCATTCAAATCCTGATTTTGATGAATAAGACTATCAAACAAAGCTATGAAGTTAGGCCATTCTGTATAAACCCCTGAGAATGTACCTAAGTTGATTTTTGGAAGACAAAACTGAGTAGATTTAGGTTTGCTAGCCTCAGGCCTCTGTGCCATTTGCTCCACGATACTATCCCGCATAACTTCGATCGAGTAGTACACCTCATTATATTTGTTAAACCTGGCGTTAGTCTCATCCTGCTGCCTTTCATCTGAGCACTCCGTTATAAACGAATTAAAAGCCTGATGGTAACGATCGCGGAACAACTGTGCATCCTTGTAACGAGCTTTAAATGATGCAAGACGCGCTGGATTCAACTCCGTTATGTTCGTGTACAATTCTTCAGCTATCTTATACAAACCACTTATATAAGTTTCATACGAGGCCATCGCTACGGCATGAGCACTTCGCACTCCTTTTTTAAGTTGTTGCTCTTCCTTATCCTTAGTCATTGTTAAGGAATAGGTATTATTCCGCAAAATAGAAGCAAAGCAAAACAAAACCACAACAATACAACTTCAACTTTTATCACAGATAACTTAAATTTGTCACTTTGACATTTAAGTGTTGCCAACAAATTAGGTTGCGTTTCAATATTAATTCTAGTGATGTGCAAAACCGGTAAATGAAAGCGAATGAATTTTAGTACCATAGACAAAATACAGGAAGTGACATTTAAAACCCCAACAAATTCAAAATGGTGATTCGACTGGAAAATTACCCCCAAATGTATGAAATTAGAAAAAAAATATTTTTTAGGTAGGAAATAAGATGATTGCCTTGAAAACAAGATGATTATCCGGCTCGAAGGACCAATTTCATGGACGGTTTAAAGAGAGGGATGGAAACGCGTACCTGGTTCACTTGTAGCGTGGCGTGCCGATGGTGGTAGGTGGCGTGCCTTGGCGACTGTCTTCCCTTCAACCTTCCACTACGTGTGTTTTCCTTGATGAGTTTTCTTGCACCGGATGGAATTGGCGCGGTCGAGATGTTCGTGATCACGGTTTTGCCGTAGACGGGGCCAGTATTCGAAGCTGGTCGACCGAACAGTCCGTGCAACACCACGATTTCTTTCAGACTCTCTTTGACAGCTTGTCACCGGTGTTTTTCTTCATGCACCCGCGTTTCCAATAGGATGGGGATTTGGGGGGTGGGAGGGAAAAATATTGAAGGCCCTACTTGGCGCTAAATTCAAAACCTAACAAACATGATACAACTAAAGTAGATATAAAGGTACCTTAAAGGTTTCTGCTCAGCTTAATGTGCTGCAATGCAAGGCTACGGGGCTGATTTTCAGCAGATGCCTGAAAGCTTGAAGTTAAACTGATCTATGTACTTATCGAAAACTAAACAAAACAAAACTAAACAAATACGTACAGGCAGCGACATAATACAGAGAATATTGTAAAGAGGTTCGAAATTTCACTTATGCCGGTGAGTCGCCCATTAGCTCAGTTGGAAAGAGCGCTGGCACGGATAGCCAGAGGTCGCGGGTTCGAATCTCGGCATGGGTGGAATTTTTAGCCTCTAAATTAGTTTTTAAAATTGTCCTTAGCACGGGTTAGTGCATTAAAAAAAATATATTTACAATAAATCCTTTAATACGTTACTATTTATTAGATAAATTTTTGTATAGTTAATAAATATTGTTTGGATATAAATTTAAAACAATTATTAAAAGGGGAATCTCTAGTAAGGCAGAATATGGTTTCAACATTTGGTTAACATGGTGTTATTATTATATTTTTCTCCCATTAAAACCGCGAAATCATGTTTTTGTTGTTGATAATATGATATTTTTGTTAGGAACACACTATGTAGGCCTGTGTGTAAGATTTCCCAAGCATTAGCACTATCTGCCGCTACATTACCAACAACCTCTCTGGAAGTAGTAGCATAACTGCAGCATCTAATCAATATTTCGCACAAGCCATACTATCCCTTCGGTAAGTTCCACAACTCAAACGTTTGCTTCTTAGAAATTTTAAGCAATTCCTAGGAACTGAGGAAGCTGCATCATTCACGAGGCTACTCGTACACCATATGAATACGATGAACTACAATGTAAGTGTTGAGTACCGGAGGCGGAACATTGTACGCATTATGTGTTACGATAATTATTATTTGGATCTATAGTAGATCACGGCTTAGATGTATAGATCTTAGATAAATGGATTTTGGGTCAAGATCATTTTTATTCGTTATCAACCCTTTGTATGTCCAAACTGCTGGGGCACGGGTCTATTCTTAAATAGCAGGAAGGTTAAGCCATACTCCACCACAGGGGCCAAGTCCGGGTGGGTGGAGGATCGGAAGACAGTGGCAGGCCTTATTAATTTATTTTTTATTCTTATTCTAAATACTGTTCATGTTTCTTGGTTATTTTTTATTACTTATTAAGGAAATCAAACTGTGCTACGAAGCGTTTCGGGACATGGCTGCTCACATTAGGTACCTATATTAATAACTCATTTTATCGAGATTTATCGGGGTTTATTTCATTTCCCAAGATATAAATTTAGGGAAAAGAATAATAAGACCCAAAATATCTGTGTTTGTCGATTAGTAGTTCCAGTTGAACATAAAGGTTGTGAGACTCCAGAACTCCATCTTAAAGAAGTACCTACAATTCATAGTTTAAATCTATGATCTATGAGTACGAAAACTAATTTATTGTACTATTCGGCTACGCAGTGTACTACCTGGAATTGTCAAAATGAACTATGAAACTTAGTTTTATGAAACGCGGCCCAGGTTGTCGCTAAAAATGTGACAGATGTGTGCAATATAGCGCTATCTGTTTAATGAACGTCGGATTCCGCACCTCGAGTGCCGGACACGGTTACTGCATTTTGATATTGAAGCTCTTATCTCTACGATAGTTTCGCACTGCAGAATTAGAGCTATAATAAAACCTTATAGTGCAGTCGATAGTAAGTCCTTACATTATTGTTGCAAAGTCGCTCTTAATGAAGAAAAATAATTGCAAAATAATGTTATAACAAAATACTTTTTTATAATTTTTTTACGAGCTTCAACATTTTTTCCCAGAAAAACTACAATGTTAGTAGATAGAGCTGAGAAAAAAACTCGAAAACGATGCACATACATAATTTAGACATTACAATGGGATTTTAAACGAGGCTCGTCGAGAGACGCATAAAGAGTGAGGAAGATAATCTGCTGACACGCACACGTGTGCAGGCGCAGCTGTTCGCACGTGCGTGCACACTCAGCGACACCTGGAGACCCCTTTCTGTTCGATATTCGCACTTGTGGCTTATGTGATAAGAACTTACTACATCTAGAGGTACAGTACAGTCCACTGAGGTCTCAGCTTTAGATCGGCACACGGTAGATCTAATTCTGGTTGTACATAAGTGCGAGTATTGAACAAATGAGGCTAGTTTTGCATATCGCTGACTGTACACAGCACTGGCGGCAGTGATGCACTGCGGTGCCACGTAAATTGTCCTCCGCTGAGTCCACACCGTATCTCACGCCAAGACCTCGCTTTTCTCAGTCACGCAATTTGCGAGTAAAAAACTACACCAATCACTCTTGCGAAATTATGTTCCAACAATTGGTTCAAGTAACTTATCACCGCATATAATGCAGTCAATTTATAACCAAAGGTCAGGCCAACCTCCGGCGTTTAAAGCCAAAAATATTACTTTGTTTTCCATTGAACGGGATCACTCGTTACTCCGCAGATGCACTGTTGTAATAATAGACTTTTTTGCTTGTTTTCAGTTAGTCAGTGACGGCTGAGAAACCAAACAGATGTAAGGTAATAAACAGATCGGATTTTACAACAGCATTTGTAAGACAATAGAAAGCAGGAAGGCTGCTTTGACTCAAACCTCCCCATATGTTCCGGCCGGTAATTGGAGGGTAAATATGGTATCGTAAAAGTATTAGGAACAGATCTTTCTTTTGAGAAGCAATGCGTGTTCCCACGTCTGGCTGCCATGTGATGGCGAGCTTTTCGGCAATCGGTGGAATCTGCCTTGCAGATGCTTGTCGGGGCCTCAAACGAAGCAATTCCAGAAACGTTCAAATTAATATTTTTATAACTCTGCTTTGTTCTTCAATCTCTCCATGTAAATAGCGTGGGATAGTCATTTCAGAGTACTTGTTTCGTACATCTATACTTTAATTAAGAACTAGAACTAATCTTTAATCGATGCAATTTATGTCTGTGTTATTAGCCACCGTATTTTTAGCCGCTAACGGAAAGGAGAGACAGGCGGATGGACGGACGCGGATGGTGTGAAAAATGTCTCCTGCTTATGTAGCATGAGTAATGATGACCTCCTATTCCGCGTGTGGGAAATATACAAACAATCGCCCCGTCCTGCTATCAAGTAGTGAATGAGACCGTGATGGCGCGAGTCTTTGTCAATTCCGCGAGGAGCTTTTGGGCTCGTGCTACCGAGGCTGGACAATCCCGCTGAGAATTGTCAACGCGAGAAAATCGACGCCAATTTCCATGTCTTTCTTGACACGGTCACGGCGGCGGGCGGGCGTTGCGCTAAAAAGAAAATGTGAATCGTATTTCTACGTATTCCACCTATGTCTTCGTCACTTTGCCTTAGGACTACGAGTATTTTTGGTTTTCTTGGAACGAAAGTAAAAATCGCTTTTATTAAAGTCTACTGCCTAGATAATATGTTTAACAAGTCTAGTTGAGAATTAAAGTAATTTGCGACTAGAGCCGTTAAATGTGTGTTCGTCAACAATGAAGGTTTACCTAATAAACAATCGCAATTAGGTCCTACGAGGCTACGATGTCTTGAGATTGTCCAGTCCACTGACGCCTTCAGGAGTATGCTGGGGCTGCAGTATCACTGTGCATCGGGAATGTTCGCCACTTCGAGCACAGATGGCTTCGATACAGTTGTGTATAAGAGCCGGACTGGGGACAATGTGGATAATTCAATCATTGGGCATCCATCCAAATATAGGCTCGATTTCAACTCTGTATGTCGCCACTGCTGGGGCACGGGGCTCTTCCTGCGTTGCAAGAAGGTTAGGCCATACGTCACCAAGGGGTCCAAGTCCGGGTTGGTGGAGGTTTGTAAGACAGTGGTGGGCCTTACTGTCAGAAGTTGTCAAGCCGCCCATAAGGCCTCTGACTTGGCTTAGCGACTGACATTACCTACCATATATTGCCATAAATACCCTAACAAACAAAAATTACTTAAAGTGGTATAACGTTTTAGTTTTAATTTACTGATGCTCCATAAACTTGCCTATTACAATGAAAAGTTCTTGGAGGAAAATTGTGGAAAGAATACTCAGTGTGCGAGTGAACGGAACTTACAAATTACTTAAATTATTCACATCACATGACTCAAAGCTTTATTTGGATTTAGACGTTTATAAACCCAAGTAAAACTTCAAAACGGTCTCATTTACAGTTTTCGCTTTATTTCCTCCATACGCTCCATGACTGCTGATGTTCTGGAATAAGTTTTATAAGCATAGGGATTCTAATGCAGCTCATGGCGCTGGCTACTAAAAATAAAGCACAACAGACGTAGGCACGTGCAGACAGATCACGAAGGCTTCGAGGGACCGAAATAGACTTTATTATTACAATATGCACAATACGCGAACCGAGTGACATCCGGCGACGCGGTCGCGGCGATTCCGTGCGCGCTTTGCGTAATTTCTTCTTCTTCGCGCCAACTTTACTGTGCATGCAGTATTTTATTTAGTAGGAGATGGTATAGTAAGCCATAACTGCGAACTCCTTAGACATTCAGGCTTCCTCAATCAATTTCTTTGCTGCCTAACTATAGTTTCAGAGGTGTCACAACTGCAAATTTAGAAACTATAAAGAAGTCATTGGTACATGCCGGGATTGGAACACCTAACATATCGGTGCATGCAGCTCTGCTAATGATTGTCAATGAATACGTTGAGGTAGCAACGAAGGCAAACGAGCAAACGAGGTCTCTGCCTACTCCTGTGGGAAACCGGCATGAGTTTATTTAATGTATGAAACGGTGATAGTGAAATGAACGGCCTGTGCCCAACAATAGGCGTCTTTCCTGGTCTATGACAAATAGATAGATAAAACGAAAAATTGTTACTAACGACCTATTCTTAGCGCTTATCAGGCAGTCAATAAGACATTCTTACAGCAGCAGCACATGCTGGCGCCAGAGCATGTGGCGAACATCGGCAGTGGCCGCTGAATGCCACCCTTGTGCGCAGGCGCATTTGACGCGCACATGCTGCGCAGATTGCCGGAAAAACGTTGTTGTGGGCGCTGACTGCGCTCGCGAATGTTCGGGCTATCATACACCTCTATATGGAGTAAAATACATATAACAAGGTGACATATCAACTCTACTTAAGGTCTATCCGCATTTCACATTACACTGGACCGGACTAGGGCGGGCGGTTCTTGTAATGGGCGGTGGAGAATATTCTCACATGAAAAAACTTAAAATAAAAAAGTGGTTATAATGTTTAGAGAAGAGTTAAGTGCGCAGGGTACGACGACAACGGAGAGAGTGGCGAAAATTCAAAATCGCCTCGATTTGCACTAACTCCTCGATCTTCAGATCCCAGCACTCGATTGAAATTATACTTAACCGACTTAATACCAGCCTCCCAGATACCTTCACCTAGATAAAAAGTACCTGAAATCGATCTGTGTGGGAGTAAGAACTAATTAATGGTGGTGATGCGAACGAGATCTGTCAGGATCGTGGGAAGTAACAGACTCTTGTCTCTGCCTACCCCTCTGGGTTACAGTCGTGAGTGTGTGTTATGTTATATAATGTTATCTGAGCAACGGTGCAAGAAGAAATGTCTTTCCGATTGGTCCTGTAAAACTAGAGGGTTATTTTACTCATCAATACAAATGAGTATTGTTATCAGAGCATCTCTGATACATCGGATAAATTTTGAGAAATGTTGTATGAATATTAATAGCGGTAAAAAATCTGAATATTAACATAAAAAATTGCTTTCAGCTGTGAGTATTTTCGTAAGTCTCGTACCTATGTAAATTTATATAATATCCTGTGAAATTCCGTATGAGTAATCATCACCTTCTTTTTGTTTGCCAATTGTTAAACTCATCGTATTATATCGATCTACCAACTTTCGGCATGACATGTGGGCAGGAATGGCCTCTTGCGTCAGTGACATATGACACAAGTGCCGTATCTTGACAATCTTCGTCACGTTTCTCGCCGAGTTGCGGATTTCAAAAGGTCTGTGCGTACAGACAATGCTAGACGCTTTTGTGATGTAAAGATAGCGCGCTTTGTATCATACCGCAAAGCTGGAATTGCTACGCAGCTGTTAGGAGACCTGTCGAACTATTTTCCGTACATGTTACAGGATGCAGCCTATTTTTTTTTTTTTTTCGTAACTTAAATATTTATAATAATAATAATTAATGATAAAAATGGAACTGAACCTAAAACATTCTAATTTAAATAAAATATTTGAGCCAGATCGCTGTCGGGCGGCAGAGTACCAAGAAGGCTGGCGGCATTGCCTCGCTGTATGGCTAGGCTTATTCTTTGGCCAAAGTAAGCACCAGCCCTCGGGTCTCCTGAAGCGTCGACTAGGCGCGACGAGATCTCCTTAAAGAGGAGTCTCGCCTCCGGACCCCATGGCCCCATGCATCGCAGCCTATTTAGAATATTCTAATTTGCACCTAATTTACTTCACATTGATCTTGACCGAGAAAAGTTGGAAACAATCATTTAACTTTATTTGAAAGGTACTATACATGTTTTATACTACTTACACTAAACATGCTTTATACTAAATTGCTGCTAGCTCCACAGATGCGACCAGTGGAGGACCCGCGCCGTTATGGTAAAAAATATAACACCTAACTTTGCAGTCAAATAGATGGTTTCACATAGATCCCAACTGCGAAGAAAAGTTAAGAACTTAACTAGGTACTTTGGGAAAATTTTCTCCTTGCTTTTCTCTGAATTACAAGATTCTAGGTCAGTGGGAAATGTTCTGTAACCATCTTAAAAGAGACTGAGTGCAATAGCATTCAATATATATTTTTTTGCATACAATAGTATAAAAACATTGCTGAATTTTTTACAAATGTTACCAAATTTTACTTTTATAGTAAAATTTGTTCATGTTGTGTTGTATTAGTTCATGGGAAAAAAGGCATTGTCAGACGCACAGACAGATAATAAACAAGTCTAAACGTACAGTTTCTTCCTTTTGAGGTACGGAACTCTTAAAACGAAGACCACCATTCGCAATTATCTAGCTCGGCCAATCGACGATTGTCAAGGCATCGATTATGAAGAACTAAAGTACAATAAGCATTCATGATTTAAATATTAATCGCGACGAATTGGCGCTCAATCCATGTCATGCGAATCGAGCGATGATTGACTATTGTTGGCGGGAACGTATGCAAAGCGACGGCGTTTCCGGCACCGTAGGTGCATGCAGATTTACTGAGGATAACGTTAGGTACATGGTGGTCAACCGCCAGGCTGGCCGTGAGGCTCTTCGTATTTAGTATGTATAAATTAATATTTCAGTTCATTTTCATTCTTGTGTTTATAGCTTTGTACCATTTGTAAGACGGTAGAGTATTGTGATTTCGGTTAAGCTAGTGACGTCGATTTTGATCGTAAAAAGATTTTTACTTATTTTGTCAGACCAATAGATAAGACGTACCTACCTATTTAAAAAAAACGTTAATTATTTTGTGTTTGATTTTTTTTCAGTGTGCAATAAATTAGTTCCGTTTAATATATAACTATGTATGAGTATCGCGAATCATTAAGTAATACTATTACAATAAAGAATATTCTCAACTTATCTATTCACACAAAAATTTAATGCCTCCAGGTGTACAAGTAAAATAAATAAAAGTAGTGGTTGCACGTGGGTTGTACAAACAGAAAAAAATTGTTACCCATAGTGACTATTACTATCATTCCTAAACATTCCGCTCTTGAGCCGGAACTTAGGAGAGACTGACAGATCATTTTGGACGTTACATCGTACGGTGAATTCGTGAGTCCTGATACGAAACTGACAGGGCAAACTCTTGTTTTAGAACCAAAGGTGACAGACGCTCAGGTTCAACGAAAGAAGCTGATAAACAACTCAGCCACGCACGGGTTGCCGTGTGACTCTGACAAATACGATACGCGCGAGTTATTTTGACGTGGCGCGCTGCAACATATCATGCTGGAGCTGAGATCAGGTATAAATAGTCGTTCTGGTTACTGTTAGGGGCGGCTGTCGGGTGGTGGTGCCAGACTGCCACTGCCGGCCGGTGTTGAGGAGACGCAGACAGGCGTTCAGGCCATGTTTTTGTTGTGCGCTCTCCCAAATGTAGCTGACTAGCACGCGTGCGATACAATGCGGTCTGTTACGTTGATATATTTCATTTATACCTATCTACCTACTCTCTTCATCTATGTGTTCTATCCACCCTAAGATTCCCTGGAAGCGATCGCTTTTAGCGGTAAGACCGCCAATTGGCAGCGGCTTACATTTTACATTGACATTCAGCAAACAAAGTGTGAATTCTTTACGTTGAAATAATTTGATTTGATTTGACTGAATACGGCATAACTTAGATATTAGATTATTTTCTCGTGTGTCCATTAAAGATTTCTAATCTAATTAATATAATCACCTAGTTGAAAAGGGTATGTACTCTAAAGGCTAGGAAAATAATTATGCAAAGGAACACGCCACTCTTTCGCAGTGCGAGGTGCGTGATGAATAATTAAGCTTTATAGTTGTTATATTCTGTCTGCACAAAGTACCTCATTTATTAGTTAATTTAATATTTATTATTATCGACACGCTATGAAGAAGGAATTTTTGTAAAAGCTTACTCACAAATCCATCTTTCAACTACATATTTTGAAACTTCGTAACCGTTAAATAGGATATCTAACCAATGTACAGTTACGAAAGGTGCGCTGATGTAGAGACAACGACCACCGCGCTCGGACCGTGTTTCCCTACCTGTAGTGATATCATATTAATTTACTTATGACCTTACAAATAAGATATGCTTGGAATGAGGTCCGAATAAATCAGTCCGCGGGCGTGTCACGGGCGAGGGCACCGGTGACACTTGGTCAGTAATTGACATCGGACTTCGTGACTCCCGCGTCGTGACCAGGGGTTACGTTTTTACGTGATTTCGGCAGTCGTGACCATCGCACGTGTAGCAGCAGCTGCAGCCAAGTGGCGATACCTTGGTCCGACACGATACAAGCATATAAGAAAAAGCAAACAGTACATTTAGTGTATTCGTTGGACATTTGTTTTGATAGGCTGATCAAAACAGCTGATCAGCTGATCTAACGCATATACAATAACGTTTTTGGTAGATATAAAGTTAGCAATGCAGTGTAAATCAGTGAGAACTTTAAATGAGCAAAATAATTACCATTTCAACCCCTTGGTAATAAAAACCTCAGACGCTCAGGTTTCCTCTGTATGTCGTCACAGTTTGTGAGTTAACGCATACAACATTAAAACTTATGGAATTACTTACATCTTTTCAAAGTTTTCCTCTTAGCAATTGTTTGTACTCATCATTCATGAGTCTACAACCTGCTGGATGGTTATCATCATTATAGATTCTGCTGATCTCTCAGGTCTCTATACTTAAACCAACGCTTCGTGTTATTAACTTTATGGCGACTTGTATTTGACATAAAGTTATTTTATGTGCAGTAGATCAGCTAGCTCATCAAAACTTACTTGATCGAATATAATAGGTGAAAAGTCGTTTATCGCCTGTCCCTGCCGAGTAATGTTTTGCGAGATTGCTGAAGCGGCTGCTCTTTCTTGCGAAAGTCATTTCACTTTACGTTGCACAATTTTTGTTCTTAATTGCAGAATAAATGGTTGTTGCCAGGAGGCGAGCGGCGCAAGACGCGAGCGTAAAATGTAAACTCTACCACTTAGAATCCATAAAAGTTTCGCTTTAGAGACGAGAGACCTTTTGCGGCGACTTTTTAGTGTTCCTGAGGTTTTAAAAGCTGGTTTTAGAGGTGGAGGACTGAATAGCTGACCTATTGTACGGGCGAGTCCGTTCGCCCGGTATGCAGCATCGTAAAGGCAAACGCGCTTGTCATACCCAGGATAATTTATGAAGCGGTCGGATTTTACGCCGACACACTCCTCCGGCATCATGTTGATGACTATTTTACGACTGACTTCTAATTACTCGGTTTCCTCTTGTGAATAATAAGGCGTCTGATCGTTTGTGCTCTGGTAATATTTTTTGAATAACCCTTTGTTGTTCGCCCATTAACTAGCGGCCTTGCGGTCCTCATAATTCATAGACGCGTGAATTGCGTATACTGTTTGTATAGTTACTTGTTGTAACGGTAAACCTCCAGGCTTTATGATTCCGTAGCATGATGATCAATAATATCCAGTAGGATTCAACCTAAATTTTAGTTAGCTAGTTCCGAGCACGATGTATCGCGCTATAAAGTTTGAGAAAAGTACATTTTTGTACAATGCGGGATTCTTCTTCTTCCTGTGCATGTCCACTAATAGAGGTTGGTGTCCATCAGCTCTGCATATTCTTCTTCGACCCTTGCCAAGCGAAACTGGTCTCCTACATCCATCTAATCTGCGGGCTGGCAATCAATTAATCCTTTTCACTGGTAAGAATAGTCTAGATACCTAACATGAAACATTTGTAGAGTTTCTCAGAAATAAACATGACATTCGTTTATCTTTTGACTGAACTTCATGATATTACAGTTCAAAGACCTGTTACCTAAGTATATCATCGACACTTATCATTTTAAAGACGCCGCAACGTTCCTAATTTGGTAACACATAATAATTTCGTCATCTGCCAAACCAGGAACCTATATTTATGTTCACACCGATCTTAACTTTTTTCTAACTCTACCCAACTGGAAGCCGTTTAAAACTCAATATATTTTGCCATAAATATCCCAGTTTAAGAGCCATAATCTCGACACATGTCAAACAAATTGTTTACACGTCGAAAATGTGACGAGGGCAGTTAAGGTCTACAGAAGTAGAAGAAGATTAGGTATGATGCTCATGGAATCACGAAAATATTGTTCGAGTCCGAATGTTAAGTAGGTATCAGATTATCCAGGTATGGGATACAAATTCAACGATCCTGTTCTTCAGAATTCGCTCACACGTGTTATATAACATGAATTCAAACGTAAATGTAAAATCAATGCTAATCGACGCGGAAATTCCAACGAACCGCTGACATTATTCGAAAGGACTACATTCCTTGAAAAAATTACCATAAATTAGCTTTGTTTTGTTTATCTATAGATAGAATTTCCATATCGATTTTGTTACTCAAATAAAATCCGGGCAAGTGTTCATTCCGACTGATGATGGCGTCACCAATTGACCGAGAATTTAGCGGCCCCTATTCCCGAACTTAGCTTAAACAAATCTCATGTGAAACAGTCACTTTTCTGTAAAAAAAATGTATCGTTTCTTGATATGATAGGGGACTAGTGGTCGATCAAAATTTCATACGCAAATTATCTAAATTTTCTAGTCACGGACATTTTTGAAGTTGTAGTAGCAATGCCACTCGTTAACTGTAAAGATATATAAGATACCTGCTAGGTTTAGCCCACGACTCGTGGACTTTTTTTGCAATCCCGTTCACCCCCTTGAAGGTTCAATTTAGAAAAACGGCGAAACACGTGTTCAATCAATTGTGTTGAAGAAAGAGTATTTATTTTAAGTTTCAAGAAAATTAGACAACATTCTTTATACCTCCCATACAAATTTTGGCAACCCTTTTCGCCCCCTTAGTGGTTGAATTTAAAAAAATCCGGTCTAATTCCTTGCCTACATTATATTGTATATAGATCCTCTGTGCAAAATTTTAGCTTCCTAGGTCCAATGGCTTGGGCTGGGCGTTGATGAGTGAGTCAGTTTGTCAGGACTTTGAATTTTATTTATATAGATAGCTTCTTCTTCAGGCTATATTAGTCCACTGCTGGACATAGATAGATAGCTTACCATTCGTTAACTGTATGACTGGTATATTTTATATATCTTACAGTCGATGCGTGGTATCAAATCAACTTTTTATCTATATAGATAAAATGTTCTATATAGATAAAATGTTGGTTTAGTACCATTAAAAAAATAAAACGAAGGAATAAAAATAAAGAAATACATCGTGAAACCTGAATTTTTAAAGTGCTCAGGTGTTCAAGTGTTCCTCAGCGTTTGAAATTGGCGATCAGCGTTGGGCACGCGTGGTAATTAAGCCCACACTATCTCTTTGAGAAAAGGCTCGAGACCAATATTTGCAGTGGCCAAACCGCAAAGGCCTCTGACATTTGTCAAAAGTGTACTTATTAATTTATTGTATAATATAAAAACTAATCACTGAATGTGTTGGTAAGCGCAAATCTCGAGAGCAGCTGAACCGATTTCGCTTATTCTTTTTTTAGAATATTCGTTGAAGTGCGAGGATGGTTCTTAAGGAGAGAAAAAAAAGAATAGACTGTTAGGCGATACGAAGTTCGCTGGACCCAGCGAACGATTACTAGCTGACCAGCTACTAATCAATAAAAATGTGCCAGCAAGATGGCTGACTCACGTAAACAGCAGCAAAATAAAAAGTAAAGTTAAATAAGCCACGATAGCTCGGGCAGTGCAAGGCCGATTCGAGAGTTCCGGTTGCTAACGAGGAAACACCAGTTCAGCTGCGTGACCTCTACATCTCTGACGATAATCCTGTTCTAGGAGGATAACTGGCATTTTGTCAAGAAGGCCCCTCACGAAGCGGATCCCATACAAACATGGCGGCCTCTGCATCTACGTAATGAGATGATTTATACAGCGTCCAATAGCACCTTTGCTTACTAGATGGGTGAAGCCACCACTCGAACGCTGCAGTGCTTAAGACATTGCTCTTAGATGGACTAGCCTTCTTCTTCTTCAGGCTATATTAGTCCACTGCTGGACATAGCCCTCCCCTAATGAGTGCTATAGCGCAAGGTTGTGCCATCATTGAGGTGTAATGCACATAATCCTCACGCTGGGCATGGGGGTTGGGGATCGCAGTTTGGTGGAATTGTACTGCAGAGGGCGCTGCTGCCCACCCCCCCCTCCCCCGGTTTGTGTCTCTTAGTCGCCTTTTACGACACCCGCGGGAAGAATTTGGGTTGGTGCTATTCTCTAGGGCGACACCACAAAGCACAGGACTAGCCTTGCCTATCACCTATATCATCCTGACAGCGTAGTCGGCAAAGCCCACAGGAAAGACAAGGAAAAAATCGTGAGGAAACCCGCGGTTCGGTTCGCCAGAATTCAAATACAAAATACTTATAACTTCACTGTGATAAGTAGGTAACCTCTGAATCTAGAGCAATCCTGGAAATAAAGGTGTGGAATACTGGTTGCAAATTATTATTGAAGTCAAGCTAAAATAGATACGGATCTAAGCATGGTTGTAAATGCTGATTTCATTCAATTTAAATGTACAGTTTAAGATTAAAGTTTAATCTGTTTTCCTGGATACCTGCCTGATATAGGTTTATGATCTCGCTTGAGTTACTGCTTAGCGATAAACATTTGAAACCCTCTGTAGATAGGAGTGCAAAGCAAGGTCTTATTAAATTCAAATAAGGCGAGATAGGCAGTGTTAGGTTCACACTTCTTATAACGAGGCCTTTTCAACTACGCTGTATGCGCCTACGTTGATTTTAGACATTTTTATCCTGCCCTTCCCTAATACATCCCTTATTTTGTCGCAGGCGCTTACCGGCCCCTCACCCATAATATGGACCCTTTTGCTCGATATGTTTAAGTATTCAATGTTTCTTCCTTCATCCTCTTCGCATTTAATAACAAAAAGAAACTTTGAAAAAATAAAAACCGACTTTTGTGCACTATGGCAGAAAAAATCGTGGGAGGCTATATCTAATCGATGTGACAAAGTTATGCGAATACATAGTAAAAAAAAAAAGTAATATACGCGTCGAATTGATAACCTCCTCCTTTTTTGGAGTCTGTTAAAAACCAATGCAACGTGTCATTGAGCTGAAAACCTGAAAACCGTTTTCGCAGTACGGATAAATAAACCAATGCCAATAAAAGTAGTAGTAACGGCGCGGCAGAACGCTGGTCCTATATTTGAGACGTCGTGGATTCATATATCTGACTTTGACTTTAGTGGTATTTTCTAAGGTTACTAGAAATCTAAAACGGGCTCCAGACATAATAAAAACTGTATTTACACGGATTTTACTCGTTTAATTCTACATTTTTACAATTTTCCGACGTTTCGGCCCTTTTTCAAGTACCGTGGTCTCGGAAGACTGAGGTGACAGGCGTCTTTTCGAAAGCATTAACTGTTAGTTTGTAACTGTAAGTAACTTTAAGTTCCAGTCTTCCGAGACCACGGTACTTGAAAAAGTGCCGAAACGTCGGAAAATTGCAAAAATGTAAATTAAAAATTAAACGAGTAAAATCCGTGTAAATACAGTTTTTATTTTGACTTAGTCATTTGCTTTTCTTAGTTACTTACTTTCATTTGTGAAATTGTAGTAGCAATACCACCCGATAACTGGGAAGGATAACGTCGTGAAGAAACTTGAGTGCCTAAGAAGTGAGTGATCTAAATAAAGTAAATATAAATAACTTGTAAACAATGCCTTGTCACGTTTCCAAACTAGGATTTCCTGTGCCATCGTCGTAAGGCCCGACCTTGAAAATAACAATTGTTTTTGTGATCACTTGAGGACATTGGGCCTTAAAAAGCTATGGTAACCAGACAGGCAGGCAAGGACCATCACAAACTTAGAAATAAACCCAGACTGACTGTGTCTGACACTTACCTCAGCGCTTGAAATTACCAATCCGCGGTGGATACGCGTGGTAATTAAGCCTATACCTACTTTCTTTCTGAGAGATGGCTAGTACCTTGGAGGACGTTAAAAGGAGCAACGTATTTTCTATCTTTCTATCTGAGTGATATTATTGTAGAGTGTTATATCCGATGTTAAACCTAACTGCAAAGTAGGTGGTCGGGGCTGTAAGTAATGCAATTTGCTTAAGTCAGATGTCGCTGCCTGTACGTAATACAGAGAATAGTGTAAAGAGGTTCGAAATTTCACTGATGCCGTGAGTCGCCCATTGGCTCAATTGGTAGAGCGCTGGTACGGATAGCCAGAGGTTGCGGGTTAGATTCCCGGCATGGGTGAAATTTTTAGCCTCTAAATAGGTTTTTTAAAATTTGTTCCTTAGCACGGGTAAGTGCATTAAAAATAAAAATAGTGTAATCGTGTGAGTACAGTGATATCGTTCCGATGTTAAACCTAACTGCAAGGTAGGTAGTCGGGGCTGTAAGTAATGCAATTTGCTTAAGTCAGATGTCGCTGCCTGTACGTAATACAGAGAATATTGTAAAGAGGTTCGAAATTTCACTGATGCCGTGAGTCGCCCATTGGCTCAATTGGTAGAGCGCTGGTACGGATAGCCAGAGGTTGCGGGTTCGAATCCCGGCATGGGTGAAATTTTTAGCCTCTAAATAGGTTTTTTATAAAGAGTGTTATATCTGAGAAAGAACCGATGCAGATAAAGTTCCAGTTTCTGAATTGAGAATTTCGCTAAGTAAATGCTTAACTGTAGTGCTGTCTCTTCGAATTTCAGCAAAGAGCGTGACAGAACGATACTTAAGTATTTACTCAGTGAAATTCTTAATTCAGAAAACGGCCCAAACTACATTAGCAGTTTGGTAAAATTGGGGGTGTTCATATTTTCTTATGAATAAATCCACCTTATTTTGTTAATAACGGTAAAATAGTATATTTCATTACAAGTGCGGAAAGAGTGTACCCGAGCCGAGGCGCAGCCGAAGGCGAGGGTTGACAGTCGGAACAAGTTGCAATGACGGTTCCGCACGTGTACTGAACGACTATTTTTAATACAGTTGCGAAAAAAATAAGTAATTTAATAAAAAAAATTATTTGGAAAATGGCGCCAACCGTAAAAAAATATAAGCAGAGATTTTTTTTCTTCACCCATTCTAGTAGGCAAAGGGAACTATGCCCATACAGCTAAGTCTTCAGTAGATTTTTTTTATTGATATGAAATGAAAATGAAATTTAATGAGATGAAATGAAATGAAACCTAACTTAACTCATTCAATCAAATCATTAAATCTGATATTGAAACAAATTAGTAGCTCCTAAAAACTTCTATGATTTTTTTTAGTAAAAACTTCATGGTTGGTTTTTCTTTTTAATAGACATTATTTTGACAGTTGGGAAAGAAAAGGCACGAGAGCGGTAAAGATAAAAAAAAGCACGAGTGTGTAATAGCCCACATCCCGCACGCTATACGTCCCTGTAATACGCCAATTTTTGAGCAACTGTATTAAAAACGTTATTTCGTTAAAACGATGCAATATAGTTGTTATTTATTAGTAAAGAAACAGAATACCAGCTGTCCATCACCAATACCTCGCGAATTAGCGTTAAAAAGGTGTTAATTGGCATTATTACAAATTAAAACTGGCTAAGTGCAAGTCGGTCTAGCGCACCCCGGGTTCCGTACCATAACATAATAATTATTTGTTCTTTAATTTATTTCATGACCGTTTCAGCGGGAGTTTGAGTCACTTTTAGCCAGTTCATATTATTTATTCTTCTATTGAACTATTATATTAAGATATTTGTGTTCTAACGACTGAGAAATAACAACAAAACATAAAAAATCTACTCTCTTTTCTTAAAAATCTAAACTCTTTGTGTTTAATAGTTTTTTTTTGCTAATTCGCAAAGTATTTATTTTAAAGTGTTCAGTAGATACAGCATAAGGTACATAAATGAAGTGAAACGAAATAACAACTTAATACTTTATTGAACACGTAAAAATTATACAGAAAGCACAAAATTATATAACATACATAAACGTACATGGAGATCTTATTTGATTAGAAATCTCTTCCAGCCAACCCCTGATGTGGCGATACGGACATTATAAATGAGGAGGGGAAAGTGTACAATAATAATAGTCACATAATATTAATGTAACACAATCAATCATCCACAATTATTTTTTAAATTTCCTACTGGCTACCCACTAAAGTCACACAGCGTGGGCATAGTAATATCGTATTATTGGTCACTTTTGGTTACGGAACCCTGAAAGCGTCGAGTTTCCTAAAGACAGCTTAGAATGTTAATTGCCAAGGTCGTTCATATAGGTATTCTCACTTAACATAAAAATATTCTGTGAGAATACCTAGATAGGTATTCTCACAGAATATTTTTACGTAGATACGTAGCTAATTTAAATAATGCTCATTTATAGCATTGCATTATTCCTACCATGACGTATAGATAAAAAACGATATCTACTTTGTTGCTATGCAGATTTACGCTGGATGTTTCTGTATGGCCACTAGCCTAGCAAGTTAGCGAAAAAATTTAGTTACGTAAATTATTTTTGCGTTCAAAGGAACTTTGACGTCCAAAATATTTTGTCAGGTAGCATTTTTCAATGCTATCATTGGCTGAGATAATAAATTAATCAAGCATGTTATGGCTGAGGTGAATAATTATAGTTATTAATGGATTATTTCAATGTACTGGATGTAATAAGACTGATGTTTATTGATACCTGCATAAACGAAAGTTACTTTTCCAACCATAAATTTTACCTAGCTGTCATGTAGAGTATTGAGATTTAGTCAGTCAAGGAAGACGGAACGCCAGTCCACGTGACCATTCACTGTGAGAGCGTGGAAGTGCAACCGACATCGACCATGGGAAAGCTGGGATCCCTTCAGGAGATCAGAAGTAACATTGTTGCACTGTTGGCTTTTTGTATAGAGATTGGCTGGCTGGAGTGACCTCATAACCCTGCTGCCTACAGTGGTCCAACTATGAGGCTAAGGCCGACTTGCGTGACATTTTGCTTAACTTAACTTTATATAAAATTAACTAAACACGTTTACTCGTGTCGGTAAAGCAGGCTTTGCGTTCCGTTTTACGTCTGAACGTATTTCCGCTAGCAAAAATGAAGTTGGTTAGAGATTAAAATCTGCATGGAACGAAACAAGTTTTGTTACAAAAAGGAAACAAAACTTTCAAAATGTCATTCTGCGCAACAACTGTTCCTTTTATTTTGTTTGGTTCTTTGTTTTAAAATGTTGACATATTGACACTGAACAGCTGTGAAAGTAAGATGGCGCTAAATATGGTTAGCAGAATAGCCAATCTCGGCTGTTTAAATATGACAGTCGCCTAAACATAATTAAGAACAAAATGTTTGTTGTGCAAGTCGTTAATTTTAGTTAAGAACCTAATTTTGATTAACTCGTATTTAAATAATATTTAAAAGCGTTACGCAAGTCGCCCTAAGTGCGGAAACCACAGGACAAACTAACTGTGTATAGTTCGTTCGGATTCCGAATGATAGAGGAACTCTGCCAGACAAGCGCGCAGTATGAAATCGGCTAACTGGCGACGGAGCGCAAACAAATTGTTTACCGGAATGACTGCACGTGTTCACCGACACGCACACATTCACAGTCTTATACACTCGGGCATATAGACATACGTCGGATTGACAAGTGGACAGTCGACGGGTACATTCGCTGTGAAAACTCAATAGAAAAGTTGTGAAAATTCTTTAGGAACACATGATTATGATTGATAGTCTACGAATACACTAGCTGTTGGCCAGTTATGGAGAGAATGTTTTTCATATTCAATTAGGTCGCCTTGTCAGTTTTGTCTGTATTGCGTCGTATTTACTTCTCACTTGTTATGTCAACTGTACTCACTTTACTGTTTACTGACTTGACCACCAGTATAGGTAGATAAACTTGGAAAGTCCGTGAGTCTTCGCAATATCACTTTCTGTGTAACCTTGTGGAGACGCAAAATCAATTTGCATTTTGCATTATCATACCGTGGAGGTTGGCGATCATCAACCATCACGTTTACTCATAGCCATGTTACGAAAAATGAATACGAAGAAGCTGTGACTAAAATAGGATTATAGGACATTCTTGGTTATAGATTTTTGACCATTAAAATTGTATAGCCAGGAATGTTCTATAATATCTATACTAGTCGCCGGTTTTTCGTATTCATTAAGTGGTATATAGCTTGTGATCTAATGATAAGTTACTGCTTGTCAACTTGATATACCTATTGATACATCCTGTCTGTCTGTACATTTTTTTAGTTTTAAGGGCGTACCATTGTGAGCAGATAAACATTATAATTTAAACGTGCCTAACCCCTGGTTTCTCGTACCTACACTAACAGTCTGTTAATCTATTGATAACAGTTGTCAGTTGTAGTTTTTTGTGTGCACTTTGGCCAATAGCTGACAGCTGTTAACAGAAGATTAACAGCTGGTCAGTGTACGTGAAATTGGGGGTAAATACCTTAGCGGTGTTTAATACATTACACTGAACTTTATTAAGGCCTATGACATTTCGATGTACATTTAAAAGCGGATTAACTCACAAATTAACAAGTAGACTCTGCTACGCAATGTGCCTCGAATTGTCATAATAAACTAGGAATTGTAGTTCTATGAAATTCGGCCCAGGAGGGTGAATCATCTATATATCAATCGCATTCAAATTGTATTTACCAGTGGAACTTAACACGGCGCCTTGCGCGATTCAATTTTCGTGAAAGATACCTACTCGTATTTCATTTGCGCATTGTAGTAATAGGTAGTACAATGTTATTTCAATGGTATAAACCATGGAATTGATGCCAGTTCAATGTATTTTTACTAGGTTTTAAAATAATATGTAAATTCTGTTATTTATGTATCAAAAGACTGAATAGACTAAGTTGTTAATTTTTGGCGTTCATCTGTCCATTTTTTCTAGATAATGATCTAGATTTTGAAATGGACACCTAGATTTACTTGTAACGTTCAAAAAATTACGGTTTCTGTGTAATTTTAAATAAAACGTTTTGATTGATTCGATTTCATTTGAAATTACATTGTACTGCTATTGTTAAGTAAAATACGAAATACAAGCAAATAACAGCTGTTGGTACTAATATAATTATCATCGTCATCAATTCATCATCATCAACCCATCATGTCCCCACCGAGGGGTCATGGGGACATGATGGGTTGTCATGTCCCCATGACCCCTCATGGGTCACTTCTCTAAGGAAGGTATAGGCCATACTCTACCACGAGGGCCAAATCCGGATTTGTAGAGGCTTGCAAGACTATTGGCTGGTCTTACTATAAGAAGTTTTCAAGCCTCTGACTTGGCTTAACGACTGCCATCTATCGACGGCAGCCGGCACCAACTGCTTAACGTCCCTTGCGAAGCTCGGAACCGCACGGAAAAATGCCACTAGCGTTATGCCGGCGCCAGAAAGAAGTTCAAACAAGTGATCACATAAGTGTGCACATGCACGGACATTTTCTGTGATAATAGTAACAAATGTCCGTGCCACTCATGTGCACACTTATGTGATCACTAGTTTGAACTTCTGTTTGGCGCCGGCATTAGTAATGGACGGTCACCCATCCATGCACTGAACGGGGACCATGGTCCTTAACCTACGTGATCGTTTAAGATCACTCAGGCAGCCGGGGTACGAGCATTTAAATACAATTGGCGTCAAAATCAGGCATTAAATTCATTAGAATACTGGCTACTTATAGTTGTAGCTTGTCCGAATCTGGCGAGCAATCTAAAGTAGCACTGTTCGCACGTGTCGGCTACACAGCGCTCGTTTCATGTTTGTTTCCTCAAATAACGCGGCCGCAGCTGCGCTGTCAATTGTTTTGGCACGATGGCTCTTGACCCCCTTCCGCGGGAAAATATTCGACGAATTACGCGTTTTTATAGGCTAAATGTAGAATCCTACGGATTTAGTGTCCCTTGAGAGATTTACTACATTCGTACCCAGCCGTGTCCCTTAAAATTGGCAATGGATAAAAGCCTTTATCTAAATGTAATCCGCTCTACATTGTTCGCTCGACGTTGTTCGTATAGGATTGTCTAACTCTGGGCCAAATTTAATCGGAATCCGTCGAGACATTTATGAGTGATTTCACTTTAAAGACAATTTCACTTTCACTATATAATATATGTATACCAGAGCCTACCTACAATAGATAGTGGGCATGAGTTTGCGATTGTAATATCAGACCTACTGTTTTTTATTCTTTGTCGATTTTCACTAAAAGAAATCTGAAGACTACACTGTCACATCCCGCGTCGAGACCGAGTTCGAGAACGAGGCCGAGATAAGTCCATTAGAAATCGAAGTAATTTGTTCAAGATATTTGTCGGGTATTATACGTTGGCTTGGCAATGTCACTGAGGTTTTTGTATACCTCAGACACTCAGGTTTCCTCACAGTGTTTGCGATGTGTTACGATGCGTGATAATTAGGCCCATACTCTCTCTTTCTGAGAGAAGGCTTGTGACCTATCGTGGAACGTTTATGGGCTACATAAAATTTCCACTCGAATACAATAGTGCTTGGATTGGGTGGAGTAGGACACATTATTTAGATATAGTAAAATCGTTATCGTTCGTTATCAACCCTTGCATGTCCCCACTGCTGGGGCACGGGTCTCTTCCTGCATCGCAGGAAGGTTAGGCCATACTTCACCACGGGGGCCAAGTCCGGGTTGGTGGAGGATTGTAAGACAGTGGCGTGCCTTACTGTCTGAAGTTATCAAGCCGCCCATAAGGCCTCTGACATGGCTTAACGACTGCCATTGTATGACAGCCGGCACCAACGGCTTAACGTATGCCTCGCGAAGCATAGTAAAATACAGCAGGAATATTACAGTAGTACAGCCGACAGCAGGTCAACCTTTACCTATATGTTGCAAAGTCGCCTATAACATGAATGATAAGAGTGTACGTACTCGTATATAAAAATTATGTGCTGCCAACTGTACCTAGGCTGATTCAAACTGTTTTCCTAATGCACTTTCGATAGTACTTTTACTTAGGTGCTTAATAACTATCTAACCAACCACATTAAACCACACCTACAGCTTTCTCGGGGCAGTTTCACGTGTAGTTTCACATTTCTGCATGCGCGGGCGCCGCCGCAGCTGCGCCGGCGCAGTGGCGCCGCGGCGCTCTCATTATAGGATCGCTTATGGAAGCGCCTTTCATTTCAAATGTATCGGAATGCTGACCGTTGACTATTACCATACGTTAGGTGACAATGACGATAGTAAAGATAGCTAGTGGAGTTTTTCTTCCCGCTGCCTTTTTATCCACTACACTACATCTCGAAGGCAGCGGCTTTCACTTTCATGTTACATTGTACTTTGACATTCAGCAAATAGAATGTAAATTCTTTACGTTGAAGTAAATTGTATTGAATTGAATTAGTAAGTCGCACGGTTAGCCGGTTAGCACACGGTTTAGGGTTAGATATGATTAGAATAGATTTTATACACTTTATAGCACTTCATACATTTTGAGAGTGCACGAAAAACTTAAATATCTAAATTACACAGCCCACTGGCGGTGTTATCGCTATAAGCGATCCAGACAACATTAGTGTGGATAGGACTGAAATACAACCTCATAGTTGGGCCATTGTATGTAGCTTTGTATGTGTCTTAGGGCTCACATTCTGATTTCAGTTTCGAGTCCAATGACTTTATTTAATAAGTTACGTACATATGTGAAGTTGTAGTAACAATACCACTCGGTAACCATGAAAGAAACCATCGCGAGGAAACCTGAGTGTCTGAGGTGTATCAATACCTCAGCTCTTGAAATTGCCAATCCACGGTGGGCTCGCGTGGTAATTAACCCCACTCTCTCTCTCTCTCTGGGAGAAGGCCTGTGCCCTGCAGTGGGACGTAGCTATCTATGCAAAAAAATTAACAATAATTCAATGACAATTTGACTTACGTGATTTTGTCTGCCTTTTAGCATGCCTGACCTGACGGAAGTGCGAGTTTCACATTTCTGCATACGGATATCATGTTATGCCTGTGTGGCGCTGCGACCCGGCCACTCTGGTGCCGCGGTAGACTTTTGCACATAATTAGTTGGACACATGCAGTAATTGTTCTGTATTATTTATTAAACCTATAGAGACTGATTAAATACCTCCATTTAAATTGTTTTCTCTTAAACCACTTCCGATAAGCAAAGGTTGAAGAGGTTATATTTATTCGTTATCAATCCTTGTATGTCCCCACTGCTGGGGCACGGGTCTCTTCCTGCATCGCAGGAAGGCTAGGCCATACTCCACCACGGGGGCCAAGTCCGTGTTGGTGAAGGGTTGTAAAACAGTGGCGTGCCTTACGGTCAGAATTAAGCTATCAAGCCGTCCATAAAGCCTCTGACATGGCTTAACGACTCTCATTACATGACAGCCACCACCAACGGCTTAGCGTGCCTTGCGAAGCACGGAAGCGCTCGGAAAAATGCCACTAGAGGTAGTTACGGGACGGTCACCCATCCTGCATCTGACCGCGCCTGTTGTTGCTTAACTCAAGTATATTTATTAATCTACTTCTAATAATATACATATACAGATTCTCGTGTCACAGTGTTTGTTATCAAAACTCTTTCGCAACTGTTTCATAGATTTTTTGTGATAGAAATCTGTGTCACTATAAAGGCTTAACCGATTTAAATAATTTTTCTGAGAATAGTAGGTCGTAGTCTAATTAATATAGTAAAACGACGCTCGCATGATCACCTAGTATATATAATGTAGCCTGTAAGTACCCACTGCAGGGTATAGGCCTTCTCTTAGAGAGAGAGAGTAGGGGCTTAATTACCACGTATGATAATACATAGACTCACACCTTTGTTCCAAAATGGTAGGCCTCTGACCGTGGCAAGTGGGAAACTCTAGTGCCTACCAGGACTTGCCACTTGCCACGATCCTAAGAAACCTCTTTCGCTTTATCAATACCGATTAATCGCGGTTTCGAGTACATTATATCGAGTCCTTCGCTTAGCTTCGCTTATAAATGTACATTTAAGCCGCAAGCCTTCTACAGTACTATTACTTATCTTATTATTAGTATATAATAATAAGATAAGAACAGACGACCTCTGTGGCGTAGCGGTAGCGCGTCTGCCTACCATGCAAAAGGTCCCGGGTGCAAATCCCGGCTGGAAACAAAAAAAAAAGTCCAGGTCTTGGATGTTTACATGTTTGTGATGTCGTTGTTTCTGGTTCCCACGACACAGGGTATCCTAGTGTGGGGCCAGAAGCAATGTATGTGCCTGTATGTAAATGTTATGTTATGTTATATAACATTTATGAATATGTATTTACTCAAAATTATACATATGGTGTCCTGCCTTTTCGCAGAAAATTGTTACGCTGATTTGATAATCAGCGTAACAAGTAATCACTTGCCAACCAACGTTTCACCTATTTTTTACGTTGACAACAAACGATTTACAAATTTTTGTATCGCAATGTTTCATTTAGTAGGATTATTGTTAAGCTGATTATTATAATGACACAAAACGTTTTGGAAATTTATTATTTGTCAAGTCTTTTACTAGGCAAACAACTATTAGATGAATAAAGTTTCGTCAGTGTAAGTTCCCTTTACATACATTGATTTTATGATAAAAAAAAATTATTTGCATTTTTAATTTAAGTAAAATATTACTGGGAATGGAAATATTACTGGCTAGAGGGGTGGCCGACGAGACTCAATCTGCGACAAAAATATAGGTGCGACGAAGCGCTTAGCGTAGCGGAGCGCGAAGGAGCGTGTTAGGTTGAACATGTAAGACCGAAGGTTCTCTGCCTTTTTGCAGAAAAAATTTTGGCCGACCGAATGAATATTACGCGTAAAATATACGCTACTTAAATATACGCTACGCTAGTTGGCATTTTGAAAGATTTCATTATAAAAAGCAAACAAAACAAACAGTTGGCAACTACGAGGTTGGGAAATCAAAAAAAATATAAGAATAGTTGGCAAATGATTATTCCGCAAAATAATATTATTTGAAACGTTAGTTGCCAAATGATAATCGGCCGAAAATGTTTCTGCAAAAAGGCAGAGAACCTATACATATATATCATATTATTATATTTTATTTATTGTTATCATGTCGTATCATATCCATAAGTATTATTAGGGTAGTATAAAAATAAGTTAGGGCTTAGTGGTTTTAAGGGTTCCGTAACTTAAATCGCGGAACCTTACTTTACTTTAACTTACTTTGTTTGGTTCTTATTATTTTAATCTCGTGTTTCTCTGGACTGTTATTCTTTATTTCCTTCTAGTCCTCGGAATCCCAAAACTTGGAATCCAAAAGTCCGTTTCACTGGTTTCCTCCACACAGGTTATCCTAGCGAGGGGACCAGGCTTGCAACTACTGATTATGGCTTAATATGTAACTCGGTATGTACTAAAAGGCAAAGAAATGAATAATGAATAGAATACATACGTACAAAAAATCAGAATTGTAACTTTATCGTGTCAGTAGTTAACCTTTTTTTATGAGGACGTCCTAATAAGCGTCCCACTGCAGGGGACGCTTAGGTATTTGAACACCTCAGAAACTCAAGTTTCCTGACGATGTTCTCCTTCACCGTTAGCGAGTGGTTTTGCTACCACTAGTAGTAATAGTATATTTCATTACAAGTGCGGAAAGGCTGTCATTGCAAAGAGTTCCGACAAATGTCTACCCGAGCCGAGGCGCAGCCGAAGGCGAGGGTTGACAGTCGGAACAAGTTGCAATGACGGTTCCGCACGTGTACTGAACGACAATTTTTAATACAGTGGCGAAAAAAATAAGCAATTTAGTAAAGAAAAAATATTTAGAAAATGGCGCCAACCGTAAAAGAACATAAGCAGAGATTTTTTTTTTCTTCACCCATTCTGGTAGGCAAAGGGAACTATGCCCATACAGCCAAGTCTTCAGTAGAATTTTTTATTGATATGAAATGAAAATGAAATGAAATGAAACCTAACCTAACTCATTCAATCAAATCATTAAATCTGATATTGAAACAAATTAGTAGCTTCTTTTTAGAAATATACGTATTTGCATGAATCATAAAAACTTCTATGATTTTTTTTAGTAAAAATTTCATGGTTGGTTTTTCTTTTTAATAGATATTATTTTGACAGTTGGGAAAGAGAACGCACGAGTGCGGGAAAGGTAAAAAAAAAGCACAAGTGTGTAATAGCCCATTTCCCGCACGCTATACGTCCCTGCAATACGCCACCTTTTGAGCAACTGTATTAAAAAGTAGTAGTAGTTTAACCTAAGCGCTTTAATTTGCACTTTAATCAGACGGTCCGTTTACTGCTAGACGGCGGAAATTGTGAACTCTTTACGTACCTAGAATACGTACTCGTAGGTAGAGTGGATGAGTCGTCGATGACCGCAATTCAGCCGCTAAGTAAACTTTTCACTTACGAAGCTGTACGAGACAGCACAGCAAGAAGGTGCATGGCACATACTAAAAAGGTTAATTTTCTTTTTATTTGAAATAGTTGTGTTTTGTTGTTTGTAGTGACAAATAACAAAACTCAACTATTTCAAATGCCTCTCCTCACCTAGAACTATTAAGATGTTTTTGTCAATGTTTTATTTTTATTATTAATACAGTCCATTTATAAACTTATGTTTGATTGCGACCCACACAGAAGCTTTACAACGCAATTGTGAAAAATAATCTAACGGCAGCCATCTCAGGCCATTGGGTGTTTCCAGGGATGCGATCACGTAAGTCCTCCACTGAATGGAGTTGTCTTATTCAGCCTATAACGAACTGTCAGAAGCGCATATTTTGACACTAAATGCTTAACTCGATAGAGAGGAGAGTCACGTAATACCAGGGCTGATCCGTCGGTAGATAAGCTTCAGCGTTCACGTCACTTCTTATGTCATACGCAATCACTGTTTAACGGCTACTCGGCCTACATCGTTAGCCGTGTCCAAGGCAATCTGTCCTAGTTAGGCCGACTGTTTTTGACGTACCTACTCTAAATGTTAGCATAGAATAGAAAAATATTTATCCTCAATTTTTTTTACGACTTGACTCCGCAATCGTTTTTTGCCAGGTTAATTAGCCCACGACCTATTCTTAGTCCTACCAAATATACCCAGAAAATTTGACATAAATTAGTGAAACCGTTTTGGAGAAGTTCGATAACAAACACTGTGACACTATTTTTTTATATATTAGATAAGGCAAATCATTTATTAGTGGATCGCATTTTTCTGCGTTATGGCGCGCATTATGGGAGGGCTATGTCCAGCAGTGGACTACATAAAAAGAAGAAGAAGATATAGGATACGACACCGTCATGCTTAGAATCTTCGGATCCTTTCCTTTACATTAAATTACAAATAACCCTGTACCCTTTAGGGGTAAACGGAGGCCACTATTCTGACAGAACTCTTCCGCTTCTTCAACATTAATTAGTCGCTGCATGCCCATGCTGCACATCTCATTTCTGTTACAGTTTCAACATGGAAATTACTAGTCCGTTTGTAAGTTAGTTTGTCCGAAACAGATTAGCAAGTAATAGATAGATATAATATTCTTCATTGTACACAGATATTACAGTCACAGAAATTGTATATATCTTTATGCAGTAGGTACATTTGGTGGCCTTATTACTAATAACATTTTCTTCTAGGCAACCATAGACGGGGACAAGAAACAAATTAGAGACTGGTGGTCGACGTAAAAGTATTGGCATAAACAGAAAAAAATACGTTTTAAACACCTCATGTGCCATGTACGAGTAGATGGTAGGTAAGTGTGTTTATTTTCCTGCAGCTATCTTTATGCTCAAAGATAGTAACAGTCAAGACTAGCACAACAACTCCTATCACGCTCGTAAAACAGCGAATATCGCACAAAATTATTAGGTATTTCAGGGTGTCGCTGACTTTACTATGTTGTTGTTCTCACATCAATTGGCAGAGCAGAGTCTCAGCTACGCAGCTGCGCGCGCGACCCGCGATAACCTCCGAGGCGCCACCCGTCTGCTCCGGCGTCGCTCTCCATTCATATTTCATTGGGTGCGATAGTTAACAGCTGTTTGTTGCGCTATCGCCGAGTGCATGTCGCTGATTTTACTTGCATCTGATGCAACGTCTTTGACTTTCATGACTTTTCTGGTTATGTTACGTATGACCAATAAAGCCTTATCATAACATGACGAAAATACGACAGTGAAATAGTTTAAATAGGTTTTCAAAGTTATGCGGAGTTATCGTTTTTGACTAGCTTCAGTCTATGCGAAAAATATGTATTTCTAAACATCTACTTAAGCATCCACTCAGCACCTACATTAGGTAAACATCTAGGACATACTTTTGTTGACCGTTTGAACGTGGAGTTCAAAAAGACGATAATGTAGAGTCCATATACTTTCATAATAAGTCTTTTGTAAAATGATTTTGTGGCAAGATGTCCATATCACACTTGCTCGTACTGTACCCACCTTATACTGTACCCACCTATAAACATCAAGCAATAAAGCTGGTTCATTAGCTACAGAAATTCCGCCTAAAATCGTTCCAGTAACACTTTCAGGTATCGGATTCCAAAGGCGATGTATTTAATTAGAGGCCGGGCAACGTTACACCTCTCGCGTTAGCCTGAGTACGTGGAAGCTAACAAAAGCCTTTGTTCCCGCGGTGACAGAATAAGTACTGCAAGCGGCACCCTTGGACGCTGACACTGGCTCTACAGACTAAGCAATTCTGAAGAAACTTACAGTCTATTTATTCTTACTTGTCCAATTTAGTAAATAAGATTCTAACCTCAAAATTGACATTTGTTGCCAAAACTAGACATTTTCTCGCAAGTTCATGAACTTTGTTTATAAAATTGGCAGCATTTTATCTAAAATTTAATAGTCTCCCCGATTACTTCATTTTTGGGAATATGGCAGTTTTCGACTAAAAGCCCTACTTTAAAGGTAGAATGTTGTTTACTAAAATGGACAAGAAAGGATAAATAGACTGTATGTATCGGTCGGGTCCCTGTATTAGTCAACTGCCTCATTTTTCTCGGAGTAACATGTAAGATCGCCATGACATGTTGTAGCTTCAGTACCTACTACGGGTAGGTGTACTTTGATTTGTACAAAGTACATATTTGGTCTTTGTCTGGGTATTTTTCCATGTTTGTTATGTTCCTTATCTGGTTACCATTTCACAGGGTATCCTAGGATCAAGCGATTCTTTTGTGCGGCAGTGGCTAGCTAGCTATGCCCACTATGCCCACTAGCCATGCCTACAGCTTCACTCGCAAATAATTCAGAAATGGAGCATATGTCAACTCTTAACTTCTATACTAAAAAAACAATGAAGATATTTTTAAATGGTATGAATTGTTTCGCAGATTACCTCTACCACAGAGGAATAATCTAAGTACGAACTTACAAACGTGAGTGCGCTTTTTTGAAAAACAATAATTTTCAGAAGTATTTGTAGCCTTTTATAGTTCCTCAACTGTTACGGTACAAAATGACAAAAATGGTAATTTTGTCTCTGGTGCTTAATTACGTTGCCAAGCCTGTGTTAAATAGAATTTAAAATTTGATCGAATTTATATCTGCTCACCTGAGACGCAGTTGATGGGAATTTGTGGTATTCGAGCTTTGATATCAACCTACTCGTCCTGCATCGCAGGAAGGTTACGCCAATGCATGCTCCACCACGGGGTTCAAGTCCGGGTTGGTGGAGGATTGTAAGACAGTGGCCTGTTATTGTCAGAAGTTATCAAGCTTGGCATAACCGATTTGAGCTTTGCTTCTGTTTTATTCACGTAAAACAACTGAACAGTATTCGCATATCGTTCTTTGCTTTTGTTGCGTTCGTGGACCTACTGTGGTATAAGCTAATTATAGCTTAGGCCGACGAAAAACCAGGTTTTAGTAATTTCAAAGTTTAGTTTTTGGTGGATCTCAACAATGTTGCTTTGTAAACAAATGCAGTCGTGAATCCGAACCTCACCTTGAATTAGACTACTGGCAAGAAAGCAAAAACCTGGAGCCCTTGTGTCTATTGCATATTAAATATCTGCAATTAACTGTTTATAGCTAATACGCTGCACAATACAATAATTGATATCATAGAACTTAGTCATTAAATTACAAATATATTTATTAATGTGGATTTACACAAGATGGATGAAGCAAACTTAACTTATTGATTAACTTTATTTTAAAATGAATGAATGAACAAATGAATTAAAGAAGTCATTATATAAGTATATTTTTTAAGTTTAAAATAATGTCTTCTTTCAGAAAAATGTTCCATCTACAATATTCAAGTTACTTTCCCTCCATGTGGCATAGCCGTGAGACGTGCTGTATAATTATATGTTTGCAACGGTCGCAAGGCGGAACACTGACAGCGACGAGTATAATAATTTTAAAAACCTATTTAGAGGCTAAAAATTTCACCCATGCCGGGATTCGAACCCGCAACCTCTGGCTATCCGTGCCAGCTCTCTACCAATTGAGCCAATGGGCGACTCACGGCATCAGTGAAATTTCGAACCTCTTTACACTATTCTCTGTATTACGTACAGGCAGCGACATCTGACTTAAGCAAATTGCATTACTTACAGCCCCGACTACCTACTTTGCAGTTAGGTTTTAACATCGGAACGATATCACTGTACCCACATGATAAGTACCCACGAGTATAATAAGTGCATTCCTATTAGGTAAATGGAATCATAGCACCAGATCAACACGGCAATAGCAGACATGTTTATTATTGATACTGTAGCCTCCTAGCCAATTGCGATCAACTGGTATAACCCTTGCGATTTAACTTGTCATATCACGCGGTGCAATCTTTTTTACGCGCGGTGCCAATTTAATTTGCACAGGTTGTATTCTACCATTTGAATGATTATTTATACCATTTTTTCTGTAGTCTACAAATGATGTTAAATGACAGCCACAATCGTGGTAATATCACTGTAAAAAATAACTATGCGGTTAGTAGACAAGGCCTTCAATACCTAATACGTAATCAATGCTTTAACGTGCAACCAGAAAAAAATATTACGAGTTTTAAGCGTATCTATTATCTTATATTTGAGTAATGGTAATGGTTACAATTGGCATTACCATCGGTATTGTTAAACAAATCCTATAAATTATTGCAATACCAAATCCCATGCGAGCAATATCACGAGCGTTAAACTTACACAGTATGTACTAACATCATAATTATTTCAACAATAACGTTTTCAAAAGCACTTCCCATTTCGTAAAGATGTCCATCTTCCAACAATCAGAACTGGGGTCACGGTCTGCCGCCCGCGACAGGTGTTAGGGCCCGTTCACATGCCCAGTTCCGCTCGGCCCGCGATGCGCATCGGAGCTCCTCCAGAACGAAAGACACCCTAAGAATACCCAAGGAGGGAACCGCAATCAGTGTGATCGCGCCCCGTAACCACCGTACTTACGAGTTATGAGGCAAAGAGGGTGCAGTATGAGTTTTTGCTGATGGGGTTTTAAATGTCGTGATGGGCAGCTACCGTAGTTCCTTTCAATATGCCGTTTATGGTAAAAGTTGTGCTGGCAAAGGAGGTTTTACGAGCGAGATATGAGCTTTTACGGAATTTCCAAGAAAATGTAAGACTACAATTAGAGTTTGTGTCTTACATTTTGAAAATACCACGTTTATTGTGTTTTAACAACATCTTTTCTTCTAGAGGTTATTTATATTTTTCAGATTTATATTTTTCAAAATCAACTAAATATCCCCCATTTAGTTTATTTTTATAAAAAGAAGCCGGAACGGCGTGCGTGCATGCAACGACTTAAGAACGTCGATGAAGCGAAGGTGATCTGTCTGGATCGTGGCAAGTTGCAGTCCCTGGTCTCTGCATGCAACGACTTAAGAACGTCGATGAAGCGAAGGTGATCTGTCTAGATCGTGGCAAGTTGCAGTCCCTGGTCTCTGCCTACCCCTCTGGAATGCAGGCGTGAGGTTATTTTATATAATATTGTTTATTTTTAAAAATATCTTTACGCGCTTTATCAATGACGCGGATTCCGTTAAATCTAAGAAAATTATAGTAGAAATTGTTATTTCTTGAGTGTACGAGTTAAATGAGCCTAGGACGAGCAAACACTTTGATAGACATTAGCGCTTTTCATATTATGACGATTTCTATCAACGGTTTGTTTACACATGGACCACAGCTAAATGAGATGAAAGATACAAGAATCTCTCTAAAGGAAGGTTTCGAAAAATGAAAGATACCTAAAAAAAAATTTTATAGTCTACGACTTCTGAAAAAGAATTGCGTATTTTTAAGGTGTCTCTGTCTAAACACTCTCTTTGTGTGAACTTATTGGTAACAACTTTTGCTTTCATTACCGGGCTACTAGTCGAAGAAACTTTCATCTATACTGGTAGAACACTAATTAGGCGCAATAGAACGATAAAGCAATAGAGCAATTATTGCAAAAGGTGGCCACACGCGTGCATCCTTTCATGTCTTGGGCAGATCGTCGTTAAATCTTATGATTGCAGCGATCAGACAAATTGGACTTCCTGCAAGGGTGGCCATGCGCAGTTCCTCTCCGTCTTCAATTGTCTCTGACTCAGTACTTTATTGGTCCCTTGAACTTGTAGTTTCCTTTCATCGTAGGGTGACCACGCGGCGTGATTCCTTGCCGCACCTTTTTATTCACATTTCTTCGTCACCGTCGGGTGGCTTTTGGTGAATGACCGTTGAGATTTGGAGAATGGGAGCGCAGGAATCATGGTCGCTAGCCACGACTCTTCGTTTTGTAACGAACTTTTGGACGTCGCTGTCTTTTGTGATATCATCGCTGGTTCACGTGACATTTAAATCAGCGGATCGACCGGCGTGGTTGATGCCCAATTACATGAGAGCGAGTCGGAATGCGCCAATTAGATGTCGCGGCGCGCACCTGGCCGGCTCACGATTTTCGCCGCGCAATCTTTGATACGAGCAATTTCTCGGTACTGTACGGCGTATAATCACGATAATAACGAGAGAAAAATACGAGATAATCTTTTGCGAGTTGCGGGACTGGTAATAATTCGACCTCGGTCGAACATGTTAAATCTGAAAGTTAATCTTGAGCTATATTTTCGATGCCAATTATTCTCATGTCCATCTGCGTAATTGGTGATCAGCGTCATCTACCCACGTTTCTCCGCATTTCCTGGATAGTAATCATAGGGGCAGTTAAGAATTGATGCCCATGATGATAGTTTACATTACGCGCACACAGCGGACAGTTGACATATGCAGGAAGGTGAAGAGTGCTGTTTCGTAAATATGTCAATTGTGAGCAAGGCAGTGACACTGCAGTATGATTTGACTGTCTCTATAGTCTAGCGGTATCATGTTTGATTACCACTCGGGAATTTGTGGGTTCGATTTTCACTTGAGGCTGCCACACATTTCTACAAATGGCCGCAGTCTGGGTGTAGTTCCATGATTGTGATGCCATAGCACAAGGTTTCTTACTTTGGGACAGGGACAAGTCAATATGTTATGTGGAAGTTATTTAAAAACCTATTTAGAGGCTAAAAATTTCACCCATGCCGGGATTCGAACCCGCAACCTCTGGCTATCCGTGCCAGCGCTCTACCAATTGAGCCAATGGGCGACTCACGGCATCAGTGAAATTTCGAACCTCTTTACACTATTCTCTGTATTACGTACAGGCAGCGACATCTGACTTAAGCAAATTGCATTACTTACAGCCCCGACTACCTACTTTGCAGTTAGGTTTTAACATCGGAACGATATCACTGTACCACATGATTATACTATTTTTATTTTTAATGCACTAACCCGTGCTAAGGAATAAATTTAAAAACCTATTTAGAGGCTAAAAATTTCACCCATGCCGGGATTCGAACCCGCAACCTCTGGCTATCCGTGCCAGCGCTCTACCAATTGAGCCAATGGGCGACTCACGGCATCAGTGAAATTTCGACCCTTTTTACACTATTCTCTGTATTACGTACAGGCAGCGAATAGTGTAAAGAGGTTCGAAATTTCACTGATGCCGTGAGTCGCCCATTGGCTTAATTGGTAGAGCGCTGGCACGGATAGCCAGAGGTTGCGGGTTCTAATCCCGGCATGGGTGAAATTTTTAGCCTCTAAATAGGTTTTTAAATTTGTTCCTTAGCACGGGTTAGTGCATTAAAAATAAAAATAGTATAATGGAAGTTATTTATTTATAAAAATCAAGCCATGCTCTACTACATGGCTTAAATTGGCAGCAAAATTCAGTCTGCTGCAAAAACAAAGTGGGCAGCAGCAACGCAAGGGGCTGAATGTAATCGCGGAGTGAGCACTGCTTACGTACATATACCTACCCGATAGAAGAGGAAGTGGCGATTACGCAGTGTTAATGAGGAAGCAATTACCACATGGGGCGTATCCTGCCTGCGGCTTATGTTATCTTATCGCTTCAGTTAGACAGCTCGCCGGGTCGAATGTTGAGTGAATATTTGGGACAATAGTGCGTTGGAGTTGAAGCTGCGACCATTGAACGAAGAAAATAATTGGTGGTATTTACAAAAACTTGCTCATTTTTTATAAACGATCCAGTCTAGAATAAATTGGAACAAAATCAATAAAGTGCATGGAGTCATTGACATACCACGATCTTTGACATATGTTTCCATGCCATCTCTGCTTCAATTTTCCTTGCACAAACGTGTCAAGTCTTTGTAGCGTTAATGTATTAAGACATCTGGGTAGTCCGTGGACTTACTTTGGTTTTGTGAACTTTTGCCTTTTGCCTCAGTAGTATTGACGCGGTTGTAGTGGATGTACCACAGATTGGCTCTATTAGGAACAACGGCCCTCCACGCTCGGTCAGGTTTATGTCCTCACCATCGCGCCTGCTGACCCGTGGCACTGTGAATGCCTTGACCTTAATACTGCCACCTGTCTCCTTCGTCACGGGAACAAAACGCTCGCTATAGCCCTCGCGGCTACGTTGCGCAATGCGACAGCAGGATCAAGAGGATCTTTGTATCGAAATGGGAAGTGTAGAGACGTGTGAGTGGCGCCATATTGCCTTTATCTCAGTAGTTCTGGTGAATAATGCAATCAATCGCAAATAATAGGATTGTATTTAAGCTGTAGTACCTATCCTATCGGCCCACATAAGTGAATAGTTTTTTATACCTATAACATACATGAGAAATAGTTATGTCTCTAGGTATAGAAATTACATTTACTTCCGTTTTATTCGTATTTCAGTATAATAGTTGAAACTGTTTTGAGAAAAAGCCTTTTTGGCTTCAACGAAGCTCTTGACTAGAGGCCAATCATAACTGCGAGGGCTAGTTCCTTACGGAATCATGGGAATAAACTTTATAGAGTAAGGAAAGGGGCCGGCCGAGATGTGTGAAAAAGTAAGAAGGTACATAATTATGCGCACAGCTGCGTTGCTCTTCAAGCGTAAACTGGCAGTTGGCCGTTTGGGGCAGATTGTGTGATCCTGATAGGAAATTGCTTCGAACTCACTTGTTCGAAAGGGTGTGAAAACACTAAGCCAATCGAGGAGGTCACAGATACTGAAGGTTCTGTTTACTTAACCCCTTTGGGATACACACGCCTGCATCCCAAAGGGGTAGACAAAGACCAAGTTTACCTCTAAAACGGCCAATTCTGAAACCACCCCTTAAACGTTCGTGTTTTACAACCACTTGCGCTTTGTGAGATTTTCTTAGATTAATATTTTTCAAGACATTACGGATTACACGATCTAAACGTTCAATACATATCGTTTTAAGTTTTATCTACAGTGTAGAAAAACCGTTAAGAAACAATTAACAAAATTTGCAAAAAAATAAATCAAAACTCATAGAAAAACCTTGTTATGCAACAAGGTTTTTCTATGAGTTTTGATTTTTTTTCGGTAGTATAGTATAGGTACAAATCTGGTTATCATTTTTCTGTAATTGCAGATTGGAGTATGTATTACAAGATTTTAACGTAATAATCACTAAAAAGTCCATGATTTCTATAGTACGCTATTGCTGAAAGATCAGTTAGAACTTGTGGTAGAACTCGATAGTTCTACTCGTCAAACAAACACAAGCTTCTTACGACATAATGAGCATAAATTTGTCTGTTTTGAAAAGAATAAATGTGGAGTTTCTTTCTTTAGTTTCTTCTCTACATAATCTATTAATTGTGAAACTAACAGCTGTGACGTTCATAAAGTAAACGTTTTGTTTTTATAGTGAATAAAATTCTTTTGACTTTTTTTTTAAAGTCTGATTTAGCCACATTTAGCCCATAACCTCCCAAAAATTCTAATTCAGTATTTTCCGCACATCCTGCCCCTACATCCCGCCAAAACTCGGCTTCAAACAAACATTTTGTCAATGGAGGCTCCAACAAAGAGTTCATTCACTGAGCACCTGCAAAAGGCTTCCCCAGCCACGTGGTAGCATATGGGCTACTATAAAACTGAATAGTTTTTATTGCCTTGAAATAGAGGCTACAATCCGGCGGGCAATTTGAGCTACGATTTCACGTGGCCAATTCATACCCCTCCTTGATGAATGGAATCTATATGTAGCTCTTGTGTGTAAGATATAACGGCGAATTTCGAACCAAAGGGTAGGTCATACGCCAAGCCATGTGGGCATTGGAACTCTCACCTGGGCAAATCTTACCCCTATACGATGAGGGGTAGAAATTGTTTTAGGACACACATGCCGCGGCGGCTGCTCTGACAGATGCTAAAATACGTTAGTGCTGACATTGATTTTTATTGTTGCAACAACGCAACAATAACCAACATCACAATATTGCGTTTGTTGTAATGCAATTGTTGTTTGAACTTCCCGAGAGCGGCGCATAACGGGATGCCGACTTTTATTAGGAACACCGAGACAATGGGTGTGGAAACTTATTGTTTTATTTGGTCACACGACTTGTTCTTGTGACTTATGTATGAGTCTTGTGACTCAATCAATATAAATCAGTCTTATAGGGCTACAACCACACCCTTGACATACGGCACCGTGTCAAGCTAATTTTGTGTTGAAAGGAGCAACGCACCGGATATAATGATAATATAATATTTATTTTAGATTAAACAAATTCGTAATCATAGTAAATTCACGACACAGGGTATCCTAGTGTGGGGCCAGAAGCAATGTAGGTATGTGCTTGTATGTAAATGTTATGTTATGTTACAATGAATGAATGTACGTGAATAAAACACAAACAAAACACAAAACCTAAATTGTGACTCAATCATGATTCTGAGACACTATGAAATGTGTCTCTATTATACTATTTTTATTTTTAATGCATTAACCCGTGCTAAGGACAATTTTAAAAACCTATTTAGAGGCAAAAAATTCCACCCATAGCCAGAGGTCGCGGGTTCGAATCCCGGCATGGGTGGAATTTTTAGCCTCTAAATAGGTTTTTAAAAATGTGTCTCTGTTATACATTTGGCAAGTATTTTTATTTTGTTCGTCAATTATTGTAAGAGTATGGATGATTGTTGAGACTTTAGGCTGTTCCGATGTCATTCATGTCAGTCTGTAGCAAAGCGCCCAACAACCTTGTTTTAAAACGAGGTAGGTACCTATCCGAAGAAAATTATGATTCCTGTAGGTCTGTATCACTTAAAAATCTCTAAAGCGCTTGGCGTACCCATTCAGATACTATTTATTTTATTGGCAAAGCAGACAATCCTCAATTTAAATTCTAATGTTTTTTTACATTTATATTTTGGTGTGATACTTTATATTCAGCCATCCTTATTTGAAAGATTGCAATAAATTTGTTAATAAAATTATAATTCAAATTTTCTTTCCTCGTTCCTGTTTCAGTGATTGACTTCAACTACATCTGCGCAAACGCAGTTAAACAACATAGAGCGTATGTATGTATTGTTACTATTACAATAGGTACGGTTAACTCCGAAAAATCGTTGACCGATTTCTAACGAATTGGTGACTCTGTCTAATTCTACGAGAATGGTTGTGAAGGTATGTTATATAACTAAACATCGTCGATAAATTGAATCAAACTATGGTTCCCACGCCTCAGTTTTCTGGCCGAATGGCTCAGGATATCCGTGTCCGATCGACCGAGACTTCAATTGGGTCTTCACGGGAATTCACTGTTAATTTAAGGCGCTGTTTGACCGTGACATATTGGCATTATTGAATGAAGGAGCCATTGTCGTTGATAACAGCGATAATGCATAATTTCCGTAAGTATTTAGGTCTGCTTGTTTCGTTCTATATTAACATTTTGTCTTGGTTATGTTTAGCGGTTGAACGCTTGCAGCATATTTGAGAGGTTCTAGGTTCGATACAGGTTTGTATCAGATGTGACTTTGTTTTCAAGCTAAGTACATTTGGTGACAGCAATACCACTAGCTAACTGTGTAGGATATCATGTTGAGTAAAACTAAGTACCTATCTGAGGCATTGCCGTCACATCTCTCGCGTTTAAAATCGTCAGTCGCGATGGACTCTTACGAATATAAAGCCCATAATCTATCTCTCTGAGATAAAAGCCTATGCCCGGCAGGCATACCAGCTTATGACAATAATAGAGATAGTCTTACATTTTAGTCTGCTAACGTGTCTCGCTAACTATGAAGAAAAACACAAACTATGAAGCTATGAAAACGCAAACAATGAAGGAAAACATCGTGAGAAAACCTGAGTGTCTGAGGTATTCAAATACCTTAGCGCTTGAAACAGCAAATACACCGTGGGCACGTGTGTTAATTAAGCCCATACTCTCTCTCTGAGAGAAAGTCTGTGCCCTACAGTGGGACGTTTATAGGCTGCATAACAAAAACGTGACTTTAGTTGATAAATTTGGAAAACGGTTTTACTTAAAACAACTAATTAGAAACATCAAAAATGAAGTATTAAGTTCCGCTTCAGATAATAAAGATCGACCGCCAAGCCGTCGAACCACCAGTCGTCGTCGATACAAATGCATTCGATGGAGCGTTTGCATTTCAGTCATGTTTTCTATGCAAACACAGACAAACGCGATAAAACGCCTACAAAATTTACTTTTTGGTGGGTCCAATACTACTAGGATTAGTTGCTCAAATAGTAAAAGTAGATAAATGAAACTCTTTATAATTTATTTACGTAGATCATTCTCAACAGAATCGCACATCGAATCACAAGTCACAGCACAAAGTAAACGTATACAAAACCGACGATTACATATAATAAAATCAAAACGTATAAAAATTCCACCCATGCTGGGGTTCGGACCCGCGACCTCTGGCTATCCGTGCCAGCGCTCTTTCCAACTGAGCTAATAGGTGACTCATCGGCATCAGTGAAATTTCGAACCTCTTTACACTATTCTCTGCGCCAGACATCTGGCTTAAGTAAATTGCATTACTTACAGCACCGACTACCTACTTTGCCGTTAGGTTTTTACATCGGAATGATATCACTGTACCCACATGATTATACAATTTTTATTTTTAATGCACTAACCCGTGCAAAGGACAATTTTAAAAACCTATTTAAAACCGGTGTGAATTTTTAGCCTCTAAATAGGTTTTTAAAAAAGTTTTCCACATGGTAAGAGTAGTTGTCTCTTTCCCAAGCACAAGGTATCCTAGTTTGGGATCAGGATAAGTGTTGTATTGTGTGGATGTTAATCATTTATTGACTACTAGATACCGAATAAAACTTAACTATACAAAAATACATTTAAGTTAAATTTTAAGTAACATGTAATACTTGTGGCATTAACGTCAAAATCTGTACTGTCTGTCTGTATCTACCTATAAAAGGGTGACATTGTAATTTTTTGTACATAACCCTTTTAAATAAAGATTATAAAAAAAAACTATACAAAAATAGTATCAATAGAATAAAAGCGGTAAATTGTGTTGTTTTGAGCAATTTTTTGAGCACTTTGAGCAATTGTTAATTGGCTAGAATAGATTTACAGATTGTGAATAGTGTACTGGAAATAAGAGGTTATTTTGTAAAAACAAAAGTTCACAGTAGTAAAACACTGACTTTAAGAGATGTTTCAAATTCATTAACGACATAAAGGTCTGTAGCAAGAGAACTTGGACCGGCAAAATTTTTGCTGGTCTCTGTACAAAATGTTTCAGTTTCCCACAATTGAACAATGCGGATTGAAGTTATCGTGCCGATCAATATCTCTTAGATGGGACATTAGTGTTTTACCAATTTCTATTCTTATAAATCTTGTGCTGAGAAGTCTCTCTTCTCAGAAGAGAAGAGAGGCTATTCTAGTAGTTCTAATAGTACTTTATATAGGTGCGAAAACTGTACAAAAATTCGTATCTCCGGGCGTTGCTGACTCTCCCTATAGCAAAGTTACGATCGGCCCCGTGTCGTGAACGTGAACATCGCATCGTTTGTAGTTGCGTGTGCGCATGAAATTAACAAAACAATAGACGTGTCTACGTGTGCGGCCGTTTGGGGTAAATTGGTCTTTATTGAGCTGTAAAACTGTAAATGACCACCCTGACTAACCAAAATTAACCTATCGATCCTTGAAGAAGAATTTAATGTAATATATATATGTTGACTATTTTTTTTACTTAGCCTCTTTTGTGTCCCACTGTTGGGCATCCCATTCTCATCTCTCCGTTTCCAGTCACCTTGCACCGTCCTGGCAAGACTTTTATTTTATTTTCTTTCAATATTTTATTGACATTCGACCTTTCATCGTATGTCCTCGATGAACTTTGTACCGCCACAGATTGCTTATTATTGTTACCATGGAAAGGCAATAAATAAATATATTAGAGTTTAACACGAAAATAAAAGTTACGGTGACAATAAAATATTATGCCACGGGAACGCATTAACTGGCATGTCAATATTCCTGTCTCATTCAGATCTTTATCTATCTATACCTATGACAAGTTTTATGTAACTCAGGCGGTATGTGTCATTGCATAACAAACATCGAAACTTTTTCACAAAGTTTCACCTTTACTATATTAGGTAGGATTATTAAAACTTTTGACAATTTTACAGCGCTCTTTCTAAATACATGTTCTAACTTACGTCTACAATAATTAATAAAAAAAATCCACTTAGCACAGTCTTGTTCTGGTCTCAAACAATGGAAAAATTGGCAGGATTAATATTTCACAATGTACAACCTTACAACCAACACATGATTAAAAACATCTTCAAATTCAACAATAGAGGAAAGGCTTAAAGTTAATCGGAGTCCCATGCTTATATATTTGGTGATTTCTGTTAAACTTTGCTTAATGACATACACTATTTCGCTGATAGTTTGAAAACTGTCTCGTCGAAATTGTGTAAACTGTCTACAGCTTTTTCAGATCCATTTTTAAATAAATCTTGTTAATCTAATATATATTAGATTAACAAGATCTCGTGTCACAGTGTTTGTTATGCTCCGAACTGCTACACTTTTATGATTTTGTTGTGTATATTTGGTAGGTTTGAGAATAGGTCATAGGTTAATCATGGCAAAGCAACGTTTACCGAGTCACATATTTTTCAAACATATTACGTGAAATTAAATTATCGAATCAATCAGCTTAGTTGGGTACAGCATATTGCATTGTTCATCGGTATGTAGGTAAGCGAAACATTGTTGATTCAACATTTGAATGCATTTAGAGCCGATTTCAAGACGATTTGTTTACATTGGCCACTGCATTGACGCCGCTGTGATTTGGCAAATGCTGTCACTATTTGGGTTTTGTCAATGTTAGTGTAAAGGAGGATATTCACAGTAATTAAAAGACATTGGCTAAGATACAAGACACCTAAAAGATCAAGTGCGAATCGGCCTTGCGCACCGAGATTCCCGTATATTTGTTTAGAACACTAACAAGTTCTCATTTTTTATGGACATTAAGATTTTATTCGATGGTTTTCTCGCTTGCCGGGCCACTGCACACATTGCTTCCAATCCTAGTTTTTTATTTATTTTTGTAGTTTATTGGAAAATCAACAGCTTGTATATGAGGCATTCTTACAAAGTTAAGATGAATTAGATTTAAAGCCTATAACAGGTTTTATTTATTTTAGACCTTCAAAGTTTTTTCTTCATGGTATTTGGAGCAGTATGTCAGAGAGAAGAAGTTATTCACGCTTTATCTCGAAGGGGCAGGCAGAGATTAGGGATTTTGTTTGATCCACAAATTGTTAACATTTACAGTGACTAATTCAACTGGCTACCTACTACGGTTCAAGAGATCAAGCCCTTTATCGATAAGAAAGACAGACAGGTAGACATTGTAAGGTTCTGTTTTCGCAACCTTTGTTTCGGAATCCCAAAAAAAATATTATATTTGCCACAGCTGTAGCTTGTATGTAAAAGAAAACGTTAATGTTGCGTATGTGGTCCGAATGTGAAATAATTCGATATCAAGTCTGCTCCTATTGTTGGCGAATAATTACTTCCAACTGATACAAGATGATACGTGATGGATGATCATCTATTCTATGCAATGGAAGCCGCTGCATCTTGATTACGCTTTTTCTTGGCTTCACTAATTACTTAGTGACAAAGTACAATGTTAATTCTGTTGCACCTTCATTCTTAAGATTCATCCCGGGGCTTGCCAGCGCCACCAATGGAAAAAAACTTTAATCGATTGTTGATGCTTTTAAAATGCCTTGAAAATGCTTTTAAGACCTGAGTCATAGTAATTGGTTTCAGGCTGTTTAAAAATATCTTTCACCTTTATTACCATTTAGAATGTTCACTTTTTGCAAAAGCGTATGGTAATAGTATATTTCATTACAAGTGCGGAAAGGCTGTCATTGCAAAGAGTTCCGACAAATGTCTTTCCGAGCTGAGGCGCAGCCAAAGGCGAGGGTTGACAGTCGGAACAAGTTGCAATGACGGTTCCGCACGTGTACTGAACGACTATTTATAACAGTTGCGAAAAAAATAAGCAATTTAATAAAGAAAAAATATTTGGAAACTGGCGCCAAGCGTAAAAAGATATAAGCAGAGATTTTTTTTCTTCACCCATTCTAGTAGGCAAAGGGAATGAATGATACAGCCTGCCCATACAGCCAAGTCTTCAGTAGAATTTTTTTATTGATATGAAATGAAAATTAAATTTAATGAGATGAAATTAAATCTACCTTAACTCATTCAATCAAATCATTAAATCTGATATTGAAACAAATTAGTAGCTCATGAAAACTTCTATAATTTTTTTAGTAAAAACTTCATGGTTGCACTATTTTTATTTTTAATGCACTAACCCGTGCTAAGGAACAAATTTAAAAATCCCGCACGCTACACGTCCCTGTAATACGCCACTTTTTGAGCAACTGTATTAAAAAACAAAATTATAATATCACTTATAAGAGTGAATTGCTTTTCTTTATGTGTTTTGTCTCTTGTGTGTTATATCTAATCTTGTATGTGCTCTAATCTTGTTGACCATATGGACGTCGAATGGTGTAAATTGATTAATTTTAATTCTATTTTATTGTTTATTTGAAAACCAACAGCTTCTATTACAGGCGTATTTACCAAATTGAGATGAATTAGCTTTGAAGCCAATAACAGATCTTCACTAATAATCAGACGAAAAACTGAAATTATCATAATGGAATTAACATACATAATTGATGTACAAAAATACAACATTCCATCTCTAAACAGTCTGAGTAGACCCACTTGACTTTTCAGAGACGACAGTCCACCTTCATCTCCTCACGATCTGATAATGACGGCTGTTTTGTTTTGTCCATTGATGCAATAATTGCTTTAATTACTCATTATTTATTTGTAACCGCTCTCAATAAGGCATAAGCGCATAAGTGGCGCTTACTTTTCTAATGAAGAATTAGCGCAAACTTGTTTGTAGATATTATGAAATAGAAAAGAAGACCTGTATGAGGCCTCCCAATGGCATGGCACAGGCCTTCTCTGAAAGAGAGATAGATTCAAAGTAAACGGGCATCCCGACCGCGGATCGGCGATTTCAAGTGTGGGTAACTTCAGTTTCTTGCGATGTTTTCAGTGACCGTTAGCGAAATACAAATCTAAATTTTAGTTACCTTTAGAATGTCATTGGTATATGCCGGTATCGAATCGAATACTTCCCGATTTCTCTGAATTGTAACACAATCTTTCAGCCTTCTTCGATTTTCTTTAATTTCCACCTCCCGGCTTTCAACAATTATTTGGTGCGATAGCTTTCTTCAGCATCCTGATAAAAAACCGAATAATATTGAAATTTCAAATTGATTTCTTGAATATTTAAAGCAATGCCTTTCACAGATATTGAAATATGGAACTAACGCCATCTAGTGTTCCTTCTCTGTTAAGTTATGCAGTAAATATGAGCTCGCGACATTTTATATTTAATCAATGCGTCCCGCTCTGCACCTGCCCTCAGTTCTCACGATTACTACTGTTTTATATTAGAACAATTATGGGAATCTACACTTTTTCTCAGATTTAATGTAAACAGAGATTATGTGGGCAGATAGCTGATGGTTGTAAGAAAAAACTCGTTTAATAACGACTAGATTTCTTATTATGAAGTCTTCTCAACGACGCAGTTTCATCTGGGATAGGATTTATTACCTATGGATGTTATTACAGAAAATAAGATTGTAACAGAAGGCCACCAAACAAACCCACGTTCACATAGGTCAAAGAAAGATGGCAAACATATTATGGAGCTTCGTCCACGTTGATCACTGAAAGCGTCTTCGGTTTGGGGTGGTGTCGCTCTACCGTATCGGATATACAAGAAGAGCATAAACTGCTACTTCTTATTGCATTTGGAGACTAGCATTGTATTGCATACATGGATATCTTAGACTGATCCGATCTTATAAGGTTACTATTGGATTGCTAGCTCAATCGATAAAATCGTTGCAAGTATTCTGCAACAGTATTGCTTACTTTACGATTTGTAGTCAATACGACCGTCAAATGAAGCTTAGTTTTTTTATTCACATTCTGCTTCAATTAAATTCCTTTTATCATCTAGGAACCCTGTTGGTGATGATATTCTTATAAGAATGATCTACAACAACAAATCAATAGGTCTTGGATTTACTGCAAAGCATCCATTGAGTTTTGCGTTTCCGTATAAATTTGTCGCCGCCAAAGATAGAAAATACTTGGTTGTTAGTAGAGTCATGTGACGCAAGTCAGTGAAAGAACATAACTAGCTGTTAGAGGTTACACACAAAATCTATAATAAAAAATAAAAAAGTCTGACCAAAGAAGATTTCTTCCAGAATTTAAGTTTTAAATATCGTTGAGACAAGTAGCGAAGCTAGTAAAACTGACAAACATTCCGAGCTAATTTATAGAGAAGAAATAAAGGAGACTGTAGTTTAATTAGCTCTTATTTACTAGTTTCTTAGGCGGGTAAATGTGTTTGCAACTCCCTGTAATTCACTGTGGTTAAACGAGGGCGACGCTATCAGTGATAGGGTTCTGCGACAATTACCCAGGCTCCCTATACATTTCCATGCCATGGCTGCAGGTTATTACAGGGCAGCATCCTTCACAACACGTATGGTGAGTTCATTAATGACAAACAGATAAAGTGTCGCCTACGACTGATGACGTGACTGGTGAGCTAGGCGGTAGAACTAGTTGTTGGAAGCTAAGCGCAACTAAGAAGGACATCACTCAAAGATCCACCGTATAATTCTCAAACGTCCGCAACTTGCGGGTGTACGAAGTGTCTACTCAAGATTTGTTATCTTTTGAAGCAGTAATATAGCTTTATGTCTGTTCGTGTGTTATTAAGGTATTGAGTTCAACAACCAAATGATAGAGATGATGGCTAGCGCGATGACGAATACATATTTAATCATACTATAGGTAGATCATACACGAATATTTGTTTATAAGGAATGGCCTTACTTATTCACGGATTTACAAAGTCTGACAAAAAGTAATCAAAAACTGGGGGTTCTACTTAGCAATACAGTTTACTTTTACTATAGGAAAACTAAAATATGAAAAAAAATATCACCTGCAGCATTAACAGCAACCAGTGTGCATATGGCAGAAAATAGTATCCCTATACTTAGTGAAGGACATCCTGCTATTATGAACATTACTGTGAATCACAGTAATAATAATCATAATAATAATAACTTCCATACAATACACCCACTTAACTTAATCCCAAACTAAGATACCCTGTACTATGGTAACCAGGATAGGACATCACAAACGTGGAAACACACCCAGACTAATGTCATCTATACAAATATACAGTGGACCCCAGTGAGAATCGAACCAGACGTGATATCGTAATCAGACGTTACTGATACCGCTAGACCAAAGAAGCAGTCAGTGCGACAGTATATGACTGTACTTGCAAAAGTGATTTCATCCAATTACCCCATTTCTGGAGTTCAAGCGCCATCAAATTATAAAAAAAACAATGGCAGTTTTGCTTATTAATTAAATAAGTGTAATTAGTTCGTGAATAGACTGCTAGAGAGTAGAAGCCCGAAAGTGCGGAGCAGAACGTGGAGATTTCCTCGAGCTCGGCGCACACGCACCTGTCAGCGATTCCCACACGTTTGTTACTCAATAAATGCGCTTTTTATGCATTGACGGCGATCACACTCTTTGCTTTTTTTAAAGTGAAAACGTGGTCTTGCTTTGTGTAATTGTTGTCCAAGATAAGGATCGCGAAGTTATAGCAGATTTACGAGTTTGCAATGATAGCCTCACATATATTCTTGTTGCACGATATTTCATAGGATCTTTTTACATTATCTCATTATCACAGTACTTATGTTGTACTTACTTATGAAGGCTAAAATATGTGTAAGAGGGAAAAACTTGCACCCAATAAAATCAAGGCTACCTCTCTCGCATTCCTGTGAAAGATTAAACGAGTGAATCACCCCTTGCATACCAATGTAACTTTTTGGGCAGTATGCAGAACAATATTTACGGCGGACCTCGGTCTTTTTCATTCAATTATGGAGCTTATTTTGAGGCAAGCAAAGATTACAGGGGAGTCGTGTGGAACATGATGATAAAAAGCTTATAATTTGGGTCCAATAACGCTATTCAGGACACGGCGCGTATCACGGCGGCTCGGACGTCCATACACCTGTCTGGGGTTCCCACGCCCGCGACTGCGGGTTACTCCACTCGGATCCAATATTTGGTAAAGTAACTAGAGTGTCAACGTTAAAGGGTGGAAATTATTTTTTAGTGGTGGGTAGAGTAGAGAGCAGACTGCACTTTATTATGCACAAAAAAGCAAATTATGCAGACATTTATCAACCGATAAAGAACAGAACTAAAGAGTTAAGCTGTATCCAGGACTCAATCCAACTATGATCAACTTTTCTCGTTGAATTACCGCGCAGTCACTAAAACATTTCACTTTTACTGATAAATGGTTTCCCTTCCTTAATCAAAACTACGGTTCTGATTAACTTTGATTTTTTTCTTCTTATAGCACAGACGACTCGAAAGAACGAAGTGGTACAGTGGTAGAATATCATCGATGACCTACCGATTTTCACAACTTATCATTGTTAGTATTAAAAGGGGCTGGATAACTAATTAATTGCATATTGGCGGGTCTAATCGATTTAACGGATTTTTATGAATTCAATATTAATATTATTATTTTTTGAACTAAAACTTTCGTAAGCACAACACATTGTAGACTTTTAGTCCGGATTTACTTACGGGTGTTGTTATATCGGAAAAGTCCGTCTCTGCTCACCATGATTAAGCTCTGCGAATCGGAGCGAAACCTGGTCGGACTTTTCCGATATAACAACACCCGTAAGTAAATCCGGACTAAAAGTCTACAATATTATTATTGTTATTATTTAAACCTGAATAGCTATTCGCCTTTATTTCGCACAATGTGAACAGATTTTTTGTACAATCGGGATGCAAATAATTGTCCCTTAGCGCACCCAAACGCGGAGGCCTTATAGTCACCTTCGACCGAGCATGGTGGAGATTGGTGTGTGAGGGCCTTTGTTTGTATCGTCTGATTGGTGCTTGCATAGGATTAACTCGAGTCATATCCATTACAAAAGCTCCACAATCAAATCGTCAGAGCACAGATTTGTGTAGACCATAGACCACTGGTAAAGCACCGATGATATTAAGAAGGTATATGTCTAGTGGAGCCATGCCAATATTTTGTATCATTGTGGAGTAGCCTATGTCTCACTCGCCCAAGGCATCTTGGCAAGACCACACTTTGTAGAGTTTTGTACAGCATTTAAGTAAGACAACTTTCTCGTTTCCTTTGCACTGGCTGACTAACTTTGCTTGCCCAGCCACCATTTGAGTCTTTTATTAACTTCGAATAAAAACTTGAAGAGGATTTTAAAAATGGAACTTGCCCTCTTCGTTCTTAGTATCATTTGCTTACTGTATTAATTAGTCCTAAAAGAAGGTAATTCCTATTCACAAACCTACAAACTATGGACAACAATCAGGGCTCATTAGGAATCGCTCGTAGCTCCGTCTCTTTGTGTGATCTTAAACGATCACGAAGGTTGAGTAAGATAGGACGCGTTTAGCGCATGGATGGGTGACCGTCTGTGGCAATTTTTGAGCGGTTCCGTGCTTCGCAAGGCACACTAAGCAGTTGGTGCCGGCTGCCGTCGATAGATGACATTCGTCGAGCCAACTTAGAGCCCTTAGGGCGGCTTGAAAACGACTGACAGTAAGACCAGCCACTAGTCTTCCAAGCCTCCACCAATCCGGACTTGGCCGCCGTCTTGCAGTGATTAATTTAACATAGCTTCAGATATAAGATTTAGATAAAAGTTTATGATAAATCTATGGGTCAGATTTTAATGTCGCTACATCGCAACATAGTCCAACGTTGGTAAATATTAATAACAATGATGTTGCAAATGTTGAACTAAGTACATTTATTTCATTACAAAAAGACAATACGATCGAAGTAGCTTCAGAGCAAATAGACAGTGAAAGTTACGTTTACTGGGAGTACCCAAATTAGACTAGGCCTGTATTTTGGGCTCTCTAGAAATTGCGAAAGTAATTAATTGTCTAACAATTTCTCAAATAAAAAATCTGAGATAGTTCTGTACCTGTCTGTCTTGAATAGAATACCGCTTCAAGGTTTTATAGTATATTTATGCATTTATGTACCTAACAACATAAAATATATGCAAGTAATTCCAGGCCAAACTAGGTTAAAAAAATGAAAAAGCATTTATTTAACTCCAGTAAATTATGGTTACAATCTAAGTAAAACTAAGTTACTTAAGTAGCTCATTGACTATTTGGTGCCACTACTGTAAAAGGTTAATTCATCAATGTTCCCTACAGTAGGCACAACCTTTATCGAAAAGTCTATATAATCACTTGAGCAAGCATAAAATTGTCCTTTTGATGGTATCCACAACATTTAATTTTGCGGACGAGGTATCGTAAGCCAGCGGCGACACAGAAGAGACTTGGGACGGGGCGCGCAAAAGACGTGACGTATTAGAAATAGAAAACGCTCCCTCGCCCCGTCTCTTCTGTATGGGCCTCGTCCCGTCGTCCCTTTTGTAGATTTTGTACGAAAAGTCTTTTGCGCGTACTCTTCGCATCCTTTCTGTGTGGCCGCTGCTAAAGCCAGCCTACCGGAGACATGTTTTTGTCCCGCTATCATTGCCAAGTCAATTAACTCTCGTCGAGGTAATGAGATGATACTGCCTGAAATCATTTTGTTTTGCCGATGACGCCAATTTTCTTGACGAGAAGACGAGTGAGAAAAAAACCAATCAGTACATGTACGGCATGCAAATAGGATGCTAGCTAGAAGGTGGTGCTGAATGACGAAGATTGATTTCTGTACGTTGCTCGGTAAGTAATTACTTTTCTAATAAGCCTAAAAAGTCGAAGGATAAGATAAGAATATTCTTTATTGTACACCAGGAAAAAACAAACAAAACACAATTACAAAGATACAGTACAATTTTTGGCGTTATTGCTTAGAGCAATTTCTTTCAGGCAACCCACGATGGAGAGTTGCTGAAGGAAAAGTGAGAGGATTTCTTATAAAGCATCGATTGAGCTGAGCAAAGGCCTCACCTTTAGCTCTCACTCCTTGCTGTTCCTGGTTCGATATCGATATCAACCCTTGTATGTCCCCACTGTTGGGGCACGGGTCGCTTCCTGCATCGCAGGTAGGTTAGGCCATACTCCACCACGGGGGCCAAGTCCGGGTTGGTAGAAGATTGTAAGACAATGGCGGGTCTTACTGTCAGAAGTTATCTAGCCGCCCATGAGGCCTCTGACATGGCTTAACGACTGCCATTACATGACAGCCGGCACCAACGGCTTAGCGTGCCTTGCGAAGCACGGAAGCGCTCGGATAAATGCCACTAGCGGTATTCACAGGACGGTCACCCACCTTACCGCGCCTGTTGTTGCTTAACTCAAGTGATTGATTCCAATCACTCGGTTCGACTGGGCCACGAGCGCTTTTGTTCCTGGTTCGTTATCAACCCTTGCATGTCCCCACTGCTGGGGCACAGGTCTCTTCCGGTACCGCATTAAGGTTAGGCCATACTCTACCACGGCCGCCAAGTCCGGGTTGGTGGAGGATTGCAAGACAGTGACGGGCCTTACTGTCAGAAGTTATCAAGCCGCCCATAAGGCCTCTGACATGGCTTAACGACTGCCATTATATGACAGCCGGCACTCGGTTCGCTCGGTTCGCCTAGGTCACGAGCGCTTCCCTAGGCCACGAGCGCTTAATAAAGATTTTACATTATGAAGGCCTAATTCTTACCTGACCGGACTAAGCCAACAAAATTTCAAATAAACGTAACCGAAATGAAATTAATATTGATTCCTTCATTGGAATAAATAACGTCCACACAACACAATCACTTGACCTGCTCTCAAACTAGGATACCCTGTACTATGGTAACCAGGCAGGACGTCATAAACATGGAAACACAACTAGGCAAGACCATTTGTACAAATCTACGGCGGCCCCCAGTGGGAATCGAACCCTTAACAACTTATCCTACTACGCATATTTTTTCTATGGGTTGACACTCGCAATCCTGGCAAGAAAAATGCTTTAATCAACATTCATTAGTTGCTAGATGGACGCACGCCGGATTTTTTTGGAAAATTATCTTATCTTAAAAACCTACTTAGAGGCTAAAAATTCCACCCATACCGGGATTCGAACCCGCGACCTCTGGCTATCCGTGCCAGCGCTCTTTCCAACTGAGCTAATGGGCGACTCACCAGCATCAGTGAAATTTCGAACCTCTTTACACTATTCTCTGTATTACGTACAATTTTAAAATTGTCCTTAGCACGGGTTAGTGCATTGAAAATAAAAATAGTGTTATCTTATCTTATTTTGCTGTTCGCTAATACATCTCGTATTTGGTCGACACATGTCCACCTGGGACGTCTCTTACCGGCCCCATGTTTCTATGTATTGCTGCATAGCTAGATGGTTTTTTTATTTGATAAGTCTGCGTAGTCAGTAAGTCCCGCCACTGCTTTACAATCCTCCACTAACGCGGAATCGGCCACCGTGGTGGAGTATAGCCTAACTTTCCTGTGATGCAGGACGAGACTTGTGTCCCAGCAATGGGGACATAAGAAGGGTTGATATCAGGTCTGTGAATGGGTCGTGGGCTGATTAATTTGGCAAAACAACGTTTGTCTAGTCAGCTAGTAATTTAATAAATTTGTTTCACGTGTGACGTGAATTATGAATAAATGTATCTGTATACATACATAACCTCACGCCTGTATCCCAGAGGGGTAGGCAGAGACCAGGGAGTGCCACTTGCTACGATCCTGACAGATCACCTTCGCTTCATCAACGTTCATAAGTCGTTGCATGCACGCACTCCGGTTCCGGGTACTTTTTATCTTTCCCTTTGCTAATACATCCCCTATTCGGTCGATGTAAGTCCGTCTGGGACGTCCCTTACCAGCCCTTCCACTCACATTCACAATATATATTTGTTTCGTCAATCTTTCTTCCTTCATCCTCTCCACATGTCCAAACCAACGCAACATTCCTATCTCAATTCTAGTCACTACATCCTCTTTCAGTCCACAAAGTTCTCTAATTAGACTATTGCGTATCCTGTCATTCAAAGTAACACAACACATACTTATACTATTTTTATTTTTAATGCACTAACCCGTGCTACGGATAGCCAGAGGTTGCGGGTTCGAATCCCGGCATGGGTGAAATTTTTAGCCTCTAAATAGGTTTTTACAACACATACTTCTCAAGGACCTTATTTCTACTGCATTAATTCTACATTCTTGCTTCTTTTGCCACACCGAAGTCTCGCTACCATACATAAGTGTTGGGACCAGCCCGCCACTATGAATAGCCAATATAGCTCTTTTGGAGATGTTTTGGCTGCACACAATGGAGTGCAAGGCACCGTTTACTCAATTTCCCGCTTTTTCTCTTCCTTTCATATCACCTTCACACTTTACATCCCTCGTAAACAGGCTCCCCTAATAGACAAATTCTTTTACTTCTTCCACTCTTTCGCCTCTAATCGTTATCTTGCACTCAGTCATTTCATCATCTTTTTCAAAGACCAGTACTTTCGTCTTACTCACATTCATGTTCATACCTTCCCTTTTAAAAGCCTCATTCATTACCGTGAATTGTGTCTGCAATTCTTCGACCGACAATGCGAACAACACTTGATCATCGGCGTACAACAAGCATTTCACAAGTGGCTCACCCATCCTTATCACACAGTCATTCTCTTTCAGATCAGTCAGGCAACTATCCATGAATAAATTGAACAACCACGGGGATGCACCACAACCCTGTCTCACACCCTTGCGGATGCTAAACCAGTCAGTATACGCCCCATTTATTCTAACGCAAGCCCTGGAGTCTTGATAGAGAGACTTCAGAGCTCGCAGCAATGTGCTGTCCACCCCATACACAGATGTATCTGTATCTGTAACTATCTATCTAATCTTGACGAGACGCCAACTGTAATACAGCTTCTACCTCACAGGATTCTACATTTTTCGCTTCAGGAGTCCCAGCTAGCCATATGGCTCTTCCAACAGATGTCGGCAAGATAAGTTTTCTTTTGATCCAATTTTCTTATCTCACCCAGAGCTCAGCTACCAATACTTTCACTATAGGCTAGTGATCCGTTGGTCAGCTAGTCAGGTGACCGTTGGACCGTTCAGAGCGACTTGACGCGTGCGCCGGACCATGTATCAGCCTCAGGTTTCAGGCGGCGAGATGATAACGATCGAATTTCCACTGGCACTCTGCTTGATTGCTGTTGGGTCAGGTGCTAATATGAGAACGGATCAGACCTCCCTCGGTACATTTTTCAGACTACGATGTTCTCGTTTGGTCATCTTTGCGTATAGTAATAGACTACACAGTGGGAGCACACCGTGAAGAATAGATAACATGAAAACAGTTTCCATTTGTCAGTATCGGCAATTAGACCTCTTCCAGGAATCAAAAGTTTACTTAAGTTTACAATGTTTTTAGGATTGCCAAAGAATGCCAAAATGAATTAAAAGTCCCCTTTTAATTAAAAATAAATAAAAATATTGGAAAATTTACACGTTTGCTTGTTGGGAGTGATTTGATTTATGAATACGGAAGAAATGCTTTTCAGGACATCTGTATAAGTAGTGTGGGAGATGAAGTATTGCTGGATAAAATGCCCCAAGAAAAAGAATGAAAAGTTATTCTCCCACTCGTTTGAAACAAATTTATCTTGCGCTTTCTCAGTCTCTCGTCACATATGGCATAACATCTTGGGGTGGCGCATCCAAGACAAGTCTTAAAAAACTTGAAATAGCTCAAAGAGCAGTCTTGAAGGTCTGTACCTTTAAATTTTTGCGATACCCAACTACTAAATTGTATGAGTTTTGCGAGGTTCTGTCAGTCCGCCGATTGTTTTTACTAGATATTATACTAAAGCAACATAAAAAAATTACCTTCGACCCAAACATCATGTCCAAACGAAGAAATGACAGGGTTTGTGAATATGAGCGCCGCTTTTATACCACTTTTAGTCAAAGATTTTCAGAATTCTTAGGACGTCATATTTACAACAAAGTAAAAAAACAAATTAACATCTATCATAAAAACAGCACAGAATGCAAACACGAAGTTATTAAATTGCTACAGCATCTGACGTACGATGACACTGAAAACCTACTCTGTATTCTTAAGTAGCCCTTAAATTGAAATATTTCACTATTCTATTACTTACTAAAAGTAAAACTATTCTTTAAACACATACTCTTACACACACTCATTCATTACACTACTTACACACTCACTCACATACACCACACAAAAAGAGGAATACACTCACCAACTACACTACACCTATCCACCTACTTTTATACAACTATACTAATTTAAGGTAATTGAATCCTAGGACATAATTATATATATGGTTCCTGGGTTATATAGTACATATATATAATATTCTTTACATCAGTAAAATTATTAAAATTTGTATATTAAGTGAAACTAATTGTCTGTACAATCCGAACTCAAATTAACATAGTCACTTCGGTGGGGAATTGGCACTGATTGCTGTAACACAGGTTTTTAACCTAGCACAGCGTCAGAAGCTAATCGTTAATTTTGTATATAGCATTAAGTAAAACCATTTTGTAAAAGCTGTGTACTAATGTTTTTGCCCAATAAAAATATTCTATTCTATTCACGTAGTACCTAGAGCGATAGGTTTTTTAATACATTACTAACGGTACTAGTTAAAAATCAAAGTTTTATAGATTGTCTAAAGTAACTCAATAGGCACATAAATGTCTTCCTTACAATGGCTTACTATTCTGGTTTACGCGAGACATCAAACGGTCGTGACATCAGAGGCTGTACTCGTAAAGCTGATCGACTGTTGTGTCAGTAAACATCATGTTTTGATTGGACGGCCCACGCCGCTATGCGCGTGCGTTGCTCTACATTATTTGAGAATTTGAATTTGGAATACATTACACGCATCACTGCGCCGTTTCCGGGGCAGGTTCACACGACTCGACACCTACCCCCGCCCGAACAATTGACTGTCATGGGTGAGATTTTATGGTAATTTCCGATTCGGACTTTTGTTCATTATCGATTTGACTGTTTAATTCTGACCGCGGGGAAGCTCGCTTCCGCAATCAGCGTTTATTTTACCTTGTTGTTACGCTGCACTACATAAATTTATGATGTCGCACCTGAATGATATAATTAGAAGTGGTCATTCGAAAACTCGTAAGGCCCGCTACTGGATACCCGGAATTTGCCTCCGTGGTGGAGAATGGCCTAACCTTCCTGCGATGCAGGAAGAGACCCATGCCCAAGCACTGGGGACGAAAAAGGCTTGACAACGAATTAGAGAAGTCGCGAACATTGTTCCACTCTGAAAAGTGATAAAATAAAATGTTATCGATCAAGTGGTTGCAGCGTGTAGACCCTGTAGCGATAACTAGGATAATTTATGTACATCTACCCTCGATATGGGATGGTCAATTTATCAGGCACATTACAAGCGGTACTCGCTGGTTTAACGGCACTCGCATACTTTAATCGTCGAACCCGTTTGCGATTGTCATGGCCCAGGCGCAGGCGTGAGAATAGCGACTCTCGGGATATTCTCAGGGCCATCCTGACGTCATCCTCGCACCTGCAAGCCGCAAATATAGTACACGCACTTTGCCGGGAAGTCAGCTCGGATGGAAGAAATATAAAATAAACGGTCACACGAGGTGTGATTGCTGTTACAGCTCCGGCAAAGTTCCAAATAGAAATGAGAAAGCTCGCATCTCAGCTAAAAACCTATAAGTGGTTCCACTGTAGCAAGTTCATACATGTTCGGTTTATTGCGATGCCATTGACGGCTTCTGTTTTTGTTGCCTTTAGGGCCAATTCAGACACGACACGGTAGGTTTTCTCATTCTTTCTTTATCATACAGATAGACTACAATAAACTGAACATGTATGAACTTGTTAGCGTGGATCTAAAGAAATGTGAAAGAAACTATTTGACATTTGTATTTGGAATCTGGGAAAAACTGTACTACCTACCTACCTACTTCGATTTTTCGATAGATAGATTTTTCTTTCGAATTAGCCATTTCAATTTAGCTGTAGAAACGCATGAGTATTCTTTCTATAAGGTTCTTTCCCCGAGAGAAGTTTGCCGCTGTAGGACTCTAGCACATAGGCTGCTATGTCACTATGTGGGGTATACTTTAGGCTGCTTAGGTACTTTACCATCTTTTACGACGACCTCTGTAGTGCAGCGGTAGCGCATCTGCCTAGTATGCGAGAGGTCCTGAGTACAAACCCCGGCTGAGGGAAAAAACTCCAGGTCTTGCATGTTTACATGTTTGTGATGTCGCTGTTTCTGGTTCCCACGACACAGGGACACGACATAGTGTGGGGCCAGAAGCAATTTGCCTGTATGTAAATGTTATGTTATTATTTTGTCCATGGTCCGAATCGGAAGTTACTGCTTAAGAATTAGTGTTCTTAGTTAATTACGACGATTAAAGTGTGTATACGTGTGTATGTAAAAACATTTTTGATTGGTCATAACATAACCTTGCCTGGTACTTAAAGGAAATCTTAATGTAACGGTAATTATAGAAGGGGGCGTTACGTAAAGTTGGTGTGTTCAGACCTTTACGTTAAGCCAAACATCGGTAATTTATTTTAAATCAACGGGTTAATTCAAGTTCCCAATTAAGAATTCATAACACGTCCATTTGTCATCATCATTTTTCGCGAGGAAGGCTGGCGCTGTAATGGATTTTTAATCGACCAAAATGTAAAGTTTAACTTATTCTTTCTCTGTCCTTGGGAGTGAATTAAACATAATTATTAACAGATATTGTTAAAGGTTTTTCGCTTTTTGTGGTTACACTAATGTCCAAGAATATGCTGTACTTAGTTAATGTACCTTTTGTTTACTATTCAATGTATTAAATGTTTACTAATATAATGTATGAGTGATGTATAAGTTTTTGAATCTTTAAACCTAACATAGTATAACATAGCTTCACGCCTGTATCCCAGAGGGGTAGGCAAAGACCAAGGACTGCAACTTGCCAGGATCCGGACAGATCGCCTTCGCTTCAAAGCGTTCATTAGTCGTCTTTGAATCTTTTAAAACTTCTAATATCTGTGCACTGTTAAGAGTTAATAATTCATAAATATCAAATAAATATTCTTATCAAATAATATATGCTCAGTTAACAAACCTTTTTGGAACTTAAAACGTAGACAGTAGATGTATCTCGTGAATTAATTAATTACAGTTCAACAATTATGATTTAGCGATTACCGCCGCCTGTCGCATGAAAAGTACTATGTTTAGATACCGTGGACCTGTCAGTTGAATCTGTACGTTAAGAATTTGGTAATAGTACATTATGATATAAATGCGGTAAGTTGAAAATTACAGCCGAGGCGATATTACTAGCCCGAGCCATCGGCGAGGGCTATAAGGAAGCAGAGGCTGTAATTTTCAAAGCGCACGTATGTCATACGACGTTTTATAACATATTTACGAGGAAATTAATAAAACTCTGACTTTGTTATCATCACTACTTGACGACATTTTCAAATAAAAACAATACATCGAAAAGCGCGCGGATTTATTTTTACTTGTCCACAAATAAGCGATGCGCGCGCATCAACTTTTTTTTTAGGCAAGGTACAAAAACAGCCAGTATTACTAATAAAGTAAATTAATATTTTTGTGTTTGTTACAGATAAATGGTTGTAATTTATTGTCAAAATTAATTATATTAAACAATTAAATGTTTATTTGTTATATTTTATTTCCCAAAGTTATTTTTTTTCATAAAATATTGACCACTTTCTTGACATAAAACCTCTTTGCTAAGATTTTTAAAAGTATCGTTAATTTTTAGACGGAGTATCTTAAAACTTTATTAAAAATAAAACAGGTGCCTTTTACATTACAATATCGCACAACACAAGTACGTAATGAGATACATTACGATATTGAAATTGGTGTAATAACAACCACTTTACGAGCAAATATGTTATAAATCGTTTTTTATATATCCATGTATTTGAGTTTTCACATAGAAATATCTCTATTGAGAAAATAAATTTGCCACAGTGAATTATGAAACCCTTGCTCTCGAAATAGGATAACCTGTGCGACAGGAGCAAGTGTCTTCCCTTAGCTAAGCGTTATAGTTAAATGAAAATTAGTTCAAAACCAACGGTGAAATAAAGAGTAAGTCTAAAGAATGCCAAAATAAAAACAGCAAAGCTTGCTATTATTATGTTGTATGGAATTGTGTGTGTGTGTTGAAGACAGGGCGCTATGGCGCTCATTAGGGGAGGGCTATGTCCAGCAGTCGACTATATAATATAGCCTGAAGAAGAAGAAGAAGTGTGTGTGTGTGTGTGAGGGTGTGTGTGTGTGTGTATATATGTATATGTATGTGTGTGTGCATGTGTGTATGTGTAGCATTAGAACTACCGCTATGCTCAACGCTTTTCTTTAGTAAAGACCACCCTTGGTCAGTTTAATTGGCGCCGAATATAGGTCATTCTTATTATTCAATTGTGAGTGTATATGTCTGTGTGTGTGTGTGGGTAGCATTAGAAGTACCGCTATGCTCAACGCTTTTCCTAGATAAAGACCACCCTTCGTCAGTTTAATTGGCGTGGAAAATCGGTCAGTAGCGCTCCGTGGATGTCACTTCTGGGAACTCGCCGTAATGTGAGGTATATAGTCGGTTTACGGTACACTACAGCCTATTCGGTTGCCTGTGCCCCGAGATTTTTTTAGGGTTTCGCTTCCGAAGTGCTTGGAAACCATGTCACTTTGTTATCGTTATCAACCCTTGTATATGAACGTCAAAGCTGTTAGTTTCACCATTAATAGATTATGTGGAGAAGAAACTAAGAAAGAAACTGCACATTTATTCTTTTCAAAACAGACAAATTTATGCTCATTATGTCGTAAGAAGCATGTGTTTGTTTGACGAGTAGAACTATCGAGTTCTACCTCAAGTTCTAACGGATATTTCTGCAATACCCTATAGAAATCATGGACTTTTTAGTGATTCGTTATCGTTATCAACCCTTGTATGTCCCCACTGCTGGGGCACGGTCTCTTCCTGCATCGCAGGAAGGTTAGGCCATACTCCATTACGGGGGCCAAGTCCGGGTTGGTGGAGGATTGTAAGACAGTGGCGGGCCTTACTGTCAGAAGTTATCAAGCCGCTAAGGCCTCTGACATGGCTTAACGACTGGCATTATATGACAGCCGGCACCAACGGCTTAACGTGCCTTGCGAAGCACGGAAGCGCTCGGAAAAATGCCACTAGCGTACCTGTACCTGACCGCGCCTGTTGGTGCTTAACCAGGTGATTCATTCCAATCACTCGGTTCACATGTCACTTAGTTATAGGTATACCCTGTGTCACAGTATGTCATGTTAAAAAAATGTTTTCGTCAAAATAAATGATTTGATTTGAGTGTGCCCGAGAAATGCTATTAATAATACGTCTATCTGATGCCCTTTTTTCCTGATCCGTAATGGGTTTTTTAAAAATGGGTAATCAGTTAACAGTTTTACAGAATATGTACGTATTATTATGATGGTGGAATGGAAATATTTTTTTGCTCTATTCTAAAACCCGGAAGTGTCAACCTTAATGTGATTATAGTGTAGGTAAGTCCTATAATCATACAAAAGAGTAAATAATAAAAATCTAAAAATCGGAACGTAAATAAATAATAGATTTTTTAGGGATTCTCATCCGAAATGTGCCAACGGGATGCTATCAATATGCCTACCTCTATCTGTCTGATACATACAGTGCTTTTTCTATTTATCCGTTATTCGCGGTTTATCGATTTTCCCATAAGAATAAGTGTTAATCCAGGTTGTCAGCTAACTCTACACCAAATTTTATTAAAACCGCTCCTGCCGTTTAGACGTGAAGAGGTAACAAACATACACACTCACAAACTTACGCCTTTATAATCTTTTTGTGATGTGATGTGATTATGGTGGAAATAAACTGTCTTTTCCTCTATTTTTAAAATGCAAAGTGTCACACTTGCGAAGTTCCTGACTTATTGTAATTATTGCGTAACTCCTATAATATACCTTAAATTAAATAACAAAAATCGGCCTAGTAAGAGTCGGACTAGGCCCCGAACTGGATGAAAGAAAATCAGGGGGCACGGCAGTGCCCACGCCAAGTCGAGCGCGAAGCAATCACTGTCATTATCTATATTTACAGGAACCATTTCGCCGCATTTTCAGGCCCCTGTTTGAGAACCCCTGGATAAGACCAGAACGCCGAAATTTTCGTCATAATCACTGTAGGTCATTTAGTTCCGAAGTTAAGCGACAGCAAAGTTTCGCATTTATGACACTCACTCACTGATGATCATCAAAATAGAACTATTACTTCCCATAAACTCAGAGAGCTGAAATTTGGTCGAGAGTTAGGGTTTAACAGCCATATAAAGAGAAAACTTTCAAAACTAGGAAAATCGAAGATCTTGAGTACCCGGTGACCCTGACAGAACACACAACACAAGAGCCCAACCAAACTATTAGAAGATTATTATTTATTTTATTATGTCGCTCAAAATTTGGTCAAAATATAATGCATTGGACTAAGAGTGGCGGTAACACCCGCCACGTCGCTAGATGGCGCTGACTGTATTTTAAAACGCGCTTACGTTTTGCTTATCCGATAACCTTATATGACGAAGTAGCAACCGGCCGCGTTACAGTCGTTTATGACATTCTTCTACTGCCCTTGATTTAGGGGGGATGGATTGATTTATTTTATACAAAATCTAGTAAAATAAATCAATATGCCCACGTTTCTACAAAAAGAAGTGACATCCCACCAAAATATTATCTAAAAACTAGCCAATTCTCGATGGAGCTGCTTGTTTATCTCTAAAAAGTAATGAAATCTAGACAAAGTCGTGCCAAGTCTAAGGTTCCTTACTGCGATTTCTTTATTTTTATACTTAATGTTGTGTGACGTGGCCGTGATTCGAATTCCGTCTGTACTGGAAATATTTGTTTTATACTGTTTTTTTTAGGCTCTCTTATACATAAGTATTATTGACATACGCAGCTTTATCAAGCTTACAATTGACTGGTTATTAAATCAACGTTTTTCAAGTGGCAATTTTCCATCGTCAATGGTTAGCGGTTCTGGCGACAGATTGGTGCAATGGTGTCATGGAGCACCTGGTTTTGTACCCTTGTGTACCCTTCAACGGCCAATTCACACAAAATTAAGTATTTAGACTTTGGCACGACTTTGTCTAGATTTCATTACTTTTTAGAGATAAACGAGCAGCTCCGTCGAGCCTTGGCTAGTTTTTACAGAATGTTTTTGGTGGGTACATTTTTCCGTAACAAATTCATGTTTGTACAGCCCTCGGTGTGTGAATGCGATTCGTACATGGCCGGATTTTAGATTAGATTAGATTAGAACTCTTTATTGTACACACCAGAAAACAAAATACATAAAAAGGCTTACACATCTAAGCTATTGCCGTATACAATTGGCGGTCTTATCGCTAAAAGCGATCTCTTCCAATTTTAATTTAATTTTTAATGACTATTTAGTTGAATTTTTGAATATGACACAGAGTTTTTCTTTTATAACAGGCTTTTTAATGCCTTTTACAACCTTATGAATGCTGACGTCTGCCAGTTCTCCTTTCACTTGACGCCTCATTTGTTAACGTCGTCGGTTCAACCATTTGGGCTCGGCCATAATGAAACTTCGCAAATGGTATACTTACACATAAATACGTGCATACGCGCAAAAAATAGCCTTATTTTGGGGATGAATATGGAGATAAAACTTAGAATTGATCAATTGTGGACATCTGGAAAAGGAATTCAATAGGCAGAAGACTGCAAAGTGCATACTGATTAGTTTTTTTGGTCTATTTACTTGTACTTTCATTCTGTTTCATATATTGTGCTAAGTAGAATTGCAGAAAGCTGAAGTGTAAATAGCTAGTATCTATCGTGACTGCCAATCATCGGGGCATGTTGAAATAATCCAAGATTAGATTAGTTGTTGAAACTTGAATGCAGCTTTTCAATTGCAAGAAATCAAAACCTGGCTGACTCTAATTTTCGTGACTTTACGACGGCATTAGCATACTTTTTAAAACAATTTTCCGTCTACAGAATTATATGCACGTGAAGTTTGAGACTATCGTTACACGTCCTTTAATTTGTGCAAAATTGCGTGAGTTGGTTTTAAGAAACTTACCAGTACGAGGGTTCCGTACCAGCTTAATTAGAGTTTATGTTTTCATGATAGCTTTTGTTCTATGTTCTTTATCTCTCAGATTTGTATTTTACGAAGTATCGGGGTTTGTATAATTTTGGTGAATTCGGGCTTAGCGCGCTCTATTAATGTCCTGCGACATTATTAGACCGTGCAGGCTGCCCTTAAATAAAACATTGTCTTACATAGAAGGATGTCAATGCCCTACATTGACAAATTGTGATAATAGACTTATACCTTTAGAACGAAGTTCTGTAATGTAATACGAAGTATTATAAAAAAAATATTTATTGTTATATTTAGACTTTTTTCTTTTCAGTATTCACAAATACAACATGTAACATAATTAAAATATTAATGTCGCGAATCGTCTTTAGCGGAATCGCCCATAACTTACTTTTATATTATATAAAAAGCCCCAACATAAAGCCAAAAGCCCTAGTTTAGCAATAGTCCTAGTTTTTTTTTATATTTAAAAAAAATATATTATAATTAAAGTTTGTAAAAAAAAATGGCTGTAAACGAAAATAAAAGAAAGAATAAAAAATATAATTTGTGTGACGTATTTTAAAAAAGAGTTTTCTTTCATTTAGTTCAGTTCATTTCATTTAGTGTGGTCCGACTCACACTAACAGGTTTTTATTATTTGTTGTTGTACAGGGGCTGCACTATAACCACAACGAATTTGATTCTATCGTTTTCATGATAAAACAACTTTAAGAAAAACATGATTATTGTGTGAGATGTATATTGTTCATCCTTTATTTTGTTGGAAAATCTGGTTCCGTGAAAATTTCAACTGACCACCTACTAAGATAGATGGATGGATGGATGGATGGATGGATGGATGGATGGATGGATGGATGGATGGATGGATGGATGGATGGATGGATGGATGGATGGATGGATGGATGGATGGATGGATGGATGGATGGATGGATGGATGGATGGATGGATGGATGGATGGATGGATGGATGGATGGATGGATGGATGGATGGATGGATGGATGGATGGATGGATGGATGGATGGATGGATGGATGGATGGATGGATGGATGGATGGATGGATGGATGGATGGATGGATGGATGGATGGATGGATGGATGGATGGATGGATGGATGGATGGATGGATGGATGGATGGATGGATGGATGGATGGATGGATGGATGGATGGATGGATGGATGGATGGATGGATGGATGGATGGATGGATGGATGGATGGATGGATGGATGGATGGATGGATGGATGGATGGATGGATGGATGGATGGATGGATGGATGGATGGATGGATGGATGGATGGATGGATGGATGGATGGATGGATGGATGGATGGATGGATGGATGGATGGATGGATGGATGGATGGATGGATGGATGGATGGATGGATGGATGGATGGATGGATGGATGGATGGATGGATGGATGGATGGATGGATGGATGGATGGATGGATGGATGGATGGATGGATGGATGGATGGATGGATGGATGGATGGATGGATGGATGGATGGATGGATGGATGGATGGATGGATGGATGGATGGATGGATGGATGGATGGATGGATGGATGGATGGATGGATGGATGGATGGATGGATGGATGGATGGATGGATGGATGGATGGATGGATGGATGGATGGATGGATGGATGGATGGATGGATGGATGGATGGATGGATGGATGGATGGATGGATGGATGGATGGATGGATGGATGGATGGATGGATGGATGGATGGATGGATGGATGGATGGATGGATGGATGGATGGATGGATGGATGGATGGATGGATGGATGGATGGATGGATGGATGGATGGATGGATGGATGGATGGATGGATGGATGGATGGATGGATGGATGGATGGATGGATGGATGGATGGATGGATGGATGGATGGATGGATGGATGGATGGATGGATGGATGGATGGATGGATGGATGGATGGATGGATGGATGGATGGATGGATGGATGGATGGATGGATGGATGGATGGATGGATGGATGGATGGATGGATGGATGGATGGATGGATGGATGGATGGATGGATGGATGGATGGATGGATGGATGGATGGATGGATGGATGGATGGATGGATGGATGGATGGATGGATGGATGGATGGATGGATGGATGGATGGATGGATGGATGGATGGATGGATGGATGGATGGATGGATGGATGGATGGATGGATGGATGGATGGATGGATGGATGGATGGATGGATGGATGGATGGATGGATGGATGGATGGATGGATGGATGGATGGATGGATGGATGGATGGATGGATGGATGGATGGATGGATGGATGGATGGATGGATGGATGGATGGATGGATGGATGGATGGATGGATGGATGGATGGATGGATGGATGGATGGATGGATGGATGGATGGATGGATGGATGGATGGATGGATGGATGGATGGATGGATGGATGGATGGATGGATGGATGGATGGATGGATGGATGGATGGATGGATGGATGGATGGATGGATGGATGGATGGATGGATGGATGGATGGATGGATGGATGGATGGATGGATGGATGGATGGATGGATGGATGGATGGATGGATGGATGGATGGATGGATGGATGGATGGATGGATGGATGGATGGATGGATGGATGGATGGATGGATGGATGGATGGATGGATGGATGGATGGATGGATGGATGGATGGATGGATGGATGGATGGATGGATGGATGGATGGATGGATGGATGGATGGATGGATGGATGGATGGATGGATGGATGGATGGATGGATGGATGGATGGATGGATGGATGGATGGATGGATGGATGGATGGATGGATGGATGGATGGATGGATGGATGGATGGATGGATGGATGGATGGATGGATGGATGGATGGATGGATGGATGGATGGATGGATGGATGGATGGATGGATGGATGGATGGATGGATGGATGGATGGATGGATGGATGGATGGATGGATGGATGGATGGATGGATGGATGGATGGATGGATGGATGGATGGATGGATGGATGGATGGATGGATGGATGGATGGATGGATGGATGGATGGATGGATGGATGGATGGATGGATGGATGGATGGATGGATGGATGGATGGATGGATGGATGGATGGATGGATGGATGGATGGATGGATGGATGGATGGATGGATGGATGGATGGATGGATGGATGGATGGATGGATGGATGGATGGATGGATGGATGGATGGATGGATGGATGGATGGATGGATGGATGGATGGATGGATGGATGGATGGATGGATGGATGGATGGATGGATGGATGGATGGATGGATGGATGGATGGATGGATGGATGGATGGATGGATGGATGGATGGATGGATGGATGGATGGATGGATGGATGGATGGATGGATGGATGGATGGATGGATGGATGGATGGATGGATGGATGGATGGATGGATGGATGGATGGATGGATGGATGGATGGATGGATGGATGGATGGATGGATGGATGGATGGATGGATGGATGGATGGATGGATGGATGGATGGATGGATGGATGGATGGATGGATGGATGGATGGATGGATGGATGGATGGATGGATGGATGGATGGATGGATGGATGGATGGATGGATGGATGGATGGATGGATGGATGGATGGATGGATGGATGGATGGATGGATGGATGGATGGATGGATGGATGGATGGATGGATGGATGGATGGATGGATGGATGGATGGATGGATGGATGGATGGATGGATGGATGGATGGATGGATGGATGGATGGATGGATGGATGGATGGATGGATGGATGGATGGATGGATGGATGGATGGATGGATGGATGGATGGATGGATGGATGGATGGATGGATGGATGGATGGATGGATGGATGGATGGATGGATGGATGGATGGATGGATGGATGGATGGATGGATGGATGGATGGATGGATGGATGGATGGATGGATGGATGGATGGATGGATGGATGGATGGATGGATGGATGGATGGATGGATGGATGGATGGATGGATGGATGGATGGATGGATGGATGGATGGATGGATGGATGGATGGATGGATGGATGGATGGATGGATGGATGGATGGATGGATGGATGGATGGATGGATGGATGGATGGATGGATGGATGGATGGATGGATGGATGGATGGATGGATGGATGGATGGATGGATGGATGGATGGATGGATGGATGGATGGATGGATGGATGGATGGATGGATGGATGGATGGATGGATGGATGGATGGATGGATGGATGGATGGATGGATGGATGGATGGATGGATGGATGGATGGATGGATGGATGGATGGATGGATGGATGGATGGATGGATGGATGGATGGATGGATGGATGGATGGATGGATGGATGGATGGATGGATGGATGGATGGATGGATGGATGGATGGATGGATGGATGGATGGATGGATGGATGGATGGATGGATGGATGGATGGATGGATGGATGGATGGATGGATGGATGGATGGATGGATGGATGGATGGATGGATGGATGGATGGATGGATGGATGGATGGATGGATGGATGGATGGATGGATGGATGGATGGATGGATGGATGGATGGATGGATGGATGGATGGATGGATGGATGGATGGATGGATGGATGGATGGATGGATGGATGGATGGATGGATGGATGGATGGATGGATGGATGGATGGATGGATGGATGGATGGATGGATGGATGGATGGATGGATGGATGGATGGATGGATGGATGGATGGATGGATGGATGGATGGATGGATGGATGGATGGATGGATGGATGGATGGATGGATGGATGGATGGATGGATGGATGGATGGATGGATGGATGGATGGATGGATGGATGGATGGATGGATGGATGGATGGATGGATGGATGGATGGATGGATGGATGGATGGATGGATGGATGGATGGATGGATGGATGGATGGATGGATGGATGGATGGATGGATGGATGGATGGATGGATGGATGGATGGATGGATGGATGGATGGATGGATGGATGGATGGATGGATGGATGGATGGATGGATGGATGGATGGATGGATGGATGGATGGATGGATGGATGGATGGATGGATGGATGGATGGATGGATGGATGGATGGATGGATGGATGGATGGATGGATGGATGGATGGATGGATGGATGGATGGATGGATGGATGGATGGATGGATGGATGGATGGATGGATGGATGGATGGATGGATGGATGGATGGATGGATGGATGGATGGATGGATGGATGGATGGATGGATGGATGGATGGATGGATGGATGGATGGATGGATGGATGGATGGATGGATGGATGGATGGATGGATGGATGGATGGATGGATGGATGGATGGATGGATGGATGGATGGATGGATGGATGGATGGATGGATGGATGGATGGATGGATGGATGGATGGATGGATGGATGGATGGATGGATGGATGGATGGATGGATGGATGGATGGATGGATGGATGGATGGATGGATGGATGGATGGATGGATGGATGGATGGATGGATGGATGGATGGATGGATGGATGGATGGATGGATGGATGGATGGATGGATGGATGGATGGATGGATGGATGGATGGATGGATGGATGGATGGATGGATGGATGGATGGATGGATGGATGGATGGATGGATGGATGGATGGATGGATGGATGGATGGATGGATGGATGGATGGATGGATGGATGGATGGATGGATGGATGGATGGATGGATGGATGGATGGATGGATGGATGGATGGATGGATGGATGGATGGATGGATGGATGGATGGATGGATGGATGGATGGATGGATGGATGGATGGATGGATGGATGGATGGATGGATGGATGGATGGATGGATGGATGGATGGATGGATGGATGGATGGATGGATGGATGGATGGATGGATGGATGGATGGATGGATGGATGGATGGATGGATGGATGGATGGATGGATGGATGGATGGATGGATGGATGGATGGATGGATGGATGGATGGATGGATGGATGGATGGATGGATGGATGGATGGATGGATGGATGGATGGATGGATGGATGGATGGATGGATGGATGGATGGATGGATGGATGGATGGATGGATGGATGGATGGATGGATGGATGGATGGATGGATGGATGGATGGATGGATGGATGGATGGATGGATGGATGGATGGATGGATGGATGGATGGATGGATGGATGGATGGATGGATGGATGGATGGATGGATGGATGGATGGATGGATGGATGGATGGATGGATGGATGGATGGATGGATGGATGGATGGATGGATGGATGGATGGATGGATGGATGGATGGATGGATGGATGGATGGATGGATGGATGGATGGATGGATGGATGGATGGATGGATGGATGGATGGATGGATGGATGGATGGATGGATGGATGGATGGATGGATGGATGGATGGATGGATGGATGGATGGATGGATGGATGGATGGATGGATGGATGGATGGATGGATGGATGGATGGATGGATGGATGGATGGATGGATGGATGGATGGATGGATGGATGGATGGATGGATGGATGGATGGATGGATGGATGGATGGATGGATGGATGGATGGATGGATGGATGGATGGATGGATGGATGGATGGATGGATGGATGGATGGATGGATGGATGGATGGATGGATGGATGGATGGATGGATGGATGGATGGATGGATGGATGGATGGATGGATGGATGGATGGATGGATGGATGGATGGATGGATGGATGGATGGATGGATGGATGGATGGATGGATGGATGGATGGATGGATGGATGGATGGATGGATGGATGGATGGATGGATGGATGGATGGATGGATGGATGGATGGATGGATGGATGGATGGATGGCTGGATGGATGGATGGATGGATGGATGGATGGATGGATGGATGGTTGGACGGACGGACGGACGGACGGACGGACGGACGGACCAAGGATTCACGAAAAACGCATTTTAAAGGTAAAACACACAGACAAACAGCCATCGGGTACGGAACCCTAAAAAAACGAAGACGGCAGTAAGTAACGTAGGTACTCATTAAACAGGTTTGCAGAAAGAACTACAGTTAACTCCGAAGGTACAATTAAACTAAAAACGTATGCGCCCAAAATTGCCACTTAGCAAAATCAAGAACAACCGGAACATTACTGGTGTGTACTGGTGTGTAAGTAGTTGTGGTATACGTAACAGTACATACTTAAAATATTGCCTTGCGGTATTTCTGAACGCGCGCTGACAGCGCGGTGGCTTGTCGAAGCTGATCGCCATATCGGCTCCACTTAGACGTTAAGATTTCTAAACGTAAATTCGGAACTACAGTGCGTTCACATTAACTTGACGCGTGAGAGAATTGGTAGCACTGAGATGTTTACTGTTACCATGTTAAATAAGAAATCATTCCCATTACTTGGGGCAAATAAAAGGATTGAGGGCTTGTTTTAAAGCGCCAAAAGCTAATTCACATGTTGTCCTTGTTACCAATTCTCTCACGCGTCAAGTTAATGTGAACGCACTGTATATTACATATTTCTAATTTTTTTTACTGAATTGTCTGACAGGCTTTTCCGTCCCATTGTTATTCGCGCCCAGCGACGATACAATGTGGTATACGAAATATACCACATTGTATGTCGTACTACATAATGTGGTATATTTCGTATGTAGTCTATTTATTATTCACATACCTCAGTGGAAAGTAGCGCATTCCTTTACTAATGCTGTAATATTAATACTTTATTATAATATACTTAATAACTGCATAATTAAAACTGTTTTTATACGGATTTCTGCTCGGATTCCTACCTCTATCTGTCTGATACATACAGTGCTTTTTCTCTTTATCCGTTATTCGCGGTTTATCGATTTTCCCATAAGAATAAGTGTTAATCCAGGTTATAGTATTTTCTAAGGTTAACACGAGCACTGGACATAATTAAAACTGTTTTTATACGGATTTATGCTCGTTTATGCTCATTTTTTAAATTTTCCGACGTTACGGCACTTTTTCAGGTGCCGTGTTCCCGGATGACTGAGGTGGGTGATAGGCGTCTTTTAGAAAGCATTAACGGTTAGTTTACTACCCTCGGCTAAAATTACAAAAGTTAATTATGAAGTTACGTTCCAAAATAGGCAAACCAATTATTTTTTATGTAAAGTTAACAATATCGATTATTAGTAATTAAAGTTAAAATTAAATTTGTAAACTAATTATTTTACATGAACTTAAAAATACTGATTATTAATTGAAATTAAAAAATTTAACTCTACAGTCACACTTCCAGCAAGGAAACGAGCATAAATCCGTATAAAAACAGTTTTAATTATGTCTACTGTTCGTGTTAACCTTAGAAAATACTATAATCACTGCATGTATAGTTTTATTCGGCATGCCCGTATTTTTACTTATACTCATGTAAGTAAAAGTACCTACTAGTACTTAGTAGTAGTCTCTTATGTAATCCTTGGTGTACATGCAATAAAAAATATTCTATCTATCTATCTATCGACGTGTAAGCGGAATGGATTGATTGTCAAATTTATCTTTTAATATGGAGCAACCTCTGGAAGCAATATAATCTTATGTAGAAGATTTGTAGGTTCTATAGCTAGAATATTTCGAGTTTTTTTTTTAATTTTTTTTTTTAAATACTTTCATTTGTACTTAATGTACGCTACTAAAAGTTATTAAGATACTCCCTGTAATAAAGAAGGAATGACGGTGGCCACCAATTACAACCCAAACTTAATGATGATGGCAAATACCAGTAACCAAATTACAGTGCTTAAAGCGATGTATTTTCGGACACCGGCTCCCATTTTGTTGCTGCATTTTATGATGAATCTCAAATTACACTTTTATAAATATGGTAATCCCTCAGAGCGTCTCTCTAATTTGGGCGGGAACTAATTGCAAATGGCGACTTCTGAGGTAGCGGTGATTTCGCGCCGTAATTTGCCTCTAACCAAATTAAACTCAGTCAATTGCTTTATTTTTATTGGCAATTTGCAATTACACGAGGTAGCTTCTCGGGGCCAATGTGAAAGTCAATTTAAGACCTGTAAATTAGCAAATTATTGAGATGCCTCAATTTCAGTGCCCTTTCTTTACTTACGCAGTGGTACTGCATAAAAGTATTTCCAAACATTTTCTTTTGCCAAACAAATCATAGAGGTCTGCAAATTTCACGAAGGTCACAAAGTCCCCTTTATATTATGATAGCTGATCTTATTATTTTTATGCTTTGATAACGATTATGAACCTACTTAGATTTTTTATTAGATTTTTCAAGAATCAAGTATGCAATTATAAAAAAACTGCCGAATCAACTCGCTTATACATTCAGTTATCATTCTATAACCTTTTAACTGCTTGGAGTGCATAAGCTTGATAGAGTTACAATTAAAATTAAAGTCTCTTTTTTGAAAATTAAAAACCGAAATTAAATGTTTTCCAAACAACTCAAAGAGAAAAAGGGTTTGTTAGGATTGTCGCAAGTTACAATTCTTGGTCTCTAAAAAGACTAGTCAATACGTGCGTAACCGACAAAGCCGCGGATTTCCTTACGATGTTCCTTCACGTACATTTGAAATTAAACTAAGTTATTAATACACGCCCGCACTGGGAATCGAACGTCAATCGCGTAGAAGTATAAGTACGTAATACGTAGAAGTAGGTATTAATTGACCTATTGCAACTACTTAAGGCATTAATTGATCTACCTACCTCCAGCTCTCTCTGAATAGGCAATGACGTGCATATTCAGCAGCGCGGCCCGTTTTGGCATGCAAAGTGGCGCCAGCGCCGGCGCGCTCTACATTCGCAAAGCCACATTTGGTACGTGTCCGGTAGCCGTATTGATCGAGATTGCTTGATTCTACATTTCATTTAGATTTAATTTAGTATCACTTAGTATTTAAAGTAATACATATAGGCCTTCTAAAACTAGGCTAGTTGATGTATATACAGCGTTTAGTGGCAACTCTAACATATTATGTTGTAGGTACTAGCATTGCCCGCGACTACGTTCATGTAGTAAACAAATCAACATATAGCTTAGCAGGTAGGATATCTTGACCGCCCGTTAGAAATACTGTTGAAAGAATTTTTCAGATCACATAGGTACGGAGATTACCCCTTTCATCATTATCATAAACCCATTATATCCCCACTGAGGGGCACGGTTCTCTTCCCTGAGGAAGGTATAGGCCATACTACACCACGGGGGCCAAGCTCGGATTGCTGGATCCGGTGTTACCCTTTACGTACTAACATATAAATATACAAAGTTTTCCTCTTTATAAGTAATATAGTGTATACCTACATATGGAAGAGACGTGCCCCAGCAGTGGGGACATACAAGGGTTGATAATGATAACGATACCTACATATGTAAAGTGTTAACTCAGAAACTACAGTGCCCAGGACACATTTTTAGATGAAGTGGTTTTGCTCAGCACCGTTATTTATATTAGCTAAAGTACCTGTTTACATTTACCAATGTGTGTTTAATACAAGTCAAAAAGAAAGAGACGTATTTAAATTATTATAATAACTTATTTAAGTTAATTACTTCCTCCAGCAACTTTCCGTCGTAAGGTTGTCTGGAAGAAATTGATTTTAGCAATAAGGCCGCCAATTGTACTTTGTATATTTACATGTTTTATACTATGTGCTCTGGTGTACAATAAAGAATATTCTTATATTATCTTAATTGTAAGGCGCGAGAAAACACCCCTTGATTTACTTTGTAAGGTAAGGGAAGAAAGGTAATCAGGCTTTAAAAACTTCGACTTAAAAGGAAGGAGTTCCATGACCGAGTAAGCCCCATTTGGTTAGCCCTACGCCTTGCAACATCAGCTTTGCTCTGAGCAATGCATCGGACGGACACCGCGCAGGTTGGCCCTCCCTACGGCCTCCGTCCGGCCTCCGGCCTCAGACCGTGGCGCTCTCCGCCCTCGCTCCGGGGACTTTCCACAGGGTAAGGGAGTCATAAAGACCCTGCGTGTGACCCCGAAAGTTGAACTGGTTGGAACTCCCACCATATAATGAAATCGACGCTATTTATACAAATAAGTGAACATATTTTGATAGCGCGATTTAGAATAAGCGTAGATTTCCATTGTTTCTATCAAAACTTTAAGTAAAATTTATTACACAAAAATAGGTAATTTTAAACGGAGTGATACAAAAAGGCGTTATTATTTTTACAAAACTGGAAACCTTCGGAAAAATGAATAAGCCACATTTTAAATTATTTGTAGTTAGCAACGCCATCTGTGATCTCACTTGAAAACTAAAGGTAGTCAAAACTTGGTCACTTTTAACTGCTTGGAGTGCTATACAGGTTACTAGAAGTTGTCATTCTAATGATAGCCGGCGGCCACACAGAAGGGTCGTGGGACGGGGACACGGAAAAGACATGCCATTAACACAATTAACTTTCATACAAAATGTACTGGCTGGCAAAATATAAACCACTAAAACGGCCGTTTTAGCGGTTTATATTTAAAAAAATATATTTTGTAAGTAGTATCAAGTTATGACGTAGCCCACACAGAAAGGGCAGAGCAAGGACGCAAATTCTATACAGTGCGTCTTTTTCGCGCCCTCCTCATGCGTCCTTCTTGTGTGCCCCACGCCTCGGGACAAAGGCCACAAGGGACGCTTGTCCCTTCTGTGTGGGCTTTGTCAAAGTGATTTAGATTAAAGTAGGTGGGATGTGGCTGGAAGGGCCAGTAAGGCGGACATACTTCGACCAAATAGGGTATGTATTAGCAAAGGGGAAGTTAATAAGTACCCGGAACCGGCGTGCGTTCATGCAACGAGTAATGGATTGTTGATGAAGCGAAGGTGATCTGTCAGGATCCTGGCAAGTGGCAGTCCTTGGTATCTGTCTACCCTTCTGGGATACATGCGAGGTTATGTTATTTTATGAATTAGATTAATTATGTCTTCTCCGCGCCCCCGTTCACTTCTATTCTGTGTGGCTGCTGGCGTACAGAAACAGTATTTTATAAACAACATCAGCACGGTTTCTTAGTGGTCAATTAACGTTTAAACTTACAGAAGGCGTTTGAAATTTCCAAAGATATCTCCTGTACTTACATTAGAATAAAGTGTTCTCTATCTATCTATCTCAAAGTAACTACATAGTGCCTTGCAAGTAGGTGTCGGTTGGTTGCCAAACTAAGTATCTAGTATATTTTTTCGTAGCACTGCTGTCGGAAACTGTTTTGTTAGTAAAAAAAAAACTATAAGTAAATACTTGGTTTACTTGTCATCGATGATTGGTATTGACGCTACGGTACAATAAACCTTGCGCTTGTATTTTCAGTCTTACTTCCTTCACTTAAGGTTGGTACCTCCTTGTTTGCAATGAGATGCGCGCTCGCAGGTGTGCGCCCGCCAAGACGTCGCCGGGATTGTTGTTTGGTGCCGTGGGTACTACCGGAGTAAACTTCTCTGTTGGAATTTCAGCCTTATGGTAAGAAACTTACGGATGATGAAGTGGATGAGTCAGTAAGTATTCATTTATTAATTTGCTCACGCTCGGTCAAGCCGCCTTTTATTTATTGTCGATGATAAAGAAAAGATCAGATAAGCCGTACATTGTTACGCAAAAGTAAATTGACTTCTCAGTCTTCAAGCAGTTTCAAAGAATTGCCACAGTTTTACGTTGAAAATACTAGAAGATATCGTGGACATACTTAGTTGCAACTTATTGCCTCTACATTTGTATCAGGCGCTTGTTATAATATAGAGCAAGTAGAGTATGAGACAACGTAATAATTAAAGTAAAAAGTATTAAATTGATTAAAAATCACATCACGAATGGGATAATATGGCTACAGTTGCTACAAAAATATAGTAAAGTGCTAGTGATAGTCACAGGATATAGATAATTAGGCAGAATTAACCGCGGTATCAATGATAGAGCTGGGGTAATTCAAAAGTCAATTAAAACGTTTTTATTATTATAATTACAGTATTAACACGAAATAATATTTTTTTTACGTACAAAATAAAACTTAGAAAGTAAGTTTAATTTTTGTGTGGGTGGTTGATGGGCAACAAAGCGTTTTCTTCTATACTTTTAGATATTTTTAGACGTAAACGAGTTAAAAGTGTTTCAATAACTTTCTTGGTTGCTCTGGCAGTTAATTAATAAATACATAAGGCTTGTGACAATACGTATGGAGCCAACCAAGCCGTGGGTTCCCTCACCAGTTAGCGTGTGTAACATCAAATTGTCTATACACTTTCTTTTCTGTGGGCTAGAAAGACTAAGGGCGAGATAAATAGTCGTTGCTTAGCCCAAGTCCGTACTCATGCTTCCCTAAGCAGTACTTCAGGCTAACTTAGCAAAGTATCAATGCGTTACTAAAATAGACGTTTGCTTAGCTAAGCATGTTCTTAGGCCAATGCTAAGAATTAGTCCGGGTTTCGCGACTTAGAGAGTGCCAAAGTACTGTCTATGATAGACAAATCGATTCTTAAGCAAGTGCTTTCGCTAAGACTCGTTCTTAGAAGCGACTATTTATCTCGCCCTAAGCGTCGTCGTCGACTGCCGGGATGGTATAGGTGTTGGACAAGCCTACACTATTTAAAAACAACGTCCTAGGCACTGCAGCGTCAGAGTGGTCCCTTCAAACATCTAGTATGTGTGAAGGTGCCGCTGGACGATGTATAAATCATCTCATCACGTAGATGAAAAGGCCAAGGTCTATGTGTGTGTGTTGTTACATAAGCGGATCTTCAGCCTCCAGTAGAATTCCATCCAAAAGTAGTCTCATTTCAAATTAGTACAACTCGTTTGCAAAAAAAACATCTGATGGAATACATATTTGGAGTTCCGCCTTCGGGTTTGACCAGCGGAGGAATGTAACCACAAACGTGTTAATAAGGATGACAAAAAAACTGAATGCGTGGGTACGAATTTATTTAGTGAGTAGGTACCAACGTTACGCCAATTGTACCTGTAGATGTAGAAATCTTTATTTTGTACTACAGGTATTGAGTTGAGTTAAGCTTAATATAAAACTAAAGTTTATAAATTACCAAAAAGGTACTTTAACCGCTCAGCTTACCGCTCAGATTAATACCGTAGCAGAAGTTATTGCTAAAACCGTGGCTAAAACTTAAATTAATCTAAGGTAAACAAAACACAAAATTATCTCTTTTGGGATTTTTTTTAGCGACGACATTTATCATTTATGTGTTCTAAATATTGTATTTATATAAAATATCAATCAGTTTTTAACAGCAAAATTTTGATACAAATTTTCACGATTACGCAGCATCAAGATATGATATAATTACCTCTTTATTAGATAGAATAAAGGATAGAATAATGGATATAGGATAGAATAATGTTTATTTAGTAGAACATTTTACATGATAAATCTCTTAAAAAAACCCTGACATAAGAAACAAAAACATAAGAAAAAAAGAATTAACTCACAATGTAAGAAAGTAACTGTTGTCTTTAGTAAGTAAGTAACTAAATAAATAAAAAAATAAATAAAAATTCATGGACATATTACACAGATCTCGTTAGCATACTAAGTACAACTTGTGTTATAGGTGCTAACTCGACGATAGATTTAATACAATAAATACATAGGTAACGTCCAAGACCCGAGACAAACTAGAAAAGTTCGTTTCCTAGTTTGACCCGGCCGGGGATCGAACCTGAGACCTTCGGTTTTACAGTCAGCGTGCCAAACCGCTGCGCCACCGAGATCGTCTGTTGTCTCTGTAATATTTTTTTATTGTGTACAATAAATAATATTCTTATCCTTTCTTAAAATACTGTAATGTACTGTAATGTAATGTAAGTGATGCAATTTGCTTAAGCCAGATGTCGCTGCCTGTACGTAATACAGAGAATAGTGTAAAGAGGTTCGAAATTTCACTGATGCCGGTGAGTCGCCCATTAGCTCAGTTAAAAAGAGCGCTGGCACGGATAGCCAGAGGTCGCGGGTTTGAATCCCGGCATGGGTGGAATTTTTATCCTCTAAATAGGTTTTTAAAATTGTCCTTAGCACGGGTTAGTGCATTAAAAAATAAAAATAGTATAATACTGTAATGTATTAATTGTGAATTCATAACATACTCGTATTACTATTATGTACATTTGGTTGACAAAATTTAGAAGCATCACCACTCGTTAAAACATCGTGACGAAACCTGAGCGTCTGAAGTGTTTACATACCTCAGGCCTGAAATTGCCAATCCGCGATGGGCACGCGAGATAATTGAGCTCTCTCTGTCTCTCTCTCTCTAACAGAAGGCCTGTGCCCTACAGTGGTACGTAAGAGGCTGCATCGTAACGTTTGTAGGTTAGCTAGTTTTTCATAAAAGAACGATATCATGCATTTTGGGTATTTGGATTTCTATGTAAATCCAAATACCTAAATAATGATTTCCAAATTATCATTAGGTTTTTAGCGACAATTAATACAGATGTTGCTGCCTGTACGTAATACAGAGAGTATTGTAAAGAAGTTCGCTGATGCTGGCACTTGCCCATTGGCTCAGTTGGGAGAGCGCTGGAATGGTTAGCCAGAGGACGCGGGTTCGAGTCTCGGCATAGGTGGAATTTTTAGCCACTAAATAGGTTTTAACAAAAATTTAAATCTTAATTAGATTTAAATTTTAATTGACAAATTACAAAATAAAAATAAAATATTCTGCTGTGTCTTCAGCGTATGTACTTCGATGACGGATCGTTAGCATACAGAAAAAGGGGGTTAAATACACTAGTTTTCAAGCGTCTTTTAGACCGAAACATCTCTGAAGCTCTAAAGGAACTGCTACCTACCGACAAAGAGCTATTGAGATGTAATTATGTGTTCAATGTCGACAATCGCGTGCGGGTTCACCGTAAAGTTAATTTATCTAGTGGACAACAAATTAGTGCTCACCCAACGATATTAACTGGTGACCCTTGAATCCGATGAATTTTTTGAAGAGGAAGGCGTTTAGTTACCTCTTACACTAAGGGCGAGATAAATAGGTAGTCGCTTCTAAGAACGAGTCTTAGCGAAAGCACTTGCTTAAGAATCGATTTGTCTATCATATACAGTACTTTGGCACTCTCTAAGTCGCGAAATCCGGACCAATTCTTAGCATTGGCCTAAGACCATGCTTAGCTAAGCAAACGTCTATTTTAGTAACGCTTTGATACTTAGCTAAGTTAGCCTGAAGAAATGCTTAGGGAAGCATGAGTACGGATTTGGGCTAAGCAACGACTATTTATCTCGCCCTAAGACTGCAGTAGCATATGCTAGGAAGTTACAGAACAATATATTTTAATAAATTTGGAAACACACACGGGACTTCAAATTTTGTTATCATTTCCATAGAACATAAACAAAAAAAAACACGTTTGTTGTATGAAGAACTCATCAATTTTATTATTTGTTTAATTTTATTATTCGTTAAGTAATTAACTCGCTGGCCTAGTCGAACCGAGTGATTGGAATCTTGAGGAATCACTTGAGTTAAGCAACGGCGGGCGCGGTCAGGTGCAGGTTGGGTGCCCGTCCCGTGACTACCGCTAGTGGAATTTTTCCAAGCGCTTCCATGCTCGCAAGGCACGTTAATCCATTGGTGCCGGCTGTCATGTTATGGCAGTCGTTAAGCGATGTCAGAGGCCTTATAGGCGGCTTGATAACTTCTGACAGGCAGGCAAGGTAGAAACTGAATCCTGAAGATTTTTTTTTTGCTATTTGTGAATTTAATACTTCTTCAGGCGCAATTTTTCTAGATGAAACTGAACTATTATAAGAAAACCACTGTTCTTTTTTTCTCCGAGAACGGTATATCACTAACATAACAATGTATCAACATAAACCTTACATCACGTCAACATTACAAATTAAAAATTCTTCTCGTTATCAACCCTTGTATGTCCCCACTGCTGGGGCACGGGTCTCTTCCTGCATCGCAGAAAGGTTAGGCCATACTCCACCACGGGGGCCAAGTCCGGGTTGGTGGAGGATTGTAAGACAGTGGCGGGCCTTACTGTCAGAAGTCATCAAGCCGCCCATAAGGCCTCTGACATGGCTTAACGACTGCCATTATAGGACAGCCGGCACCAACGGCTTAACGTGCCTTGCGAAGCACGGAAGCGCTCGAAAAAATGCCACTAGCGGTAGTCACGGGACGCTCACCCATCCTGTACCTGACCGCGCCTGTTGTTGCTTAACCAAGTGATTGATTCCAATCACTCGGTTCGCCTAGGCCACGAGCGCTTCTATCAAAATTCTTCTCACAAATTAAAAATTCTACCGTCATAAAATCAATAATCACGTTCAAATATTATTGCTTGCAGTAAAAAAATACGGTTGTCGTCACACTGTTAATAATGATGAGGTTATTAATGAATTAACCACAATCTAAATTCTAAACGCAATCGTCACCGGCGACTTATTGGCGCCAGCTTAATAAGTAGCTAGACAGAAATGTATGCGACACCGCATACCTTCTATGTAAGGCTGATTTGTAATTTAAATTACAAATTATCTATTTAAATGACTCCAAGCTTCATAGCTTGAGCTTAGCATTGATTAATGTCTGTATGAAGCTATATAATCGTAGTTGAGATAATTTTCCTATAATATTCTCTACAGATCTGTTCATACATACTCGTACACAAATTCACGCCTGTATCTGTGCGACCCGGAGCCCTGACGTACACCAGTAAAATTTGTTGCGATTGACATTCATTATTGTAGACTTTTAGTCCGGATTTACTTACGGGTGTTGTTATATCGGAAAAGTCCGACCAGGTTTCGCTCCGATTCGCAGAGCTTAATCATGGTGAGTGAGTGAGAGAGACGGAGCTCGCGTCGTCGGTTGCTTGTCTGCGTATATGTCTAAATTCATTATCTCCCATTGTCGGTTTTGTTTCTTCCTATATAGAGTCTAGCGGCAACTTCTCTGTATATCAGGTAGAGTAGAAAGCTGAAGTGAACCTGATGATGATAATTGATTGAAGATATCAACCCTTTGTATTTTCCCATTGCTGGGGCACGGGTCACTGCATCGCAGGAAGGTTAGGTCATACCACGGGAGCCCAGTCCGGGTTGGTGGAGGATTGAAAGTCAGTGGCGGGCCTTACCGTCAGATGTTATGAAGCCGCCCATAAGGCCTCGGACATGGCTTAGCGACTGCCATTACATGACATCCGGCACCAATCGCTTAACGTGCCTTGTGTTAACGTGTACGAAAGCGCTTGGAAATAATGCCACTAGCGGTAGTCACGGTCACTCATCCTGCACCTGACCACGCCTGTTGTTGCCTAATTCAAGTGATTGATTTCAGTCACTCGGTTCGACTAGGCCACGAGCGCTTCTTGTATTCATTCTAGATGTATTCAGTTGTATAATTTTCAATACTCATTTGCAAACTAAGTGTCATACCATGGTCCATCAGCCAAATCACCATGTCTTATTATGATATGAGAGCACCCGATCGATGGAGCCCAAAGCCCTAACGGTCGCCGTGACCGAGCCCGGTCAGAAGGAATCATCGTCATAACTGTTCTCTATATATCTATCACGTTGAAATTGTTTCTGTAAATTCAATCACCGCTTTATTTCTTACGGACGGTCGCTGGCAACTCATCAGCAAACTTCAACTTGGTAGATAGAGCAAATAGCTGAGCTAGGCTAGGTGCTGGGGTAATGGCCGCAGCAGGTGCGCGCGGTATAATCACGGCAGGAACTAGGGAGCAGGTGACAAGTTGCCTATGCTCTATGTAAGTGCGCGTTCCTTGAGACTGGGCGTTTGTTCATAGGCGGCAGCGGATACTTTTGCTGGCATTAAACGAGAGATCACTCTATCAATAATCACTTACTTATTGATAGAGCAATTTACTTCAGTTTATAAACATGGAAATAATAAACAATGTACTTCTTCTATCCATAGAGAAATACTACGCTTTCCTTATTCAGAAAATGGACAGCGAACTTTTACATTTAGCAGAGTCGTCGGCTACGTAGTTACTGAGTGCAAAGATGTAGTTTGATGTGGTTTCGACTGGATGTCTCTATGATACTTATTATTAAAAGCATTTAGGTGCATGTGGGCTCTACTTCGGCTACGTAATAAGTTGCGTGCACTACCATAAATATATAGAAGCGCTGGTTTTTACAATACATAAGCACAAAGTAAAAAAAAACAAAAAAAATAATTGTAAAAACTGAACAACGAAAACATCTAAGAGTATGACAGAGTGAAATATTTGTAGTTAGTTATCAACCTCGAAAAAGGTCAACAAAATCCTTTTTCTACGTACAAGACGGAAAACATTACGCTGCTCCTTGCATCTAAAACCACAACATTATACGCTCAAATCAGGACTATAAACCTTAGGACTTTGACCAACCATAGAGTAGAAACTCGGAAGACCTAATAAATTTATTGTCGAAGTCAATACTTTCTTTATTTTTTTTAGCCCGGTAACATAAGTGCACTCAGTTTAGTGACTTGCGATGTTGCGTGTAGAGGTTTATGGGTTGTCGACTGTACCTAAGGTTTTCTCTAGAAACCAAGTGGCTCAGATAGAATATAATTTAATATAATCACTTGCATGTATAGTTTTTCTCGGCATTGTCCGCACTTTTACTTTGTAAAATTTATTTTTGATATAGAGCAACCTCTGGAAGCATTATAATCTTAAATGAAAGATTTTTAGCCTCCAGAAGAACCTCCTCCTCCTTTTACTAAAAAATAAACAGTTAATTTATATATATATATATATATATATATATATATATATATATATATATATATATATATAGACGTTTCGTTTGTGAAACAAGCATAACATTTTCGGTAATTTAGAAAGCCTTAAGTACACCATGAATGGTGTTATGACACACTAAATATTGCTTTGGTAATTATTATTCTTCGGTCTTTAATTCCTTGGGGAGCATAGGGCCTCAACCATACTTCTGACTTTTGTCGTGGTTCACAGTCAAATAAAAGAAAATTTCGCATTTGTCCTTTCATTTGTCAATTCCATACAAACGACATTCGCTTGTTTTCCGTTCCTAGCTCTATGGCGAGTGTAATGCCGTAATCCTAGCCGTAGTATGTGCATGGTAAATGAGTAACAAGATTAAAAAGCGGCCATGCGCGAGTCGAACTCGTGCAACGAGCGTTCCGTAGTCACGCTTGGCTGTGTGTTATTATTTGTCGTAAGAATATAGTAGAGTATAGCATCAACAGAAAACCGCCAAAAAAATCACGTTTAGCAGTACATGCAAAAGAAATGCAACTGCCTAGCTGTCCCAGTTCATAAGTAACAGAGCCTGGTGACTGACAGAGGGACGGACAGTAAAGTCTTAGTAATGGTACAGACTAAAAGGTGTCCCATTTTTACCCTTTGTGAACGGAATCCTAAAAACCAACTCGCGACAGGTGGCCGGCAGGCTGGACGTTAGGCACGGAGTTAGAAGAATGTTAGGTGCCAGTGAACTTTGCTGGATTTATTTACAGAGGTACAATCGATAGAAAACAACCATTACATGTTATTCGCAATGTCGCCAGTAATGTGCGCGCAACGCAGTAGGCTGTGATATAGACTGTAAATCGTGGAAATTCAAGACTTAAAACAGTATCGAAGTGGGATGAAGGAATGAAGCATTAGTCTCTCTCCGCGTGCTTTTCTTTCTCCAAACGGACCCAGAGGACTAAGCACACTTAGGTCTTGTGAATCTTAGGTCTGAAAACTTGTAACCTTAGATTTATTCGTACATTGGCGATTGATACTGTAAAATTATTATAAGTGATTGTTGTGCCTCATTTCGCTTGAAGACAAGTAAATATTTTCTATTTTATTCTATTCTATTAATACCTTATTGTCGGAGTGTTAAAAAACTTGAAATCGGAAATTTGGAAAATGGAAATATTCAACGCTTGAACTTGCCCGTCCGCGGTGGGCACGTGTGATAATTAAGCCCATACTCTCTCTTTCTGAGATAGTGCCTGTGATGTGGGACGTATATAGGGTACATAAAAATGTTTAATTTGGTAATCTTCGAAATAAAATAAAAACTAAACTTTGTCAATTAAAGTAATAAAAAATGCATGGGGCCTTCTTCTATTCGTTAACAATAATATCTGAGCGAGTGATTGAACTCTGATAAAGTGACAGTAGATCTGATTGTTTTGCGGGTAAAATATTTATTTAAAATATTTCGAAATTTGTAGTAAGTACATGTAAAATGCGCTCGTTGCCTAGTCGAACCGAGTGATTGGAATCAATTGAGTTAAGCAACAACCGGCGCGGTCAGGTGCTGGGTGGGTGACCGCCCCTTTACTACCGCTAGTGGCATTTTTCTGAGCGATTACGTGCTTCGCAAGGCACGTTAAGCCCCGTCATGTAGTGGCAGTCGTTGATAACTTACCCGGACTCGGCTCCCATGGTGAAGTATGGCCTAACCTTCCTGCAATGCAGGAAGAGAACCGTTTCCCAGCAGTGGGGACATACAGGGTTACAATCGCACATGTAAAATCGAATAGCAAATGAGATAGCATAACCATTATCATCAGCCCACAGCCTTTTCCCCATCACGCCATTCTTGGCAGTCTCTCGCCATTCTCGCCCCATGGTCGTACCGAGGTACTCCTACTACGAAATAAGTTTATTAAATGAGGTAGAATGGACGCTAATCGGCGTTTGCATTGAGTACCATAGTCACTAGTGACGTGACCAAATAATGAGTACTGAGTATTCTACTGCTAACAGTTGTCAGGGGGCCAAAATGCATACAAAAAAGTAACCTTTAACAGTAGATTAACAGATTGATAGTGTACGAGAAACTGGATGTAAGCGCTATTGTAATGAAACAAGAGCCTTCAAATTCAGATGCAGCGCGAAAACGAAACTTTATGATAGTAAAATTTTAATTATTGATTAACAATTGATTAGCGCTTGACATTGCCAATCCACGACGGGCACGCGTGGTTATTAGGCAAATACTCTCTTTCTCTGACGGAAGGACTTTGCCCTTCAATGTGGCGTCTTCTTCCTCTTCTTCAGGCTATATTAGCCCACTGCTGGACACAGTCCCCTAATGAGCGCTATAGCGCAAGGTCGTACCATCATTGGGGTGTAATTCCCAAAATCCCCACGCTGGTCATGAGGGTTGGGGATCGCAGTTTGGTGGAATTGTACTGCAGGGGGCGCTGCTGCACACCCCCCAAATATTAACACACGTCGCAGACCTTCCAAGATTAAGATCTTGCTACTAAAATATAATTATCATTTCGTTAGCCACTATCAAATTCAGCATATCGACGGTCACGGATCATTTATCTTGAATTGCGCGATAACTAGATATATTAGTTGTGATAGGAAACGATGAAGTATGTGAAGTCACAAACTGTTGCAGAATAAAAAAAAACAAAGTACGACTTAAAAATAATCAAAGGCATACGGCATCTGGTGTACCGCCCTATTAAAACAAAGTTCGACTTAACGAGAATCAAATTTTATCTATTCTGCTTGCAATTGAAATTTTTAATTCATGTTACTAGTACAATGAAAGAGTTCGTCAACTATCCACGATAAGAGATCGTCAGGTACAACGTAATTTACGTAAAAGGTACTAAGGTTCATAAGGAGTAAGAAACGATCTAGTAAATGTACGTAAATAAATATTAGGAAGTTGTCTAAAAAGGGTTACAAGGAAGCTTATTAAAGCAGCTTCATTTCCGTCTGACGACTTCCGATAGGTATGTAAGTATTATAAAATAATGCGCCTGCTATAAAGTTCTTTTGCTCAATAGAGGCCTTGCGCTTATTTGCATCTCATTATAGCTTAACCTACAAAGAGAATTATAAACAATCGTTAATTTAGGCTATGGAGTTTTGTCCTTGCTACTACAGCATCTTTTGGATCAATCAAGTATAGGTAAGAGTTTGATAGATGGATAACTATTTGTCGCTAGTCACCAGTATTATATCATCTAGCAATATAAAGATTAGTGCTTTTGAGCCAATGTCCACGGCATACGCACTAAAAATTATGTGAAAATTCAGCTGAACGAGGACTAATATGGCAGACGTGAACACGGCTTTCAGCTGCATTCTCTACATTTTAATATCAACTTTGTTTTGTCTTCCCAGACTGAGTGAAATTTACTAAAATTCATGTTTCGTGAACAATAAAGTATAATAATAATAATTCCTATACGCGGAGGCTAGCCATGTTGGCGTGAAATATTATCCTGTTAGACTATCTCCTCGCTAGGGTCTACTCTAACATACATTTCAGGCTCGTAAGTTTACCCTTCTTTATTTCTTGTATATCTTGGCGTCTTAACCCTGCTAAAGAACAAGCCAGTCCGTCGACAACAGAAATATAGTCGGTGGTATGTGGGCGCTGCGCACCTGCCAGCCTCCAATAATTACGGAATGCTCTCTCTAACACGATTCTAATAGGAAACGTGTCGGAGTAATGGCCGCGGCGCCAGCTGCTCGCCGCGGCCAATCGCGCACAATCTCGACCCAGCACAATGTCAGCCTTGTGGACAATGCTGGTGTGACAGCTTATCAGCCAGCGCTTCAGATTTTTCGTCACTTGAACAGCCAGCGCTTTAGATCTCGTTGCAGAGCAACGACGCGACGAGGCGCTGACCATTATTTCAAGCGTTCTCAATTTCGGGCCCGGCACATCTGGTTAAAAGGGAAGAGGGGCGGTAATGAAGATCCCATAGTGGTGGCCGAGAATTGGCCGTGATATGGTCGGTATATAAATACGTATTTCATGAGAGATAGATTGTGTATAGCGCACTCGATCCTCAATGATACGTCTTTGTGAGGACACGATCGAGGCTGCCACGGGAGCAGATTTTTTGGGTATTAATTTACTAATATCCGAAATACACGTATTAGTAAACTATACTGTATAACGTTACATTTTTTTATGAAGGAACCATACCTTATACGGAGTTTCCAAAATACCTTTGCATAATTTTGCAGCAAAGCGTCTAGTATCGTATACCTACCGGACATTTTCAAAATCATCGTCTCGAAGCTTTCAATCTTTCTAGTTTGAATTTTGAACGAGCAGTTTATTTAAGTTTCGTGACATAAAAAAAGAGTTATAACATTCTGTACATTTATCTAAAGGATCTATCGTTACTGGGTTTCAATGCAACATGGAAGAAGAGTGCAAACGTCAAATCATGCATAAATCATTCGATTTTGGAAAGTTTCCTGCGGCTAATATAATAATATAAGTACCTACTTATATGACTTCAAGAACACTGAGTTTTATGTGAAAACTGATCGAATAAACATGAAAAACAGATCATTTGCTAGGTGAAAATTGTCAGTAGTATTTCGTTAAAAGATAAAATACCAAGTGAAAAACCAAAGAAATCCAGAACGGGTGACGTAATTTTAAATTTTGATTTTAATATGATGGGACAAAAGGAAAAGAATACAAAAAGTGAGTAACGGTGCAAACCTCTTTAGCTTTGCACCGTTACAACATGAAAACAACGGCCGTGATAAATAGATAGAGAACATTTTATTACACGGCCGAAAAGAAGAATACAACCATGATATCTGATAGTCATGAAACATTATTTGTATGTCTAAATGCTGAGGGAGCGTCTCTAGCGCTTAAAAACCAACCTTGACGGAAATACCAGCATTTATAAAGCTGGACAATTTGAATAAAGACATACGTTACAGCGTGCCTGCAGCGCGTTTTAATCTCTCAATGCCGGCGGTGCCGCCCAACACCTCATTAATAATAAACCTTTGCTTACGTAATCTTCGACCAATTACTTTGATACGTGAGTGAGGCTAATAGGTTTTTTCTTGGAGCTGATAAGGGCTCGTTTACAAAGAGGTTACCTACTCATATGTGTATAGCTAATTTGCGTTTCATATACGAGTATGCCACTGTTTTGCTTTTGCTTTCTTCGTGCTGTGACTAGTAATTAGATTCTAAGGCTATTACGCTTTGTATACGTGTGTATGTTATGTGAATAAATTATTCATCTACCTATCTATCTAAGACTCAGCGAATTAAAATGAACTAGGATGTACGAGTCAATCAGTTCGCTGTTGTACGATTTATATTCTTTTTAATGCACTAACCCGTGCTAAGGACAATTTTAAAAACCTATTTAGACGCAAAAAAATCCACCCGTGCCGGGGCTCCACCCCGCGACCTCTGGCTATCCGTGCCAGCGCTCTCCCAACTGAGCTAATGGGCGACTACCGGCATCAGTGGAATTTCGAACCTCTTTACAATACTCTTTGTATTACGCTGTATGGTCGCTGCCTGTACGTAATACAGAGAGTATTGTAAAGAGGTTCGAAAGACTGCTGTGCTGGGCAGGCCTACGCCATCTATAAAACCATGTCCCAGGCACTACAGCGTCCGAGTGGTCCCTTCACCCATCTAGTATGAGTGAAGATGCCACCGGACGCGCTGTATAAATCATCTCATTACGTGCAAAATACCAATTTTTTTTATTAAAATCATCAAAAAATTTAGAATGTGCGAGAGACAAAGCATGCCACGTGTAAAGCAACCGTAAGGTTCATCAATTGCTGCCACCTAATTGCTGATGGAAATCATTTCGCCAATCGGTTCTCAACACCAACCTTTAAAAAACACTTTTAATTTCAATTAGCTCAGATTTTACCTATACAAACTCTCCTGGCGTAACGAATCCTTACATTCCAGCTTCTAATGGCACAGGAAGCGATCGCGGATGCAAAATGTGACGTGAAATCAGTTCGCCTCTTGTAAGCTGCAATAAACTAGCCAGGTGCACTTATGGACTAGACGTAGGAAATCTACGTACTTCTATAAGATAGGCGGTCGCCACCTGCCTCACAGGAAAAAGACAATTTTCTTATTGAATTGAAACACGCCCTATCACTGTGACATTTGTAAAGGTTTTTTGCGAAGAGGTAAGCTTTTAGGTGCCGGTTTCAACGTATTAGTAAGTTCGCATGTGGTTTTCCAGTATACAATTTTGCGTGGCTGTTGTTTGTTTTAAAGTTTTTATTTACAAGTACATTTATCTATATATCCTCTACATTACATTATTGTATGGTAAATAAAGAAAAGAAAAGAATGGGCAGGGAAAAGGTGTCATGCTTGTGCGATATCAAAGAGTGGACCGGAGTGAACACCGCGGAGGAGCTCTTCAGAATTGCACCGAACAGAGACCGCCGTTCCTAAGTCCAATAAAATAAGCAATTTGCTTTGAAATGTCATGTCACCATCGAGTATCAAACTTGCGACCTCTAGATTACTAGCCCAACTACCCATTGGGATACTAGCTATGTAACAGTATTTTCTAAGGTTAACACGAGCAGTAGACATAATTAAAACTGTTTTTATACGGATTTATGCTCGTTTATTACATTTTTTACAATTTTCCAACGTTTCGGCACTTTTTCATTCGGGACCACGGCACCTGAAAAAGTGCCGAAACGTTGGAAAATTGTAAAAAATGTAATAAACGAGCATAAATCCGTATAAAAACAGTTTTAATTATGTAACAGTACATGAGAAGGCACTAAGCAACATACGTCCCACTGTCGGGACGTATATGGGTCTCAAATGCGCGCCCACAAACAATTGCCGATGACAAGATCTGAGGTATTTATTACCAAATACAATTAAATAGTCATTTTTTTATCTTATTTATGTAAATTATTTGTATGTATCTGTTGATAATTTTATTTATTTGAACTGTTATTTAAGCATGTATTTATATAGGTATACCTCTGAAATTATCGTTTACTATGTTTTTTTTGTACATCTACTTCCTTCTCTAATGTATTAGTCCAGTTCAACCAAAGGTTGTCTGGAAGAGATCACTTTTAGTGATAAGGCCGCCGTCTGTACTCTTAGGTTAAGAAATATCTGTGTAATTTCCATTTTAATGTACAATGACGTGTTCTCTATCTATCTAAATAGAAAATTATCTTTTAATAGTGGCGAAAGCAATCCTATGAATAGTTCCAAATTTATTGCAATAGACTTTCTTTAAACTTGTTCTTTCCAGGAATGTGGTCGATATTGCTTTTGGTTCGTACCGATTGTGGTGACCATCAACTAGCTACTAAATTAAGTACCTAATGAACAATTACCGGTTAACTTCAATACTATTATTCTATTACGGTTTAACATATTATCTTAATTGAAATAATTATATTATATCAGACAACTACATAAACAACCATAATCTTTTTAAAGTTTTCAGGTATTGCGACACAATAGAGTTTTCAAGTATTGCGTAATGACATTATTTATTCTTTTGACAGGTAGAGCTAGTATAATTTTTCATTGGTTTTCGACTTTATTTCAAAGTGATAAGGATCAATTTATTGTAGGAACTATTATACAATTGCCCAGTAAAGGGTGAAACAGCGTACAGTGGCACCTTCACTCATACTAGATGGGTAAAGCTGCCACTCGGTCGCTGTAGTGCCCGAGAGGAGTAGGATGGTCATAAATAAAAGAGTATGATTACAACGCCAAAATTCAATCATTACTATCGGACGAAAGCACATACAAAAAGGTCAAACGAGATCCTACGACCCGTTTTCTTAAGAAAACCAAAGAACTTATTGAAAAACACTCCGAATGGTTTAGTCTGGATGTTACCAACCTTCTACCAGGGACAGCAAAACCTCCACTGCGTCCTATTGTCAGCCAAATTGGTGCTCCTACCTACAAACTAGCCCAACACCTGACGCAAGTCCTGTCACCGCTGAGGGGGAACACTGAAGCCCACGTCAAGGATTCCTACCACTTCACTAGTCAAATTGATGACCTACATTTGACTAATGAAGAAACAATGGTGAGTTTCGATGTTAAATCCTTGTTTACTTGTCTTCCAATACAGGATTGCATTGAGATTGTTAAGAGAAGGCTCAATGAACATGATTTGCCTGTGGAATATGCAGAGCTGTTAGATCACTGCCTAACAACTGGCTACTTGGTATGGAATGGTGAGTTTTACATGCAGGTAGACGGGGTAGCCATGGGTTCCCCTGTTTCTCCCGTTGTAGCCGATATTTTCATGGAAGACTTCGAGGAGCGAGCCCTGCGAACTGCTCCCGTTCCACCAAGGTTCTATAAGCGATATGTCGATGACACTTTTGCTATATTACCTACTAGTGGAATAACGGCTTTCTTAGACCACCTTAACTCTATAAACAACAAGATCCAGTTTACAATGGAGTTAGAAGCAGATTGTTCTTTAGCTTTCTTAGATGTTTTAGTCATCAGGAATCCAAATGGAACCTTAGGACATACAGTTTATAGGAAAAAGACCCACACTGATAGGTACCTAAACGGTGAGTCTCACCATCACCCGTGTCAGTTTTCTACCGTTGGAAAATCTCTGTTACAGAAGGCACACCTAATCTGCAACAAGGACCATCTACCTGCGGAACTCCAGCATGTCAAACGAGTACTTCGTGCAAACAAGCTGCAAGTTCCGCGTGTCCGTCGCGGAGGACGTGTCAAACCGGACACAGTCGAGCGAGTTCCAGCCTACCTGCCTTTCGTGAGAGGAGTGACTGACAAAATTGGGAGTATTTTGAAACGCACCTCAATCAGAACCATCTACCAGCCGCCAAGAAAGATACACCAATTCATGCGAAGTGTCAAGCACAGGATTCCCTTACAAGAGGCAGGAGTATACAAGCTTGACTGTGAATGTGGTTCCTCGTACATTGGTCAAACGAAGCGTACCATAGCTGAGCGGGTGAAGGAACATATCGCTGATGTGAAACATAAGCGCTCTGGTAGATCTGCAGTCAGCGAGCATACATTTAGCGGTACCAACCACTTTATACATTTCGATAAAGTTAAAGTTCTAGCCCGAGAAGACCGTTTCTTCCCTAGAATGATACGTGAGGCAATAGAGATCCGCCGGCATCCAAATTTTAATAGAGATCGTGTTTGGAACATACCGGTAGCATGGGAACCAGTGCTTAAGTGCATAAGACCCCCTTGCTAGAAGTGTGACTGTAGAATAAATAATAAAAAATCAATTTAATTTCAATTAATAATCGGTATCTTTAAGTTCATATAAAGTACTTAGTTTATAAATTTAATTTTAACTTCAATTACTAATAATCAATATAGTTGACTTTATATAAAAAATAATTGGTTTGTCTATTTTGGAACGTAACTTCATAATTAACTTTTGTAATTTTTGCCGAGGGTAGTAAACTAACCGTTAATGATTTCTAAAAGACACCTGTCACCTCAGTCATCCGGGACCACGGCACCTGAAAAAGTGCCGAAACGTTGGAAAATTGTAAAAATGTAATAAACGAGCATAAATCCGTATAAAAACAGTTTTAATTATGTCTACTGCTCGTGTTAACCTTAGAAAATACTATAAAAGAGTATGATTTCACACAACATAGCCAACCGAATGGTCCGTTACGCTTATAAGTGACTACATAAAATTGACGATAGTTTGCGTGAAAAGTAATGTAATGTTACCCAAACGACTAATTTATTAAGTGACCTATCCAGCAGGGAAATCGAAATCCTTACGGCTACGGTACGATCCAGGGAGTCATTATTATAAGATGAAAAAAATTGTTTTATCTGAGCGCTTTCGTCGTCGTTTTCGACGTGCCACTGAAGCACTGCGCAGCGAACCATTACAGCGGCTGTAGCACGGCTAAGTCTCGGCGCCATCGCTAGCGACAGTTGCGCTGCAGACGCGCGTTGAACTTGGGGTGACTAGCTCATTTCCAATATGGATTCCAACGGAGACACATACTTACTGCTGCTCCTTTTTTACTTCTCCGACACCATCGATCGTCGTCGAATACAAAAACGAAAAATACAGTACTGGATAGATCCTTAAAAATCGATGTGTAAATGGTGATGATTATACAACAATGTTAATTATACAAAGCGATAAAAAAAATAAACAAGTTTTTATTAAGTATCTAGAATATCTAGAATATAGAATATATATCTATAGAATTATGGCGTCTCCTTTGAAAACAGTATCTACCTGCTGTATTTTTTTCTGCTGCGGTTTTGTTTTCAAAACCCACAAGACTGACCGAGGTTGGATTTCAGCCATAAATATCAGTTTTTTTTTTTGATATTTCAATAAGTATCAAACATGTCGTAGGTATGTAATTTGCAACTTGCTTTACAATACCCATGTGCTTGCAACACTGATATAACGCCGGGTGATCGTACGCGACTACGCGTCGTACATACGATTACATGCCACCGCAAGCTCGGAGCTGCAGTCGTGCTTCTGACGCGCGACCACCGCGCGGCTGCCGCGCTGCAGCAAATATGTATAAACTACAAGTCAAGCTACTTATCGCCTCCTAGAAGCGCTACAGTCGCGCGACAAAAAGCCTATATGTGAAAGAGCTCTTATAGGTAATAATTACAACGTATGAAATTTTATTTTTCTCAGAAGGGAATCCTTCTTTCTGTCAAACATACCTACTTGACGATAGTGATGAGAGCTAAATTATTTTTAGAAAACCTCGTGGCATTTTATATCTATCGGGAGTTTTATCCACTTTTTTATGTAGTCTATAAACGTCCCACTGCAGGGCACAGGCATTTTTCAGAGAGAGAGTATGGTCTTAATTACCACACGCGCTCACCGCGGATTGGCAATTTCAAGCACTGAGGCATTTGAACACCTCAGACACTCAGGTATACCTGCTGTTGTATAGAAATATTTACTTGGCAGACAGGTAATGAAACATCCTGTGCGCAGTACCAAACGGCCACCTGTGCACACTTTTGAGTTCCCACCACGCGGTCAATATTGACACTGATTAAAACCAATTCCGTGGATGAGCGTTATCTCACGCACGTCTTCCTCGAGCCCAATTTTTTCGAGACTGGGAAAAGTGAGGGTCATGTCTATGGCAAAAAGAGACCCTGCCTGTAGCTAACACAGATTAAAAAGGGAACTAGTGTGTTTTTTAGTTTTTAAATAATATTTGGAAATGGAATCCAAAAAACATTGTACGAGTACATCACAGAGAGAGTGACTGGCCAAAGAGTACCTAATCACTATGACCACTATAACCACTAGAATAACCACTAGACGGGCTAGTAACGCTAGCCACTATAAAGAAGCAATATCGTCAATGCTCGGTTGGGTTGGCTCTGCAAAAACTGAAAGAGATATGAAAAATGTGGAAAAGTCAAAGATAATATTTTTTCTTTACTATATATAGACTATAGTTTCCCTTATAATTGCGCTTAAAGATACTCTATATAGTATAGAGTATCTTTAAGCGAAATTCAGCAACCAAAAATAGGTATTTATTTGTAGTTTTGAATCCTAAAATTAAAATGGAATATGTTGTATAATACCACCATATTTTCCGCGTGGATTCAGTGTACTAAATTAAGTTGATAAAATCGACAGAACATAAACCTTTCTATCGATATCAACTCTTGTATGCTTCACAACACGGGTCTCTTTAGGGTTAGGCCATAAATAGTTAGTAAATATTGAAAGGTTGACCAGCTATCAACGGTTCCCAGTTAAAAGTAAATCGATTTCAATCATTGTAAGTATGTCCCCGCTGCTGGGGCACGGGTCTCTTCCTGCATCGCAGGAAAGTAAGGCCGTACTCTACCATGCACGTGGGCCCAAACGGGTTGGTCGATCCGTAATAAGCAAGTCATAGTAACATCTATCCGAGTATCGTTTAGGGCTTATTTGCCCAATCTATTTGCCCGTCTGCCAGCGATCAGGTTCGATCTCCGCAATGGCGCCCGAGGCACGACCACAAACAGCGGCGCAAACGCAAACAATCCGAGAATATTAGTGCAAATAGAGGCGAGCAATTATACTTATTAATGCTGAAGTGCAAACAACTCTGTTTGACCAACTTTGATGCGATGGCAAATGTTTGAGGCTTTAGCACGGTTTGCGCTCACAAGGTGAAGCAAGGTGAATGGAGGAAATGAAGATGTGCAAACAGACACAATAATATGTGTTTTATAGGCACTTCCTTTATGACGATTTAATGGCTGGAATATTTTCGTATTTATTTGTTTGTTTGTTACGCTTTATTGTATGGAATCAGGCATTACTTTGCGGAAATCCATTTGGCGGGATTTAGCAAACAAATTTTCGCATTTTAATGCTGTTACGCTTTTGCACAATAATTAAGATACAGAAAAAAACTTAAATAATAGGTAAGTGTTGATGTACAAAGGTGGACTTATTTCAAAAGGAATATCTTCCAGCCAGCCTAAGAACGATTCTGAACAATAAAACAGAGGACGGAAGATGGCAAATATAGCGAGACAAAAATAAAAACTAAAATCACCTTCTTCTTTTTTAGGGTATATTAGTCCACTGCTGGACTTAGCCCTCCTTGCGCTAATGAGTGCCATAGCGCAAGGTTGTGCCACCATTGGGGGGTAATGCTAATAATCCCCACGCTGGGCATGCGGGTTGGGGATCGCAGTTAGGTGGAATTGTACTGCAGGAGGCGCTGCTGCCCACCCCCCGGTTTGTGTCCCTTAGTCGAATTTTACGACACCCCCGGGAACAATTTGAGTCCGTGCTTATTCTCTAGGTCGACACCACACAGCAAATCACCATTGGTACTACAGCTATTAATAGATACTTATTTTCTGACTCTCAGGTAAAAATGGTGATTTAGCTTAGATATACTCTCTCTGTCTCTCTCTCTCTCTCTGAAAGAAGGCTTGAAGATCTTGCAGTGGTGAGTATGCAGGAAGCTTTGGTGTATGTTTTTGTCTTATCTAGTGTTGTGTCTTTAATTAAGTAAAACCAAAAACTATCGGTGATTGCGGAGTGGTAGAACACCGACTTTTCAATCGTCAGGTTGTGGGTTCGAGTCCCAGCATGAACCAAGACTTTCTTTTCTAAGTTTGTGATGTTATAGTAGCAATACCATTCGCTTAGTGAAGGAAAACATCGTGAGGAAACCTGAGTGTCTGAGGTGTTCAACTCTTTCAGCGCTTGAAATTGCCAATTCCCAGTGGGCACGCGTGGCAATGAAGCCCATACTCTCTCTTTCTGAGAGAAGGTCTGTGCCCTGCAGCGGGGCGTATTTAGGTTACATAAAAAGTGCAGTAATCCAGGCGAAAGGCAAATAATATTACTTATAATACCAACCCAATTTAATTCCCATTAAGGATGAAAACGTGGCCGGCTATTACGGCTATTATTAACAGTATTAGTCAAGGTGAAACCAAAGTTAGGACGACTCCTATTGTTTAAGGCACACCTTTCGGGATCCTAACAACCTGAGTCGTTTCTACGAAAAAGGTCCGCGACTGTTGCGAATTAAAGCCGAAACGTGCCAATTTGTTTTTTACACAACTCGGCCCTTGCCTAGAGCGGAAGAAAAAACCTATGCCGACAAACGGAAATCAACATTTACACACACTGCTGACGATACGACGATACTCTTCACTTGCCTAAAAGATCTTACTTACACTTACTTCCGATAAGTTATATTCACAATTTTTTTTAATTAAAAACCAACTTTAATACACTTTACACTAAAATACACAAATAATTTTGACGGCCTAGGTGGCGCAGCGGTAGCGCATCTGCCTACCACGAAAGAGGTCCCGGGTTCGATCCCCGGTTGGGGACAAAAAAAACCCCAGGTCTTGGACATTTACATGTTTGTGATGTCGTTGTTTCCGGTTCCCACGACACAGGGTATCCTAGTGTGGGGCCAGAAGCAATGTATGTGCCTGTATGTAAATGTTATGTTAATTTGAACTATTACTTCTACACTTAAAATAGGTCTTCAATACCTACATACATATGAACATAGATGTCCAATGACCGTTTATATGTCTAAATGTAGGTATTGTAGAAGTTTTGGAGTCGGTGCCGGAAATGTATTGCTGCTCATGCAAGCACACCGGCTCCAAATTATACTTCTATGATACCCTCATGTATGCCAACTTAAAATTTAAAGGTCACAGTTTTAATGATTTCTGTAATTTTTGTGCTTCAGCATCCATTTGCTTCAACACTGATTTTGGTCTAAAGTTGATTGACATCGGTTGATTGACGCAAAAAGAGATAATGCCTAGAAGTCGGTGACTCTTCGCAGTGGGTGGAATGTAAAGGGGGGTTAAGAATTGGCACCACTTACCAAAAATGCCAGTCGGAATTTGGTCGTAAAACGCTCTCGCTACGCCCACCTAACAAGCGGTATAATTGTCGACAGCTGCGCCTAACAGATAGATCAGTGTTTTAATAATTTTATTCCTTTATTGCATAATGAGCCGTTGGAGAATCAATGAAGGCAACGCAATATTTAAGTTGTATGTGGACCGAGTATTGGTTTTTGTTGAGGAGTGTGTTCTATGAATTTAGTGCAGTCAGACATATGAGAAAAAACAGAATAAAAGGTATCTGTCGCCCACGTAAAACTTCTTGTAGTTTAAGCAAACATTGCCTTGTCAAACGGTGACTAAAAATCATAATGTATCTTATACACAATTTTTTTCTCCGACTCCGACTTAAATTATACTATTTTTATTTTTAATGCACTAACCCGTGCTAAGGACAAATTTAAAAACCTATTTAAATGCTAAAATTTCACCCATGCCGGGATTCGAACCCGCAACCTCTGGCTATCCGTGCCAGCGCTCTACCAATTGAGCTCAATTGGTAGATTGGTACTAGTTATTATTATCCAAGAGGCAATGGCTACACCTAGTTCTAACCAGCTAAAACTAGTAGTAGCCGCGTTTCGGGTTGTAGCCGTAACACTCGAAAAACGTAACCCTCATTCTTTAAAAAGATTAAAAGTCACTAAAAAGTATAAATAGTATTTCTGAATGATTCTCGATACTCATACATTGTTATATATTAATAAATAATCGCGATTTGACCCGTTTAATATATAACTATGAAAAACTATCAACTAAACCCCCAAGAAATTGAACGGGTGATTTTTACCGTGTGCTATTATAAATAACGCAAAACATGAAAACTGTTCCTTCAGTCTCGATTAGGATTCAGCCACTGCTAATAAGTAACAGTCTTGATAAAGTAATCACGATTACCTAAAACAAACCTTAGACACACTTTAAATGAATTGAAGGCAAAAACGTAACCACAAATTATTTAAACTGCCTGTGAATTGTGTTTTAGAGGAATCGTGTTTTTATAAAAGGTTGAAATTCTAAATTTATTTTCCTTTAACGTTGACTAAAATCATTATACGACATTAGCAAACTTATCGTCGTTAAAAGAGGTTGAGTTTGCCGATTCTGAAGAAACATTGATTTTTTAGTTTTGTAACAACTTTATTTTCCCTAAATTATTTACATAGACATTAAAAAAAACTCAATACAATCATAATCAACATTCACATAAAGTTTCGTCAAAAAGAATGAAATTAAAAGAATGTCAAGGCAATAACAATAATAATAAAATAATAATTAAACAAAAAAAAAAACTATGCAAATAAATCGCTCCGAGCCACATCCGAACCAAAAGTCCCCATAATACTTTTCCCTTATATTATATCCCTTACAGTATAAAGTATATTCCCAGTTATTAACAACTAAAATTTTGTAACTACTTACGCTGTTTTTATTTCCGACTCCAACATCAGATAATAGTTCCAAAGGGTTTTTAAACTAAGGTTATCAATCACCTAGTTATCAGCCGAACAGCATAATTACGTGACATTAATTTCACCTACAATTGACCTTACGAGTGATTATAATACGATTAAGATCAGTTAACGATTCGGATGTGTTAGTTTTGAGCTACAAAGGTACCTAACTATCAATGCGACCCACTCACCTATTTTGGCGCTGGAATTATTGGTATATAGTTCACGACAATCATGGTTAACCATAGAAGTTCACTGAGATGATCGTAAAATTAGTGATCTTGCTATTGGGATAGCTGGGTTACTTACATTCGGCTTAAAATCCTGTACGTGAAATCGAGTTCTGAAAATCTAACTACATGTATGTGCCTCTCCTTCACATAACATAAACGGTAGTTATGGAAGCGAGCGGTGAATACAGCGTAATAAAATAAAACACATCCTAACAATCACTTGTCATGACGCCAAAATAGAATATCATGTGCCTGATAAGGATAAGCCAGTTAGTTCAGATAAGTGGTTGTTCAATTACTTTATTGCTTTACCAATGTCATCAGTATTATTACCTAGGTTTTGTATCTATGTGAAGAATCGGGAAAAGCAGCGATTACTTTTGCAATCTCTCAAGTAATTATAACATCATTTAGCTTGGTAAATCAAAAAGATGGGAATGACGTTGAAAATTGTTTTATACTCATCCCGAATTCAGCCTTCAAGGCCTAATTTAATATAGCTTCCCGACGTGACAGGTCCAAGGCCAAAACGCCAGTTTTTTGGGCAGGTGTTTTCTGTTTCTTTAATTGGGTTCTTCGCAAAAACTAAATGAGATTCGCCATTTTGGCACTGGCGTTTTTTACCTGCTAACTATGTAGATATCTGATTTAGATCTCCTTTGTCCTTCGACAGGCCCTTCCAACTTGTCTTATTGTAGCCTGAGGAGTCAGGTTTCGAGAAATAAGCAAAAAAGACAATGAAATCATTTTAGTAACAAACATAGGTTTTAATAGTTAACTAAACATTAGCTTATTAAGATAAATTTTTGACTTATAAATAACAGAAATAAACATACAGAAATCCTAATTAAACGCTTACGTTAAAACTTCATCTGGTACCGGAGTGTACTTTAGACCCGAATCATTGAGTAACGTAACCACCCAAGCATCCTTGGGGATCTTGCCCGACTCCAGCAGTTTCACTGCGGCCGCCACGTTGGCGCCACTGGTGTAGCCGCAAAACAGACCCTCCTTCTCTCCAAGCAGACCCTTGTATTGAATTGCCTCTTCATCAGTGACTTCCAAGGTGCCATCCATGTAGTCAAACTTGAAAAGGTTTGGCACACAACCGTATCCGGAACCTTGCAGCACATGCAGAGGTTTAGTAATCGGATCACCCTTGATGGGTTGGGAGCCGGTTGGCTCCACAACGAAAGCCTTCAGCTCCGGATTCTTATCCTTAAGGTACCTGGAAGCGCCAGTAAAAGTCCCAGCAGTGCCCACTGTCGCGACGAACACATCAACGCGACCGCCAGTCTGCCGCCAAATCTCTGGACCGGTGGTCTCGTAGTGGGAGTTGGCGTTCGCTTCGTTGTTGAACTGGTTGACGTAGTACGCGCCGGTTTCTTCAGCGATCTGCAAGCCCACAGCTTCAGCCGCCTTCACGTCGGCAAGCGTGACGTTACCGTACGTGCCCTCGACTTGCGGCACGCGCACGCACTTGGCCCCGAGCGCCTCCATGTGAATGGCTCGCTGAGCGCTATTGCCCATGGACATAGTGACGGTGAGCGGGTGACCCAGCACGGCACAGACCACCGCCAGTCCGCAGCCCTGGTTACCCGATGTTACCTCCAGCACAGGTGCGCCCGGCTTCAGAGCTCCAGACTTGCGTGCTTCTTTGATCATGTGTAGGGATGAGCGGCATTTAATGGACGCTCCGGGGTTCATAAACTCACATTTGGCCAGAATTCGGCCCGGGCCTGTGTATAAACGGTCCAAGGCCACCAGCGGCGTGCTCCCGATGAGCTCCAATGCGGACGCTTTTATATCAGTTTGACCATTCGATGCCATTGCTTCCGTTTTCGTAGTTGCGAGGTGTTTCAAACGACACTTATTAACTGTAGAGTCAGTAGTGTACTGAACTCAACTCTTTGGCGTAGTGTCCTATAAGCAGTCGAGACCGGCGCGAGGGTCGACTAGTTTGGTGCACACGTCGCGTGCGCGCGGTGCGCGCGATTACTACTATAGTGCCGTCAGCAAAATATATTATCGTAAGGCAATGATTTGTTAGGCGAATTTGAGCGTGACGTCACAAGTGTTGATGACAGTCAAACTAGTATAATACAACGTATTATTGCCATGACGAAACAATTGCCAACTTTTTCTTCAGTATCGACAAATGAAATCACTTCATATAAGCCAATGTTTGAAACCCTCAAGACATATTTGTTATCTATAATACAAAAATGAATCAGTGAATGTATTGGTAAGCGCAAATCTCGAGAGCAGAACCGATTTCGCTGATTCTTCTTTTAGAATATTCCTTGAAGTACAGGGATGGTTCTTACGGAAAGAAAAATATTTAAAAAAATTAAAGAATCGACTGTTAGGCGGTACGAAGTTCGCTGGGTCAGCTAGTTTTTCAAACAAATAAATCCTGTTTGATATCAAGGAAGTTTGAAAAAAAAGGTGATATTTTTAACTGGTTGCGTTATCGATACTGAAGATACTGTACTAATGATTTTCTGTATTTCAATTACACGTGGTATAATGCAAATTACTTCAGCCAGATGTCGCTGCCCGTACGTAATACAGAGAGTATTGTAAAGAGGTTCAAAATTTCACTGATGCCGGTAGTCGCCCATTAGCTCAGTTAGAAGAGCGCTGGCACGGTTAGCCAGAGTACGACTTAACGATGAGTGAAATTTTTAGCCTCTAAATAGGTTTTTAAAAATTGTCCTTAGCACAGGTTAGTGCAATAGTCCTTGAAGTACAGTACAGTCAAACCAAGTAATTGGTTTTGTGGGGCCTTATTTATAACATGTAATGTGCTCTTTAATATTAATAAATACAATACAAAAAAAAATAAAAAATAAAAAGAACACAATAACGTTGTATATGGTTAAGTCGTAAAGTTTTAAATCCGAAATAGTAAAGGTTCCTAATTAACTTATTAGTTGATGATATTGGCATATTTTAACCTTTTAGCTGGTAGTCGTATAATAGTTGCCACCTTAACTTGAACCTTATCACTTTGAAATTATTAAGTCCATAGCCAGTAAAAAAATTACTAGCCCTTTAAAGGGTTAAGATTATTATTATTAAGATGATTATTAAGATAAGAGGAGTGTTGTTGATGGTGATATGAACAACACTCCTGCAGCAAATAATCTTGTTGTAATTGCCGTCTGTAACAAAACATCACCGTTATTGTGCTGCAAACGACGCCTCAATTGTGCTAATATCTCAATGAAACTGAATCTACATGTCAACAAATTACATTATGTTTGCCCCAACTGGCAAAATACACAAAAAGTTCAAATAGCTGTCACCCCTCATCTGCCGCGCGATTATGTCGCGAGTGGCTATACCCCCGTTGTTAACATTATGTCATTTTTGCACCACTATTCCTGTGTCACAGGCAAAATCCAACCCAATTTTAAATTGACTAAAGTACAATTTCTAGCACCGTCGTCCTAGATTGTTACAGTGTGTAGGACCAATAATGACCTCTACAAGTCCCCACAATGGGACTCTACACTAAAAATATCCTTCGGTATTGTATGCCCGGTGTTACTATGAGAGCAGTACCAGATGTCAATACAGTGCCGGGCATTGTTAGCAAATATGGGCACAATTGAGCACAAAGCTGGAGAGTGCATCGTTTGGGCGCGATGTGACCATGTGGGGCGAAACGGCCCAAATGTGCGCCATTTCATAATTGGCCCATCAATATCATTATGACCGCCAAATAAGGCGTGAAGAGTCAATTTGCTGCTGTTATATAAAGTTGCACCTCTATCGCAAACATCGCTTCAGTCTAGTTAGACAGTAATAGAAATAAAAAGTAATAAGAGACAGTAGGTATATCTTGCTTCTTCATCTCGCTTCCTATTCTTCGTACAGTATAGGGTTAGATCGCCAAAGAAGAATAAACTAGGTCTTACTAAAAGAAATACCGGATTAGAGTTCTAGTGTAACAGACACAATTATTTCCAAAGTTATGTGTCTCAGAAATTCGGGTAAGATAAATTGAGAAAATATATTTTTTTAATTAAATATTAATGGACATATTACACAGATCTCGTTAGCCCTATACTAAGTACAACTAAATGATTATATTCTTTTTAATGCACTAACCCGCTAAGGAAAATTTAAAGCCTCTAAATAGGTTTTTACAACTAAATGACTTGTGTTATAGGTGCTAACTCGACGATATATTTAATACAATAAACATAGATAACATCCAAGACCCGAGACACACTTGAAAAGTTCGTTTACAAGTTTCACCCGGCCGGGGATCGAACCCGAGGCCTTCGGTTATACAGTCAGCGTGCCAAACCGCTGCGCCATCGAGGCCGTCTTTTTGAAAACCTATCTGACACAAAAGTATGGTTCTATTCAATGAATTCGATTTATATACCGTATTTAGAAGAACACGTTATAGTTATTCTTTTACGATTTGCTGCGATCTTTTATGTTGCAGCCAAAGTAAAATAATTAATAACTAACGATTATTGTTTTATTTTTTAAGTACCTAATTTTTTTCAGCAAACTATCTTTATAGGTAGGCCTCAATGATACAAAAAAGTCCAGCACATATCCCGTGGTGTATTGAAGAAACTGTAAAATTCCGAATTTATAAAAAAATACTAATAAGAGTTGTCACTTATTTTTTAATTAGCTTCCAAGAAAAAAAAACTTAATTCATAGTCGTTGCAACGGCGAAAAAATTAACTTCGCTAAAGCGACAATCAAAATATTGTAAGGAACAACTGATATGTTTTCGCGTTTTCAATGAATCAATCAAGAGTTGTCACTTATTTTTTAATTACCTTCCAAGAAAAAAAAACTTAATTAATAGTTCTTGCAACGGCGAAAAAATTTACTTCGCTAAAGCGACAATCAAAATATTGTAAGGAACAGCTGATATGTTTTCGTGTTTTCAATGAATCAATCAATTTCAGAGTTAATATCATCCCATCTGCACACTTTGTAGGTAAGCTCTTATAAAAGCACGATTCCTTTAAACACTTTACAGAAACCGATTATAATAGTCCGATGCCACTTATACAAAAATCAAACTTCTAAGTTAACGCAAAAAAAAGTTACTCCCGTTTATGCCGCAAAGCGCTCGTGGTCTAATCGAACTGAGTGATTGGAATCAATCACTTGAGTTAGGCCGTTAGGCAACAGGCGCTGTCAGGTGCAGGATGGGTGACCGTCCCGTGACTATTCCGAGAATGAAATTCCGCAAGGCACGCTAAGCCGTTGGTGCAGGGTGTCATGTAATGGCAGGCGTTAAGTCGCGTCTGAGGCCTCATGGGCGGCTCGATAACTTCTGACAGTAAAGCCCGCTATTCTCCTACAATCCTCCACCAACCCGGATTTGGCCCCAGGGGTGGAGTATGGCCTAACTTTCTTGCAATGCAGGAAGAGAACCGTGCCCCAGCACTGGGGGCATACAAGAGTTGATAACGAATGCCGAAAACAAAAGTCTCTGAAGATATATTGAGCTTTCCTGAAACGTGGTCCAAAAAATAATACATAAAGGATTACTTAGATGACAATGATGTCTGGAATTAAAGCCAGTATAATGCATGAGTTCTATGTTTTAAAATAATTACATAACATAACATTTAACATTCCACACACTGACACATACATTGCTTCTGGCCCCACACTAGGATACCCTGTGACGTGGGAACCAGAAACAACGACATCACAAACAAGTGAACATCCAAGACCTGGACTTTTTTTTTTGTTTCTAGCCGGGATTCGAACCCGGGACCTCTTGCATGGTAGGCAGACGCGCTACTGCTACACCACAGAGGTCGTCAATTATGTAAACTCTGTTAATTAAGGACTTTGAAAAGACTAAGTTTGGAGTTATTTTGTCCATTTTTTTCTCTACAATGATCTAGATTTTGAAGTGGACACCTAGTTTGAATTGTAACGTTTATTAAGCCGCAGTTTTTGTGCTACTTTGAATAAAACCTTTTCATTTCATTTGAAAGGTAATTTTCGACGTTCAAGGGAATCAAAATTCATAGTGTTCTTCTCGTTGACCTAGGACTATAATTTGGCAATAATATCGTCTTAAACTACAAATAGAGGAAAAAATCGGAATTCTTCACATTTCTTATTGAATGACAAGAAAATAGTCTTTGAAGTTCGGAAATAAACTATTTATAATAATTATGTCAGCACCTACTTACTGCACGGAACCATCGGTGCGTGAGTCGCGTTTTTTACATATTGAGCCGTTTGTCTCCAGTGGCCTCTACAGATTATCTATAGATTTGATAATTATGTACCTAAGACCATGGACAATCTAGCGCTGATAAAATAATAACGTATTACGCAGACAACCAATTCATACTAAACTACAAAGTCGAAAGGCAAAAGATAAAATTCTCATCAATTTCAATCAATGAAGGTAGGTATAATCGACCTTCACTCGTAGGATCTGGCTAAAGTGTGTGAGGTTGTAGAACATTTTATACTTAAATAATAAAAAAGTTGAACGACTTCAACTCTGTGTTTAGTTTTTTTTTATAATATACTCGTAAACAGATAACTTGTTGAAAAACAGAATAAGCAGGTAAATAAAGATTTAATAGTCGGATCTAGTTGAAAGTATAGTAGTTATGCTAAAAAATGAAGGAAATCTCAAAAATGGGTGATATAATTTTAAATTTTGAAAATGATAAACAGAATTAAAGAAATGTCAATAAAAAAGTTGCAAAGAGGTTTGCGCCGTACAAGTGTATACGCATACCAGCCGGGGTAGTACGTCATCGTCGTCGTCAGGCTATACTAGTCCACTGCTGGACGTAGCCCTCCCCTAATGAGCGCTACGTTGTGATGCCATAGGGGGTAATGCCCTTCGGTGGAATTGTACTGCAGGGGGCGCTGCTGCCCACCCCCCGGTTTGTGTTTCCTTAGTCGCCTTTTACGAGACCCGCGGGAAGAATTGGGTTGGTGCTATTCTCTAGGCCGACACCACACAGCACTGGGTAGTACAATCGCGACCATTAAGTACTTTTTTTCCAAATTATTATATTTCATCACCACAAAACGCCTGATCCATGCCCTCATACTACCACTTTCATAAGAGTTTTATACATAGTATGACAGTTTGAGCGACTTTGCAATGTACCTACATCAAATTAGCACAATAAACTATGGTACCAAACTAAAATAGAGTCACTAGTGGTCTTGTAAATAGGCAAATTATATTTAAAGTTGTACTCAATAAAGGAACAATGAAGCAGCAAAATTATTCATTGCCTTAGGCCTTCTTAATTCGGTTAGTAATTTAAATTGCAAATTTGAGGTTTATATTCAGCACCAATATTATTTCATCCCTGTGCTGCTAAAAAACTGAAGAATGTTAATATTATGTAAATATATTAAGTCTTCCGCATTCTCAACATATCATATTTTTTATAGCTCAAATGCTCTGATACTAAAATCAATCAAAACTCATTTTGAAACAATGAAATGCATTTAAAAAAACGTGCTTAGTGCGAGTTGGACTCGCGCACCGAGGGTTTCGTACAAATTTGTACTCGACTATGAAGTATTTATTCAGTGTACTCACATATTTTAATATATTTCTCTCCGGAACTACAAAGGCTTTTCTAAAGATTTAATGACAAATTATAGTTTTCATATTTTTTCCTGTTGCTGATGTTTAAGGTGGGAGATCTTAACAACTGTGACCACTATTTTTAGAACTTACAGTCTAGAACCTAGGATCCAGAATTTAGGATTTTAATCGATATCCGCCAAAAACGGCTGTTTTAGAGGAAATCGATTAAAGTCCTTGGATATTAATACTCCATTGTAGGCCAAATGTTCCAAAAATAGTTATCACAGATATTAAGATTTTGGATGTTTACTTTTGGAAAAAAACGTAGGTATTGTAAAACCAGTTATGATTTTTATACCATTGGTGGCGCTGGTTAGCGCCCCTAAGCCGCCTTAAGGGACTTTAGTCCCTTAAAGTTGTGAAAAAATTACTAAATAGACTGGTAGGTACTCGGGGCTGTAAGTGATGCAATTTACTTCAGCCAGATGTCGCTGCCTGTACGTAATACAGAGAATAGTGTAAATGTATGTTTAATATTTTATATATGGGTCGTAGCCGCTATAAAGAGTCTAATGCAAGTGATTTGTATGACTAAATTAGAAATACATCACGCCTATATCCCAGATTTACCAGTTGACACGATCCTGACAACCTTCTTTTGCCTAATCAGTCTATTTGAAAACCTATTTAGAGGCTAAAAATTCACCCATGCCGGGATTCAAACCCGCAACCTCTGGCTATCCGTGCCAGCGCTCTACTAATTGAGCCAATGGGCGACTCACCGGCATCAGTGAAATTTCGAACCTCTTTACACTATTCTCTGTATTACGTACATCTGGCTTAAGCAAATTGCATCACTTACAGCCCCAAACATTTCATAACGCTTCAAATGTTTGCTAAATTTGTCCCAATTATTATTTGGCTATAACAATTACAAAACCATGTAACCAAGTTGTAATGGTTCCATGTTACCATGTTATCAATTAAGTGCAGTCAGTCTACAGTGTGCTATTAGAAATAAGGTAAAACCTGAAAACCGTTCCTTCATTTCCTAAGATTCGCTGAAAGAAACCTCAAATGCAATAGCAAATAATCTGTAAAAGATACAGAAAACCAGAACTTTTCAAAGCACTATGAAGAGCGTTTAGAGGAATCATGTTGACAACATGAAAGACAGTAAAAGCTTAAAATTCTCAATTTTTTTTTCACACATAATTAAAATGCTAAAATGTTGCTCATTGCATGTTGTTTAATTAGTCGATTCTGAAGAATCAGTTTATGTTTCATTTTGCGTTATCTTAATAACATTATTCTTCCCTGATATTATCAAATTCAAATTTAGTCACTGCGCGTCTACATGGCGTCAGTAGACGCCGAAACCAGATGATAGTTCCAAAGTGTTTGTTATAAACTAAGGTTATCAATCACGCAGTTATCAGTCGAACAACATAATATGTAACATTGATTACATACAGTTGACCTTACCACCCATTACCGCACAGGGAGCACCAAGCCAAGTTCTCGGCCAGCCCGCATTGTGCATTATGCGCCTTGCACAAATCCATTCGAGCCCTTTTCGACCCTCCTCTATCTTCGAAGCCTTTTTTTGAAGAGGGGTCAAGGTTACGAAATTAAAACATAAAATGCAATTTTCGGTATTCACTGTTTCACTCGCAAAAGTATGAGGTGCTTGTAATTGAATTATAAATTTGAAATTCATGCCGTATTTATTGAGTAGGCCACGACAGAAATCGCTTAAAATATACAGGGTCACCCTGTAATTAATTTTCGGTATTCACTGTTTCACTCACAAAAGTCTAGGGTGCTTGTAATGAAGAATGTTAACTAATTTTGATTATTAACACTCCATATTCTCTGTCAAAAATAAAAAATACTAGTGAAAGAATTACTTCGATGCGTTAATTAGTTTCCGATTTAGAAGTAAAACAAGTTGTAACCATACAACGCGGGCCGCCGCCGGTTACGCTGTGACGTCATCGCACAACACGCTCAGCCTGGCTCAGTCAATCCGCTCGTAGTAGCACGCTCGTGCCGTCGAAATTATACCTAAATACTTTTAAAAATCTCCAATCCAAATACTAGAGAATCATGTGTTGTGCCTAAATATAAAAATACAACTACTAATTCGCCGGAAAACTTATTTTCTAAGTTCCAAAAGACGTTAAAATGCGAAAAACATGGATATTTATAGAGTTTTAATAAAACTATATTAAATTAGGATAATGATTATTATATTATTTTTAATGCACTAACCCGTGCTGAGGACAATTTTAAAAACCTATTTAGATGGCCGACTCATTAGCTCCCATTATCTCAGTTGGAAAGAGCGCTGGCACGGATAGCCAGAGGTCGCGGGTTTGAATCCCGGCATGGGTGGAATTTTTAGCCTCTAAATAGGTTTTTAAGATATTTTATTATTTTTGTCAAAAATATTTTCCTTCCGAAACTACACATTTTTCAAAAAGCTCACCACAATATTCTTTATTATAAACTACTTAAGCACATCAACATCCCTTGAGGTTTTAAAGTCAACGTGTGCAATACAAAATAAGGCTTTTCTTTTTCCGGTGATTTCCATTTGTATTTGTATCTGAGCATAATATTTTTTGCCTAGTTTACCTTTACAATAATACGTGATAAAAGTGTTTGCCTTGGTTGGACACTTTACTTCTATAACGCAGTCATCAGTAAGCCCGTCAGGCGAGGCACCTATCAGGCCGGCCACTCATTCTTTAAAAAATAAAAACCGACTTCTGCACCCTGAGGCACTAAAAACATAGAAATAATTTAAACGAATGTGATCTATAAATTCAAAATTCGTATATTTCTAGGTATTGTAGAAGGATATCTTGGAGTCGGTGCCCAAAATGTATGTGATGGTCTGGAACTTGGCACCGACTCCAAGATATCCTTCTACAATACCTAGAAATATACGAATTTTGAATTTATAGATCACATTCGTTTAAATTATTTCTACGTTTTTAGTGCCTCAGGGTGCAGAACACGGTTTTTATTTTTTATTTAAAATTTTTATTTCACGGTTTTTAGTGCATAACAAATGTGGTTTTAATAACTACGCGTGCCTACAATATGTTTTTTTATTATTTTTTATTCGTTTCATAGGCATTCAATTAGTAACTGCATTCACGCGCTCGGTTTGGATATTTGTTATCTTGGCTTTTGCTAATAAATCCCCTGTTTGATCGAAATATATTTGCCCGAACGCCCCTCCATGCTCTCCATATGTTCAATCGAGCGCAACATTCCTTTCTCAATTCTAGTCTCATCTCTTTTAGTTAACATGTTTATCAAAACGCTCGTACCTACAGTGATTTTGATTAATACAGTGATTCCGAGTGATTGGAGTCAATCACTTGGATTAAGCAATAACAGGCGCGGTCAGGTACAGGAGGGGTGAGCGTCCTGTGACTACAGCTAATGGCATTTTTCCGAGCGCTTCCGTGCTTCGCAAGGCACGTTAAGCCGTTGGAGCCCACTGTCATATAATGGCAGTCGTTAAGGCATGTCAGAGGCCTTATGGGCGGCTTGATAACTTCTGAGAGCAAGGCCCGCCACTATCTTACAATCCTCCACCAACCCGGTCTTGGCCCCCGTGGTGGAGTATGGCCTAACTTTCCTGCGATGCAGAAAGAGACCCGTGCCCCAGCAGTGAGGACATACAAGGGTTGATAAAGAACGAATGTTTATCAAAACACTACTAAATTATTCCGTGAAGATACTTTTTTTACGTACCTACATGGCCTTTGCAAACGTAATAATTTGAGAACGTTGTGGGCTGAAAGAGAATATAGTGACTAGAATTCAAAAAATTATGTTGCGTTGGTTTGGATATGTGGAGAGGATGAAGGAAGAAAGATCGACGAAACAAATATATATTGCGAATGTGAGTGGAAGGCTGGTAAGGGACGTCCCAGGTGGACATACATCGACCAAACAGGGGATGTATTAGCAAAGGGAAAGATAAGAAGTACCCGGAACCGGCGTGCGTGCATGCAACGACTTATGAACGTTGATGAAGCGAAGGTGATCTGTCAGGATCGTGGCAAGTGGCAGTCCCTGGTCTTTGCCTACCCCTCTGGGATACAGGCGTGAGGTTATGTATGTATGTATGTATCTTCGTAATGAGATGATTTATCCAGCGTCCAGTGGCACCTTCATTTACACAAGACTGGCGAAGAGACTAGTCGGACGCTGCAGTGCCTAGGAGATTGTTTATTTTTTTACATAAACCTTAATTTATTGATTTTGATAATAAACATGAGACGTATTAGTTATGCCCCTGAGGTCGAGATAAAAGGATGTTTTTTCTTACTATTCCAAATCTTCTCAATTAATTCTTAAGTCTGTAAACTAAAAAACATTCAAATCATCTTCGTTAGCATCACCATTATGATCATTTTTATTATTTTTATAAGCTGTTTCATTTTCTTCTATACTATACTCTTCCTTGCATTCATAATGTAATAGTATTTCACTATTGATATTATCAAAAAAGAAACATTTTGAGTTGGAATTTGGTCACAGTCTACCATAATTTTGTTTGCGTGTTTCAAAATAAATGGTTTAGAAGCTGGAAATCTATATATTTGTGGTGAGTGAACATCGGAACGGGCATGTGTTATTGACGATGATTGTCTCGAACTTGTAAGTGACTCAAAATCCCTTACTGTTTCGAATTCTTCCTAAACATTTGTCTCAGTTGGCAATTCATAACAGCCCATATTATGCTTCCCATGGCAGCATCGAATTGTGTCATAACGACTGTTCTCAATCTTTGGACACGGCTGTCGATATCTGTAATATCTTCTCCAAAGGCAACTAGCCGATCTGCTGATCTTTTGAGCACTCCGCCAATACCATCAGGTGCACGTTTTCTGTGCCCACATTTGCAGTAGTGCCATACAAGACATGTCAAGCTAGGAAGATCGATTTTTAATTGAGGTATTAGGTAGAAAACGTTTTTGTTACTGTATTGTGCTGACGGAGCTTTCTTAGTGCAGAATCACATATCATTACTCTCAAGATACTCGTATGTATAAACCATGGTGTTCCACGGGTAAGAAACTTAATATACTGTACTTTCAAATCGAGTCATCTTATTATGGTTCTGTTTTCGTTTGTCTTTGAGGTACGTAACTCTAAAAACTAATTTTGGTGTAACTAAGCAATTTTGGTGATTGGTAAAGTACCACCAAAACCACCAAAATTAGAATCTTGTTGAATATGTTTATTTTAAAAAAAACTACTAAGAATACAATATTTATATTTGTATAATTTTGAAAGCATACCAAACCTTTTTCCTATAAATTTAAATTACAACACCGACTTAGTCATAAAACGTTTTTAAAACATTACACCAAAATTGCAGGTTTTTTGTCCGATTACTACGAAAAGACATACTTACGTTTTTGGCGAGAAATCACAACGAAATGGTACATGTTTATCAATGCTGCGCGTGGGTGCCTGACTAAACGAAGTGAACGTTGGTAGCGTCGTCCATCTAGGTTTATTCTATACGAGTCACATAACGATTACACAATTCCCACCAAAATTTCAAATTTCGCGCGGACAGTCCTTTTCGATTTTCTGTAAAATAAAGTATTGCCCTAAATATAAAAGTAAAACTGTCATTAGATAGAAAAACTAATGCAGAATATAAATAAAATTAGTAATTTCTAGTAACCTAGTGTAGTTTCTAGTAACCTAGTGTAGTGGTGGTCATCCCCAGAATAACAGATTGTGGACGCGCCACCAAACTTAGAATTATGCTAAATGACATTTTTTTTTCCACTACCAAATTGTTATCTACTAAAATATTGAAGGCTTGATGAAGATAAGTACGCCTTCTGTCTTAAAAAAAATCACTTTACTGTACGTTTAGTTAAAGATATGATTTTCAGCCGCGCCGCCTAAATATCATGCTTGAGAAAATCACTCAAATATGTTTTAAAAGTTTTTAGGTAAAAGGCTAGAAAATATACTCAACTTAAAAGTAAATATTTTACGGTGTTAATAGCCATTTGTGTGGAATTTGACAGATGATTGGTATGACAGCGAAATTAAATACTTTAAAAAATCTATTTAGAGGCTAAAAGTTCCACCCATGCCGGGACGACCCAATGTTAGTAGAACTTCGAACCTCTTTACAATACTCTCTGTATTACGTACAGCTCAGTTAGCTCAGTTGGGAGAGCGCTGGCACGGTTAGACAGAGGTCGTGGGTTCGATACTCGCGGCTGCAAGTGTTGCAAATTACTTCAGCCAGATGTCGCTGCCTGTACGTAATACTGAGAGTATTTTTATCTCGGTAGTCGCCCATTAGCTCAGTTGGAAGAGCGCTGGCACAGTTAGCCAGAGGTTGCGGGTTCGAGTTCCGGCATGAATTTGAACCACTAAATATTTTTTTTAACTGTCCTTAGCACTTAAAATGACCATAATTAAATACTTTAGTGAAAAGGGCATATTTCTATCTAGAATAAAAGCTTATATAAAACCTCTAGAGAACGACATTCTAGCTGATGATCTTGGGCATCAGACTCTTAATATTCCTAGTGTAACAAGTGATAAGTGTTGTGTGTAGCAAGTGATAACGAAACCATAGATTTCAATTTCAACTTCGGGTTTCTAGGTGCAACGGTGCCCTAGATCTGGGTGTTCTTGAGCTGGTCATCATCAGACTTCCAAACGTTTGGCTGTAGAAAGTGACAGAGAAATTAAATAGTAAAAACGGCATATTTCTATCTAGAATAGAAGACTAGAATCCCTCAAGACCGACATTTGAGCTGATGATCATGGGCATATGGCTATTAATATTCCTAGTGTAGCAAGTGATAATGAAACTATACATTTCAACTTTAATTCCGAGTTTCTAGGTGCAACGGTGCCCTAGATCTGAGTGTCCTTGAGCTGGTCATCATCAGACCTCCGAATTGTCGGCTGTAGAAAGTGACAGTGAAATTAAATACTTTAGTGAAAACGGCATATTTCTATCTAGAATAGAAGCTTAGAACCTGTCAAGAGCGACATTCGAGCTGATGATCTACGAAACAATGTCCACCAGACACCAGAGAAAGAGTTACTGAATGAAAATATTTGATGAACAAGGTGTCTGTAACATCAAAACTTAACTTAATTTTTTGCTTTAAATTTGAATTTCTCAATTTCCATCTTAGAAAGTCTTCATCAGAACCTCACCATATTACCCTGGGACCAATTTTACGCTATATGTTATGAAGGATATGCATAATACTAATGGATAGGGCTCATTAGGCCTTATTGCTGCTGTCCATTGAAGAGTTCAGTTCTCCAGCTCAAAAGGTCTTCATCAGATCTTCACCAAATTAAAATGGGACCAATGGGACGCTATACCTAATCGAACAAAAAAAAATTTATTGATATCGGTTTAGATTTGACGAAGTTATGCGAAAACATAGTCAAAAAAAAAGTAATATACGCGTCGAATTGATAACCTCCTCCTTTTTTGAAGTCGGTTAAAAAAGACCAGATTTCACTATCTTTATAAAGTGTATCTTCGCGAATTCCTTTATGACATCCTTTTCCAATATTTTTCCTCTTTTGATAGCATTCGTAGCACAACACAGATAAGAAAAATATTGCATATCGAGTCGATGAATGAAAACGTTCCTTTTCATTATGTTCGTTCAATAACCTAACAAAGGAATATGCAGAAATGTAGTGGCTACTTGTCAAAATTCAGGAGATTTTACTCAATTCTACAAATACAACAGTAGATCAGGAGACAGCTGACAGCGCTTAAAATCAGAAAATCTCCTGATGAATTAGTAGCGGCCAGGGCGGCGCGTTGTGACATGACGTCAAAAGCGGTCATGTGACTGTTAGCGGGCCTCTGAATTTTTCGTAACTTTGAATGGTTATAAAATCAAAACTACTAGGTATTATTGACTACAACAAAAACTAGTGTATTTGTATACATACAGGCTTTACTGAGACAAGCGTTTCAAGCAATTTGACATACCTAGTAACATTCTTCATTGAATTACCTATTGAAATTCATGCCGTATTTATTGAGTAGGCCACGAGAAAAATCGCTTGAAATATACAGGGTCACCCTGTATATTTGAAGTGTCGGAATACACAGTTGTCATTTAGGGGTGACTAACTAATCCGTTGTAGATAGAGAAAAATCTTGTCTGTTTCCTTTGTAAAGTTTTCTGTTTATTAGAGGTTTTGTATTCGTATTTGCATTCACAAATTTAAAAACAAATCCCGTCATGTAGGTATAAGTATTTAAAATAACTTATGTAGTATGTTTGAGGACAAATAAATATTTTTTTATTTTCAGTTTTTTCATGTGAAAACAAGGAAACAATCTAAACTAATTTAAAATATAAACTAGTTTGTATATTAAACGTGTCTAATCGCAATTATTTATCAGGTAAAACGCCGAAACGTCGGGAAATAAGGTAATTAGTATTACGTTTTACCTAATAATTAATCGCGATTATACCCGTTTAATGTTTAGCTATGTATGAGTATCGCGAATAATTAAGAAATACTAAACTAGTTTAGATTGTTAAGATAATAAGTAGTTTAAGACAATCTAAACTAGTTAGGATCTGAGACGCGGGATTAAAGATAACTACCTTATCCTACATTTTTCTCTAACCTAAGTCCTAATTATTAAATTATACTGTACAATGTTTAGTATTTTCTAAGGTAATGTTATTTTTTAAGCCTCTTATACAATACAATAAAGAATATTCCATCTATCTAGGCATATGTATTCCTATATTCAATATCAACCCTTGTATGTCCGCTGCTGGAGCACGGGTCTCTTCCTACATCGTAGGACGGTTAGGCCATTCTCCACCACGAGGGCCAAGTCCCTTTCCATTAGAGGCCATTCCTACATTGTCAAATAAAAAAACTTGCGCTTTTTACTTTTGGTAAAAAAGTACGGTAGTTTATTATAATTCTCGTCACAAATGAAAATTGAAAAAAATCTAAATTACATTTTGCTCGTTTCAAAAATTATGAAATCCCACCAAAACATAAATGTAAAAATAATAAGCCAAGTTGTGGTCACAAAAATAATCTACGAACTTGCTAAGTTCCATGTCTGCATAAAATCAAGAAACATAATATTGTTTCTGATTAAGCGTCTACTTCATAAAATCATCTGGTACCGGAGTGTACTTCAGACCCGAATCATTGAGTAACGTAACCACCCAAGCGTCCTTCGGGATCTTGCCGGACTCCAGCAGTTTCACTGCGGCCGCCACGTTGGCGCCACTGGTGTAGCCGCAGAACAGACCCTCCTTCTCTCCAAGCAGGCCCTTGTATTGAATTGCTTCTTCATCACTGACTTCCAGGGTGCCATCCATCAATTCATACTTGAAAAGGTTTGGCACACAACCATACCCGGACCCTTGCAGCACATGCAGAGGTTTAGTAATCGGATCACCCTTGATGGGTTGGGAGCCCGTCGGCTCTACAACGAAAGCCTTCAATTCCGGATTCTTATCTTTAAGGTACCTGGAAGCGCCAGTAAAAGTCCCAGCAGTTCCCACCGTCGCGACAAACACGTCAACACGCCCGCCGGTCTGCCGCCAAATCTCTGGACCCGTGGTCTCATAGTGGGAGTTGGCGTTCGCTTCGTTGCTAAGCTGGTTGACGTAGTACGCGCCGGTTTCTTCAGCGATCTGCAAGCCCATGGCTTCAGCGGCCTTCACGTCGGCGAACGTGACGTTCCCGTAAGTACCCTCGACTTGCGGCACGCGCACGCACTTGGCCCCGAGCGCCTCCATGTGTACGGCACGCTGCACGCTGTTGCCCATGGACATAGTGACGGTGAGCGGGTGACCCAGCACGGCGCAGACCACCGCCAGTCCGCAGCCCTGGTTACCCGATGTTACCTCCAGCACAGGTGCGCCCGGCTTCAGAGCTCCAGACTTGCGTGCTTCTTGGATCATGTGTAGGGATGAGCGGCATTTAATAGACGCGCCGGGGTTCATGTACTCACATTTGGCCAGAATCCGACCCGGGCCTGTGTACAGACGGTCCAAAGCCACAAGCGGCGTGCTCCCGATGAGCTCCAATGCGGACGTCTTTATATCGGTCTGATCATACGATGCCATTGTCACTAACGATATCTTCGTCGTCGCGATTTTTCAAATGGCAGCTAGTGTTAAATACAGCGCCAGTAGTATACTGAACTTGATTATTTGTCGTAGTGTCCTATAAGCAGTCTTTACTTGCGCGAGGGTCAACTGGTTCAGTGCTCATGTGCAGCCGATTATAACTATAGTACCGTCAGCAAAATATATTTTAGTACGACAGTGACTATTACGCGAATCCGGGAGTGAGTCAAGCTTGTATAATACAGCGTGTTATTGCAATAACAAACAACTAAAGCCGTTTTTTTTCACTATCGATAAATTAAATCACTCCTAAGAAATTAAAACTTGATCATATCTGCACTAAATTGACACGATGTCTGCGGTAGAGGTGCAATTTTACGTATAACAGCAGCAAATTAAATCTTCACGAAAAAATGTATTTCTTATTCTTCTACCACTCGGTTGGTAGAACCCGCTATTGGAACCTAACTTCATACTTATCTTTTTTTCCATTTCAGATGACTTTTGCCCAGATTTGTTCACACCATTGATAAAAAGATCCGATCATATATGTATATATAAAATTCTACTGCACGTGTGTATGTCACTGAATTCCTCCTAAACGGCTGGACAGACTTGAATGTTTTTTTTTTGTATGCGTTTGGGTGGCGCCCTGGATGGTTTAGATTCACAAATCAGAATTGTTTGGAATATCATGCAGGACAACATCCGGCCGGTCTAGTTTATTCTATTTCCTTTATGTAGGTCTTAATTTATTATATAATTTTAAATTGTATTCGAGATAAAAATAATAAAATTAAAGAATCTTCTAATGCAGTCAAACTCTGATTTAAAGTAATCTGAAACTATATATAGGCAGTTGTTCAGTTCAAGTGTTAAAGTAATTAGACAATGAAATTTTATGTTACGCTGTGCCTAGTAGTGCTAGGCAAAGTCATAGATAGATTAGTTACCATTGTCACTCTAATCTCCATTTTTTCTTAACAAACTGCTAAAAAAACTGTTTTTTTTATTTAAAAACCTATTTATATAACCGATTTTTTTTATTCCTTAGCACGGCTTAGTGCATTAAAAATAATATAATCATGTTTTTTATGCTAATGTAGCAACCAAAAAAAGTAAACGTACTTTTAAACTAAATGATTTAAGTAAAAATTTTTAAGTAAATGCATCTAAATTCCTTTCAGTAAACAGGCAAGAGAAGATTAAGGAAAGGGATATACTGGATAGTTTCCCACGGGCACACCTGCGCGCGCGCAGCCACGGCCGCGCAATCACGCTCATGCCCGCATTCCTATGGAGCTATAACGAGGCCTCATAGCATCCTTATACAGAGCTGAATGTAGTTTCTGAAAATGCCAGTAAATAGTTACCTGACTTGGAAATGCAGAGTGATTGTGACTGCCTAACAACGTGAAAAAACTGAAACTACCGAACGCGAATTGTGTACGTTTTTTTTATCCGGTTAAATTCATATCTAACGGTTCTATTTACAAAAAACTCGATTCCTCAAAACAGTACTCAGAGGCCGTTTGAATAGTCTGTGATAAAGAGAAAGATGTAGATGTGTTTTGTGGTTTATAAATAGCACCAAGTTTTGTTTTAAGCAGGTAAGATCCCGAAACAATACATAAAAAGCGGCCAAGTGTATGTCGGGTCACGTGCAGTACAGGGTTCCGTAGTTAAAGGAGTTTAATATCTGCTTTACAGAACTAACAACTTTAATAGAAATTGTACAAAGTTCTCCCTTTATAAGTAATAAGTTCGATAGGCATTAATTGTTAACTTGTAAAGCCCAGGCACTTCGCCGTGCTAGTTTTCATTGTAAGTTTATTATAATATTGTGCTACTGCCCTGATTTTTTTCATCATTTTACAATCAACCTTTTAGCCGGGAGAGGGGTGTCGGATGCCCTAGTAAACTAAGGAAAAAAAGTGCTTAGAAGCCCAATATTTCGAGAAAAAAATGGTATTGCTTCATTTACATTATTTTTAAACGATCAATCAAACAATACACAACACTATGTTGTAAATGAGGAAAAAATAATTTGTCTAAGCTGACCTAAACGAAGAGTTCTTCTTTAGGTTTGAACAGATATAATGTAACAAAATTGGATAAGAGAAAATATACGAGCGTGCATCGTTCCGTAAGTTAGTAGATGACTCCGCAAAATAGCGACATGGTCTTGATGTCGGTTTGCTTTGCGGGCCGCAACCTTCGTTTAATTTGATTTTTTATTCAAATCCGGTTTATGATGAATTAATTTCGAAAATCCAATAATCACGTAGAACGGTTCCTTATAAAATTTCCGACATCAATTAAATTGCTATATTTACACTTTTTTTTTAGTTACCTATACGGTGCAACACAAAAAGTCTTAGTCCGGTGATGACTTCATTTTTTTGTTAGAGGTTTTTTCTAATACTTTATCAAAAAAAAGATGCCGTGAGGGGTTCAGGAATGTATTAGCTTATGTTATGGTAACATGATAAAATTTTGGTACATTTAAAAAAGTAGGCAATTTTTTTGGTCATCTGGCAACCGTTGAAGTACAAACACATTATTTGAGGGGTGGCCATTCCTAAAGTTCGATTACAGGAGAATCCGTCTGTATTTTTTTTAAGTTATATAGTTCATTATTGACGACCTCTGTGGCGTAGCGGTAGCGCGTCTGCCAACCATGCAAGAGGTTCGAATCCCAGCTGGAAACAAAAAAAGTCCAGGTCTTGGATGTTTACATGTTTGTGATGTCGTTGTTTCTGGTTCCCACGACACAGGGTATCCTAGAGTGGGGTCAGAAGCAATGTATGTGCCAGTATGTAAAATGTTACGTTATGTCATTACAACAAAAACATGCTGCTTGTGCTTACAATTCATGACAAGAAAAAAAGGCAGATTAAATATGGGTACACACATATACAATTAAACGCACCAACCCATATTGAATGAGCACACGTTTGCCTTATTGTTTTTGTCTTTGTATGAGACAAGGCTCTGTCCTATCTACTTTGAATAATACATTATTTCTATGTCCGTCACTGTCTGAACAATTCATAGTCAAGGTTTATTAATCTGAGTTCATATTTCTTAAGAGTATGGTCAACAAAAATAGCTTAGGTGTGAGTGAAACCCTAGATCCCTATAGGTAAAGAAGAAAAGTTTCCCAACATTAGTCACTGCATGCGCGCACGCCAGTTTTTCGTAGTTTTATCATGCCCTTTGCAAATACATCCCCTACTTTGCCGAAGTATGTGCACCGGAGACGTTCCTTACCGGCCCTTTGCCGCCAAACGGCATTCATGGATGAAAACCTTAGAAGGTCTAACAACCGTGTATCGTTGGTATATTGTGTCAAGTGCAATCGACTAACTTTGGAGAATGAAAAAAGATTTGGTCGCGCCCTTAGACGGCTCTTACTGAAAAAAACGTGCTATCTGGGAAAATGTTAACCCAAAACAATAGGCGAGTTACGTATCAGCAGATTCAGCAGATACCGCAAATTGAATAGGGAAGCCTTCACGAAATTTCACACGTGCATTTTTTTTATTTTATTTATTTAGGCTTACATAATATAGCTAAGTACAGATTAAGTGGCTTAGGACCTTCATGTTAGCGTGAAGTTGATAGTTTCACCTGCTTCAGATCGTGGGTGAGGTTAAGAACCTTACTGATGCTCAGAAGCACACCTAGGTGGAATGGTGCCGCGATTATGATAAACAAATTTGAAACAGGCTTGTCTCGACTTGTTGTCACTACAGATGATGTCCTGGATTTATAAATACGATCCAGAAACGAAGCGCCCGTTGACGGTTTGGGTATTTTACAACGAATCAACTGGTAAGCCTGCTTCTAAGACGCGAGAGTGGAACATCACTGATGATCTAGAAGCGGGGGAAGATTTTGAACGCAAGCTTTTTTAATTTGACTGCCTATTTGGTATAAACGATGGAAACGAGGTGTGCAGCGGACTGGAAAAGTGTTTCGAAAACTAGTCAGACGCATAAAACTTTGTGTAGAGGCTGGTGGAGAGTACTTTGAGAGATTTAAATAAAAAAAATAAATAAATAAATATTTACACAGATCTTGTTAGCCCTATACTAAGTACAACTAAAGGACTTATGTTATAGGTGCTAACTCGACGATAGATTTTATACAATAAATACATAGATAACATCTAAGACCCGAGATAAACTAGAAAAGTTTGTTTCCTAGTTTGACCCGGCCAGGGATCGAACCCGAGACCTGATGAACAATATTGACTAAATTGACATATAGAATACATCATTTCGTTTTTTCAAATTTTCCGAATTTCCCACGTATGTGAAAATATTCTTCAAAAGTAAGTAGCACCATTCAATACAATAACAATAACGTTAAAAGATTATGATTGCCTTGCCACCAAGAGGTACCTACCGGCGGGCAACAGCGCGCGGTGGGAATCAAATCACGACTCACGCGCACCGCGAAGCGTTCCTGTGACGCGTTTATACAATGCGCTACAGGGTGCTGGTTTTGCTCAATAAAAGAGGTTTGACAGGATCGCGATAAGTGGCAAACCTTGGTCTCTGAACCCAGAGGGGTAGATATAAGCGTGACTTTATGTGATGTAATGTGGAGTCAAGAATATTTATTGTGACCTTTGATATGCGTTATACATTTAACAGTAGCATTTGCTATTTATAGGATATTCGCCAAATTATATTTCTACGGGTGTATTCACATTTTCCTATCCCTCACTCACACAATATTATTTACCTATATGTTGATGGAAACGGTAACAAATGCGGATTAGTATGTCACAACAAACGATAAAATCATCTTAGGCACTTAATAGGTCTAATAGTTTTGAAATTTTAAACACTTGAAGAAGCTATTCAATAATATCATAGCACAAATTGTTCAAGCACGTACAGTTGACAGCAGTTCAAACTTAACACAAGTTCACTAGGTTCAGTTACGTTAAGGCGACTTTGCAACGCTGTCTATTTTACCAGAATGTACATTCTGGTATGATCCAGCGTGAGCGAAATGTAGTCTTTATCAATCTTCATTTCGATTACGCTGGATCATATTATATTTAGTTCATGTTCTTTTGTTCACATTTTTAGTAACGAGGCCGACTGTATTTTTAGTTTAAGAAGTGTTTAATTTCCTTTTTTATGTACAATAAAATAGTTTCTACGTATCTATCCTGCATTCGTAGAATACCGCCTGTGCATTTAATTCAGCAGCCAATTTTTGTCTAGCCAGTAGATATAATTGTTTCTTCAGTAAACTTACATTAAATTATATCGATAAAAAAATATACTGTCATCCTGCACATCACCGCACCTGTGGTTGCTTAACTCAAGTGATTGACTAGGCCACGAGCGTTTCGTTATTACGGAATGGCAAAGATTTCTTAGTCCCTAAACTTCAATCGTCTCTAATTGAAAAACTTGTAAGTTACTTGGGTGACTTGCAATAAGATGATGTACTCGTTCAACCTTGGAATATTCTGTTCCAAGGTTGTAATTCTAACTCAAATGACTTGAGACAACCGATGTTCATGAACTAAGATCAAAAAAAGGGTTAATAAAAATGTTTGTAATAAATTACCTGTTTAAACTAAAATTATGTAAGTGCAGTATCAGGCTACTAGCTGAGTCAAATTATTTTGACGGTTCAAGGCCATCAAATGGTGAAAGGAAAGAATCAAAGAAACGGAAAATCCTAATGAATCCGGCAGAAATAGATACAGATCCCGCTGTATACAGAAATCCGTGGGCAGGTTTGGATGCACCTGAGTATTTCACACCGCGACTGGCTGGCGCCAACGGCTACCCCGCCGGCCACCCGACCATACACCGAGCTACATTCTTATTACCAAGCCTTTAGATCCAGTTTTCCTTGACCACAGTGCAAGGTGAGATGGCAGACCGCGGTAGTCTCTGACTGGCCTGCTATAGACGCTGGTAGTGGACGGAGCCACGGCGCATGTTTGATTCCAAGCGGGTCTTAGTAACGTAGTGGTTTGCTGAATTCCTCGAAATTTCCTGGTATTTGAAAAAAGCTAGAAGGGCAGTCATTAACCGTTGGGAGGTAGCTCTTATCGGGTACGAGTGGTACTACGTAAGCTGTGTTAATACTCCTAGTGTATTTAACTGTACATAGACAAAATTTTATAATCATCAAGGTAAATAAAAAACTGAGTTAACAAAGTTACCTAAAACTATATTATTCTAGGAATGATATTTTTTCCGGCTCCTAACAGATGCTATTATTTGCTTTTTGATAGATTTTCCATACATAATTCTAATTTATGAAACTACAACATGTATGATTTTACTGAAATAAATAAATGTTCTATTCTATTCTAATGTCATATAAAACTGACTAACATCTATTAGTTCAAGGCCGTTACTCGTAGCAATCTAAGAAAATATGAATATATGAAAATGGGTAATGCTTTTAGCACATTCCGATAACACTCTCTAGTTACCTACCACATCACTTTGTCCCAAATCGCGCCACATTTGACAACATTTCATATTTTACATCGCGCAAAACTAAAAATACCGTTTCATAATTTTGCTGTCTTGATTACGAAAAAAATATTTAGAATTTTTTTTATTGCTTAATTTTTTAGAAAATAAATAAAAACCAAAAATTGTGTGATGACGTCACTGTGGAATGAGGAGGGTACCGTTGTCTAATATTAAAAATGATATGACAGATGTCGTATTCAATTTCATTTAAATGTCATGTCGGAGAAATTACTTTTCCTTTCCTTAATTCTAATGGTTTTTAAAATGGCGGCAAGGGTGTTAGTATTATTAGGCCGTATGTGTGACGTCATTTGGCGGTTACGTTCTTTTAGAATAAGACGAATTTCAAACAGAAAATTAGGAATTAAAATCATCGAATTTCCGAAAATAAAAAAATATGGGTCGTTTTATTTCGTATCTAGTTTCCTTCAAGACAGTAAAATACCTATGCTAAAAAATGTAAATGTTGTCAATTAAGTGCGATACCTACCCATCAGAAAAAAAAACTGGAAATTACAGTTCATCAGACTAAAATACGCGTACACTTCACCTTAATAATTATCAATTCAACGCACTCAGTTTTAACGCAATTTGACCAATTGAGCGTCGGAATAGGGGTCAGGTTCTAGAATTACGCTACGCTTTACAAGCAAGTATGCGTAGCATGCACTTTGTAAGGGCTTGTTACATCACAATATGATGATGTTAGAGATGATGTGGTCTTCATGGTTAACTGTTATATGCGGGACTTCTGCGACCGACGGTGGGCGAGGATGCGACGAGGGCTTGAAAAGTACTATAACAGACTTTGGAAAGTACTATAAGATAGTCAGTACAACCACCAGCGCAAATGGTACAAAACTCACCCAGGGTAACCCAGTTTGGGATCAAGACAAGTGATTATTTAGTGCGGAAGTTGTGTTTCTTAGTTGGGTTCTTCTATTCACACCAAAGGGTTGAACTCTATGTTATTTCTATTTTTGTAACCAATACTTTGAAATAAAGAATTTTGAATTTTTAAAAAAGTTCTTGCTATTATTTACTGGATGCCCTTCGGCCACTTTCGAAACCGAAGTTTCGAAACCAGTTTCGAAAAGAGAATTATTTTTCTTTTTAGGAAACCTGGTTTCAAATAAAGAAAAATCATTCGTAGACCCCGTAAGCTTCGTATCACATTCTTCTGACTTTTTTTTGTTCTTACCATTTAAAGTTCCTTGGAATTCCACAAATGTAAAAAAAAATGCTAAATTGGAACGGCCGTTCTCAAGTTTTAGAGAGTAAAGACAAAAGAAAGGTCAGAGATACAGGACTCTAGAACTATCTACCCAAATTACAAGGGGGCGAATCTTTGCTGGTAGTGTAGAGTTATGTTTAAAACTGTGCTACAGAGAAATTCAAAACACACTATAATGGCCACTAAACTAATATTGATCAATATTTTTACAAGTTATAAAAGGATAGATGTATAAGATACGAAGATGTTGTTGCTAGGGTTGGCTTCGTCGACTCAGTCTGTAATGTAAAAAAGGAAATAAACATAAGCCGTGTAATTTATTATACCCGACATAGTTTGTACTAAAGCAAATGTACAAGAAACCACAGATTTTGACATACCAATTATGTTTTTTTTTTTGTAGGCACAAACTCATTTGAAGCATTTGGTGTATAAGTATGGTTGATATGGTAAAGACAATTACTGTCAAAGTCGGTGGTCATTCCCTGGTTCATCACACTTTAGGACTTAAAGCTAACTAATGAAATAAAGACTTATGTTTATATAATCCGTTTTTGCAAAAAGTGTCCAATAATTCGTGAAGCGCTCATCGCCTAGGCGAACCGAGTGATTGGAATCAATCACGTGGTTAAGCAACAACAGGCGCGGTCAGGTACAGGATGGGTGAGCGTCCCGTGACTACCGCTAGTGGCATTTTTCCGACCGCTTCCATGCTTCGCAAGGCACGTTAAGCCGTTGGTGCCGGCTCTCATATAATGTCAGTCGTTAAGCCATGTCAGAGGCCGTATGGGCGGCTTGATAACTTCTAACAGTAAAGCCCGCCACTGTCTTACAATCCTCCACCAACCCGGACTTGGCCCCCGTGATGGAGTATGGCCTAACCTTCCTGCGATGCAGGAAGAGACCCGTGCCCCAGCAGTGGGGACATACAAGGGTTGATAACGAGTAACGAGTCCAATTAATTATCACAATAGTATCTGTAGGTATTCTTAAAATGCCAGCCTGAAACCAATGGGGTACCAAAAAGATGCGATGCGTTGTTGCACCGAACTCGCGTCCTCGCACTCTCTTATCTGTTATATGTGTGGACTATGTGCCGGCGTTTCAGTACATTTTGTATGAATATGAATTGAAAGGACGCCGCCTCTTCTCCGCGCCTTAGCCAAACGTCCTATGTGCCCCACGCCTCAAACCTGATTTCTGGCAGTAATACAATGCCATATTATTATTAATAGATAGAAAGCACCAAAGCCTACTTATTCTATACTTCTCGCCACGGGTTGTTAAATTAAATCCAATCCAAAAAAACTTTTATTTGAGTGTCGATAATTATAAACCAATGGTTTGGTTTATAATTATGCCAAACCTTGGTTATGATTGGTGAGATTCTGGGCCGATTTTTGAATTCATAATTTCACTGAGTAAATACTTAAGTAACGTTCTGTCACGTTCTTTGCTGAGAAATCCGAAGAGACAGCACTACAGTTAAGTATTTACTTAGCGAAATTCACAATTTAGATAGAAACTGGCCCTTTAGCTGCTAGGTCGAGTCTCGGGTGGCTTATTTAGCCGACCTTTGGCTTTTACGGTGCGTGCTTTAATAAATAATTTTAACAGACGAAATTATCGCATAACGTGTGTTTGTTACACTTTATTGCACAATAAAACTTAAATGACATACAATGTGATACCAATTAACGTTCATTACCTGTTAATTACCTGGACCTTTGCCAAATTGCTCCTGAACTTTTTCGAATTGCGCTTTGTAGAAATTTTCAAAGAGCTTCATTCTTTGCGGCAGTGGATCAGTCTTCATAGTGAGTTTGTCGTCAATTTGCAAATAGCATGACTTTGTAGCTGACATCGGTTCCCACTTTGTAGTTATTGTACGATCAGTCTGAGGTGTGGGATCACTGAAAGGAAACAACGGTCTTATTTAGGTACAGAAACAAGATTCTTCTAATACTCCTCTAAGACAGTTTAACTAATTGTATTATCATGTTTAAATTGGCTTCAAACTTATGACGGGAAAACTTAAAACCGAAACCGTAAAACCCGGGACGGGTTTTCTAAGACTGAAATCAGCTGTTTGTGGTAAAATATAACAAAATGCATTAAGGCGCTACGCGGTGCTAACTAACCAAAGGAAGAATATCGAATCTTCTTTTCGATATTCTCGAATCTTCTTTTACAACACCGCGAACGCAGTGCGACTTACCTATGAGCCTGTTAAGTAGTTATGCGCCTTCTTCTCAGGCTACCCTCAACAAATCAACCGATTTTGTCAAAAATGTATGTTATTAAGAAATATACATAACTGAATGTTATCATACGTAATGTAAGCTTAAATTAGTATTATATCCATTATTTATCGGTCTTGTTAACTTTATAAGTTTTAATAGGCTATGTAACATGCCTGCGAAACAATTAGTGTCAAGCTAGTTTAGCCTAGGATTATATGTACACTGGGTTGTAAACATGTACTTAATTAAATAAAGAAATTTTGAAACTGAACTGAATGCGCCTTTGGAAAAGTGAACATCATAAATATAAGTATAGTAGCTCTTTCAGAACCTACTAACAAGAATATAAGAGTCTAGGACTTTAAAGCAATTTTCCAAAAACGGCCGTCTTAAGTGAAATCGATTTAAGTCCTAGTGATCCCAGGTTCTAAACTGCAGGTTTAAAAATATTTGTTACATATGTGTGCAAATGTTAAGATTTATGAAATTTTGAAAAACAACTTATTATATGCTAGCACTAAAATATAATTTTACTATTAAACAACGTACATGCATACTAATACAATATGGATGCCATGTATCTGAAATAAAATCTATAACAATAATAAATCAAGGTACAATTTTTATTCCACAGGTGGCGCTAGCATTGAATTAATTCAATGTCGCTAGTTAGTACCGCGTAGCGCCTTAAGCAATAATAATAAAAACTAAGACAATTAAAATGTCAAAATGTGACTACTAAAGTTCCGACTTTTGACGTCTCGCGCGCTTCTCGTCCGTTATGCTACCAATGCCGATCTTGGTCTATGGTATAAGGATATATAATGTATATGTACGAATTTAAAAACCTATTTAGAGGCTTAAAATTTCACCCATGCCGGGATTCGAACCCGCAACCTCTGGCTATCCGTGCCAGCGCTCTACCAATGGAGCCAATGGGCGACTCACGGCATCAGTGAAATTTCGAACCTCTTTACACTATTCTCTGTATTACGTACAGGCAGCGACATCTGACTTAAGCAAATTGCATTACTTACAGCCCCGACTACCTACTTTGCAGTTAGGTTTTAACATCGGAACGATATCACTGTACCACATGTTTATACTATTTTTATTTTTAATACCCGTGCTAAGGAACAAATTTAAAAACCTATTTAAAGGCTAAAAATTTCACCCATGCCGGGATTCGAACCCGCAACCTCTGGCTATCCGTGCCAGCGCTCTACCAATTGAGCCAATGGGCGACTCACGGCTATGTACGAATGTTATATAGTCTAGGTGCTCACCCGAATTTCGCGAAATTAGTCCACATTGTAATCAATCTATCGCGCACCATCAAATCTGTTTCAGTGATATTCTTAGTCAGTATGTTTGACTTGATGAGGTACCCGCCCTCGTCCCCGTGGCACGCCCCGGGATGTTGCAGGTTGCGCTTGTTCTTCATATAATTCAGACCACCATCATAGGCAAAAAGGTAGAAGTAAACGTTTGAGCTGGACTTTGCCATTTCCACAGCAGCGTAGTATACCCCTCCAATGAAATCCACGTCGGAGAAAAACTCAATCGCAGGGTCTTCAAGTCCGTTGTACTCGCTTGCACCCTCTAAATATACGGCTTTGAGTCGATTCTCGACATCTGCCTTCTCATCGTCACTGAATTGAAAAGGTAAGTAGTCTATGAAGTTCTTTTTCCGAGCTAGGTCTTCGATAGTTTTTGAGTTGAAGGCGGTCATTAACATACCTTCCCTCGAACACGTTCCGGTCAAATAAGGCACTTTGGAATAGTTGCCTGATTTTAGTATAATCTCTGGTGGCACGCTCAAAAACGGCTTCCAAGAACCTGGTTTCTCCGTTGTCGGGACAAATCCGAAATACAAACCTCCTTTCCATTTCTCAGTCATGATTGCAGCCATTGACGCTTCGATCAAGTCTTTGGTTGTAAGCCCTTTTAGGTACTTGTACAACTCCTCCGTGTTGGTAATATTATTTCCCTTCATATGCGGTATTTTAAATGCCAATTGCTTAATGTTTTCGTTCCTCGCCCACGAAAGTAAGGATGACCCGGCCTGCCCTATCGCCTTGTGGAATAATCCTTTTGCGGAGGGTGATAGGAGAAGATACTCAACAGAGGCGGCACCGGCGCTTACCCCGTATATAGTAACGTTGTCCTGGTCTCCACCAAAATTCGATATATTGTTTTTGACCCATTTTAAGGCGAGCACTTGGTCTCTCAAGCCCATGTTTCCGGGAGCCTCCTTCGTATTTAGACATAAAAATCCTAGTACACCAAGCCTGTAGTTGATGGTTACCATAACAACGTCCTTATTCATGAAATAATCTGGTCCATGTACATTATCGTCAGTGCCATTGCCGTATATGAAGCCGCCACCATGAAAGAATACAATGACTGGAAGAAGTTGATCCACCGGTGGGATTTTCGGTGTGTAAACGTTGAGGAACAAACAGTCTTCGTCGCCGACAACATTGCCGCTGTCGTCATACTGAGCGCAGATGTTGCAGTCCTGCGTCGCGTCTCTGACACCCTCCCAAACTTCTGATTCAGTTGGACACTGCAAGTAACGTAGTATAATTGGTCAAATAACCGTTGTATTAAATAAGTAATTCATTTATTTCCAAAAAGACAATGCAAATGAACGTAGCTCTAAATTAACGTAAAGCTAAATAAGCGTAATAGACAGTAGAGGGTATACTTAACAAAAATTGTTTTACGTTTACCGGCAGTCCCCAAACTAGGTTAGGCCTGTATCTTATGTACTTTCGCATTCGTAGTATAATTCTCTATCTTTTTCTATAATTGGGTAGAGAGATTGATGGAGTCCGACCGATAATATTAGCCAACCGGCGCAGTGCTATCGGCACAAAGCGTTGTGCAATATGTATAAAAAATTGAATACTCACGGAGAACCTTCGCTCGCCGACTGGTGGCAGGGCGTAAGGGATGCTTTTAAACGAATAGTATGTCTTAAAGTCCACAGTCTTTCGAATCGCTCCCTTTAACTTCCCTTCACTGACTTCAACAATCGGACTGGACATTATTTAGGTCGCGATCTGTCACTCAACAACACAAACACGTTCACTCACCGGCGGGAAAGCTCTAAGAGACACGATGACGCGAAACAAATGAGACGTAATTATATACGAGCACTAGCAAGGCCAGACGTTGGTTGGTGACTGTACCAACAGTTGAATGACTGGGCTAGTTACTTAACTAATCAACAGATGGCGGTTACAGGAGAATTCTTAAGGGTGTATTTTAGATAGCAGATTTTCAGGCTTTAATTTTCAAACCCTCGCTGGTACCGTGTTCTAAATTGTGCCAAAGTTAAATACAATAATTTGGAAATAACGACTCAGTAAAGACATAACTCTACAGTTATAGAAACTTTATAGCGCATCGGGTTCTAACAATTATTGTTGTTGAAAATCATAAATCAAAGTCGTTACCACGACCTCTGGCTTAATTGGTACCCAAGCGCCTTATTTTTCCGTCCTAAATATTGGGTAAACAGCAATGCAGGTACATAATTCAAAATGTCCGTAATTTTATAATGTAGTAAAACTAACCAGATTTATGAAAAGTATAAAAATCACTGATACAGTTATTTGAATAAGATTATACGAGAGATAGGTACAGCATACCTATTTTATATCATCTCTTGTCAAACGTAACAGTAGCAGCCTTAATTGATAAACTTAAATAAATAATTCAGATACGATAGTTAGTTAGTTTTTTATTCTAAGTTTTCGATTATTATGTGACTCAAAGACAAACTTCTTTTCAGATATATTGGTAGAATCCATATAATTTTTCAGGGTTCCAATAGTAGTTTCAAGGGAAGAAATGAGAAACTTACGGACTTGTTTACAAAACGATTACACGACTCCGCTAAAACACTGTAAAGATGAAGTTAAACCAGGTCCATGAGTGAAGTTCCTGTTATAAGCCGGCTTTGACTCCGTCTTAAGAGTGTTTTAGTAGAATCGACTTTTTATAACTAAGTCTTCTCTTCTTCCCTTCAAACTACAATGAAACGCAACACCGTGCGTGCTTGTCTCCGTTCAGCGTTTGATAAGACACCGCCAAGCTTCATTGATTCATAAAGGTAAAACGCTCATTATTTCTGGTATGTACGTTCGTTGTTATCGAGACCGCGCTACGTTCTTAACCGGTTAGTAGGCACCACAAGTCAACGGGTTTGATCTCTTATCATCAGTGAACGTCGAACGTTTATCATTCTTTTTGTTATATTCTTTTTAATGCACCAACCCGTGCTGAGGACAATTTTAAAAAACCTATTTAGACGCTAAAGATTCCACCCATGCCGGGACTCGAACCAACCCGTGCTAAGGGCAATTTTAAAAATTCCATTTAGAGGCTAAAAATTCCACCCATGCGCCGGGGAGGTCGCGGGTTCGAGACCCGGCATGGGTGGAATTTTTATCCTCTAAATAGGTTTCTTACAATTGTTTTTGTTACTAGGCCGTGTATCATAACACGGAGGTACCTAAATATAGATATGCTGATGACTCTGCTGCAATCGCAAATCGTCAAATTTTTCTATTAAATTGATACTCTTAGAACGAATAAGGTCCAAGAAATACCATTCATTAATTTAAATTCCTCGACTTTGATCCTATTTCAAAGAAAGTTTTTTTACACTTTATAAGGAAGGGATATATTTTGTAAGGATTCAGCCCAGATCAGTGACCGCGGAGCCCTGAGCTCCGCCGCAGCCTCCGACCGGACGTGCACCTGTGTCTCCCACGTGGGAATGCGGCTTCCCAAGCCGTCTGTTTACCCGTTCACCACAGGATATACAATGGAGCTGAACAAATCTGGCGGTGGTTTTTACACCTTATGGTCGAAGCTGAGCTAGATAGTGTTTAGGTTGAAGGGGCTTCAAGACAAGTGTTTATTTTAAAAACTGTAGAAAAGTGAATGATAAAGAATAAGTCGGGATAAAGATAGTAGTATAAAAAACTATTTAGAAGCAAAAAATTCCACCACAATTTTTAAATTGTAGCACGGGTTAGTGCATTAAAAAGAGTATAAAGATAGTACATAGTAGTTCGTCAAAAGGTAGTGGTAGTACAAGGCAGTAGTAGGTAGTTCGAAGTATCAAGTCGTGAATGCAATTAAATCTAGAATGGTTGACGTAATTTTAAATTTTTATTTAAAATTAAGGTACACAATTTAAGAAATATAAAAAAAAACCGGCCAAGTGCGAGTCAGACTCGCGCACCGAGGGTTCCGTACAAACCTGTATTATAGACCTGAGTATTTGGTATGAATTTCAATTTAATACCTCTACGCGTTTATGAGGAAATGGGTAGTAAATTTAAAATTATTAAAAAAAATATATATTATAAGATGTAACTAAAGATTTATGGTTTTCGTAATTTTTCCTTTATCTATGCTATAAGACGTTGCTTCGTACCAAATTTCAAGATTCTGAGTTTACGGGAAGCACCCTGTAGGTTTTGATTCCCTTGCAAGTGTCGAAAATTTGCGGCATAAACGGCTGTATCTTTTGATTGCGTTGGCTTAGAAGTTTGATTTTTTCACAGCTTCAAGGGACAGTAGACTTGAGTAATTGATATAAATTTCAGCTTCATACCTCCACGCGTTCCTGAGAAAAAGGGTCTTGACAGACGGACGGACGGACAGACGGACAACAAAGTGATCCTATAAGGGTTCCGTTTTTTCCTTTTGAGGTACGGAACCCTAAAAATAGTTTAAGATATGTAGTGTGTTCAAGGGATATTTTTCACTTTGTATCGTTCCTATGAATATGAAAGGTTCAGATCGACAGTCCAAAGATGGACTGATTTGTTTTACTAACTGATGAGTCGAAAATATTGCCCTCTTGAACTACTTTAGCTAGGTAGTGTCTAGGTTGAGTGTGTTAGGACAGCCTTCACCTTGCCGATCTTTCTTAAGATTTTAAGAGGTTAGAGTACCTTCTAACAGCTTCCTAGCAGCTCCTCCTTTACAGCTTAAAGGCTATGTACTTTTGACTGTACATTCGACATTCGCACTCTATCTTTGCTTTCTTCACTCGCTTCCGGTTGACATTCCAACAAAAAGCGGTTAGCTATTTATTTTTCTTCTAATTATGGACTGATTGTTATGCTGATGGCGTGCCAAACATCAGCAAAAACAAAACTCAACAGATTCTAATGAAAACACATAATTAGATATCCTCGCATAGATAACCTTAGCACAAATAAGTATTATTTACTTAATAACGAAATAGGGACACCTAAAAAAATATCAGATAAGACGATTTCAGGCAGAAGGAAGTGGCGTGCCCTTGGCCTATGACCACCCTATGACCAACATTGATTAGATAAATAGGTTTTTAACATTGATTAGGTTATATTAAACCTAATTAAAACTGTTTTTATACGGATTTATGCTCGTTTATTACATTTTTACAATTTTCCGACGTTTCGGCACTTTTTCAGGTGCCGTGGTCTCGGATGACTGAGATGACAGGCGTCTTTTAGAAAGCATTAACGGTTAGTTAGGTCGATTTCAATCAGTCACAGATAGATATAATATTCTTTACTGTACCTACACAGAAATTACAGTAACAGAAATTATATAAAAATATATTGCAATTGGCGGCCTTGTTACTAAAAGCAAACAGATAAATCAGTCATTAGGTCCATTTCTATAAGGTTTAATTGAAAACATCTGGCATCAAAACTGGCTTTGTTTTTCGCAGCCCACACGAAAAGCGTTTAGCAAAAAGCCGGCATTATGAATGCCATTATTTGGTAGATTCTAAATCAATGGAACGAATCCTCTGAGAGCCGGCAGATATAGCCGGATGCGCACCTGTACGCGTGAGAACCGACGGATTCCGTACAAGTACCTAGGTACAGTCGGCTGCAAGTCGAGCTTTTACACAGGTTGTATCAAAATATATGTGAAACTGGGGGTTCTCGTCAATAAAAAAATGTTTCATAGAACCTAATGAAATGGGAATGTGAGTGGAAGGGCCGGTAAGGGACGTACCACGAGGTCATACATCGATCAAATAGTGGATGTATTAGCAAAGGGTAAGATAAAAAGTACCCGGAACCGGCGTGCGTGCATGCAACGACTTATGAACGTTTATGAAGCGAAGGTGATCTGTCAGGATCGTGGCAGGTGGCAGACCCTGGTCTCTGCCTACCCTAAAATATTCCCTTCTCTACGCATTTTACCGTGAAAATCTGTTTTCGTTCATCTTACCCCTTCTATCTTCCTGGCTAGCGAATTCTGTTACTCTTGATCCATTACACACATCCGCCTGCCTCAAACCTAATGGTTGTTGCAACCTATTGCTAAAATACGCTTTTGCTCTTCCGTAACTTATAAAGGTTCAACAACTATAATAACTGTTGTGAAATAAAGATATTTTTTTTCCATATGTGGCTTTATCTAATATTTATATTTTATGTAAGTACGTGTTTTTACCAGAATATCTAGAAGAATGTGTGTGTGTGTGTTATATTTATTCAAATTTATTTGAAAAATGAAAATGAAAATGAAAATGTTTATTTGTAACAATAAAATAAAATAACAATAACAATAAACAATATTTATCTATAATATAAAAATTATACGCTGAATGTGTTGGTAAGCGCAAATCGCGATAAGACTTTTAATATTTTTCTGGTCGTGCAATTTTATTGCGAAATATAGAACACTTTAGTGTTCTCTATCTATTTATCTATCTCGAGAGCAGCTGAACCGATTTCGCTAATTCTTTTTTTAGAATATTCCTTTAAGTATGAGGATGGTTCTTACGGAGTGAAAAAAAATTTAAAGAATCAACTGTTAGGCGGCACAAAGTTCGTTGGGTCAGCTAGTGCTTAATAAATTTATGTGATGTCATATATGTCATGATGTTAACTTTTACAGTCAAAGTCGCATAATTAAATTACAGCATTTTTCGTATATTTTTTTGCCGTAGTGTATAGTTTTAGTATAGGGCAGCTGATATTATATTTCCGCTTTCGAAGTTTTCCCACCAGTAAAAGTTGTTGGCATTGACGTGTAGAACCCGCCAAGTACATGGGCAACTTAAATCTTATTATTATTATTATTATTTCATTTTTTAAATGTAAATGTTGACCTGCTCTCACCTGTATACGTAGATACATAATCGACAGTACACCCATCTCTACATCCGTGAACTCAGCCGCGGGTCTTAAAATAACTTTTTACACAATTGCAAAATTGCAAGACATGGCAAAAACGATCTATAGAAGATGATACCTACTACGAGTATGATTTTATTACATGATCTTGGAGCCTATTAACGAATTTATACCTTTTACTTTAAAAACTACCCTACCTTGCTTCTCCTTACTTAAGTCAAGCAGTCAACTCTCCATTTATAACGGGCTTATGATTATAAAATATAGAGCTCCGAGCTACAATTTAAAACTAGCTCCATGAGTCGGCGGCCTTTGTGACAACATTGTCTATGATGTGTGTGCCTTATAGCCTACGTATATCGGGCTGTGGTGAGGCTGCGCGCAGGTGTGTCCGAGACTAGCCGGCGCCGGCGCACATTCCTGCGGCGGCCGCGGCGCTCTGCGTCCCGCGGACATGACTCGCGGTCGACGTTCGAGCCCGATTGCCTTGTATGGCCGAGTGGCGACGTTGCCCGGCTGCGAAAACAAGCTCTGGTTGTGTTGTGTATACATACCTAGGTACAGGAGATACAGAAGTATTCGAAGGAATATTATTTTCGAAGTGGCGCTTATTGTGTAATGGATACCCTCTGCAGTAAATGGCACTGGCAAAGCCTGATGATAAAATAATATTCTTTCAGCAATGAAATAAAAATATATATTTTACGTGCATTCATTAATAATTCTTTCTTGTGGTTGTGCAATGATATTATTATTTGATCTCTTCTAGGTGGAGAAAAAATCTAAGAGTACCTAGGTATTCTGCGAGACTATGTACGCCATCTGGTGATCAAAAAGTAGACTAAAATTACGTCATCTGTGAATACTTTTAAACACTAGTAAATGACAACAATGTATTTTAGTTTTGCTATGCGACACTAGGTGACAGTATTTACGTGTTTTGCTGCGACATCTAGTGACAAGTGGCAAAATCATGAAAAAACTCTTGTTATAAATTTCTTAATGGCAACACTGAAAACACATGGATAGTCATAGATTTTTTTCTTTGCCGGCACGAAGTTTCTAGACTTGATTGACGTGAAATAAAAAAAAACGTTCATAACCTGACCTTCACTTGTTCCGCCGAAATCCAACCAGCTAAAACTAAAAAAATGGCCGCTGTGGTGAAAAAGCTGATTCCCCTGCTGGACCGCGTCCTAATCAAACGAGCGGAGGCTGTGACCAAGACTGCTGGAGGTATCGTGATCCCCGAGAAGGCGCAGGGCAAAGTCCTCCACGGCGAGGTTGTGGCAGTGGGACCCGGCGCGCGCAAGGATACCGGAGAGTTCATCCCAGTGCTAGTAAAAGTCGGCGACAAAGTGCTTCTGCCGGAATACGGGGGCACCAAAGTTAGCCTGGATAGCGATGACAAAGAATACCACTTATTCCGAGAGTCCGACATTCTGGCGAAGATAGAGCAGTAATTTTGTGTTAGTTTTAATTTGTGCGGTTCTGATTATTTTAGTCATACTTAGAGTAACTAGTAGTGTCTGAACATGAAACTATTGTGTAATATGTTGAATGATTGAGCAAATGTTATCTGTGTTGCATTTCTTATTATAGTAATATTGTTATACTGGTTTTGTTTTAATAATGCTTCTTGCAGCAATCTCGAAGTGTGATTCCTAGGTTATGTTCACTTAGGTTATGGAACACTGACCTGCCTCTGAACCTCATCAAAAAAGTTAATTAAATATTTTACTTCACTTCATGCGTCAACTAAAAGTACTGTTATTGCCGTTACCGATATCAACCCTTGTATGTCCCCACTGCTGGGGAACAAGTCTCTTCTTGCATTGCAGGAAAGTTAGGCCATTCTTCACCGCGGGGGCCAAGATAATGTGTCCTAACTGAGGAATTATTAATGACCAAAATTATTCAACAATTCAGTGACAACTGTAGAGTCACGGCACCTTTTCTATAAAACCCTAAGGTCCCACGGAACCCATTTTAGGAATTGCTGATCTAGAACATCCCGAAATACACTAGCCTCTTTTTAACTGGAGATAAAATATTTGACATTTTTGTTACATATTTGCTTATCTTATCAGCAGCATTGAGTGTATAACAAAGTCTCATAGCATGTAATAAAGTTTTATTACAGTAAATTTTCACCACATTTATGTACAACTAATAAAAAGTTTATTGATGGTGTACAGTTTTCTTTTAAATCAGTATAACAAAACCTACAATGCTTCTCTAAACTAATTAAACAAATTACATAGTGTATGGCAAGTACTGACTGACCAACATTGTTGATTGAATATAAATTCAAGTAAACTTGTACTATGGAATTAAAGCAAAACAAAAAAACTAAAATAATACTATTTTTGAATACAAAATAATCACAACGGGCTTAAATTTAAAAGGTACATGATAATGGCAATTATACACTTGTACAACTTATTGTAATGAGATAGCAGTTCTTCTGACAGCTGCTGAAAGAGCAGGATTTGGGTCTGGCGGCTCAGTCAGCAATTGTACTGCAGTCCAGCATCCATCCTCACTTGACTGCCGTAAGGCTTCCATAGTCGCTTGTACTCTCTGGCCATCTTCAAAGGTAGCTGCAGCTCTAACAGGCTCCTTTTCCCAATCCATCTGCTCTTTTACTGGGAGAAAGGCTTCCTTTAATGCACTAATCATCTTACAGAGACCCTTCACATAGGGTTTTGGAACTAAACTTGATGTGCAATTAAGGTCCTCTATATCCCGGTATATCACCTCTTCTTTATCATTTGGCCGCTTGCACTCATCTTCTGTTGGATTTTTATTAGCATTTGGTTTGTGCAGTCTTCCATGCAAGTCTCCACCTCTGACAACTAAGTAGCCTTGTTTGCTAAAGATGTACGTCTCCTGGTTGAAGCAAGGCCCTGGCAAATGGTTGTTAAGAGTGGCTGTGACAAGTAAACCCTTATCCATTTGCAGTTGGAATGTACAAAAATCAGGGGCAGTAATTTTTCTAATACCATTCACTTTAGGTGTTTCTTCAATGAATGTTTTTAACACTCCATGAACTTTAACGACCCTCTGGCCAGTTAGGTATGTTACCAAATCTATTATATGACTGCCAACCATTGTAAGAGTCCCTCCACCCATAGTGTCATCACACAACCAGTTATAAGTACTTCCTAACAAGGATCCCATTTGTACTCTCACATCTATCAGTGTTAGTTCGTCTGGATTGCCCAAGTATCCATCTTGAATAGACTTTTTCATCTGGCTAAAGGCTGGTAGGAATCGAAGTGAGTGATTTATGATTGAAATGAGAGTGGGGTAGTACTGGGCGGCACGGACCATTTTCAAGGCCTCTGCTTGACACAGTCCTGCTGGCTTATCACAAACTACATGTTTGCCGATACCCAGAGCCTTCACAGAAATCTGGGCATGGAGATTCGGCGCACAGACAATGAAAACAAGGTTGACATTCTTCTTTAATAATACGTCATCGATTTTGTTGGTGTAAAAGGGAATATTCAAGTCCTTTGCCACAGCCTCGGCCTCCTGTAGCGTAACGCCCCATATAGCTTCGACAGAAAACCCCTTATCGCTTAGGAAAGGAACTAAAACCTTGGCTGTTAGGCCAGTCCCAAACACTCCAATACCAGGTAACATTTCAATATTTTCGCCAACACTTTACGTATCCAAAACTTCGAACGTCTCTGACTGTTTGAGATTCTTCAATCTTCTCTAATCTTGGCTCTCGTTTTTTCCATTGAATTTTTTTATTTAGGGAAAATGAAATGAATAACAAATCATTCACTTGACGTTTAATTGTTGTGTTTAATATGCTCTGTGGTTCTGGTTGTGCTTTGTCTTTTTGTTTTAATTAATCTGTGATGTTCTGTGATGTATGTGTGGATTTATGCTTGATATAATTATTTACCTTCGCTCCTCAGAGCACACTCATGCTTTTTAACTACTCGATCGCGACGCGTTAACGTAAACTCATATTTCTATGGCATCGAGGAAGCGCCACCTAGCGACAAGTATGGAAATTAAAATTGCTGAGTGCGAGTTGTAAAGCCCGCAGTACACAATGGCCCATTCTGGCCCACTGCTCGCCATTGCCAATGAGCGCTTTTCAGAGGGACTTAAAAAAATAAAGTTGTACCACTTTTAATCAATAGATGACGCTAGCGCTTACCCTATCTAAATGAAGGCGGCTACTTGACCAGAAACTGAAGAAACCTAGACAGGTTTCTTCAGTTTCTGGTACTACTATCAGGTATGCAGACGCATACCTGATAGTATGCAGCAAGGTGTCATTGGTTACTGTTTTTTTTCTACTTTATGATGCTGTCATTCTTATATACTGTGTCTCAATAACCTCCGTTCTCAGACAGAGTTAGGCACGGCGCCATCTAGTAGCTTTGGGGGAACCCAACTGACAGGTATCAAAAACGCCGAGCTGAAAAGCCTTCATTGTAGGCCCTTGCTGTTCCCACAATGCGCGTGGCTCATTTATGTCTGGCAAACCACTTGCCTTGTACGTGGAAGTATTTGAGGCCGCAGCTATTTATTTATTTATTTCATTTATTTACAAGTATTACAGAAGTATGTACAACAACAAAGTTATTAAAAAAAATGGCGCAAAAGGCGCAAAAGTACGGGCTCAGATTGATATAAATCAAAAAACTTGAAGGTCAATTGACTGAACGATGGGCCACTGTGTAATCAGGGATGGGCCACGCTACGCCACGATCCTTTGAAGTGTGCCCAAAAAAACCGACAACTGTCCGATTGCGCGCCACGATAGGCAATTACCCGCCACTGCACACCATTACCCCGAGTAAAACACAAATGGAAATCATCGGAAAAAGTAAAGCCCTATTTTGTATTGCACACGTTTACTTTGAAACCTCAAGGAATGTTGATGTGCATGAAATAGTTTATAATAACATAACATTTACATACAAGCACATACATTGCTTCTGGCCCCACACTAGGATACCCTGTATCGTGGGAACCAGAAACAACGACATCACAAACATGTAAACATCCAAGACCTGGGATTTTTTTTTTGTTTCCAGCCGGGATTCGAACACGAATAAAAAAATATTGTGATGATATTTTTGAAAAATTGTAAAGTTTTGGAAGGAAAATATTTTTGACAAAAATAATAAAATATCATTATCCTAGTGTAATATGGTTTTATTAAAACTCTAGAAATACCATATTTTTGCATTTTAACGTCTTTTGGAACTATAAAAAATTATATTTCCGGCGAATTAGTAGTTGTATTTTTACATTTAGGCACAACACATGATTTGCTAGTATTTGGATTGGACATTTTTAAAAGTATTTAGGTATAATTTCGACTGGACGGGCGCACAACTACGAGCGGACTTTGAGCCAGACTGAGCGTGTTGTGCGATGACGTCACAGCGTAACCGGCGGCCCGCGTCGTACGGTTACAACTTGTTAACGTATTTTACTTTAAAATCGGAAACTAATTAACGTATCGAAGTAATTCTTTCATTAGTATTTTTTATTTTTGGCAGAGAATATGGAGTGCTAATAATTAAAATTAGTTAACATTCTTCATTGCGGCCGCAGCTATTTATTTATTTTATTTATTTGGAAGTATTACAGAAGTATGTACAACAACAAAGTTATTAAAAAGAAATGGCGAAAAAGGCGCAATATTACGGGCTCAGATTGATATAAATCAATAAACTTGAAGGTCTATTGAGTTATCTTCATTGTCCCGCCATACATTTTGGGCGATTTAAAGTTCAAGTACTTTTACAAAAATCATCGCAACAAAAAAAGTTCTCTATGTCTATCCCGGTCAGCGGTCGGTGACTAACTAAACGATGGGCCACTGTGTAAACACGGATAAGTCACGCTACGCCACGATTCCTTTGAAGTGTGCCCAAAAAACCGACAACTGTCCGATTGCACCACGACCACTTAAGTTCTGTGGCCACGACACACCATTGCCCCGTGTACACAATGGCAATGGCGAGCAGTGGGCCAGCATGGGCCATTGTGTACTGGGGCCTTTAGGTAGGTAAGTTCAGGGGCGCTTATTAACGTCGCCAATGGTTTACTTTTTGAAAAAACGTATTATAAAAGAAATTATGATTTTTATTCTATTGGTGGCGTTAGTTAGCGCGCCTAAGCGCCTGCGAAATGTGAATTAATGCAATAAACTACCAACATTGTCAATGAATGCAATGAAAAAACGAAAAGTACCTACTGATTGTATGTTCATGAAAGTATGCCCTTAGTAGTTTCGGGCCCATACTTAGGTAGTTCTCACCAGGGGGGCAGTTTTCCCCCATGACCTTACATAGCTTGGCCCATAGGTACATACATAAACTCACACCGCTCGTCGTGGCCGATGATTGAAATCAATCACTTGAGTTAAGCAATAACAGGCGCGGTCAGGTGCAGGATGGGTGACCGTCCCGTGACTACCGCTAGTGGCATTTTTCCGAGCGCTTCCGTGCTTCGCAAGTCACGTTAATTAAGCCGTTGGTGCCGGCTGTCATGAAATGGCAGTCGTTAAGCCATGTCAGAGGCCTTATAAGCGGTTTGATAACTTCTAATAACTTGACAGTAAGGCCCGCCACTTCCTGCGATGCAGGAAGAGACTCGTGCCCCAACAGTGAAGACATACAAGAGTCGATATCGATCGAAACTCACACCGGTGTCCCGGAGGCGTAGACGGAGACTAGGTTCCGCCACTTACTACGATCTACAGATCGATTAACACTTCGATTGACAGATCTCGTTCGCTTATTTTATTTTGTACACGCATATACTTACTCGTAGATCCGTTTTTTACTGTTGCTCCGACTCTCCAAGGTTTGCTGGAAGAAATCTCTTACAGAGATAAGCTCGCCTTTGTACATCTTATTTCTTATGTAATGTCCTATTTAATGTTTCGTGTGCAATAAAGTATAATACCTAATAATAATTTATTAGACGTTGGATGGACATTGCCGGTTTCGGAAACTTTTATCTTGTCCGTTGCTAATAGGTACCCGATTTGCGCGATGTACAGTGCAGTTATGCCATGAAAAACAGTGTCAGTTAAACAAATCGACAAAGTAGGTACGAATTTTGAAACGATTGATGGCGGAAGTTACCTAAGCTAAGGTCTTGAGGACACAACGAAAAACAAGAAGAAATTCAGTTTCTTGGCTATCACTGTATCTGCAGTGTGTGGTTTTGACCCTGTAGTAGACAGTGGAATCTGAGCTGCCGCTGCAGTTTTCGGTACCACTCGCATGACGTCAGGGCCTAGATTCCGTTAGAGCATATAGTACCATGACAGATACATGGTCGGTTCACGTGGGGTGGTTTTTCATACCATTGATGCCAAGAAGGTTCCATGTACCTATGTGCGCACGTATACTTGAAGCTGCATAAAATTAATTCGCCATGTTCATACCATTGTCATTGTATCACAATCATAATGCTTTAGGGCTAGGCTGTACACCAAAATTGGCTCGCACAGGTACCTACATGGCCATGTCTTTCCCAAACCTCCTCTATTCCTCTTGTTTAGGTACCTACGTAACTTTCCACTCTATCGAGTTAGCATCTAGACGGCTCAGAAGTGTCAAAATATGTATGCATTCGAGAATGAGTCAGTCGGAGAAACGATTCCTGTATTGTTATGCCTTATACTTATATCATAGATGCCGGTATAATAAAAGATCCAAGATCACTATAATAGAAGGCAGCCGAAGTGTGGAACACCTTGCCGTTGTCCGTTTTTCCAGACACTTATAACCTGAACCTCTTGAAGTAAACATGCTTCTTCTGGGCAAACTCGGTCCAAACTAGACCAGAAACAGATCAAGAGTGTGGGCTTACTCTTACTTTATATTAAAAAAAACGAATAGTAGGTTATTAACAAAGATACATTGTTTGAAACTCACTGGCTAAAATCTAAACTAGAAAAATGAGTTAATTTAGCTGACGCTAACTTTAGTAGTAACTCAATTGTTGACCCGCTATCGACTACACATAACTTGCGTCACAGTTAAAAATATAAACTTCTTTCGTCTACCTCCTGTGGTTTTCTGGTAGAAAATATTGCATTAAGTCAACCGTATTATACATTTTTATTTAAAAAAAATAAGTGCATTAAAAGCATTAATAAATAAATAAACACACTTGACAGAACCTCAACCTTAACGCAGTTAAGTGCACTCTACTCAGATTTGTCCTTGTGGCTGATTTGGGACTAAAAGGTTACTCGACTACTTTTTTGTCAAAAACTGTTGTCTTAACCGTAATACATTTATTATTTACCTTGGGTAGGCTCTATGCTCTAAAATAGTGAGCAACACTATTCAAACCTTCTCACTCCAGACCTTGAAAAGAACATTGGTTTATTTAATGTTATTTTCAAGGTCGCACTGAGGAGGTTAAGATATATCATGTAATTTTTTTGTAAAAACCTATTCTAAAAGATGATAACTTAATTTAGCCGGTTAGTATGCGTAGCCCCTTAACACCTACAAACTAATCATCTTTTCCATCCATATTATTAATAATTTTATGCCCGGCTATGCTCTGAAACGAGTTTAAAACAATATTTGTTTAGAAAACAGTGGGAATCGGTGTAAGTGTAAGTCGTCCTGGCGCTTTAACGAATTGCTTTTCGTCGGAGCGCTTAAACCAATGCCTTGATGAGCGACACCTGGAACTTCAGGGCTGTCACATAAGCGCGTGGCAAATAAATAATTCCGTAATTTATTCAGATGAAAGCTATATTTCGAGAAGAAGAAGAATAAAGAATAAAAATGTATTGTCCTGCAAGGTTTACTATGTACATGGTACAGAACTTGGCTATAAATAAAAAAGTGCTTCATACTTATTAGCTTACAGCTTTATAAAAATAAGATTCAATAGTTAATTTTAGTTGTTCAACCTTTATAAGTTGTGGAAGAGCGGGTTTCCCTGGCACAGGTATTTTATACTTACAAGGGAATCCCAGCAAAAGTGTATGTAAGAATAATTTTGGTTGTATCAATAAATATTTTGTATTTGTACTTATTATTATTATTAATACTTTTATTGCACTTAAATTTTAACAATAAAACCGTATAATGCGGCGAACTTAACGTCTTCGTCGTCGTCGTCAGGCTATACTAGTCCACTGCTGAACATAGCCCTCCCCTAAGAGTGCCACGTTGTGCTATCATAGGGGGTAATGTCCATAATCCCCACGCTGGGCATGCGGGTTGGGCATCGCAGTTTGGTGGAATTGTACTGCAGGGGGCGCTGCTGCCCACCCCCGGTTTGTGTCCCTTAGTCGCCTTATACGACACCCGCGAGAAGAATTGGGTTGGTGCTATTCTCTAGGCCGACACCTCACAGCAATAATGTTTTTTAATGGTTCTTAATGGTTTTTATATTTCTCATTTTTATAGTTGTTTTCCGTGTGTAATAAATATTTTCTAAATACTATTAAAATACAAAAAGCATAATTGTACTGTACAGCCAATGTGCTGTAAGTATATTAAATAAGTAAATAAATGTTTTATATTTCTTTTTTGTGTGTACAATAAAAATTATTCTTATCTTGGTTTTTGGCGAATTATCTGTTTTACTTATTTACGTTACTATGATGATGACATGCATAAGGCCTATAAAGACGACTTTGCAAAAAAAGTGGTTAGCTGCTTCATCAGTGGGCGAATATTTTGGATTGGTGGATAATAATTAGCTGTCCTGTGTACACTGTTTGAATCGAACCCTTTGGAATTTCATTTTTTAAATAAATATAAGTCTTCAAAACACTACTGCACCAAAAACAGAGATATAATTTAAACAAATATACACTTTAAAATCGTTGTTCATAATAAAAAAAGTAGAGTTTGGAACCGGTGTGGCAAGTTACAAGACCACCATATACATTTTGGGCAGTGTTCTAACCATATTTTTTGTCATTATGAAGCACCGAATCACTCAAGTCGCTTCACGAGTGTCTTTGAAATTAAGAGTTCCTTCGTCTTGGAGGGGAACATACATAAAAAATAAAAATAAAATCTCAACAAATTGAGAAACTCCTTTTTTGAAGTCGGTTAAAGATCTGTAACAATTTCAGTTGTTCAACTCAATTTCTGTTGCAAATTTGTTCAAATGATTAATTATAACAAAAAATAAATACTTATAAAATGTACTGTGCCAACCCTAACCCATTTCTATTTACAGTCAGACTTGTACGTAAGTGTACCTATATCAGAACATTCATCGATGTCTGTGAACTCTACATTTCCTTAGAAAATTTAGATCTCTAGGACCGTTGGAAAGGGACACACCTTGACTGCTATGTTTTTAGTAAGACCACTATGTGTACTTTGTTCAGATTGTTCATGTAATTTCGGGATGTAAAATAAAGCATATCCCTAACTAATGTAACATATTTGGTGATCCTATTATTGTCCGATTATTTCAGAGAAAAGTAGTCCCACTGGGAGGTGCGGTTTTCACTAAATACTCTGTACCTACTCCTTACTATTAGGTATATTATAATATTTCTTCCCAGGTACCTTAATGTGACGTGTACTTTCCAAGTGTCACACTCGGAAGAAATCTTCAATTTTGTAGCAATCAGATGTCAAACTCAGCCAAACCAGTCCGGAAGAGTCACGGTGACATTTATAAAAATATAAATGCTCTAAAACACTCCTGAAATGCAGTTTAAATAGTCAAAATTGTCAAGGAGTATCAAGCCAGCTGATAAAGATTCACAAGTGATCTTTGACTAAACTGCCTAACTGCATCGTTAGTCTAGCTTTGTCACGTCAGATTACCATGTAATGGTCGTGAGTTCTATTCCCACTGCCGGCCGCCGTACATTTGCACTAATTGCATGGGTACATTTGTATGTTTGTGATGCCCTTGCCTGCTTACCATAGCACAGGGTATCCCAGTTTGGGACCAGGACAAGTGATAGCTTAGCGTCGAAGTTAGTTACTATTTGTTCTTTTTTCGCTTGTTTTTTGCCATTACGTCTGTACTTAAGAGTTCATGGGCGTCATGAAAGTTCATTTCAAGTGTCAGCCGGGAAGAGATCATCACGTTTATTCCTGACCAAGTGTGACACACGTGCGTGTTAAGGAATAAAGTATTGGGTGTCGCGGAAACGGCGACCCCGAGGCGGCGCTGTGTCACTCTTTTTGTACTCTGCTTGTTCTTCGGTGACAGAGCTAATTGCTCTCTTAATTTCTGACACTTATTTTTATTTGGCTAATGCCCGATTTCCATACATGGGGATTTTAAGCGGCTAACGAGAGCTCTCCAGATATCGCTGGAAGGATGAAGTGGACAAGGACCAGCGGGAGCTCCTAGCGGGTGACTAGCAAGAAAACGCGCAGGACACAGATAAGTATCGACTTGTTGTGTCGGACGAGACCCATGTCCGATTACGCCGACTTCTAAGGCTTACGGTTATGTTTGTTGGGAGCTCCAAGTTGGCAAGCGCAGACAAGGAAGCGCTCGTGGCCTAGTCGAAGCGAGTGATTGGAATCAATCACTTGAGTTGAGCAACAACAGGCGCGGGCAGGTGCAGGATGGGTGACCGTCCCGTGACTACCGCTGGTGGGATCTTTCCGAGCGCTTCCGTGCTTTGCAAGCCACGCTAAGCCGTTGGTATCATGTAATGGCAGTCGTTAAGCCAAGTCACAGGCCGTTTGGGCAGATTGATAACTTCTGACAGTAAGGCCCGCCACTGTCTTACAATCCTCCACCAACCCGGATTTGGCCCCCGTGGTGGAGTATGGCTTAACCTTCCTGCGATGCAGGAAGAGACCTATGAAATACAAGGGTTGATATCGAAAGCGCAGAGAAGGTGGCCAGTTGATCCGATATAAAGTGTGAAAATGGCACATAAAGATCTTCGATATAGCTCATACCTTCCAGTTGGGAGGAATGGGCTGATGAGAGAACAGAATGGAGATACCGGATGCAAACAAAACGCTGTCGAAGAGAAAAACGTACTGATATCGACACTAAGCGAGATTGACAACGACGGGCACACCAGCAAAGCCAGACCCACTTTACAACAATAATTCCAAGAATGATAAGCGGCATTAGATCTATTCTATAGAAGAAATTTGCACTGGACTTATCCTTTTTGTAGAATTATGGATCGCGAATGCATAAAATGCTCAAAAACATAAAGGCATAAACCTAATGCATTTCTCTTCTTATGGAGCTTTTCCGGAAAAAGGAAAGTACTTTTTTATTCGAACAATTATAGAGCGATGCCTTAAAAGCAGACCGTAAATAAAACAATAACATCCACCCGGTATGGCTCGCTTATTTGTTAATAAACGAGCCTGAAAGTTACACGGGGTGGAGCGAAGCTTGGCGCCGCCCAATGCCTCGCCCGCCCGCCTTCGATGCGTACGCGCATCTCAAAAACCGAAACGTTGCGCGCGCGAATGGCTGGCTGGAAAACCCACCCTGTTGAAATTTCGAAGTCGAAAACGAAAGAAGAATAAAATGTGATGGAAAATTCGGAAGTGACTTTGTGTGTGTATGAAATTTGTGCCAAAACGGAGAATTAGTTCTTAAAAAAATGCCCCGAAAGCGCGTGAATAAGTCACCTCCCCTAGAGAGGAGATCCGACGGTGAAGATGATGATTTCTTCTTCGACGATAGTCAGTCTAGTTCTGGTAATTACACGTTCATGAATAGTATGTGTTCTAATAAGTTTCTTATTTGAAATTAGATGACCCCGTGACCTTCGTATCACCAACCTATCTGTAGTTTATATAATGGAGACAAAAAATATAGGATAGATAGAGATACAATCTATATCTTTGTTCTCATCATTCATCATCACTTTCCCCGGATTTATTTAAATATAAAAAATAATAATTGCTAAAACGGTCCAGCCGTACCCAGGCTGAACATTGCCTAGTAACAAACCACGTAGTTTTAACGTAAAATTGTGTTTTAGCATGCCATTTCGGTAATGAAATTGATCACAGTGGTCTCAACAGGAAACTAAATTGTCGCTTATGATGACCGTAATAGAAGCTGGACTGGACCATTTTATAAAGCTCCATGTACTAAGAACGTTGAACGTTACATTTCTGTTGACCTGCTCCTGTTTTTGCTGTCAATAATAAGTGATACCTACAAACGCATCAGCAAACCTTAGGTATCACAATTATTGTTCAGAAATTTTTATGGTTAAAGTAGTTTGTTTTTGTATCCGATAGGCGTAACTTAACTTCTCGCTAATAGTGAAGAAAAACATCGGAAGAAAACCATAGTGTCTGAGGTGTTCAAATTGAAATAATTATGCGCTTGAAATTGCCAATCCGCGATGGGTACGGTGGTAATTAAACCCATATTCTCACTCTCTCTCTGAGAGAAGACCTGTGCTCTGCAGTTTATAGGCTACATAATACAAAGCGTAACTCTCGGCTCCATATAGGCATGAACTAAAAGCGGAAGCCTAGGATTGGCCAAGATCTCTTTCATTTCATAAACATCTATCTAATCCATGCATCCATTAATCTTTCATTCATTTAAGGAATGTCATGTACCTTTATAATGTATAGTGTGCAATAAAGAGTCTTAATGTAATCTAATCTTATCCATCCCAGGGCGAAATTCGCATGAGCCGCAGCACCGGAACGCTGCCAACGCCCGGGAGAGAGCCAGGATGCGCGTGCTTTCCAAAGCCTTTTGCAGGTCAGTGCCATCCGATCCGTAGATCCGTCCTGAAGGCTAACGCCTGGCCAGCCTTTTTCTCCACTACGTTATGGCCCGAACGCACCAGCTTACATTTTACAAAAGTTCTTTTAGTACGTAGAATATCACTATCATTATTTTCTATATCAGGGGCCGAGTTTCATAAAAGTGCATTTCGTAGTTCATTAAAACAGTTTGAGGTGCATTGAGTAGCAGAGTCGCTGTGTTAAACTGTGGGTTAATCAACTTTACGATGTTCGATGTACGTCGTAAAGTCGATTGAAACATGCCTTAGGCCGAGTTTAAATCCCCCCGTAGATAAGTTGGTCTCCCTATACGAAGTAATTTTCATGGATACCCTTGCAAGTTAGTCTATAAGAGTTCCATTTTCCGCCAACTAGATTGAAAACGACCCTGCCCTGGGTGCCAGCGGACACCAAGCTGTCCAAACTGGACACCCTTCGGCTGGCAGCCTCCTACATCGCGCACCTTCGAGCCTTGCTCCACGATGAGCCACGCGCTGCGGCACAGCTGTTCCCACACCCTCTAAATCTGGTGAGTAGAGTCTTCCTGGGGTGCATGCAACAATCAGCCAGTCCCTAACTCTGATTGGCAAATCCTTTTACCGCGAGAAAGAGAAGAATAGTGTTCCTAGAGCAGCGGTTCTTAAAGTGGGTTATGCGAATCTTATTTGTCACTGAATCACTGAAAGACTGACCGCTGCAGGGGCGGTCAGTCTTCACTCTAAATCTAAGTTCCAATAGTTTCACGATAAACACGGCCTAAATAAGTGTTACAAATCTCTACATACATCTCTACCATAGAATAGTCCCAAAGATTTTTGGAACTTGCCGTGAAGACATATATCTTAAATCAATTTGTCCGAATAAACAATGATTTGCTTCCAAATATTATGTACCTAGTACCTATCGCCAGGGCTGCCTTGCTAAGGCACCAAGGCTCTCGGCTAAGGCTTTGCTTTGTCAAGTTGGATTCAGCAGAACGTATGGTTAAGCTGTAAGGTCATATGCAGAAAGGTTTCAATCAGTATTTGCTCAAGATATTTCCATTAATGATCTGTGGCTAACGCATGGGAGTAGTCTTTTTAAGTACTTGAGTAATCGCTAGGACAGTGTAGTACTTAAAAAAATGCTAGAAATACAGACAGAGCATATAGACATGTGGGAGGTATAGTCATTGACTGACGACCTCTGTGACGTAGCGGTAGCGCATCTGCCAACCATGCAAGAGGTCCCGAGTTCGAATCCCGGCTGGGGACAAAAAAACCTCAGGTTTCGATGTTTACATGTTTGTGATGTCATTGTTTCTGGTTCCAACGACACAGGGTATCCTAGTGTAGGGCCAGAAGCAATGTATGTGCCTGTATGTAAATGTTATGTTGTTTGGCTTGGTCCGTCTACCCTTCGGGTGCAAACCCCTAAAAATATGCTACATACTATTACTACTATCATCATGATCATCAACAACCCATCACCGAGGGGTACGGGTCTCTTGCCTAAGGAAGGTGTAGGCCATACTCCACTCCACCACGGAGGCCAAGTCCCTACAGAATACACAATATAATGTCAGATTTTTCTACAAACTAGAAACTACAACTACTTCAGCCAAAGGTGGGGCCACGTAAAAACCAAATCCGCCCACTTGTCATCTGCAAACACATTTATTGTCCACAATTTATTCCCCGTCAATATGTCAACCCCCAATTCATCCGTAGAAGCACGTTCCACAAACCACAAGACTATGAATCAAAAGTCTTACCAACTTCAACCATTTTAGGGTCCCGTACCCGAAGGGTCCCGGGTTACATGAAACTTGATTCTTTTTGTCTTTGCTCTATTGTCAAACCAGTAGATAATAGTGCAAGTATAAAACTGGGTGATTAACGAGCCTATATAGGGTTATTTTTTCAATGCATAAGTCCTGAGACCCCCTAATTAGAAATTATATTTTTTTAAAACAGAGTGCATAACCACTATTTTTCCTTAATGTAAGTTTTTTATTTGTATTTGTGAAATCCCTTTCTAGTATTATTGTAGGTATATTTTTCGTTCATGTCCTATGTTTTTTTTTTCCTTGTGTATGTTTATTTTTATTTATTTCATATTTATGTACCGTTTATGTATGTGTATCAATTTCATATTTATGTATCGTTTATGTAGGTGTATCAGCTATAAAATAATATGTTATCTAATATTGTTTAGTTGCGCCGACTACCCGTATTTCAGTTTCCGTTTCTTCTTTTCCGTCAATGGTTGTCTGGAAGAAATTACTTTTAGTAATAAGGCCGCCACTTGTACTGTACTGTTATTTTATAAGTCTCTTATGTAATCCTTGGTGTACGTGCAATAAAGAATATTCTATCTATCTATCTATATTTGGCAATAATTTTCTTAAAAGTTATCGTTTGACAATAAAAAAAAACGGGGTTTCTTCTTTGGGGCCCCGCTATTGTAGAGATAATGCTTAACACATTTGTGTTAAATAGAATAGACATTATTCTATACGTGGAAAAAGAAGGAGGAAAATTAATTACTGAAGGCTGCGACATCGTTAGAGCGCTTAAAATACGATTTCAGTAAAAATATATATACCTAAACCTTAATATTTCGAAGAATAATAAAAAAGGATCAAGTTTAATGCCACTAGGGGTCCCGAGCTGACCTAATTATATTAAATTATAGTAGTTTTAGCTACATACATTAGGTAGTTTTTATGAAACCCTCCGTATGCGAGACCTACTCACAATTGGCCGGGTTGATTTTTTCTTAAACCTGCAAATGTAGTCCTTATTTCCGAAACATTAAGAGTGAATTAAAGTGCATAAGAAAGTTGTCTGATGTGGTAAGTAAAACTGTCATCGGTCTGGAAGACGCTCTACGAAGGTCGAAGTTGATCGATGGTGGGATTAAGCGGCTCGAGAATGTGCCGTTCGTAAAATGGCTAGTGCATTTTGGAACAGACTGCTAATCCTGGAGCTTTGCAAAGGATTTGCTAAATGAGAACCATTGCCCATCATCTTAAGTAATGTTATAACTTACGATGTAATTTTATTATATTATAGTATATGTAATGTGTCACAATAACTCTTTCCGGCTACTACCACTATCCACATAATCAAGGTTAGTTGAAAAAAAATACTCATTAGCATTAAGCTCGCCTTTGTACAAATATAATAATATTAATTTTCCAATTTCTAATAGAATGGTACCCTGTATCATTAACATGAAATTAAGTTGATATTTATAGTAGTCAGCATTCGATCTAATGATTTGGAGGCTTATTACCCTTTTACGGATCTTTGAAAGGGTAATAAGCCTCCAAATCATTGTGAACTAATGATTTGGAGGCTTATTACCCTTTCACTAAAAAGGCGTTTACGACTGCTTTAGGAGAGTGAAGTGAGAATTGTGTCATCAGTTTAGCTCGTTGTTTAGCAGTTTATTCAGATAGATAGATAGAATATTCTTTATTGTACACAGAAATTACTGGAACAGAAATTCAGCAGCATCATCAGTCCACCTCTGCCCATTATTGAGTCTTTTGCGGTCTCCCGCCAATATACAGGGGTCGGCACTCGAAGTGTTACCAATTCAAAATGCTGTAATTTTGACAATTTTATTTCTTTTTATTTATAAACTTCAATATAAAGAAAAAAAAACATTTAAACGGATGGCACGGATAGCCAGAGGTTGCGGGTTCGAATCCCGGCATGGGTGAAATTTTTAGCCTCTAAATAGGTTTTTAAAAAGAAAAAGTTATTGTTCGATGTGGCCACCTTTAGCGCGGATAACAGTATCGAGTTTGTTCGAGAAGGCTTCACACGCTGCACGAATGTGGTCTGCTGATATTTTGTTCCATTCTCGGCGAAGAGCAATCTTTAAGGCGTCGACTGTCTCATATTTTTTTGCTGACACTTTGGCCTCTAGAATTGACCAAATGGAAAAATCCATTGGGTTTAAGTCCGGCGAATATGGTGGCCATTGTTGCGAAGAAATGAAGCTCGGAACTTTTTCTTGCAAAAAAATTTGGGTTTCACGGGCTTTGTGGGATGGTGCCGATCTTGCTGAAACGTCCAATGGTTTCTACCGAACACGTCTTTTGATTTACACTTTAACTATACGCGATCATTTTGTTTGTTCACAAATTGCTGAACAGTAAAAATTTTTAGTAACACTTCGAGTGCCGACCCCTGTATATACATACATATATAAGCATATATGAAGAACATACAATAAAGCCTCGTTCGAATCCACTGTTCTATCTACTAGCTGTAATGTGGACGGACAAATTAGTTGACTTAGTCTCATGCATGGTGTACTAACGTCCCGAAATTCAGGATTCACGACAAATTTTCAACCCATCCTTGAGAGGGTAGTGGGTAGGTAGAAAGGCGGCTTACCATTCGGGAAGTCATGGATTCGAATCGCGGCATGTACCAACTGTGTACCTACCTACTTTTTTTTCTAAGTATTTGGTACATACCGCGTACATTTGCAAATTTATAGTGGCGATTCCACTCGCTAACTGTGAACGAAAACATTGTGAAGAAATCTGAGTGTCTCAGATGTTCACATACCTCAGTGCTTGAAAATGCGAATCGGCGGCGGGCGCGCATAGTGATTAAGCCCTCAGCCTCTCTCTGAGAGAACGCCTGTGCCCTTCCGTGGGACATTATTACATAGGCTGCATACTATTTCAATCCATTTTAATCGTCCGCCCGCCGCCCGCAGCATTCAACAGATTGTAATCGTAACGGTACCTATTACCACCAACAGAGTTTTGTTTTTTTCGCCAATAAAAAGTCACTTTTCCGACCCTTCCGTTCCAACCCAAACAATAGACCGAAATTAGTCTGAAAAAGCTGGAAACAAAAAGGTTACAACAACAAACACGTAGTCTCATCCTCCACTCGTACACGGTACAAAGAACATGGTAATATCTTCATTGAGTGACACCGAAACCCATGATTTCTTCTTCGACTACAATTGATGAAAAATTTTCAGACAAAATAAAAAGCCGTTATCCCGAAAGAGGATTCCAATCCGGTCGAAGTCACAATATCATGTAGTTTTCCTGTCCTTTAAATATTACACTCTCTTATTATATATACACCTACGTATTACACTATCGGGCGGAGTCCAGATCAGACTCGACTAAAAATCAAGTTAGTGAAACCGGAATTAAGATAATGATTTGTAGGTCATACAAAAATTTTAGTTCATATATGGCAATGAGGGCTCAGCGCTTTGACGATGCTAGTTTAAACCGAATGGCTACGAATATGTATCATCGTAATTAGCTTTATCGACTGTGGAGTCGATAGTGGACTTTAGCATTTTTGTTCAATGCCACCCGTAATGCCGTAGATGAGTAGAGAGCACGTCTGCTAAAATGTGCAGCAAACTGTACAAGTCACCCACACTCGTAATTTGCTGTCGTTGTACGGGAAAATCGATCAGAGTACCTTCTGTTTATCTTTGTCACTTGCGGACGACACGACCCTGTCTTTACACCCCACGCTCCAGTTGGAGGCGCGCGCGCTGACCAAAAGTTTGCAGCTGTTCCCGATTATAAATAAAGTTTATCTTCGGACGTTAAGAGAAGCTTCGCTTTATTGTTTTCCTAACTGCTCTGGCTTTGTCTTGCATTGTCCTCGAAGTTTCGGTTTCCTTCTACATACCTTTTATTCTGTGTGGGCACGTGTGGCGTTTAAACCCATAATACCTTCTGTATTGTATTGCAGTCTAGCTGCAAAGACTTGTGTAAACGCATTTGCAGCTAGCTTTGCATCGCCAGCTCTTCTAGTGAATGGTTTAAAGACATGAGCGGTGGTAGCGGATCGGTAGAACGCCGGCTTCCTAATCGGGGAGTCGTGGATTCAAATATCGGCTTGACTTTGTTTTAAGAAATACTTTTGATTTCTAAGTTATGTACATTCTTGAAGTTATAGTAGCAATACCACTCGCTAACGGTGAAGTAAACATCGTGAGGAAACCTAGGTCTCTGAGGAGTAAGCTACCTCGGCATTTGAAATTGCCAATCCATGGTAGGCGTGGTAATTAAGCCAATACTCTCTTTTTCTGAGACAAGGCCTGTGCACTGGAATATACGCTCCAGTGCAGGGGTGCAGTGCACAGGCCTTTTCTACAAAAATGGCAACAATTAAACATAAACATACCTGAAGTGCTCGTGGCCTAGGCGAACCGAATGATTGGAATCAATCACTTGGTTAAGCAACAACAGGCGCGGTCAGGTACGGGATGGGTGAGCGTCCCGTGACTACAGCTAGTGGCATTTTTCCGAGCGCTTCCGTGCTTCGCAAGGCACGTTAAGTCGTTGGTGCCGGCTGTCATATAATGGCAGTCGTTAAGCCATTACAGAGGCCTTATGGGCGGTTTGATAACTTCTGACAGTACCTTCTGACAGTTACGCCACTGTCTTACAATCCTCCACAAACCCGGACTTGGCCCCCGTGGTGGAGTATGGCCTAACCTTCCTGCGATGCAGGAAGAGACCCGTGCCCCAGCAGCGGGGACATACAAGGGTTGATAACGATAACGATACCTGAGTATATCTTAGAGCAATTTTTTAGACAGAATCCGCTGTAACAGTGGCTCAATCGCCGACCACGCATGTCTGCCACATGCGTGGACTCTATTCAGCTACGTTAGAGCTCTGCAACAACTATGTTAATGAAATGGGTGGATCAGCTGGCGATTGTGTGTGGTTGGTGCCACATGTAGACAGTAAGTCGAATTATGTAAAAAATCTGGCCAAGTAAGAGTCAGATCCGCCCGCCAATGGTTCCGTACCACCGTCACTACATGTAATAATACTTTGTAAAAATGCGTTTTTCTTTACCTTCAGAAGGCTTAGTGGGTAAGACCGACTCGTACTTCATGGCATGATTTTTGTATTTTGTGGCTTGGGTCATTGTAATTTGAGCAAAAAACACTAATCACGTCTGTCTGAGTATATATCCATCTATCTATATAAAATAATAAAACATAGTGATACATTAATAGTAAATTATATATCAATATATAATAATAGTCGCTTATTTATTTATTAGATAAAACGTTATTACCTTAATTTCCGACGTCTCTAACCACACGATATTCAGTAAACATCCCAACGGGCTACATAAATCAAGTGTTAAAGCTCTTTGTAGGTCATCATCATCAACCCATTATGTCCCCACAGAGGGGCACGGGTCTCTTCTCTGAGGAAAGTATAGTTAATACTTCACCACGGGGGCCAAGTCCGGATTGGTAGAGGCTTTTAAGACTAGTGGCTACTCTTACTGTCAGAAGTTTTTAAAGGCCTCTGACTTGGGTTAAAGACCCTTTGGATTGACAAATAGGGATGTATAAGCAAGATAAAAGTAAGTACGCAATTAATGTTGATTAAGCGAAAGGGGTTCGTCGGGATCGTGGTAGTGCAAAACACTGGTTTCTGAACCCCACGGGACTCAGCGGTTCATTTGTGTTTACGTTACATGTAAACGTTTCCGTCGTTCGCAAGGCACGTTGAGCCGTTTGTACCGGCTGTCATGTAATGGCAGTTGTTAAGTCGTGTTAGAGGCCTTATGGGCGACTTGATAACTTCTGACAGTAAGGACCGCCACTGTTTTACAATCCTCCACAAACCAAGACTTGGCCCCCGTAGTGGAGTATGGCCTTACCTTCCTGTGATGCAGGAGGAGGCCCGTACCCCATCAGTGTGCTTGCATCCTTCGAGTACGAAACCCTAAAAGCTGCGGTCGAATATGCGAGCCGGAGCCGAGCCCTTTGCACTGGGTCACTTCTGGGGGGTCGAGTGGATTTAATAGCCCTTCCCGTAGAATGTAAACATATGATAATGATAACAAACAAGCTTTTGGGACTTAATAAAAAAGGTACGTAAATGCGGCCTTTTCCGCTTGATTAACGACACCATTGCCACAGTATTTGCACTGGAGTATGGACTGCAAAAAGCCTTAAAGTCATTGTACAGTTGATCAACTGATCTAGCGGTTAACACGGCTGACTTACAAAACACAGGTCGTGGGCTCGATTCTCGCTGTACTCGGTTTGTATTAATGGCCTCACTTTGCGTGTATTTCCGTGTTTGTGATGTCGTTGCTTGGTTACCACAACATGTTATCCCAATCTGGGGCTAGGACAAGAGATTCTATTGGGTGAAAGTTAAATTTAATATTATAGCTGTCCCGGAGAACTTCTTACCGCTATTGAATCCGTTTGTACGATCCTCGTTACTATGGCAACACGATAAACAAATATCTTACATTTTGGCTTCAAAAAAGCTTACGGTAACAATAAAGTATTATCCCACGTAAACCTATTATCTCCTATGTCTCAATCCATAACTTTGTATCTGTATGCCAAGTTTTATGTGCTTAGGTCAGTTCAGCCGTTATTGCGTGTTTGAACAACAAACGCAGGGATATAAATAGTGTATGAACAGTAAAAGGTATTTCCCGCAGTAAAACGTAGCCTATGCTGACATGACCTGACACCCTAGATTAACAAATCCAGGTTGTCAGCTAACTCATACCAAATTTTATTTAAATCGCTCTAGCCGTTTAGATGTGGTAAGACATACACAATCACAAACTGTCGCCTTTATAATATTATTGTGAATAGTGTGATGAATTCAGGAGTGGATATCAATTCACTTCTGAAGAGTTATATTCGACATATAAAGTAAAAGAAGTTCGTATTGTTACACCGCTTACAAACAGTATTAAAAATTTCACATAACATACCAATTTCCATTCATATACATAAAACTAGCTGGTGCCCGCGACTTCGTCTGCGCCGGATTGGTATTTCGAGTAGCTTACATTAGCGTGGCGTAGAAAAGGTTTTGGCAGCACAATTCTGGCAGCGCACGCCAGAATAGCTCGCAGATGGTAGATTTTTTCCTCTTTACTTGACACTTATCGTCATATTTTGGACAATTCACACAGTATCATTATAAATTGTAGCCTGTATAGGACGGCCCCGACTAGGTGGGATGGCGATCTGCGAAAAACTGCCGGCAGTTGTTTGATGCGGCAAGTTAAAGACAGGACGTTATAGCGCTCATTATGGGAGGGCTATGTCCAGCAGTGGACTAATAATATAGCCTGAAGAAGAAGAAGTGATATTCTGATGTATAAGCTACATTATTGTAAAGTTTCATTAAAATCCATTCAGTAGTTTTTACGTGGAAGAGTAACAAAAGTAGTAGGATAGGTACATACTTACTGAGAATAAAATGTTGTTTTTTTTTTCAGGCGTGGCCCTTCGCCTTCCAGCATGGTGGATCCCTCAGCTGCTCCGTATCTCCGCGATGGAGCAACACGTCCCCCACTAATCCTGCCCAAGCAAATACTCAAGAGAAAAGCCAAAGCACACACGTTAGCAGAAACACTTCCAGTAGTTTCAACACTGAGCACTACAATCAGGAGTACCCAGACAATGACTACGAAAAGCGATGTTACCACGATGATAATATGGTGGCAAATGCTATAACACCATGCGAATCTTCGGTGCAATATTGCAACTACGGTTACAAAGAAACTTATTACGAGTTGAGAAGTTCGTACCCTGGTGATAGAGTTATCAACAACAACGTATGAATGTGTTGACACCTACATGGACACGTGTTTCCCGATTGATTGATTGATTGAAGATGTTTATTCAAATAAAAATACGGAAGTTGGTTTCTGCCAATCTGCACAGTTTGTTGGCAGATGCTCTTGGTTTTACAATTGAAATTACTCCTATATGCTAGGTACATATACTAGGTAAAAAAGATATTTGAAAAATGCCTGCGCACTACCCTCTTGCTCGCCCTACGCCTAAGGCTTGGGTTCGGTCAGTCTCATGACATTGCCACAAACAAGGGGTCAGTCTGCCGGGCAGAATCAAAACTAGCCAATTACATACGGTATGGTTTAAACCAAACATAGATTTTACTGTATTGCCGTCCATATTATGTGTGAGAGCTAAATAGTTAGACCTGAGATTTCCGCACTTAGCCCCATAGTTAGGGCATTGTACGCAGCACACGAAAAGGTACGTTAGCACTTCAGACACTAGGGTTTCCTCACGATGTTTTTCCTCAAAGTTAGCGAGTGGTATTGCTACTATAACTTCACAATGTGCATAACTTAGAAAACAAGTCATTGGTGGGGACATGCCGGGATTCGAACCCACGACAACGAAACGCCTCCGTTCTACCGCTCCTCTACCACCGCTACACTGTCAATAATAACTTCAATATTGACGACCTCGGTGGCGCAGCGGTTTAGCACACTGTCTGTAAAACCGAAGGTCTCGGGTTCGATCCCCGGCCGGGTAAGACTAGGAAATGAACTTTTCTAGTTTGTGTCGGGTCTTGGACGTATTTATTTTATTAAATCTATCATCGAGTTAGCAGCTATAACACAAGTCATTTAATTGTACTTAGTATAGGGCTAACGAGATCTGTTTAGTATGTCCATGAATATTTATTTACTTATTTATTAAAATCAAAATAATTTCTTCAATAATTTAATAGTTTCGCTAATAAATTAACCAGTATAAGACTGGCTCGGGTCAACTCTATCTATCAGAAATATCTGTCTGTTTATGCGGGAAAGCTCTATCTGATGAACTATTCCAAAAAAGTCTTGCAACACGAGTTAAACAAGGCTAGTCATAGACAAATTGTATGAAAACCCTATTTATCATACTAAGATATTTATCTATTTATCTCTGGAACTACTTATTTATTTACTTAGTTATCCAGCAATTTGGCGTAATAAAAGTATGTATACCTAACTAAACAGTTACTCAGTCCTTTTCTTCAAACAACAGTGCTATAAAAACCTATTTAGAGGCTAAAAATTTCACCCATGCCGGGATTCGAACCTGCAACCTCTGGCGCTCTCTTGGTAGAGCGCTGGCACGGATAGCCAGAGGTTGCGGGTTCGAATCCCGGCATGGGTGAAATTTTTAGCCTCTAAATAGGTTTTTAAATTTGTCCTTAGCACGGGTTAGTGCATTAAAAATAAAAATAGTATAACAGTGCTATACTTAAGGGCTTATCAATTGGTGTAGTTGTCAAAATAAACTGCTTAATTTTTATTAAGAAATAAAAAAAATCGTTTAAAACTTCTACTTACAGTCTATATATCCTTACTTGTCCATTCTAGTAAACAAAATTCTACCCGTGAAGTATAATATTTTAGTCAAAAATTGCCATATTTCCATAAATAAAATTACGTGGGACACTTTTATAGATAGCACGCTATCAATTTTATAAACAAAGTTCATGAATTTGCCTGAAAATATGTAATTTTGGCACCAAATGTCACTTTTGAGGTTAGTATCTTGTTTACTGAATTGGAATAGATTATTATAGTCTGTTAGCTTTTAAAATATACCTCGGGCTCTAGAGTAGGCTTCGGTTTTCGCCGAAAGCACACGAGTGTAATACTACTTCCTGCTCTGATTTCGAAGTTAAGTGTCATATTAGTTCCGATATTTCTATTACACGAATATATCCGATTCTATCTGATAGTAGCCGAGGTACATTCTAAAAGCTAACTGACTGTAAGATATATTGTTTGTTTATCATTCTCAATGCAAGAGTTATTCTTACAGTTTCGAGGAGGTGCGAAGAACTGTCGTGTAAAATAAGGTAACCGGATAGCTAACAAAGTGGACGTCAGTCTGAAACGCTCACGAGAAGTGCTCACGGGCTGACAAAACAAACAGAAATAGGAAGACGTGCAAAAAATACTTTGGAATACACCGAATAGGTACGCGACGGCATATTGGGTGCTGTTCCGAGTTGCTTCCGACAGAAAGACTGTAAGAACCCTGTTAGCGATGCAATGTTATATTTTGTTATAATATATTTTATTTGTATTCAGGTTTCTTTAAAATAAAATAGTAGTGGCGAGGAGCGCCGCGCCCGCACACGTCACAGGGGTACGGGGAAGGGGGGACGCGTATCGCCGCCATCAGCAGTTGAAAAAAGGTCCAACTCGAGCCCATATGTGCGCGCGCGGCACTTTGTCGCTACCACCTTAAGAATTTTTCGTGTGTGTAACTTCACGCCAGTAATAAACCCATTTTTTATAAAGCCTATAAATGTCCCACTGCCACATAACCACCCAAATTCTTCCCGCGGGTGTCGTAAAGGGCGACTAAGGGACACAAACCAGGGGGGCAGCAGCGCCCCCTGCAGTACAATTCCACCAAACTGCGATCCCCAACCCGCATGCCCAGCGTGGGGATTATGGGCATTACCCCCCAATGATGGCACCACCTTGCGCTAAGGCGCTCATTAGGGGAGGGCTATGTCCAGCAGTGGACTAGTATAGCCTGAAGAAGAAGAAGAAACGTCCCACTGCAGGGCACAGACCTTCTCTCAGAGGGAGGGTATGGGCCTAGTTACCACGTGTGCCCACCGCGGATTGGCAATTTCAAGCGCTCAGGTATTGTAACCCTCTGACCTATTTAGCCTTATGTTTGACCTATTTAGCCTTATGTTAGCCTATAAACGTCCCACTGCAGGGCACAGGCCTTCTCTCAGAGAGAGGAGTATGGGTTTAATTACGACAAGTGCCCGCGGACTGGAAACAATCGCTGAGGTATTTGAATACCTCAGACACTCAGGTTTCCTCACGATGTTTTCCTTCACAGTTAGCGAGTGGTATTGCTGCTACAACACAACAAGTTTACATAACTTAGAAAACAAAGTCATTGGTTCATGCCCGCACTGGGAATCGAACCTGTGTCTTCTTCGCTTTTGAGTCCATTCTACCCACTGGACTACCGTAAGACTGCCTGGACTGCCGCTACGTAAGGAGAATTTCAAGCGTGTACCACCGCGTATGCCGTTAATAATATCGATAAAAAATCGTTTTACCGGTTTTTCTCGTTTGTTATATGGGAGCCCCTTGATTATTTATTTTACTTTCATTATCATCAAGCCAAGAGCGGTGGTAGCGGAGCGGTGTAGAACGCCGGCTTCTCAATGGGGAGGTCGTGGGTTCGAACCCGCCATGTACCAATGACTTTGTTTTCTAAGTTATGTACATTTGTGAAAATATAGTAGCAATACTACTGGCTGACAGTGAAGGAAAACATCGTAAGGAAACCCTAGTGTCTGAGGTGTTAGCGTACCTCAGCGCTTGCTACGTACAATGGCCCAACTACGAGGCTAAGTGCGGAAATCTCAGGTCTAACTAACGAACTATCATCAAGCCATAATGTCCCCACCGAGTGGCGCGGATCTCTTCCCTGAGGAAGATATAGGCCATATTCCACCACGGGCCAATTTTTGAAGTGATTATATTCCGAATACGCGACGGCACATTGTGTGCTGACTGAGTGACTTCCGAGTAGAAAGACTGTAAAGACTCTATCTACCTATAAGAAATTAAAAAAAACCGGCCAAGTGCGAGTCAGACTCGCGCACCGAGGGTTCCGTACAAACCTGTATTATAGACCTGAGTATTTGGTATGAATTTCAATTTAATACCTCTACGCGTTTATGAGGAAATGGGTAGTAAGTTTAAAATTATTAAAAAAATATATATTATGTGATGTAACTAAAAATTTATGGTTTTCGTAATTTTTCCTTTATCTATGCTATAAGACGTTGCTTCGTACCAAATTTCAAGATTCTGAGTTCACGGGAAGCACCCTGTAGGTTTTGATTCCCTTGCAAGTGTCGAAAATTTGCGGCATAAACGGCTGTATCTTTTGATTGCGTTGGCTTAGAAGTTTGATTTTTTCACAGCTTCAAGGGACAGTAGACCTGAGTAATTGATATAAATTTCAGCTTCATACCTCCACGCGTTTCTGAGAAAAAGGGTCTTGACAGACGGACGGACGGACAGACGGACAACAAAGTGATCCTATAAGGGTTCCGTTTTTTCCTTTTGAGGTACGGAACCCTAAAAAACACCCAAGAGCGATTCGGAATTCGGTTCCGTACCATCTATAACAACATTTGTATAATTCAAGCGGCTATCTGTTTCCATTATTAATATCGAGTTAAAACGGCAAAACAGTCACGTTTGATGTATGGGAGCCCCTTAAATATGTTTTTTATGTGGCCTATAAGCGTCTTACTGCAGAGCTACACTCCGTCTCTCAGAGAGAGAGAGAGAGAAACATATTTATTTTACTCACTTTAATTATTTATTTTTAAAGCGTATATACAACTTAATATTCTATGAATATATCAAGCGTCTACCGATTACCGTTATTAATATCAAGCATAAACGGCAAATATAGCGTGTTTGTTGTATTAAATATTTGTTTTATTCCGTTTTTAGTATTTGTTATCGCGGCAAACAGAAATAACATAACATAACATTTACATACAAGCACATAAATTGCTCCTAGCCCCACACTAGGACACCATGTGTCGTCGGAACCAGAAACAACGACATCACAAACATGTAAATATCCAAGACCTGGGCTTTTTTTTTCTTTCCCCAGCCGGGATTTGAAGCCGGGACCTCTTGCATGGTAGGCAGACGCGCTACCGCTACGCCACAGATCAATGAAAATTTCAACTGTCTAGCTATCACAGTACATGAGATACAGCCTGGCGATAGACAGACAGACGGAAAGTGTAGTTTTAGTAATAGGGTTCCTTACCTTTCGTGTAAGAACCTTAAAAACAAGGGAATGAAATAAAAAAAATATATATATATTACCAGCCAGTGAAAGTTTATTATTTTATATTATACTGTATTATGCCAGGGCACAGTACAAATATCAAAAAATGGTTTAGCGAGGCAATGATTTGGTAAAATTTGTTTTAAATTATTACACTAAAATAATGTAACTTAAGCCAAAACTATGTAAGTAAATATTAACTAAGAACTCTAATGGACCTAATTTTTTTTTAGATCGGCACATGGGCAGTATTACTTAAATTGAAGCATACTTAAAATTAAATCCTGTACAGCACATTTTAGGAAACACTCAATTGCTTTGCGTGTGGTATTTCAAAGGCAGAAAAAGTTTGGATTGTCATAAATAAAGCACTACATGCGCTATGAACTACGTATTTTTACATACTTAAGAAACTGTTATTTTTATTAAAGTCATTGTAAAATCTCTACATACAAAACAACTACTGAATGAATGTAATTTTATTACATTTGCATATGACTCTACGATAGTATGACAATAATGGACAATTCATTACCATAATTATAAATAATAATGATTTTAAAGTCCGATTCAAATTGTGAATGACTCATCAAATTTAGCCTATATTCAGAAATTCGAACGTTTCCCCTTCTTCGTCGACATATAAAAGCTACCTCTAAGTAATATGAATTACATTCATATATACCTGTATTGTATTTTAATATCCGATAAATAGTATACATCACTGATGGTACAAAGTGGTATCTATAATATATCTACGTTACCGTATTTTTGGTAGATTACTAGCTTTGATTATTATATTTAATCAAATAAATGCTTTACAAAAGAAGGCTTCAATCCAAATAAAGATATAGATTAATCTGAACTAGACAGAATGTTTGTCATGTAGTTTAGTATAATGTAGATTAAAGATCCATAAGTGCAGATTCTAATGCAGATATTACCTAATATTGCTTATACAAATTAATATGCAAGTAAATTACTTTGATTTTATTAGAGAATCAGGTTTTTATCAAATACGCTAGAAAATATAAAAGATAGATAGATAAATAGATAGAGAACACTTTATTTTACATAAAAAAGGAACTGACGTAGGTATTTTTTAACCTAAGAGTACAGACGGCGGCCTTATCACTAAAAGTGATCTCTTCCAGACAACCTTTGAATGGACTGGAGCAATATATTGGAGAAGGAAGTAGATGTACAAATAAATCAAAATATTTCAGATACATATGAATAAAACATGCTTAGTTAAGAAAATTATTATACCAACTGTAAATAGATACAATACAAATAATATACATAAATAGAAAGTTGTATGAAATAGTTAGTAATTCTATATTAGAGAGTTATTGCTATAATAGTAGGTACGTAGTTTATGTTATGATGTATTCTAGTAAATTACACGTTTTAAAGCACATGCTCCAGATTATTTAATATTCTATTATGTAGAAATATTATGATTTATATGTTACAACTGTTTGAAAATATTTTTGGAAAGTAGCTAATATGTAAGTAACTTGATTAACAATATTAAATTGCTACATAATGATTTTCACAATAAATAGTATCGACTATTAAGCTAGATTTAGGTTTTAAGTATTTATTTTTCATGAATAAACTTACATTTCATGCACTTCTTAAAGTAATAAAAATAGCGCTTAAATCTTTATAAATATACACTTACAACACCTCATACCAATTTGATTGCTTTTGAAGATTACACTTACCAAATGTATCAACATATTTGTCTTATAATATCCATAATGTGAAATTTCAAGCTATTATTTTAACCTTAAGTGCTCTTGCTAATCATCGTAAAAGTAAGTTTTGACAAAAACAAATTATACTCCCAGTAATATCATATATTTCACCCTGTCTATGCTAAGTAAATATATTGCTACACAGAGTGTTCCACAATTTTTTTGCATTGTTATTTGCATATTCAACTCCATACCACTTGCAGTGCATAGGAATGCCTGGCCTACACTATTTACCTAAGTATTCATTTATCTAAATGTGATATTTAACTGGAAATTTTTATTACATTCTTAGTTAACTTAAAACCGTCTTGAATTTAAATATTAACATGATTATTACATAATAACTAAGAATACGTAAGTAGGTCTGGCCTACATAAGTAGGACGAGCCTACATCAGTAGGACGGCCTACATCAGTAGGACGGCCTACATCAGTAGGACGAGCCTACATCAGTAGGACGGCCTACGTCAGTAGGACGAGCCTGGATCAGTAGGACGAACCTACATAAGTAGGAGGACCCTACATCAGTAGGACGAGCCTAGATCAGTAGGACGAGCCTAGATCAGTAGGACGGCCTACATCAGTAGGACGAGCCTGGATCAGTAGGACGAACCTACATAAGTAGGAGGACCCTACATCAGTAGGACGAGCCTAGATCAGTAGGACGAGCCTAGATCAGTAGGACGGCCTACATCAGTAGGACGAGCCTGGATCAGTAGGACGAGCCTAGATCAGTAGGACGGCCTACATCAGTAGGACGAGGCTGGATCAGTAGGACGAACCTACATAAGTAGGAGGACCCTACATCAGTAGGACGAGCCTAGATTAGTAGGATGAGCCTAGATCAGTAGGACGGCCTACATCAGTAGGACGAGCCTGGATCAGTAGGACGAACCTACATAAGTAGGACGAGCCTACATCAGTAGGACGAACCTACATAAGTATTAATGTTTGTGCGTTAAGAATTTCAATGTGAAAAAATAAGTGCACCCTAGTTGCAGATTTTACAGCAACATTTTTTTGATATTTTTTTCCAAATCCAATTAAGTACTAATAAGGGCACAGTGTGTTTCATCGACACTTCTATTTTAGGGCAACTTAACATAAAATTATATTGGTTAATTTGCAGGCGACTATAAAAATTGTAATGTATTGTACCTACTTACCTAAAATAATTTTAATGAAAGTACATGAACTAAGTGAAATTATAAAAGGATGTCGGCCTAATAAAAAGACTTACTTAACTTCATTTGTTGTCTTAAAACAAACAATAAATAAAAGCAATATAAAATCATCCATCCACTAAAATATCATATTATAGACATAACCTGCTAACTAATTAAAATAATCAAACATAAAATACGTTATTTACACCTGTTATCTACATTATCTAGAATATCCTTGGAAATACTTACATCTAGTTAATTAAATTGCGAAATTTAATAGTTCCGATAAAAAAATATTAGCCCTATTTTATTAAATAACATGCCATTAATTTTGAGAAAAATTATTGCAATTGGTTCTACTAATTAATTTATTCTACTTGTATATGTAGCAGTGATAAAACTACGTGAAAGTTTACGTTTGGCATACAGTCTATTTAACTAGAAACTAAAGATAAACCTAGCTAAAATAACTATCTTCCTGAAAATATACTTATTGAGTTCGAGGTCGTCCGTTTTCTGACAAGATTTGCCTCCACTGTAAAAGAAAGAGAAAAACAATGGTTTCAATATAAAAGAAAGAGAAAAATAATGGTTTTAATATCACGGAGCGAGGCAGAGCTAGGTATATTCGTCATTGTGGGTCGTAAAACCACTATTAACGTGATTAAGAGATTAATCTGACACTTTTCTGCAGATTAATCTCTTAATCAATGATATGCAAAAAAAGATATTGTATGGAATCAGGCGTTAATTTGCGGAAATTCAATCCGATGACAACCTCTGTGGCGTAGAGGTAGCGCGTCTGCCTACCATGCACGAGGTCCCGGGTTCGAATCCCGGCTGGGGAAAAAAGCCCAAGTCTTGGATGTTTACATGTTTATGATGTCGTTGTTGCTGGTTCCCACGACACAGGGTATCCTAGTGTGGGGCCATAAGCAATGGATGTGCTTGCATGTAAATGTTATCCTTAATAGCATTAAAATGTGAAAATTACTTTGCTAAATTCTGCTGAAAATCCCACAAGCACCATGCGGTTGGTTAATGCAATGCCCTCCCTCGCACTTTTTCAAGCAGAAGTAAGACACCAACTGACTTGCACTTGTGAGCCTGAGGATGCCTCATGGTATAGAGGCGAAACGCGTCGCGTATTTTCTTACACAAGTATTGGTGTCGATGGTGGTGTGTTCGTGTCTTGCTTCTACTTGAAAAAGTGGGAGGGAGCGCGGTGCATTAACTAACGCGTGCTTACGGGATTTTTGGCGGAATTTAGCAAAGTAATTTTAATGCCAAAGAAAGATATGACTTTTTTCCATCAGTGGAGCTAGTGTTACGTTATAGAACCTCTCAATGTGCTAAACAACAACTTACAACTTATAGAAGCTGCATGCATACCTAATCGGCCATTAGGCACATATATGGAGTCATAGAAATATATACCTTAAGTTATATACCTATCTTTGTATGGAGTCATAGAAATATATACATAAAGTTACTCGAAATATGTTGGTAAATTTAATTAGTATACAAAATAAAATACGATCAGCAGCTACGAAAGTTCAGATATTATAGTTCCTGTTAACTATTTCAAATTACCAACCTGTGTAATAAATTATAGAACAAGATACTTATGTGATGAAGGGAGCTTTTGATGAGTGTTTTAGGGGCATGGTCTAGTTTCGTAAAATAAGATTACTATTGAATTTTAGAAAATTGTATTAACCTCCTTATTTTATGGGATTATTGGCAACGTTGAAGACATACTGAATGGCGTTTTATGCTTTTATTAAAAAATGCACACGATGCTTCAACGTGTTGTTTTCAATGGAAATGGTAAGAAATGTTTTACCCGCATGAAGACTCACTTTGGGTAGATTCCCGGAATTAACCCGCTTTTATTCCCCTAAATGAGTATTTTTCTCGGTAAGACGTTTATTACCATTATTATTTATTAACGATATCTTCGGAAAGAGAATGGCTTCGGTGTCCTTAATAAATGAGAACAACCACTTCGTATTCCACTGAAATACCAAATAATCGAAATCTATTGTCATTTTGAAAGTCAGGGGGCCGATTCTCACTTCAATAGCAAATAAGTCGTATACGACTCTAAGGCTTATGACATGGAATTCTAAGTAAAAAGTTGAGCGACACCCAAAATCTGTATTCTGAACGCCATGCTAGATTGAATTCGAATGAGAAAATAAATGTTTAATGACTCTGTCAAGTTATCTTATCTTATTTTTATGCGACAAATGTCTAATCCTTCGAATATTTTGCGTTTACGCCGTCAATTCGCATGGCCGAGAATCAGCCCCCAGGACTGAGAAGGTTACACCCTTCTTTATATGATCTGAGGTTACACTACTGCAAGCTCATTATTGACGAAGTCGCTTATATTAGTCAAAACAATTAGGTACCGGTATGGGGAGTAGACTAGTGTTCCAGAACGACATATAAGGGCTTAGGCAACACTTTACCTGTGGAGTCCTGGGGTGTGAGGGGCCGCTTGAGGGTCTGCTGTATGATGGAGAGCCAGCCAGCGCGGTCGTCGTGGCTGATAGCCGCCAGGCAGTACGTTCGCTCGGGAGTAATGAGGTGGAACGGGAAGCGAGCCTCCTTGCAACCATTGCCGGTGTTGGAGACCTTTATGGAGTAACCGTTAGACTCGTGACCTGCGGGATAGTTAGTAGTTAGACCTGATATTTCCGCCTCACAGTTAGGCCATTGTACGTAGTAAGAGCTGGGGTATGTTCAACACTTCAGACACTAGGGTTTCCTTCCTTCAAAGCTAGCGAGTGGTATTGCTACTAAAACTTTACTTGAACCTACGACCTTTATTGAACTAAAGTAAGAGAAATGGTGGAGTTACTGGTGATGCGTTCAGTTCACCAGTAACTCTTCGTTGAACGCTGGGCATAGGCGTAGCTATTATGGCGGGGGACGTAAGAGTGGGCAAAGTCCCCTAGGAACTTAGCATGGAAGAATTACTGTTTAATCAGTTTTAAAATTATCCAAGGTAAAAAGGAGCTTGAATGAACTACATTATTATCTACTAGCTGCTGCCCGCGACTTCGTATGCGCAGGATTAGTGCAGGACGCATTACCGGGATATGAAGTATATCCTACGTAAGTATTCACATCTTTGCCTATGAGGAAGCCAAATCTCACTTCATTAGCAAATAATTCGTATCTCTAAGGCTTATGTCGCTCGACATTCTAAATAGAATTCAATTCGACATAGACTACATAAAAAGTCGAGCGACAGTCATAATCTGTATTCTGAACGCCATGCTACATTCACGGATGTCAAAAAAAGACATCTTTTTTTGACATCCGTGGCTACATTGAATTCGAATGAGAAAACAGATGTCTAATGAAATGACTCTGTAGAGTTATCTTATCTTATTTTTATTCGACGAATCCTTCTAATCCTTCTAATATTTTGCGTCTACTCTTTCAATTTGCATGCGCAAGAATCGGCTCCCTGTACGCCAAAGTTCAATATAAATTCGTTCAGCCGTTATTGTGTGATTAAGTAACAAACACCCAAATATCAAGATCCGGGGAGCGAATTCTCGGCCATGCGAATTGAAATCGTAGACGCAAAATATTCAAAGGATTAGACATTTGTCGCATAAAAATAAATTTCATGTATTCTCACAAAGCCGTATGCGCAACTTGCTCGTAAATTTCGCTCTCTTTGAGTTGTCATAATGTAGCATGGCAATTACCATGCCACTTTTTATGTAGAATTCAAGTCATACGACTTAGAGTCGTATACGAATTACTTTACTCTATCAGAGAGGGCTTTGACTAGCAGCAGTAGCTCTATTAAAATCAAGATTAGGAACGTCATTGTTTCGTAGAGATTTTATTATTATTAGATAACTAGCTGGGCCCCGCAGTGATACCTGCGTTTTATCGATTTTCCCATGGGAATAAAATATTTTCCCGCAGTAAAACGTAGCACTAGGGTGTCAGCTAACTCCACACGAAATTTTATTAAAGCCGGTCCAGCCGTTAAGACGTGAAAAAGTAACAAACATACACACTTATAACATTAGTGTGATTAGGGGTGCGTTTCGAGATGCGATGATATCGATTACAGTGCCAACCCATATAAGTGCAGTAGGCACAAGAACCCTATTTCGTGCGAGATACTTTGGGACAAATAAATTTGGTCGGATTCGCGCTGTAATCGATTTCATCGAATCTCGGAACGCAGGGATGATATTATGTTTCTTGCATACACCTAAGAAAAAAAAAATACAATCAAGACTCAATGCTATAAACATTTCCACCAAATTAGGTTATGAGATAGTAAAGTTATGATCCGTTTAGTTTAGCACCCCTACGTAAGTGTGAAAAATCGTCATTTTATAAGCGAGATCATCGACACGTTATATGATACAAAGTAAATAGCGGTATCTAGCTAACAGACAGGAATATATAGTATTAATGTCCAACAGTTCATTTTACCGGTGCACAGATATTCAGCATGCGTTTTCCTTTACCTAAACAGTTATGTTCCGCACCTATTTTGAATAATTCAGAGTTACTAGAATTTCATTAAAGATTTAAACTTTATAAGTCTAGGTAAGAATGTAGCAGAATAACTTATATATTAACTCCTGTCTGTCTTCCGAAGGGGTAGGCAGAGCTAAAGGTTCTCATCTCGTCACAAATTTCTTTCGCGTCATGAATAGTGCCAAGCATATGAAGTCTATATTGTATTTAACCACCTAACCAACCAATATAAGCCTAACGAGGCATGTGCCCAACATGCCTCTTCTCTAAAAACCTTGTGGCGAGCACATGTCAACTCTGCGCGCGCACTACAAACTCCAACATTTCTGCATCGCGCAATCAAAGTGTTTCAATGACATACCATAAATATAACGTCCGACAACCTATTTAGAGGCTAAAAATTCCACCCATGCCGGGATTCGAACCCGCGAACTCTGGCTATCCGTGCGCTCTTCCAACTGAACTAATGGATGCCGATTAGTCCTTAGCACGGGTTGGTGCATTAAAAAAAAATCATGCCTCTTCTCTCCGCCATCTGATCAGGCGGGTGTCTCTAAATAGTTGTTCAATAGAGTCATTAGTCCGGTAATGGTCGTTACCCGTCCCGGTATTACCCGTGCTACTTAACTCGGCGCCTCGCACGATTCGATCTTTTTCGCGAGAGATGCCTATTTAATTTGCGCAGGTTATACCCCTGGAAAGACATTGTACTGCTATGGCTTTGTAGGCTACCAAATTGAGGAATTTAACAAACATTGTCGTGCTTATTCTATTGAAAAACTATGTAAGTATTAGATTCTAGGGCCCGGGCCCTAGAGTCTAATTCTTTATGAATTAATCTAATATTGAGTTGAGTCTGGCAAAGAACCGGTCCTTTGCCACTCTCAACTATAGACTTCCAGACGATTTCCTAACAACTTACCAAGGAATATCTCGCCCTTTGGATACGCGTCGAGTGGTTCATCGTGGTACATGAGCTTCCTGTTGTCCAGCGTGAACCATCGTCTCCTGTGGGCGTCGGAGGCGCGCGGCCCGGTCTTCCAGAGCCAGCCTTCCCTCGCGAAGTCTTTGGGCAGACGAAGCAGGAGGTCGGACTCTGAAGCCGCAGGGAAAGCCACCTGGAGCTGGTGCAACTTGGCGCAGCGGATCGCCATGTACCTGAGCAGAAGACGATGGTATTAAGAATATATAATAGACGTACCTACACTTAGACAGACCTGTTACATTATTGAAAACCGTGGTTTGATAATTTCTGACAGTAAGGCCCGCTACTGCCTTACACTCCTCCACCAACCCGGACTTCACCCCCGTGGAAGAGACCCGTGCCCCTCGGTGGGGACATAACGGGTTGATCATGATGACTCTAATAAAATAATGTTGTACCCTGGCCCCTGAACTAGGTTGCAGGCCTGTGTCTCAGGATCAGTGTTTTACAATGATCATAGTGCTAACTAGTGTGCTGTTTTGCTGTTTACAGGGACATTTTATTGTTTTTAAGTTAAAAAGAAAAAAGAAAATGTTATACATGCAAACATGCATGTATAACATTTTCTTTTGACAACAATGAAAGAAACCTTTTATGTAAATTTTGTGTGCGAGTGTTTGTGTGCGTGTGTTTGTGTGTGTGTTATATGCAGTAGTGGTCCAATGTGGGTCCTAAATGATTACTCACCAGCAATTGATGACCTCTGGGTCGTCGTGGGTGACGTAGATGTGCCTCGTGCTGCCGTCCTTGAGGAATGTGATCTGCAGTGAGTTGAGGTGGCCGATCTTCTGAGGTGCAAAAGCGACGTTTAGCTCCGATAGCTTCAGGACACCCTTTGGCTCTCTGTGCTCCTTCACGTGGTATCTGTAAAGGAGTATTGTTTCATATTTTATTTATTGGAAGATGAGTGGAGGGAAAGGAAGGGCTGGAAAGGGACGTCCCAGGCGGACATACATCGACCAAATAGGGGATGTATTAGCAAATAGGAAGATAAAAAGTACCCGGAACCGGCGTGCGTGCAAGCAACGACTTATGAACGTTGTAGAAGTGAAGGTGATCTGTCAGGATCGTTGCAAGTGGCAGTCCCTGGTCTCTGCCTACCCCTATGGGATACGGGCGTGAGGTTATGTATGTATTTTTTTTATAATTATGCTTTATTGCATACGAAACATTAAACAAGACATTACGTAAGAAATAACATTTACAAAGGCGAGCTTATTTTTTTAAGTTTCTTCCAACAAAAATTAGATAGTCGGAAGTCGGCAGAAAAAACGGGTAAATTATAGGTGTAAAAACCTATTTAGAGGCTAAAAACTTCACCCATGCCGGGATTCGAACCCGCAACCTCTGGCTATCCGTACCAAGCTATCTGGTACGGATAGCCAGAGGTTGCGGGTTCGAATCCCGGCATGGGTGAAATTTTTGGCCTCTAAATAGGTTTTTAAATTTGTTCCTTAGCACGGGTTAGTGCATTAAAAATAAAAATAGTGTAAATTATAGGTGCACAAAATAAACGACATAGACTGCTTAAACCCTTAACAATAACCTAAGCAGAAATAATACACTACATAGACTGAATACCTTTTAAATATAAATAAATAAAAGACATAGTAAATAATTGTATAGCTCTGCATGAAGAGACCCGTGCCCCAGCAATAGGGACATACAAGGGTTGTTATCGACAGCTCAAAGTTACGATAGAGATAAATAGTACTCTTTCAACTGTTTCTTAAATATACCAATTGTGGGACTAGCGCTTATTTTCTGATTTATTCTCATGAGTTTTCTATTTTTTTTATTGAATGGCGTTATACAGTAGGTACTATTTCTTTTTTAGTAGAGAAACAAACACCCATTGGCTCAGATAGCCCCCCTTGGCAAATCTAAGGTTATTTTTCAGGCGGGGTTCTGCCTCTGAAAGCGATAGTCTATGACAGAGCTTCTTAAACTTTTGAGGCTATAGAGCACTAACAAACCTTTATTTTATTTTCTAGAATTTTATAGAATACAAGATTCGCTTTAAACTTCTGAAGGTGCCGCCATAACTTAGCCATTACTACGAGCAGGTTGTGGCCAATTAGGCCTTATTTGCTGCTGTCCTTTAAAGTGAAGTTCTCCATCTTTGAAACTCTTTATCAGATCTTCACCAAATTAAAATGGGATGAATGGGCGGCTTCATAATTTCTGATCGTAAGGCCGCCACTGTCTTACAATCCTCCACCAACCTGAACTTGACCCCCTTAGTGGTGTATGTCCTGACATTCTTGCGATGCAGGAAGAAACCCGTGCCCCAGCAGTGGGGATATACAAAGGGTTGATCTCAAATGGCACATAATATATATTCGTACAAAAACAGGATTATCGAAATCGGTTAAGATTGGACGAAGTTATGCGGGGACATAGTAAAAAAAAAAAGGAATATAAGCGTCGAATTGAAACCCACCTCCTTCTGTTGAAGTCGTGTAAAAATAATATTGGAGGAAAAACCATCCAACCTTTGAGTGACAAACGTGATTCGCAACTTTTGACGGAACCTCTAAGTTTGCGGCCCCCACTTTAAGAATTGCTGGACTATGACTCATCAACTTTCACCCTTTCATTGCTAAGTCACCCACTAACAATATAACTGAGTAGAGTGCACATATTTTTAGGTTGATATGTTATAGGAACGGTAACGTTCGCGGTCACTGTCTCACTAACTGTGAAGGAAAACGGAACGGAAGCGATATCAATTATTGCTCAGGCCCTTGATTTTGCTGATGCGTTGTGGTGTAATGACAGTTGCATAAACATGGCGATTTCATTGCGTTGCTGCTTTAAGTCTACGAGAGCTCATACCTCCTAGGCGTCAATAGTATCAAAATACACCCCACGTGACCCGACCGTGTACCGGTCATGGTACTATAATGCACTAACAGAATCAAGGCCCAAGTGCTATCTTTACTATAACTATAGAACAATTCTTTATCTTTGAAAGATTAAAACAGACAAAATATCCACTATAAAAGAAACATCAATAGTTTTGACATTTACTGCATTTTTTTAATGATATCGTTATACTAAATAGGAGGAAAAGTGTGTGTCAGATCCCGCCCAGTGTAAGGTTCCGTAAAGTGAGATATTTTTTACCTGCTTTACAGAACTAAACACTTCATTAATTTAAAAACCTATTTTAGAGGCTAAAATTGGCTCAATTGGTAGAGCGCTGGTTAGAGCGCTGGTACGTATAGCCAGAGGTTGCGGGTTCGAATCCCGGTATGGGTGAAATTTTTAGCCTCTAAATAGGTTTTTAAATTTGTTCCTTAGCACGGGTTAGTGCATTAAAAATAAAAATAGTACTTCATTAATGTGATTTTCATTGGAATTTGTATGAAGTTTTTCTTTCATAGTATGTTAGTCGCCTATTATTTTATTTTACTTTGCACACCAACAGCATATATACAAAACATGGTGCAAAAGAGTTACAGGAAGATAAAATTACGCGTACGTACACCACTTACAGGTAAGCACGGCATTTATTATAAACTAACCTTACATCATTAATGAGCTGTAACAGAAATGATAATTAAATTAAACTAAGTAACAAATCAACTATATTGCATTTGTATATACCAATTTCTAGAAAGCTTGGAATGTTTGATGGGTAATGTTAGTCGTTAACTTGATAAGTTTACTTAGCCGTGACAGTGTTCCCTTCAAGTACTTTATAAATGGTAAATCCTTGGTTTTTATACATTTCTACGACTAACTACTTAGCCAGGAAAAAGGGAAGAGGCCTTACTCCAATAAAAAGGCGGACTTTAAAGCTTAATATTTCTGAATCGAATCCCAAATCAAATAATTAAAAATCATTAATATAAGGAAAAAATCTATGTCGTTATTTGCTCAATCTAATCTTAAGATATAACCGTCCCTTTTGATTATTTAATCACGTATGTGAGAAAATTGGGAAAAATTGGGAAAAAGTTTTTCCGGCACAAGAAAATCAACCATCGTTAATTTAACTTTAGTTCGAAAATCGTTAAGTTGGCCTCACTGCCAGTAATTGACTTTAAGGCAATGTTACTATCGTACATACCTACTGTCGTAAATATCACTGCAGGCGACATAATACGCTGTGTATTTTCTTGGGCTTTAATATGTTTCATACGTATCTTTTATATGTTTAGCTAAAAAATTTAAAACGTTGCGACATGCTAAAGGACCGTATCTCACCAGTAAAATATTGGTTTATTCGTCGTTACGTGACAAGAAGTTCTACTGCAGTTATTTCTTCACTTCTTTTGAAAAACAATTTGAGTTCTTCGCCATCTACTGAATACGCATCTTGACTCCTCCCTATCTAATAAAATACTAACTGGCTGTACTAAGCATGCTCAACTTTAAATTGAAAAAAATATTTTTAAATATTAGCTGAAGCCTGTTTTTGTCAAATGTGTTACTGCCCGATATACATTTTTATTTACTTCGCGGTGACGTTACTGGCAAATATTTGTGCGATTGCACAGCACTGTGACGTCCGACCGCGTCGAAGAGGCGCGTTGGAAGTTTTCGTACTTTTTACGTCACGGTTTGCATTACCTACTGGTAAGGCTTACGTAAGTAGCCTACGTACGTTCCACTCCCACTACGGGAAAGGCATAGCTAATACTGTCTCTCTCTGGCCAAGGGGCGATTTCAAGCGACGTCAACCCTTGCATGTCCTCACTGCTGGGGCACGAGTCTCCTCCTGCATCGCAGGAAGGAAGCCATACTCCACCACGGGAGCCAAGTCCAGGTTGGTGGAGGATTGTAAGACAGTGGCAGGTCATACTGTTAGAAGTTATCAAGCCGCCCACAAGGCCTCTGACATGGCTTAACGACTTTTCGTTGCCGGCACCAACGGTTTAACGTGCTTTGCGACGCACGGAAGCGCTCGAAAAAATACCACTAGTGGTAGTCATGGGACGGTCACCCATCCTGCACATAACCGCGCCTGTTGTTGCTTAACTCGAGTGATTGATTCTAATCTCTCGGTTCGACTAGGCCACGAGCGATATCAAGCGCTGAGGTATAATAAACACCTCAGATTTCCTTCTGACGTAGTTTCTAATTACAGTGAGTGAGATTGTTACTGCAAATTGATAAATGAACGTAAGAAAACTATGTAATAGCATATGCCAGTACAGCAGGCAGGTTCTACATCCTCCACCCTCTCGAATATGAGGCCAGAGAGAGTACCACTGCAGTGCACAGCCAGTCTTGCCGGTAATTTTATCATGGCGACTACAGCCATGACTGCTTAGTACCTAAAGAAGCAGATATTCTATGTTTGTTCATCGATATAGTCCACGTCATCTTGCTCTACACTGTGGCATTAGAAAGAGTGAGAACTTCATCTAATATTCGCAACCAGAACCGATGGCAACCTATTGCTCTACCACGTAATTTTGTGTACATATACTCGTAAATAAGAGACTGTATCATGTCATGGCTGGCTAATCTATTCTGCGTAGATTTATTCTATTAGTGGATTACAGTATAATGACAGATAAATAAACCGGTCACGTGACGTGTTTTTTTAATACAGTTGATGCCTCGAAGGTATGATACGTGTGCAGACTTAGACTCAGAGCAGCAATGAAATAAAATCGCCACGTTCGTGCAATTGTCATTGTAGAACCTAAGGCCAGATAGGAGTCTAATACTTATATAGGTTGTCAATAGAATGAAATAAGCATGACAATGGTTGTTACTTGTCTCAATTTGGTAGTCTTCAAAGCAATAGCAGTACAATGTCATTCCAGGGGCATAACACGTGCAAATGAAATAGGCATCTCTCGCGAACAAAATCGAATCGAGCGAGGCGCCGGTTATACCATTGCAATGCGATTGGTTACTAGACTACCGATAGCGTGAATGAAACGATCATTAGCATTAGTCCCTATGGCTCTATTGAACAACTACATTTTAGAGAATCGCCACCCTGGTAGTCGTCGAATTCACTACGAAGAGAGACTAGAGTATGTCAAGGCGGTATTAGTTTTACTCACTTCAAGGTGTCCTCAGATTCGTTGAGTATGAACTTGCGGAGCTGGTAGCGGCTGTCCTCCTTCCCCCGCTTCATGAGGAAACCCTCCATGGTGCCGGACACGTATGACTGCCGTTCTGGGTGGCAGAACTCCTCGCGCTCATATTTGGCTCGGATCCACTGCTCCACCAGCACCCTGAAAAGGATCGAGACGGTGTTGAATATACCAGAATAAAAGCGGCGGCAAGCCGTTGGTTCCGGCTGTCATGTATTGGCAGTCGTTGAACCATGTCAGAGGCCTTATGGGCAGCTTGATAACTTCTGACAGAAGAGAAAGAAGACTTGGCCTTCAAAAATTAAAAAAAAATCAAAATTATTTATTTATAACAGTGGTAACAATGATAGGGTCGAATCTTCCTTTTAAGTTAACACCTGTATTAGGAAGAATTAGCTCTTCCAGCCGATAGGTTGTACTAATTATCAAATTTTTACAAACTTGACAGTTACACTTAAGAGCTAATTTCTATTTATTTATTTTAAATAGCGAGTACACAAAAAGTATACAAATACAAGATATGTGGTTTTAGATTTCATATTTAAATTTAGTACACTTAAGATTAACATGTACATTTTTTTAAGTAGGGTACAAACACTTAGGGGTTTCATTTCAATCGGCTCCCGCCCGTAAACAAACAGACAGTTGACGGTAGTCGATAAAATATCAGGAAGGATCAGATAGATCGTTTGCTCGACCTAGCCCACCCATATAAGCATACCCATCATTAGTTATTTAATTATTATGTTTGTAACCCAGACAAAAACCGAATGAAATTTATTTTAGGGGTGTACATCGCACACGTGTAAAATAAGTGTAATTATGGTTTGTACTAATAAGTGTGAAATGATTCCATGATTAATGATTCCAATATATGTACTCGTGTATGTATGTGTGTATGTATGTATGTATGTATGTATGTATGTATGTATGTATGTATGTATGTATGTATGTATGTATGTATGTATGTATGTATGTATGTATGTATGTATGTATGTATGTATGTATGTATGTATGTATGTATGTATGTATGTATGTATGTATGTATGTATGTATGTATGTATGTATGTATGTATGTATGTATGTATGTATGTATGTATGTATGTATGTATGTATGTATGTATGTATGTATGTATGTATGTATGTATGTATGTATGTATGTATGTATGTATGTATGTATGTATGTATGTATGAATGTATGTATTAGGCCATACTCCGCCACGAAGGCATACGCCGTTCGTGGTGGAGTATGGCCTAACTTTCTTACAGTTGTTCGACATAGAAAATTTGACTTGTGCCCCCGCAGTGGGGACACTCAAGGGTTGATATCGAAGCGGCGACAGCACAGTGAGTAGAACAATGGACTCTAAAACGAGAGACCCAGGTTCGATTCTCAGTGGTAAGCAACGGTGACGGTAAGTGGCGAATCCCTGGGTTAGTGATTTTGATGTATTTCAGAGTCAGATGGGGCGACGTATCGTCGCGTTGTTGCGATTGGTACGAGTATATTGGACAGTAATCGTACGAGCGGTGGATGTGGAGCGGTAGAATGCAGGCTTCTCAATCGTAAGGTCGTGGGTTCGAACATTGTTTCCTAACTTTAGGTTTCTTCTTAGACTTTTGTTTAAACAACTTAAATAACTGACTTATACAATTTAAAATTGATAAAAGATAATTACTTATTAATACGAATACGAAACTAAAACCTATTTTCTAATGAAGTAACAGTAGCAATACCAATAGCTAACCGTGAAGGAAAACGTCGTGAAAAAACTCAAGCGACCGAAGTGTTAAAATACCTCGTCGCTTGCTACGTACAGTGGCGCAACTAGGTATGAGGCTAAGTACGGAAATCTCAGGTCTAACTAACACTAGTCGTACTCCCTGGATTGGTTCACTATGCGCGTGTCTTACATGGACTACATTTTAGGCTTTGGGGTAATATACCTCATGCAATCGAAATAGTAGTTGCGTTTTTATCTACATTGGTCTGCAAAACTAAGTAGGTACTACACCTATATTTTTTTTTCTAACCTATAGAAGTTAGACATATGTATAAAATGAGAAAAGTTTTACAGCGAATTCGATCAGCTTTCTTTGAAAGTATAGTAATTATTTTAATTTTAGCAACAAAATAAAATTCTTTTCGAGTCCTTTCCATTTCGAAAGTATATCTTGTGTACTCTAAAAGTTATCGCAATTAATTTTAAACGTATGATACTTAGCAGGCCACTGTATGTATGTATAAGCAGTTCGTTAATAGAGCCCGTCCCTAGGCATAGGCTAAGTCGGTCCCCTTTCAAGCCATCCGTCTCAATATCAACTCTTGTATGTCCCCACTGCTGGGGCACGGGTCTCTTTCCTGCATCGCTGGAAAGTTAGGCCATACTCCACCACGGGGGCTAAGTCCGGGTTGGTGAAGGATAGTAAGACAGTAGTGGGTCTTACTGTGAAAGTTATCAAGCCGCCCATAATGCATCCGTCTTCGTACTTTGCAAATCTCGACTACCTTTAACAGGATTTAGTAACGTAATCAGTATATATTGTTGTGTTTGGTTTATAATGAAATAATCTTCGTAAACAAAAGACGTCATTAATCTCTCTTTGTACTTATTTCCTTACCGCTAATCATCCAGCAGTGTTTATTTTATTTTTTTATTTCTTTATTTCCATTCCCTATCCTTACAGGTGTAACCTAATTCAATAGGGAGATACAATTAACTATATAATTAACAATGTTTAAATATCATACATTTCCTTAAATCTAACCTAAACCTTTAAATTGGTATGTAACATATCCTGTTCTTCTAAATTCACTCAAGGTAACATGGAAGACATCAACATCTTCCGCTAAGCGATTTAAGAGTCTTTCTCCACCTACATAATTATAATCATTACACAAAAGCGAGAGTCTTATTTAAATTCAGTATCCACTCAAAAAAAGTAGGAAAAATCCAAAAAATATTAAGCTCGCCTTTGTACTAAATTATTTTGGTGCAGTAATGATATTTCTAAATTAAATATGGAATCGAATTGAATTCTTCTTAATCTACCGATTCAATGCTAAACGTACGTCGCCTGCTTTCTACTCTTTCCTATTATTAGCCAAAATGCTGGCCAGTCCAGGAGGTAGCGTTCGTATATCACATCACACTAATATTATAAAGGGGAATGTTTGTGAGTGTGTATGTTTGTTACTTCTTCACGTCTAAACGGCCGGCGCGATTTTAATAAAATTTAGCTGGAATTGGAGTTAGCTGACACCCTGATATAACACATAGACTACGTTTTACTGCGGGAAAATATCTTATTCCTTAAATATCTTAAATATCTTACCTTATGGGAAAATCGATAAACCGCGGGTCACAGCTAGATTTTACTAAAATTATAGATTTTCGATCACCCATCTGCCTGCTCAGCCCCTAACCCAGAATTGAGGCCTATAAGGTTAAGTAGGGGAATCTACAATGTAACTAACTAGACAGCAGATTGCCTGTTTTCTAAATTAGTCCATATTCAAGCAGTTTACAACAATATAGCCCACATCATCTTGTTCTGCAGAGTCAGAAAGAGTAAGAACAAATTGCAACCTATTGCTCTGCCCCGTTTATGTATAAATAGACAAGCGTAATGACCAACATGCCTAGCGCAAAGTTTAAGGCCTAATCTATCCGCTTTTAGGAGATGTCTTGCTCTTTTAGCTTCTCCTATAATTTATCTTGAATTTCATATTTGTGACAAAGATGTTGTCGATGATATGTTGCACCAATTCGTGAATCAGAAATATAGAGATGAGAGTTAACACTTTAAAGAATTTAAAAACCTAATTAGAGGCTAAAAATTTCACCCATGCCGGGATTCGAACCCGTAACCTCTGGCTATCCGTGCCAGCGCTCTACCAATTGAGCCAATGGGCGACTCACGGCATCAGTGAAATTTCAAACCTCTTTACAATATTCTCTGTATTACGTACAGGCAGCGACATCTGACTTAAGCAAATTGCATTACTTACAGCGTATCGTTCCGATGTTAAACCTAACTGCAAAGTAGGTAGTCGGGGCTGTAAGTAATGCAATTTGCTTAAGTCAGATGTCGCTGCCTGTACGTAATACAGAGAATATTGTAAAGAGGTTTGAAATTTCACTGATGCCGTGAGTCGCCCATTGGCTCAATTGGTAGAGCGCTGGCACGGATAGCCAGAGGTTGCGGGTTCGAATCCCGGCATGGGTGAAATTTTTAGCCTCTAATTAGGTTTTTAAATTTGTTCCTTAGCACGGGTTAGTGCATTAAAATAAAAATAGTATACTTTAAAGAATGTTGAGGCAATGTCAGGGTAACAGGTAAATGCTGGACGCGCACTGCCCGAGACACACCAGACACAATGGACTCACATAGAGACTATACCCGTTTATAGGCACTGTCAAGTAATTTTTTAATAAATTGTGTAGTACCATTGTACCTTTAAGAAATTAATATACCTAATAACGAAAGTAAAATACTGCTCTAGTGTGACTTAAGAGAATGTAAATAACGGCTATTTTATTTATTTTTATTATAAGACAACTTCGTTTTGAAGACTCATCTAGTGCAGCTAAATAGTTGAGGTAAATGTAGAGTTAGTACAATTTATGATTCACAACTCAAATCCGTAATTTTAATTAGATAGGCTGGTTTGCGCTAACGCTATCTGACAGCACCATCTAGCACACTTACCTATTCATAATAGTCTGCTAACTTAAAGCATTGCTAATTCTCACTCTGTCCTCTTCTATTGACCTAAGTCAGAATGAAAAAGAACACTCTTTAGCAGCTGTTTTAAATTATCGGACCAGTATGAATAAGGGAGTAACTGCTTATTCAGGGGTCCAGTGAATAAGCACAGAAACGCCTTCAACCACGACATTTGCAGAGTCAGCCATAGATTAAATGTATGACTAACAACCCTGTCAACCGCTATTTATTATGATCGCAGACTACATAAAGATACTAATTATGATTGAGATTGGTGATGGCTGCTGGCCGTGCAGGCTGACGGACCCCTGCATTGTGCTCGTCAACAATGTACGTGTGTCTGGACACACGAACAGCAGCACTCGTTCACTATTTCATTGCAGCATTTTCTAAATTTTTAAAAACCTATTTTAGAGGCTAAAGATTCCACCCATGCCGGGATTCGAACCCGCGACCTCTGGCTATCCGTGCCAGCGCTCTTTCCAACTGAGCTAATGGGCGACTCACCGGCATCAGTGAAATTTCGAACCTCCATTTTTAGCGTCTAAAATAGGTTTTTAAAATTGTCCTTAGCACGGGTTAGTGCATTAAAAATAATATAATGACACTTAATTTTACATAACTTTTCAAAATAATGAACAAAAATTTTGTACAGAGCAGGAAGTAGTATTTCACTTGTGTGCTTTAGGCGAAAACCAAAGCCTACTCTAGAGCCCGAGGTATATTCTAAAAGCTAACAGACTGTAAGTCGTTGCACGCACGCCGGTTACGGGTACCGAAAATCATTAAGAAGTGATATTAGTTTTAGTAACTCTACGCGATATAGTTTATGCGATACTACAACAGGCGCGGTCAGGTGCAGGATGGGTGACCTTTCCGTGACAACCGCTAGTGGTATTTTTCCGAGCGCCTCCGTGCTTCGCAAGGCACGTTAAGCCGTTGGTGCCGGCTGTCATGTGATGGCAGTCGTTAAGCCATGTCAGAGACCTTACGGGCGGCTTGATAACTTCTGACAGTAACCCCGACACTGTCTTACAATCCTCCACCAACCCGGACTTGGCCCCCGTGGTGGAGTATGGCCTAACCTTCAGCGATGCAGGAAGAGACCCGTGCCCCAGCAGTGGGGACATTCAAGGGTTGATATTGAATTGTATCGAACTCTACGCGATATGCAGTTCAAAAAACTCGTATACTCTACTTACTGTGGGTCATTCTTCACCGGTCGCCGATAGCAGGGCGGCACTCGATACTCGTACTTGGCCTTGGCCGCGGTATTGCCAACTTCCTTCATTCGCTGCACCTGCGAATCTTCCCAGCGGTCCAGCTTCATATGTTTCACTTTGCTGATGTGTGCGCCCATGCTGCGGTGAATACTGGCGCAGCGCATGCAGATGAAGATGCCCAGGTTGTAAGACGCCCAGTCGGATTCTAGAACATAGGGTAATTATTATCAGGGAGCCGATTCTCGTCCATGCTAATTAAAAGCGTAGACGCAAAATATTCGAAGGGTTCATAAAAATCAGTTTCATGTGGTCTCACAAAGTCGTATGCGCAAATAAATTTCACTCACTTTGATATTTCATAAAGTCGCATGGTAATTACAATGCGACTGTTTATGTACAATTCAAGTCATTCGCCTTGGAGTCAAATAATAATAATAATAACAAATATTCATAAACATATCACACAGATCTCGTTAGCCCTATACTAAGTACAACTAAATGACTTGTGTTATAGGTGCTAACTCGACGATAGATTTAATACAATAAATACATAGATAACATCCAAGACCCGAGACAAACTAGAAAAGTTCGTTTCCTACTTTGACCCGGCCGGGTATCGAACCCGAGACCTACGGTTGTACAGTCATCGTGCCAAACCGCTGCGCCATTGAGGCCGTCACGAATTATTTGCTAATGAAGTGAAAATTGGCTCCCAGGGCAGGAAATGCTTGCAATCAAACCTAAATACATTTTTGGAAGTTATTGATGAGCTGTTTGGGTCGTGTTCTGTTCAATAGTCTTGGATTCCACGTTACCACAAAATACACGTAGATATTTATCCCGACATCTCTCTTAAGAGAGGTAGGCGTAGTTTACTCAGCATACTCACCTGATTAAGATTGAAATCTTGCTTACGTAGCAGAGCGTCAGTGAAATCGTACAACTTTTATCGTTGTATCGCGCTCGGTGTAAATGTCATGCTGAGCAATCATGATATTTTAATGTTTCATAAAGATGATTGTTGATCGCTTAGCATGACTTTGTAACATGATCCGCAGCGATCTTAGACACATTTCTTTTGTCCCTCAATCAGTAATTCAACATAGTGACTATTAAGTATACGCTACGGTAGAAAAAGTAACAGTCATATTTGTGCTTGTTTGTGCATATTTGGGCTACAGTTCCATAAAGGCCCTAAGTATTTTACGAAATTGTGGTTGATGGGTATCAGACTATAATCGAGCAAGAGAGTTATTTATTATAGAACTAAGAAAGCAGTTACGGGAAGTCCCACAGTAGTTACCTGTGCAAAACTATCATATTATTTTCCTCAAGTAACGCTAGCAGTACAGTCGTGAAAATCTGGGGAAGCCCCCGAATTATTTCTATTTCTAGATCAAATAAAATTAATTATTTTCATACATTGCACTGCACTGCGATGCACGAAGAGACCCGTACCCCAGCAGTGGGGACACACAAAGGGTTGATACTCTTTTTATTTTACCACATTTATTTTCTACAAAAAAAAGTTTAACTAAATTTACACTGTTTTTTCAACATAAAAAACTCATAACGGTGTTGAACACTAGACACAATTGCCCTTTAAATAAATTTGTTTTTAAATCGCGTCGGAGGTAACTCTATTTAATACAATTTCACAAATAAATCTTCTACTTCTACATGCTATATTAGTCCATTGCTGGGCATAGCCCTCCCCTGATAAGCGCCATAGCGCAAGGTTGTGCCATCATTGGGGGGTTATGCCCATAATCCCTACGCGCTGGGCAAATAAATAATCTAAATAAATAATCTTTGTTAATCATGTTTGTTAATCATGTTATCGCAAACGTGGCCGACCCAAGCGGAGATGGCGGGACGACCTTACAACCTTTCTGCCGGACTGGCAGGAAGTGGCCATGAACAGGGAGGAATGGAAGACAAAAGGGGAGGCTTTTGCCCAGCAGTGGGACACAATCGAGGCTACATAAAAAAAAATCATGTTATAGAACCTTATTCAGTACAGCTCCATAAAGGATATTAATTTTTGCTAGTATAAATTGCGGAAATGACAGTTCATGTTATTTTCAGTGTTAACATCCTGATAATATTTTCAAGTCTTTGATAATATTTTTTCTAACGTGCATAAAATTTTCATAAATGTATTGACTTGCAGTATTATGTTATAAGATATTAGTTTCTCTCTATCTAAAATCTTTACAACTCCGCTTGTAAATAAATCGGATCGCTCTCTTCTGCAAGACGAATATAGTCTCAGTGTCTGCTGCCCGGCCCCATAGCAGTATACCACAGGAGATAATATATTATAGAAGTAACTAAAATAAACAAGCCTAGTTCTTGCAACGTCCGTGAGTTACCTAATTATTTTCACTGAATTCTGCAGAGCTAAGCCTGTGTGCTAATTTTGCAATATATGGACCCCATTGTAGTTTTGCATCGATTGTCCCAAAAATACGGTATCTTCCAAGAATTATAGTTTTTCGTTTCCAATTTCAACGTTGTTCTCAACTTGTAACGGTGCAAACCTCTATACACCATTTCATCTTACGTTAGGTAAGGTAAACTTTATCCGCCTTATTCTAAAAACCTGAATAAGTCCTGGTTTAAACCAAGACTAAAAGATCTAGGATTGTTACGGTATCAAAGTTAGACCCAGATCAAATGTGTGTCGTTATTACAAATAGAAGACTATTCGAGGATCAGTTAAACCAGAAATCAGCCATGGTTCAAATAATATTCACTGATTCGTTCATTCAGCTTTCATTCAATGCTGCGTTCCGTTTCACTAAATGGATATTATCTTCACATTTTAAACACAAACATATTCATTATTGCGTTTAAAATACCTATAAATCGTAAACTGTTCTTTGTTTAGGTTCCAATATAACTAAAATGAGCACAATTAATTATTATATTGTTATTGGAGCGTTTTTATAATCAAATGGCTACTCTCGTGTGAAATGGAGTGAAATATTCGAGCGCGCGCGCCAATCCGAGACGTCAAAAATTTTCTGATAGTTTCATACTGGGAATAGGTATTACTAATTTTTTAACTTTGGGCGGTTTCGTTGTTGATTATTATAATAATAAAATGGAACATTTGAAGAAAAACGTGAACCTTTATTTGTATCGAAAATCTTCGTCACTTAATTTGAAGGGATTCACACGATGACGAAGTCCAAATCATGTCCCAATCGTCCAAATCATCGAAATCCATCATATCAATGGCGTCCATAATATCAATGATTTATTGCAATCTATCACACACACAAAACCAAACAAATACAAACGTCAATTTGGAGGTTAGTCCATAAATAAACTAGGGGTATCAGAAGTTTAACTTTGGTACCATAGATAGTCCATGACATAGCGATAAACTTCGTTTAGTAATAACATTTTACTTGGTCTATGGTTTAAACCTGGTAACAATCCCAGTACTAAATTTAGACCGCGTTTTGGAATAAGGCTGTATACATTTAGTATTTTGGGAATTTCGCAGCAGATTATTTGGGGTGAACGAATCTAGTGCGTGTGAGCATTATTTGCACCGTCAAGATTATTATCTTGTCTCCTTAATAACACTATCTCAGAAATTTCAATAAGTAGAGACCAGGTTTTTATTTACTTACTCAAAGCTAAGCTAAATGCAGTTAAAATCGTCAGTGTTAAAAGAAAAGTCCTTATTGTACCTGTTAAATTTGAAGGGTGTTTTAAGGAATTGTGTATTATATATGTGAATACCTATGACTAAGTTTTTAATAATAGGTATATCAGACGTATTAACTTTCTAAAACAACTCCAAATACGAGACGGATGAAAGCAAATTTAACATTCCTGTCATAATAAGTACAATGAAAATACCGTAGCTACGTGGCGATGCTATGTTCAGTATTTCATCAGCTGTTTAATTTAGGATTACTGATGTAGGTATCTGCTTACCCAAAATAGAATGTGAACTCTTGTCATTGTTATGATAACAGAGAGTGTATGCACGCAGAAGGTGGCGATAAGTTTGTGTTGAAAAGGTATGTAAACCAATCGGCAATAAAAAAGTTTATGGTTCAAATACTGACAGCTACTTTTTATATTTGTTTTGTACATTTTTTTTTAAAGATCTGAAATTAAAACTATAAATTTTGGATGAATTTTGAAATTATTGTCGATTCGATCTATCAAAACTGATTTCTATTAACCAATATGAGATTGAAAAGTTGGTAAAAGTTAAGAAACCCCGTAACAGAAAGGCATCGTGAAAGCATACCTGCACCTACAAATGAATAAATCTAAGGTGAATAAAGCAGAAGTGGTTTGTGACGTATTGGACGATCGCAAGTAGTGAAGCCTTACCCTGTTGTAAGATAAGATAAGAACTTGCTTTATAGTACACCAGGAAAAAAAGAAGTTGTATTTCTGTAAAGATTACTGTTAAGTTATAAGATATTTTTGTAAAGAAATAAATAAAACAAACACAAAATGTATAGTAGTACGTGAAGATGCAGGCAAAGCAATAGAGATTTGAGGAAGATTTGGTATCGGAAACTAGGACCAAATAGTTTTCAATAATTAGATAAAGTTAGCTTGCTTCGGGCCCCAAAATTGGGTCGTCGTCGTCAGGCCATACCAGTCCACTGCTGGACATCGCCCTCCCCTAAAGAGCGCCACGTTGTGCTAGGGGGTTGTGCCACTATCATAGGGGGTAATGCCCATAATCCCCACGCTGGGCAAAATTGGGTAGAGTTGTTCAAATATCAGTGATTTTGATAATTTAAAGTCAAGTATTAAGTATGTCCATACCTAACTTGTACAACGAGTTATTGAATAAATAATAAGTCAGTCGCATACCGCTCGCACTAAAATTTACAACCAGAAAGCTCTCACTAAAGCACTTTCAACAGTTATGATTTCTCTTTATTCTTTTATTTTTAATAATTGCTTTTTTACACTTTGTACCTACCTATATAATTATAAATAGGTAGTTGAATACGGCTCCCAGTCAATATGTTTCAAAGATTATAAATAATTTTATATTAATGATTTTTGTATTTTATAATTTTGTACTATCTGTATATTTCTGTAATTTCTATGTCGGTCGTAATTTGGGCTGTCTTAGTATCTACAGTTGTTTTATACTTTATTGTACTAGTTTCTTGGGTCGCGTGGCGTCCTGTGATACAGATGTCTGATATACTTAGTTTAGGACCCAGTGTGTCCACAAATCACTTTTATTGCACCATACTAATTTACCAAATTAGTTATTAGTACCACTACTTATAACTAATTTGCGGATGGAGAAATAAAGATTTTTAGCATTGAATTGTTGCTTATTAGAAGTGGGCTACCTTATTAACCTTTCGATAGATAGGCTTAGCATTATTTCAATAATCAATCAGCCTGTACTCGTCCTCCACAGAACATAGGCATCCCCCCCAAGGTACGGCACTTTCTTCCGCCCTCGGCCAAGCTCATCCAGCCACTGCTAACAGTTCTTCAATAACGCGTTAAATAGATCAAAATGCGAAATCGGTGAGGTTTCGCAAAAGAGGGTAACGGCAGAAATAAATAACAACAGTGCTCATTAACTCTGTTACGAACGACTTATTTTACGATATGGTCTTTGTAACTAATTATTATTATAGCATGCCTAAGTCGATAAGTTACAGTCGAAAGGATGTCAAGCTCACTTACTCGCGCTCTATTCAACAGGTTCGATGAGGACGGGATTGTTACGAAAATCTATTAGATACGACCGACCTGGCAACCACGGCCGATGACGATGGAGCACACCCGAAATTTTAACATGGCTGCCGTAGTTAAGTGCATCCACTATCAGCGCCACAGCCGACCTGCTGCTTTCCGAAATAGGAAAAATGCAAGCGAAGACTGCAGAACTATAATGAGGACAAGAACGACCACATTACCGACGCCTTTGAGGAAGGCTAAGATCCAACTCTCGAGAATGCCGTCAAGCCAACTATGGGGACCCAATTGGTTATGTTACTATCACCACCGTTATGGAGATAAGGCGCAGAGAGGTGAGGAACCCAGCGCCAAGAGGCAAAGGGAAAACTAGAGGCGTCACCGGCCATGCCAAAAGACGGTAGATTAGCAATCGCCATATCGCCTTTAGTTATGAGACAGATCACCAGGGAAAAGTTTCTCGTACACACCGTAGGTATCTCTGTGACTGCAAAAAGGGGTCAGAAGAATTCCGTCGCAGGCGCTTGTAAGCTGTATGCAGCCAATAATACGCCCATGCACACATACGGACTTTAAACTTGGACCTCGGTTCACTACGCAGTTTCAAGTGGAATTTTATTATCGCCGACAAAAAACCTTCCATTTTAAGTGCGTTTCCACACGCTACTCTAGACATACATAATCGCAAAATAATTGACAGCGTCACCGAGCTGTCAATCAAGGGGTTTCCGGATTCGACGGTTCTTGCCATGCATTTTGGAGGTACGCCCCGCGGCGGCTTGTTGTTGTTAAACTGTTAGGTAATGTGTATTGTGGGAGTGCAGTTTTCCTTATTGACAATCTGAGTTCACGTGGTGCAATCTAACATTGACGCAATATTTTTTGAAGGCCCCCTCTATTACTTATTTACATTTTTTTTTTATATTTATTACTTGTCACAGAAGGTCACATTTTTATGTCCCCCCCATCCTCGCGACATGGGTGTGTGAATCACACATATTTTTCCCTTTCCACGTTTTTCTCCGAACGCAGCCTTTATCTATTGACTAGAGCTTAGTGATAACAGTTTCACGTCAACGCAGTCAACAAACAACTCGTCATACGCAAGGTACTTAGCTCGACTGACGTAATCGGAACCGATTCAACAATTGATTCCATTTAGCCATGGGATTTCTTGTTGGCTGTAAGCTCTAGTTTGTACCTTACACCTAATAATTAAATTAGGTAAACCGCATTAAAATAGAAAACCTCGCCATATTGCGGAAAACTGTTATTAATAACATTAAACTTTATTTATGATTCTCGATTTCTGAAAAATATACTGACAGGTTGTTCAAGCGTGGTACGGGGTATAAAGCTTTTGTGAGTTTTGTGCGCCAAAATGCCGAAAACTTCTTCTTCTTCAGGCTATATTAGTCCACTGCTGGACACAGCCCTCCCCTAATAAGCGCCATAGCTCAAAACTTACGAGGTACACAATTGAATTTCATGAAGTTCTTCAGAACGGCTGCAAGATATTAATTTATTTATTTAAATGACAATACTAATTTGTCAATATGACTGATTGGTGACTAATTGGTACCATGCATAGTTTGTGTAATGGAGATTGGCCACTTTGTAACTTACTGAAACGGAAATTGAAAAATATACCTATATTAAAGGTTGGTTTCAGTGAAAGTCAAAGTGACTTATCCAGCCTGACAACTGTAAATAAAAGGAATTGAAGCATTGGTACCATCCACAGAACATAAGTACCATCTGATCATTATTTTCAAGATCAATTTCGTATGAGTCTGAATAGTTAATTTGAATACTTAGGTTCTGAATTGATGATCAATGAACGATTAGTAAAATTGTAAATGGTTTTGTTTCCTTGACTTTAATTTAATTTAAATGTTATTTAAAATAAATAAAATTTTACGTATGGTTACTACTCTTTTATTTATGTATACTCTTTTGTGAAAAAGTACTATACTATATTTTTTACTAATATTACGCCTGATAAAAAAATTAAGTGGCCAATTCAAATCACTGCAAATGAATACATGCAATCTGGCGCACGCAGCATGAAAAGGTATAAAATGTAAAAAAATACTAAAATGATCGAAATTGTTTCAATATTTGTTTTATCTACCTAGGTAACTATAGGTATAAAAATTTAAGCCCAAAGGAGGTCCTAAAGCTTTAAACTCAATAACCTGGGTAGTTTGTAAAGAAAGGAGGAGAGTTCCAAAAACCCAAATATATTTAAAAACCTATTTAGAGGCTAAAAATTTCACCCATGCCGGGATTCGAACCCGCAACCTCTGGCTATCCGTGCCAGAGCCAGAGGTTGCGGGTTCGAATCCCGGCATGGGTGAAGTTTTTAGCCTCTTAATAGGTTTTTAAATTTGTCCTTAGCACGTGTTAGTGCATTAAAAATAAAAATAGTATAACCAAATATATTGTTATGTTTAAGGAGTAAGTCTTATTTTTGAGAAGAATAAAAAAATCTACCTAAAACACTAGCACAGTAGAGTTCCAAAAAACCCAAAGACCCTTAAGGTTTTCCCTTAGGGTTTTATAAGGAAATATAGGTATAGAAGAGTTCCAAAAAACAAAGTGCCTAGGTGGAACCTAAGGGCTAAGAAAGTACCTAATCCCTGTTTTCTTGCTTGGAGTTTGTTCCAGTCTCAATACGTAGGTAGTCCTAATTTAAAACCGTTCATCGCGATGGCAAGCTTAAAATAAAGACTGCTTTTTTAGATAGTTAAGTGGGCACGATGTTAGACTCCCGCAACGATGTATTGCAACGCGCTTTACGCATAAAACTCTGCTGGATCATTAGCAGAATTCCTCAAAATTATTACGTCCATTAATTAATTGACGTAACCATAACCACAGCACTTTGTAAGGAGAGTCGTTTATGGCCAATCACCATTAATGAAAAACATTGGGCTCTGATTGCCCCTTTTATCTCAATAACAGCAAGAGAAGTACCGAAGGGCTAAAATATTGGGCGTTTGCCACACGAGACGATTCCGTTTGTAGTTTGTACACATCCGTGTTTACGACGATATCAGGTACAGTCTGTGATACGGGAGCTGTGTGTTTTGGTAGATATCGTACTTATGCTGCGCGCGATAAGAACTATCGCCGAGTAGATCCGATGTCGCTGGGAGTGCCTGACACACTGACGAAAGGCCGCGGCTAGACCGTACACACACAAACAAATGTGGCCTCTGCGCCACTCTTAAATAACCTAAATAGCACTACATCAGTCGCATTTAGCTCAATATTTGCCGTTAGGGACCATATCCGTCATGCTAAATACCTAGGCCTATAAGATAAATAAAATAATCTGTAAAATAATGCATCAATACGCCGGATTTCGCAATGTAGAGCCCATATAGAGTCAGTTTATTTTAGTTTAAAGGTAGCTGAGGATATCGATGCGTAAATCAAATCTACTGTGTAAACTTCAATAGCAGTTTCAATCAATAAAAACATTGAATCACGCAATGTAATTATGCCTTGGCCAGACATCTCACGGATACAAAACAAACTGAGTAAGACAGTGCGCCATTGACTGCTTGTCACACAAAATCAATTTCAAGACGATGCCCAAAGAGCTAAAGAATATACTCAACATAGTGTGATCGATCCTTATTTTGTTAGTCCTTCGCATTCAATGTGGTCGGAAGGATGTTTTGATTGAATGCATTTTACACCGAGGTCACTGAACTCCAATCTAAAGCATGGGCGCACTTACGCCCCCCGCCTTTACTCCCCATGGAATTACCACGCTTCACAGGAACACAGCACTTAAAACACGGCGTGCACTAACCTTCAGCTCCGCAATCGGCACACACATTATTCCCCGGCTTCTTTTGTATCTCTAATAACAATCTTTCGTTATGATCAACCATCGTGGAACTTTTGCATCAATATAATAATGAAGACAAGTACTCCGGCGTACGTACGACGCGCCTCGAAAGTCGAACGCGTTCTCCGCCGCTACCCGAGCGAGCGAGACTTCGATTCGACCGAGGCGGGTGAAGCTCGGTCGGTTCAACCAACGCCATTTCAGTAATACGCTTGCTGTCTCACTCACTCGCGGTGCCTCTTGCCTGGTGCGAACGAGACAGGAATCGAGGTCCAGTTTCGGTACATGAATGAAACTATCCAGTTGTATGTGTAGACGTCTCGTAAATCGTACAACTGTGTCTCTGTGTGAGACCCTGTAGTACGCGATACAAGAACCGTCTCGCGTAAAATACTATGTATGTGTTGTAGAGCGGAGTCTACTCTACTGTTTATGTAGAGTAGGCAAGTATTTACTATTTAATTGTTATCAGCTCTACGTACCTATTTGTGAAGGATCAATTAGAATTGAATTGAACGGGCTCAGAACTGAGTCCGACGAGGGAACCACCATAATATGCGACTGCGGTGCAAACTAAAGAAATGTACCTAGAGCTTTTCATTCAAAAAACGTGACGCTGGTCACGTGGGCTGTATCAAATATTTCAAAATAGAGAAGTACTTAAAGGCATAGTCAACCTCTACACGCGGGCAATATTCTCAGTTCCATTTCATTACACCAACTTTCACTTCTCTCTCGGCAAGGGTCACTTTGCAACAATAAAGTAAAGATCGCAGTAATGTCAACTCGTGTTTAGCTAACGTTTGGGTAACGATTCAACCTCCAGAATTGACCATCTATGCACTACATGCAATTACATTACGTGCGACTATGCAACTAAAATGGAAAGGTTGACATACTTTTGGCTGCACTCAAGTGTAGGGAAGTAGGTACTCTCCACGTAGTTTGTTCATAGAGTTGTCGTTTTGTTCCTCTACTCTTCAGGATACGGACAGTTGACACGTAATATTGAGTTTGGATGCATTCGGATGTTGTACTAACTTGGTAGGTACCTATATTTACGTCCCTTTGACGAAATCTTGTCACTAGAATCATTGGTTGCGGTGCTTCTTGACTGAGTATTATGTCATACACATATCATTTTAGCACATGAAATGAAAAGGTTTTATTCAAAGTAGCACAGAAACTGCGGCTTAATGAACGTTACATTTCGACCATTTCAAAATTTAGATATCATTTTGCAGAAAAAATGGACAAAAACACTATTAGTCTTTTCAAAGCCCTTAATTAACATAGTTTAATTATTATAAAACATAGAACTCATGCATTGTACTGGCTTTAATTCCAGACCTCATTGTCATCTAAATAATCCTTTATGTCATAGTGGCACTTTTGGCACAAAGTGTGCTTAACATTTTTTAATGTAGCCTATAAACGCCCCACTGCAGGGCACGGCCTTCTCTCAGAGAGTGAGTATTAGCTCAATTACCACGCGTCCCACTGTAGATTGGCAACTTCTGCTATATATATATTAATAATTTCTATATATATATATATATATATATTATAGGCTCAACAACAAGGTACCTGACACTATCCTCATGACAAAGAACAATTATGTCAAGCAAAAACATGCTTAGTTAGATATCTAAACCATCGTATTGATTTATTTTCTCTGTGTACCTAATTATCGTGAGGAAACCTGAGCGTCTGGAGTGTGCAAATACCTCGGCGCTTGAATATAAATATATTAGATTTCAATTATATATATATATAAATATATATATAATTGAAATCTAATATATTTATATTTGGTACCTATAAGGTCGTAGGCAAAAAATGGCGATATCTCGAAAAATCTAAATTACAAATAATCTGCTGTGTGGTGTCGGCCTAGAGAATAGCACCACCCCAATTCTTCCCGCGGGTGTCGTAAAAGGCGACTAAGGGACACAAACCGGGGGGTGGGCAGCAGCGCCCCCTGCAGTACAACTCCACCCAACTGCGATCCCCAACCCACATGCCCAGCGTGGGGATTATGGGCATTACCCCCTATGATAGCTCCACGTGGCGCTCTTTAGGGGAGGGCTGTGTCCAGCAGTGGACTAGTATAGCCTGACGATGACGATGATGACGATGACATATAATTTATTGCAACCATAAGGAGTTTGTAGCAATTTTTTAAGTAGGTACTGCTTATAGTTTAATAATAATAGTGTTTTTTTTTTCATTTCTAGCCTTAATTTTCCTTAAAATATAGCAACAAGATAACAAAATAAAATTTACGTAGGTACCCACACTTCGAATACATTAATTTCAACTTCTTATCTATAATATAAAAATGAATCGCTGAATGTGTTGGTAAGCGCAAATCTCGAGAGCAGCTGAACTGATTACGCTAATTATTTTTTAAGAATATTGCTTTAAGTACGAGGATGGTTGTTACAGAGAGAAATATAAAAAAATGAAAGAATCGACGGTTAGGCAGTACGAAGTTCGCTGGGTCAGCTAGTATACCTAATATAAAAATGAATCGCAGAATGTGTTGGTAAGCGCAAATCTCGAGAGCAGCTGAACCGATTTCGCTGATTCTGTTTTTAAAATATTCCTTGAAGTACGAAGATGTTTAAGAAAAATAAAAATAAAACTAAAGAATCGACTGTTAGGCGGTACGAAGTTCGCTGGGTCAGCTAGTTTCATATAGATACAGACTATTCAATATAAGAGATATTTTTGTTTAGTTCTAAACGTGGGCCATAGATAATAATAATATAATACCTCCCACGCTGTTCGGTACCCAAGCGCCTTAACCAAGTCCAACGAGGCAGTCAATAAATATAACAATACAAACATACAATGACTTATTTATAATCCTTGGGCTAATATCAAAATAGCCAGAATGCAGGCTCAAGTCACAGTACAAAAGACTTAAGCTTACCTATTCATGTTAAAGAGACAGTGCGGTACTCTCCCTGCTACCTAGCAGCTCGCTACGCCTAAAACACAATACCTGCCATTGTTACTAAGGTAGATCGCTATCTGGAAAAACCAATGAGTAATGCCTTTAAAGGCACCCTAACTAAACTACCTGCCCATTGTGTGACTAATACCCGGTAGCAGCGGTGGAAGGGTGGCGCCGTCGGGATGCCCAGTTGCTATGTTACGGGTATTAATCCTGATTGATACCAATGGTCTCTCGTCTGTCAAATTAATATTGAATTTAACAATTCGATGATTGTAATCGCTTAGGATTTGGTGACCATTACGAGTACTACTCACGGGGTACGGGGGCACGGGGTGGATCATACTCTCTCTTTCTGGAAGAAGGCCTGTGCCCTGCAGCGGGACGTATTGGCGACACGGGGGCCAAGTCCGTGTTGGCGGAGGATTGTAAGACAGTGGCGGGCCTTACCTACTGTCAGAAGTTATCAAGCCGCCTATAAGGCCTCTGACATGGCCTAACGACTGCCATTATATATCAGAGGGCACCAACGGCTTAACTTGCCTTGCAAAGCACGGAACAAGCTCTCGGAAAAATGCCACTAGCGGTAGTCACGGAACGATCACCCATACTGTACCTGACCGCGCCTGTTCTTGCTTAACTCATGATGATTGATTCCAATCACTCGGTTCGCCTAGGCCACGAGCGCTTCACGTTATCAACCCTTGTATGTCCCCACTGCTGGGGCACGGGTCTTTTCCTGCACCGCAGGACGGTTAGGCCATACTCCACCACGGGGGCCAAGTCCGGGTTGGTGGAGGATTGTAAGACGTGGTGGGCCTTGCTGTCAGAAGTAATCAAGCCGCCCATAAGGCCTCTGACATGGCTTAACGACTGCCATTATATGACAGCCTGAAGCGCTCGGAAAAATGCCACTAGCGGTAGTCACGGGACGCTCACCCATCCCGTACCTGACCGCGCTTGTTGATGCTTAACCAAGTGATTAATTCCAATCACTCGGTTCGCCTAGGTAACGAGCGCTTCACACCGCACGTTAACTGAAGGAAAACATCGTGAGGAAACCGCACTGGCTGTTCATTGGTTCCGCAAGTATTGACTTGTCTTTCCTGTGGGCTAGGCCGTCTACGTTGTCAGGAAGGTATAGGCTGGGCAAGCCTACACCATCTAAAACCATGTCCCAGGCACTGCAGCATCCGAGTAGTCCCTTGTCCCTTCACCCATCTAGTGTGAATGAATTCTGAGTGTGAATGAAGGTATGTTATAAATTTACGCTATTAGGTATAAAGTTAGGTACGCTAATAACTTTTCAAATCCTACGCTATCAAATGTAACGCTAATATTTACAAGTAATTTTATTTCGTTGAATCTTACGACGTCCCCTCAAGAAGCAATTCCCGTACAAACGTAGTTAGGCTTTAATTTACAAGCGACTTAGCGGATCGCAATGAAACTTTACTAGTACTGGTTACAGGACACAAATCGAGGTTTGGGGATTAGTGAAACTGGAAGTGAAAGTGAAAAACATTTATTGCTTTTTTAATACAAATAAACATAACACTAAAATAAAACAAAATTATGTAGAACAAAAAAAATACATTATGGTAGTGCGAACACAAGTGTAACAAAAGAAAACGGCAGTAGCTCAGCCAAATGCTAGCCACAAGTGACCAGCGCTAGTCTTCTGCTGCACCTTACTCGTTGAGGAGCTTCCCTAAAAACTCAAACGTTATTAATTTTTGGTTTGATAAAAAGGAAAACTTGGAAAGCTATGTACCGAGAATACTATTCATAAACCATTTGTAGGCTTCCCCATGCATCTGGCGGAAGGCCAAGCTTATTCGTAGTGGGAGAGCGGTAGTCATAAAACGATAACATAGTGCGAAGCGTAGTCTAAACAATAGAATCGTGACGAACATAGAAACATACCCGTTTTGCCATTGAAAACAAAACAATGTCTATAATCTGAGCACTACATACCTAAGCCCTTGTAGCCATTGCTATAATTTAGACTGTGCGACCTACACTGTAGCGGCCTTCGTTAATAAACCTGTGTAGGTTTATTCAGCTTTGTTCAAGCTTCCGGAGAGTTCAAGAGGTGTGTAATCCTACTAATATTATATACGCGAAAGTCTGTAAATATGGATGTTTGTTACTCTTTCATGTAAAAACTACTGAATGTATTTTAATGAAACTATACAATAATATGGCTTAGGTATACATCAGAATAACACACAGACTACAATTTACAAAGATATTGTCATACTCAAAATGTTAGTTCTTTTCTACGCCACCCTAATATAAGCCACTCAAAATTCTAATCCTGCGCAGACGAAGTCGCGTGCACCAGCTAGTATAGCCATAAACCTGAAGTAGGTACCTACCTATCAGATGTTACCAAACTGTTCATAAGCTGCAGGTGAACCAGAGAGATATGGAGAAAGCCACGTCGGGTATATCTAATTTTGAGATCGGATAAGAAACACCAAAATCCGAAAGAGAGTGAAACTGATCCATCGTGATTGCCCGTAACAAGTGGAAATGTGTAGGCCATATGCCTTAGACAAGACAATAAGACATAGCGGTTTAGACAAGGGCTTTATAAGACCTAGTCTGGAGATCTAGAGATGGGCGCCGAAGCTGGCCGAAGTGTGGGCCAGCAACCAACAAGATGGACTGACGACCTGTTCAAACTGGCAGGAAATCTCTGGATGTGAAAAACCCAGGGGTGAAATAAATGGTGTGCATTAGAAGAGGCCTACTCAGTATTGGGTGATTTACGTCGATGAAGAGATTGTTAACATTCCAGTGCATCCCCTAGTTGTAGGATTTGACCGAACTCGTCAGTGTGCACAGTTTGTTCACTGATTTGACCAGCCCACACCCAACTATGACCGGCCAGACGAAGGAAGCCTACTACACCCGCGGGAGCTCCCCGAGCTGTCCTTAAGCACGGACCACGCCAAGATAAGTCATGATGGCAAAGTGACACCGGGGGACAAAGCCTCAGCCTCACATTCGCACGGCCTAACTGCTGCTACTGCAGCAGTAGGATACGGAGCACAACCCACAGGCGCAAACCTAACAACCCATAGATTACATACAATGACATGTATTACAAATTTACAACCATATATCTGTGCCTTCACCACCTTGTAATAGATAAGTGGGCGAAATAGATTTTATGCAATGATTTTGAAACACACACTTGGTATGGCATTATGTATCGGTTCCATGCTTTTACAACCAAACGCAACAAATTTCAGGGCTGCCAAATTAGGAGTTTTCCGTGAGTTAGGGAAAATTTTGCTTATGGTGTTGGAACCAAACGTTGAAAATCGTGATTAAATAAAAATATTATAACGTCTCACAGTGATAAATGTCATTTATCATGAATTATTTTAAAATGGATAAAACATATAAAAAAAACTGCATGGGTTGTATGCAGCGTCTAATGTGTTGTATGTTTGTGTTAATGTAACATAAAAATAAATGATTGTCTTATTGATTGATTGATTGATTGACTGATCTTGAATCTCCCCTTTTCTCTTTTATAACTTCGTAATAAAAAAACATGTATGGGCATAATATTATACGTATGTACAATAAATTTTGTTTAATATTTTTTTTACGTAGCTTCTATGTTTGTCTCCCACGCCTCCCCCTCATTGTTTAATAGGTATAGTAAGTAAGTAAGTACCTAGTTTATTTAAAAGGTAAAAACCTCTGATATATTAAATAAACTATGGAAGTGCATCAATAAATTGTTTCTATCAATTTGAGGATATTTGAAAAAGCATCTGGCAATTAAAAAATGTCAACAACAGTGAAAAAAATGGTGTGGTGTGGTGCGTGACGAGACGATGAATTTACGGTCGAAAAATAAAGAAAAACATTGATTTTAGTAAATTATACTGAGTTTCCAACACGCAGAGTTAAATAAGAAAAAGCAAAATGGGTCGCCGATCAATAAATACCACTAAAAGTGGGAAATACATGAATCCCACGGACCAAGCAAGTAAGAAGCTGATATTTTGTAGCTTATCATTCTTTACGCATTTGTATCAATTTCCACATAAAGAAATAAGCGCTATGCCTGGTCTAAAGTGTCGCCAAATGTTTATTTTAGGGAAAGAAGCGAGGAAAAAAGAGCTCAAGAAGAACAAAAGGCAAAGACAAATGGTGCGAGCTGCTGTGTTGAAAATGAAAGATCCTGTGCAGATTCTGGAAGAACTGCAGAAAATCGATGAAATGGGTATGTTAATAACCTTTTTCAGGTATTACAATCACATGTAAACAAACGGAAATAAAAAGGTGATCCTGGGACATACCCTACCGATAACGCTGGGAGAAATTATTTAGGAACTACTCCTACTCTCGTTTTACTTTTTTTGCAGGACTCTCCATTAATTACAATTCAGCTTTAACAGAACAGTAAAAAAGTAGATCTTACTACTGTTGTCATCTTTCTCTCGTAACTCCTGTATTTTCTATTATTATGTACTAAACATTTTATTTAAGTACATTATTAGACTACTCTTTCTCTTCCCAGGGTAGTATGTTAAACACTTCCCGCATTAACTTATTGACTATACTTGTCTTCTTTGCAGAATACAATGTACTACAGCCGTCACCATTAAATGAGAAGGTGTTGAAAGAAAAGCGAAAGAAACTCAAAGAGACTTTTGATAGAGTCCTGAAAATGTATGTAAGTAAAATTTTCGAGGAAGACAGTGTTGTTATGTTATGACCAAGAAAAGAACAATAAAATTTGTGCTTTATATTACTACTATAATAAGTGAGATTCTTTTAGGTCTTTTTTTATGTAGCCTATAAACGTCCCACTGCCGGGCACAGGGCCTTTCATTGTGAGAGTATGGGCTTATTTATAAATTAAGCTTGCCTTAAACGTGCTTCAACAAATGTGTTAAGTAAGTTTTGTGCCAAAAGGGCTACTATAACATAAATGCATGTACTGGCTTTACGTTATATAGTAATTATGTAAACTCTGTTAATTAAGGACTTTGAAAAGACTGAAGTTTGGAGTTTTTTTTGTTCATTTTTTCTCCAAAATGATCTAGATTTTGAAATGCACACCTAGTTTGAATTGTAACGTTCATTAAGCCGTAGTTTCCGCGCTACTTCGAATAAAACCATTTCATTGCCACGCGTGTCCACTGCAGATCAATTTCAAGTGCTGAGGTCTTTGAACACCTCAGACACTCAGGTTTCAGACAATGATTTTCTTTTAGGCTGTTTAAATTGATGACTTTAATTTTTATTTAATTAGTACTGCCCCATAAACCACTTATTATACAATGTAAGATAAAGTGATGTGGCGAGCACATGTCAACTCTGCGCCTGCACTACAAACTTATACAATGTAAGATAAAGTGATGTGGCGAGCACATGTCAACTCTGCGCCTGCACTACAAACTCCATTGCATTGTGCAATCAAAGTGTTTCACATGACATAACATACACCACCACCTATAATTGGTTTGTCTATTTCAGGACAAAGACGAGCCGGAGAAATGGGTGGAGCTAAAGAGGCAAGAGATGGACTATGAAAAAAAGAGAGCCCATCTGATATCTTACTATGACTCTGTGAAGCATGCCCAGTCTGTACAAGTGGATGATATTCCTCTACCTTCTATTCAAGTAAGTGCAACCTATTACATATTATTATTGATAACAGGCACCCAATACAACAAGAGTGTACACTCTGTTGTCCAAATGTTATACATACACATACATTCACATCCCGTTACTACCGCCATTGAATTTCAATTAAAATTCGTGCTTTGCAAAGCGTGTTAAGCTGTTGGTGCCGGCTGTAATGGCAGTCATTATGCCGTGTCAGACGTCTTACGGGTGGCTTGGTAACTTTTGACAGTAAGGCTCGCGCAAGAGACCCGTGCCCCAGCAGTGGGGACATACAAGGGTATCAACCCTTGTATGTCCCCACTGCGAATCGAATATAAAATGCACAAATGGTAATGAATAAACATGATTAAAGTAATAAATTAAAACAAGAGGGTATTGGGTGAATGTGGGTGGAAGAGCTGGTAATGAATGTCCCACCCGGGACATACTTCGGTCCAATAAGTTATTTATTAGCAAAGGGCAAGATAAAAAGTATCCAAAACCAGTGAGTGTGCATGCAAGGCCTAATGAATGTTGATGAAGCAAAAGAGGTTGTCAGGATTGTAGCTAGTGACAAATCCTGGTCTCTGCCTACCACCCTGGGATACTGGTGTGAGTTTATCTAAAGTGATTTAAACCTCATAGAATGCAATTTATATTTTAAATTCTATATGTTGCGCAATATTCTGTAAAAATGCAGACTTACCTACACTATTGCACAATATTATGTCAACTGTAAACATAGCAAACATTATTTATATCTGCGCGCGCCAATCTGGCGTAGGAAAATGAAGCGACCGAGACTTGCCTGGTTACCATAGCACATGGTATCCTAGTTTGGGACCACTACTCTGACAAGCAAAGTTGGCAGTTAGCTCTGCATATTTATCTCTGTCTCTCACAACGGGAGCTTCCATAATTTTCTCTGTAGTTTAACTATGGACACCTGCCATGGTTTATTTTTCTGGCCTCGACAATGACAATGATCCAGCTTGTATGTATGTTCGCCTTTAGCCAGTAGAGGGACATCACAAAACAGTGCATTTTCATATATAATCTTTATTACATACAAAGTAAAATAGAAAAATAATACGGCGACTACATCTCACACCTGCGATTCGCAGATGACATAGTCTTAATGGCGGAGTCGCTAGAGGAGCTGAACCGGATGCTGACCGACCTAGCTTCAGCCTCGCGACGTATCGGTCTTATTATTATTATTATTATTATTATTATTTGTAGACGGGCAGGCAGTTGGAACAACTGATAATTGCCCGCATCCAGTTTCACTTGGTTATTTTTTTCTTTTGGTCAGTGATGTGTTTGTCCAGTAAGTTCTTGAATTTGTTGACATTTGGTGCTGAAACCACTTCTTGTGGTAATTTGTTCCATCCATTCACTACTCTGTTAGAGAAAAAGTGTCTGTGAGGATTGTTGTTGGAGAAACAAGTTTGTAGTTTAAGGTGGTGTCCTCTCAAGCGGGTGTTGTTGTCTCTTCTAAGAATTTGTTTATCAAAATCCTGTAGGTCGTAGTGTCCATTTAGAATTTTGTAGGTTTCGATTAAATCACCACGCTCTCTACGCTCCCGTAAAGAAGTAAGCCTCAGCACTTCCAGCCTTTCTTCATATGATCGGTTTTTTAGCTGTCTTGGAATTTTAGTAAAGCTGCGCTGAACTTTTTCCAGAATGTCAATGTCTTTAATGAAATATGGGCTCCAGACTTGGAAGGCATACTCAAGTAGGGGTCGTATGTAAGTTTTATAAATGGTTAACATCATTTCTGGGGTTAGTACTCCAAAAGCTTTTCTGATTAAATAGATAAAACTCTTTGCTTTTTTTATTATAGTTGTTATGTGTTGCTCCCATTTTAAGTTTTTAGAGATAATTACTCCCAGGTCCTTTTGTTCATTAGCTGCGTGAAGCTCAACATTGTTTAACGAATATGTTAAGTGAGGATTGTTGTTTCCTATATGCAGTACTGTACATTTTTCGGCATTTAAACTTATGAGCCATTCCTTTGACCATTTAGTAATTTTGTTCAAGTCTTCTTGGAGGCGATCGTAGTTCACTAATGGATCAGCAAATATTTTAGTGTCATCCGCGAAGATACTAACGTTGTTACTTAGTTCGTCAGGTAGGTCAAATGTGTATATGATGTACAGAATAGGGCCCAATACGGATCCTTGCGGCACTCCGCTGTGAATCTCCCTGTGACTAGAAAGAACATCACCCACTCTTACTTGGAAAGTTCTATTCCGCAAGAAACTCTCGATCCAATTCAATAACCTTCCCCGTATACCAATAAATTCCAACTTATGTAGAAGTCTTGTTGTTGGGACTTTGTCGAAGGCTTTTTCATAGTCAAGATATATCACATCAGTGGGTTTTCTTTCATTGAAACTGTCTGTCCAATATGAGAGGCACGAGAGCAAGTTTGAAATTGTAGATCGATGCGGACAAAAACCATGTTGTTGATCGCTGATGATTCTGTGCTTGGTTAAGAATTTCCTTATGCGATAGACAATAACTTTCTCCATGACCTTACACACAATACTTGTAAGACTTATTGGTCTATAGTTTGATGGCTTCAGTTTACTGCCTTTTTTAAATATGGGTGTCACTATTGCTGTTTTCCATAAGGTAGGTAGTATCCCAGTGTCATAGGAAGTCTGCATTATTTTCGGTCTTGGCATGAATTTGGATAAAACCAAGATCATGATCAACGGCCACATTGATCCGAGACCGGTCGTCGTACATGGTCACGTTCTCGAAATCGTTTCCGAATACATTTACCTCGGGCAGATTTTGCAGTTAGGTAAAAACAATTTCGAAAGGGAGGCCAAGAGGAGGATCCAGCTGGGTTGGGCAGCGTTCGGTAAACTACGCCGAGTCTTCTCGTCATCCATACCGCAATGCTTGAAAACGAAAGTTTTTTAATCAGTGCGTCCTACCTGTCATGACCTACGGAGCCGAGACATGGACACTCACGAAAGGGCTGGTCCACCAGTTTAAAGTCGCTCAGCGAGCTATGGAGAGAGCTATGCTCGGAGTTTCTCTGAAGGATAGGATTCGTAACGAATGCATCCGACAGAGAACCAAAGTTATCGACATTGCTCAGAGAATCAGCAAGCTGAAGTGGCAGTGGGCTGGCCATATCTCGCGAAGAACCGACAACCGTTGGAGCAAACGTGTCCTTGAGTGGAGACCGCGACTCGGCAAACGTAGTGTGGGACGCCCTCCGACTAGGTGGGATGACGATCTGCGAAAAACTGCAGGCGGATGCTGGATGCGGCAAGCTGAAGACAGGGCGCTATGGCGCTCATTAGGGGAGGGCTATGTCCAGCAGTGGACTAGTATAGCCTGACGATGAACGATGAAAATAGAAAAATACTAACATCCAATTTACTTCAATATCAACCCTTGTATGTCCCCACTGCTGAGGAATAGGTCTTTTCCTGCATCACAGGAAGGTTAGGCCATACTGCACCATGCTGGCCAAGTCCGGGTTGGTGGAGGATTGTAAGACAGTGGAGGGCCTTACTGTCAGAAGTTATCAAGCCATAAGGCCTCTGACATGGCGTAACGACTGCCATTATCAGACAGCCGGTACGGTACGGAACGCTACCGTAGTAGCGTTCAGAAAAATTATTATTGTGCTACCGATAGTCACGGGACGGTCACCCATCCAGCACCTGACCGCGCCTGTCGTTGCTTAACTCAAGTGATGCATTCCAGTCACTGGCTTCGACTAGGACACGAGCGCTTCAATTTACTTACTTGTGTTAAGTATTAAAAATATTTCTTTAGAACATAAAAAAAGGCATGCCAAAATACAAACATCCACAGAAAGCTTAATCATAAAAAGTGGCACAGTAAACAACATAAATCTAAGATTCTTCTTTATTTGTGTTAACAAACTCATTGCTTTGGTTAAGGTCGCGATTTTTCACGTGAAATTATATTAGTGTCTATAGTAGTTTTACCATGAAGGTACCAACAGTAAAGTATTGTACTCAAATTGAGAAAATCTAGATTTCCGCTGCTATCTTCTACATCCCAATACTTGAATACTCGATCCGAATACTTGAATAAAAAAAAAATTTGTTTATTGTTCAAAAGCATAATGTGGGTTTGTACATCACTTAAACTATTTAAGTATGATCTATTAAATTATAATTGCATGCACATAATTTTCTTAGTTATTAACAGTAGGTACATCATTAATATAACTAAACAAGCCTTGATCAGTAATAGAAAGAAATGTACAATGGTGTTTGCTGGCCCTTATACTAAGCTAAAGACTGTATGATAAGAGCCAGTATCTCTGTTTGTAAAGCAAGATAGGCTAGTACCGAATGTCGTGGCAGCTTTAAGAAAATAAGTTTAATTAAATGTAACAGAAAGTAGCATGTGTAATATAGGGATATTACCATACCTATAATTATAAGATTATAACAACAACTACATTTACAGTTTTTAATTTACAGTATTCATCTCATATTCAGTAGTTAAATTTAACAAAAACAAGTTAATCCCTCTATCCCAGCCCTACGAAACTTGTTCTTGGGATCGGAAATTGAAAACCACTGGGAGAGAGGAGTCACGCACGCCGTCATACTTTGTGATTTGGGGAAAAATAATGTACATGTTAAGGGATGTATTATCAAAGGGTATTATTTCAGTTTTTATTTAGTAATTTCCAACAGCTTTTCAGTTTCACAATATGATAATTTAGACGGAAAGATGTTCATTGAATACTTTGAGTTTCTTGTTTATTATACCCTTCTGCCTGTCTCTAAAAATCCCACAATATACCTAGTTTTTTGTTTCAGGTCCCAGAAAATCTTATGTATGCGAACATGCCATCCCAGATTCCTTTGCCCTCAGATCCAGCCCAGCCCCCAGTGGCTGTTAAACCTATTTTGAAGAAGGATTCGGTTTATAGAGTAAGTTGGTACTGAAGTTAATACAGTTAGTACACTGCAACATATTTTTGTATTGTAAAGTAAAATGAGACACAACGCAACAAGCTAGTTAACAAAAACAAGAACAAGGTAAGTTTATTGTGTGTGTTTGGTTGATATAGGTTTAGTTAGCTTTCAGAATATACCTCGGCTACTATCGGACAGGAACGGATATATTCACTTAATTTCACGTAACTTTTCGAAATATTAAAGAAAAGTTTTATACAGAGCAGGAAGTAGTAGTACACTCGTGTGCCTTCGGCGAAAACAGAAGCCTACTCTAGAGCCCGAGGTATATTCTAAAAGCTAACAGACTGTATGTAAAAAGTAATTGCCTCCATGATTTTTTTTCCTGCTACGTTAGGAGAGGCCAACTGGCGTGGAAGCCCCGGGCGTGCCGCCGGGCCCCCCTCCCGACTTGGACAAGCTGATCGCCGAAGGCACAAAGAATCATCAGCAGCAGCAGAAGAAGAGCATTCGTTTCATGCAATCTCCCGAGGAGGAGGCACCAACCGCAGTCAATGGGGTAAGTATGTTTATATTTAATATATTTATTTATTTACATGATTTTTTGTAACATGACAGTAAAATTACTGTAAATTAATAAGTATTCGAAGACCTTGGTCAGTGGAGAAGTGTCGGCTTTGCATGTTTGCTTAATATACTGAATGAGAGTACTGCTGGCGCTCTGGAAATAATATGACGGGATGGAGTGATCATCCATACTATATGGTAACCCGACTATATGGTAAACCAACTTTGAGGCCAAGTGCGGAAATCAACACCAATCCGGCAATTTTCTAGTCCTGCTAGCCTGTTTATGTAGCCTTATTTTCAACCGTGCCTGTTGATGTAACCACTTCGATAGTCTAAGGGGTTCTGATTTCCACCTTTTCAATGTGGGCAAGGCTTGCTAGGGCAATAGTATGAATAATTCCGACATACATCCACCGAACATAAATCTGGCACTCACCTGGTTCCGCCGATCAGCGCGTCCCTATACGCTGACGAATGTTGAAGGCCTGGCTGCAGTTAGTCCATTTGCCGAAGAATGATTGCTCCTTAGTGTTTAACTAGATTTCTTGGTAATTAAGTCCGTTCACAATAATAATTCCGAAGTTTTTACATAGCCGACATGAGCGCGGCTTTTCACCGAACCGACCGCCGAACAAAGACATGATAGAACCAATGTCTTTTTTTTTACATATGTGTCAGTGCAATTTCCCATATAGCCACCCAAACGCTGGCCAGCATACAAATGAGTTACCAAAAATATGTAAGTGGATGTATTGCCGAAACAGTGCCGATCCATATCGAGTGTGGCCCGGCCATCCATAAGTTTACCTACTTAGCCCTTGTTTGGATAGGTGATTATGTGGTACTTGGAACGCGGTTTCGTTCCATCCCTATTTTCTTTTGACGTTTTCCTTGATGGGCTTTTGGTCGATAATTTTGTTAGCCTTAAGCGTTGGCATAGAAGTGTTCAGAAATCTCCCATTGTTCATGCAGTATTATTATAGCCTTTTATTTCGCTCTTTACAATAAATTACATACATATTATTCTACAAAAAAAATAAGTAATTTTGTTTCACTATTTTATAGTCTGACTTACTGTTTTGCATCATTCGTTTTGATACAGATGGCGCCACCGGAAGCCTCCATAACAGCTGCAGAAATGGACGGCGAAGCAATGGAACAGGATGAAGACGAGCCGCTCCCCAACGCTGTAGGCGCTGCCATCGCCAACAACGCTGCAGCAACTCCTAAACCCACGTCGCTGCAGCAGAGGATGTTGGCACTCTCCGGTCAGAACATAGACGATTTCATGAAGGAGATGGAAGAGGTGCACAAGAAGAGAGAGCGGGACAGAGCGGCGGATTTGAATGCGAGGTAAATAATTCGCACAAAGTACACATTTCTTCCAATCCATCAGTCTTAGTTTTATATTTATTTGACGAACCAACAAGTTAAATAATAATAGAATGTTTAATATACTGCAGTAACTATTTTCAGAAGCCAATCATAGATTTCCACAGATTAATAATATTGGTTATTCTGTGATAAGTTGTCTTTGTAAATTTAAACTTATTACAAACATAGTGAATATTTGTTGTTATTATGAGGTATGTAGTTAGTTAACTTGATCAGACCACATTCCTCCGGCCTACGGTACACCATTTGAAAAAAAAAACATTGGATACAAGAGAAAAAAGATTACTTTGTACTTACTTTTTCTGTCAATCATAAGTCTTTTGAGTAACAACAACATCAGTGGTCGGCAGAAAATACAAAATTGAGCAGCAAAATAATGAAACTGCTCAGAAGACAAATTGATCACCTTCCATTTAAATAGTATTTCTTAATGACGTATTATGTGTTGCCTAATAAATATCGAAGAAGCGGTGGTAGCTCAGTGGGTAGAACCATGGACTGGCAAGCGAGAGCCCCAGGTTCGATCCCGAGTGCGGGCATGTACCAATGACTTTGTTTAATTTCAAAGTTACGTACATTTGCGAATTTGTAGTCGCAATATCACACGCTAACTGTGAAGGAAAACATCGTGAGGAAACCCGCGGCTTGGTTGGCTCCGCACGTATTGACTAGTCTTTCCTGTGGGCTAGGCCGACTAAGCTATCAGGATGGTATAGGTTCTGGGCAAGCCTACACCATCTATAAAACCATGTCCCAGGCACTACAGCGTCGGAGTGGTCCCGTCACCCATGTGAGTGAAGATACCACTGGACGCTGTATAAATCATCTCATTAAGTAGATGCAAAAAGGCCAATATTATTATTAATAAATAATCGCGATTAGACCCGTTATAAATTAATGGTCTAATCGCGATTGTTTATTTACTTCCAAATTCCATTAAATGACATGATTAATTTGCTGACCATGTTGAGTTTATTTGCTGATCCAGAGGCGATATACAAATACGCATTACAGCATATGTCTGGAGTCCAGCAAATGATACATAAATATTTTTTTAATTCATATAATTTTGTATTTAACCTTAACTCCTGCTCTTTGATAAGAACTTAAGAGCTGGGGAGTGCTGGAAACGAGCGTTGTTTACTACTTAGTGGTAAGTGACTTGTTACGTGACCTCTCTCCAATTACGAAAATGGGAAATATCTGTTATCATTACTTTGTTAATTGTTTGTGTTTTGAACACAAACAATTTCTATTCTTTATTTGTCTATCATCAATAACCCGGACGAAGTCTCAGGCACTGCAGCGTCCGATTTTTCCCTTCAACCATCTAGCGTGAGTGAAGGTGCCACTGGACGCTATGTAACTCATCTCGTAACTTAAATGCGAAGGCTAAAGTATTATCAATAAACCCTCCATAATAACCCTACCACTCGGCAGGCTCACGGCTCTCAAACGCAAGGACCGTCGGGACAGCGATTCTGACAGCGACGTCGAAGGCCCTGTAGTGCCGACGCTCTACCCCTGTTCAGAGCTCCACGCGCCAGGGACCGCGCCCTGCGAGCCCTTGCCGCCTCCAGGTAAAGGCGATCGGACGATTCACTGAGATTATGTCCAACCGCTCGTGAAGCGCTCGTGGCCTAGGCGAACCGAGTGTTTGGAATCAATCACTTGGTTAAGCAACAACAGGCGCGGTCAGGTACAGGATGGGTGAGCGTCCCATGACTACTTCGTGCTGACGTGCTTCGCAAGGCACGTTAAGTCGTTGGTGCCGGCTGTCATATAATGGCATGGCAGTCGTTAAGCCATGTCAGAGGCCTTATGGGCGGCTTGATAACTTCTGACAGTAAGGCCCGCAACTGTCTTACAATCCTCCACCAACCCGGACTTGGCCCCTGTAGTGGAGTATGGCCTAACCTTCCTGCGATGCAGGAAGAGACCCGTGCCCCAGTAGTGGGGATATACAAGGGTTGATAAGGAGGTTGTGTGTTGGTTCCCACTGGGGGCCGCTTTATATTTGTGCAAATGGCCTCAGTCTGGGTATATTTCCATGTTTGTGATGTCCTTGCCTGGATTACATAGCACAGGGTAGGTATAGAGTTTCGGAACAGGACAAGGATTGTATTGTGTGAAAGTTATTTTTATTATTAAAACGAAGGTTTGTGATTTTAGCCATCTATGACCGTGACTTGATTTTATCGTACTTTCAAAATTATTAAAAAATATTTTTGCTTTTATTAATTTCGAGTTATTCCATGTCGTTTATCCTTGAAACTAAAACTGTCGTAAGAACCACTTACTTAAGTTTACCATTGCAGGAGCCATCAGTGCCAAGCCCCGATCCCCAAATAAACTATTTTTTCTTTTATTTTTTCCGAGTTTTTTTTATGTCGTCTATAACGTCGTCGTCGCCAGTATAAACACGATGGCATTCCAACTGTCCAATTTGGATGCTCCCTATTGATATATCGTCGGTATAAAGGTAAAACTCATTAACTGCTTTTCCATTTTTTTATTTATAAACTGATAATTATTTTTGCCCCAAAAATAACACTACCTAGTTTACTCAATAAAAAAAATAACAATGGGTGAGCGTTTTTATTTCTGAGCTAAATAATACATTTACCCCCTTATTCATAATAGTCCGCTTGCTTAAAACAGCTGCTGAAGAGTGTTCTCTTTCATTCTGACTTAGGTCAATAGAAGAGGACAGAGTGAGAATAAGCATTGCTTAAAGTTAACACACTATTATGAATGGGGTTAGTATCTCAAATTCGCATTAGCGCAGTTTCTACGATTAGGCTCATTTGCAGTTACTGAATTGTACCTTTATACCGACGTATATTGTCGCCTTTGCCACCCGCAGGCCTCCGGCCGCCGCCGCTGCGAGCGCCGTTCGCGCCTCCGCCGCTGCGGCTGCCGCCCGGGCCGCCACCGGGCCGGCCGGGCCCGCCGGGCGCGCCCCCGGGACCGCCGCCGGGCCTCCCGCCCGTCGCCATGCTGCGGCCTCCAGGCCCGCCGCCGGGCGCGCCACCGCGCCTACTCCGCCCTATGGTGCCACCGCCCCCACCGAAGGCCGTCCCCCCGGTGTCTGTGCTAACTGCCGCCCCGCAGTTGCTGCCTAAGAAGGACGGGCCCCAAGGTAAGGGTGCAGGACTGTTGACTGTGATTAAGGCAAGTGGACAAGACGCGCGGCCGGGGGTGCCGTGATACATTTATGGAGTTAGTTGGTCGCTTATTGCATTTGTTACATAAAGCTCAATGCATTTTTGTGTCACAGCGCCTTGGTCGTCGGACCTCTGTACTATATTCCTAAGAAGCAGGGGCCACATAGTAAGGATGATTGGATCGCAGTCTCCGTGAATAAGCACGAGCGGACTAAGACAAGTGTGGAGCCGCGCCTATAGAATATAGGCGCGGCTCCGCACTTGCTATCTAAGAATGACTAGCCGAGTGGCCGCCAGAAGTGTGTCTGTGCTTACCCCGGCCTCACAGTTGGTGCCTACGAAAGACGGGCGCCTCAAGATGAGGGTTTTTAGTTCAGTGTCTGTGCTTAATACGGACCCGCAGTTGCTGCCTAAGAAGGACGGGCCGCAAGATAAGGCTCATTAGAATAGTGGCTATGCTTACGCTTGCAGCTAAGAATGACGGGGGTCGCAAGGTTATTGGATGGACCCCGGTGTATAATCTTATAGTTGTTAAACAGCATTATGATTGAATGAAAATTCTTTATTGCACTAAAACAAATTTGTACAAAGGCGAGCTTAATACTAGATAGTGTTTTCTTCCAGCTAACACACGTGCGCTCATGCGCCTAATTACAGATTACGTCTGTTTACGTCTTAATACGAAAGAAAAGTTTACGTTGTCTGAATCATGAATAAAATTAAAGATAATTAGTCTGGATTAATCTGTAGTTACACTATTTTTATTTTTAATGCACTAACCCGTGCTAAGGAACAAATTTAAAAACCTATTTAGAGGCTAAAAATCCCGTCATGGGTGAAATTTTTAGCCTCTAAATAGGTTTTTAAATTAATCTGTAGTCTGAACATAATTGATAATGCAACTTTTTATGTGTCATCCTAGTACTCCTTCATAACGTAGAGAAGCATTGCGGGACATCATCGAATCCGCGTATCAATTTTTAGATCTCGTTAGAGTTAACCTCTAGTTTCAAATTTATCTTAAAAGAGTTTTGGTTGGTATTGTGTTCTTTAAATGTCTCACCTAACTACTTGAAAACGCCTACCTTTTTGTTTATGGCTTCATATGTGGATTAGGTATTAATGATAAAAAACAACTTCTTTAGGTGCCATTTCCTATCTGAGTTTGCCCACCAATTCGGTTATTGTGCTTTTTATCTTGCCAATACAAACAAGGAACTGGTACTCTGTTAAAAAAGACAGTGGTCTCCCAGGTCTCTTTTAACATAAATAAAACTGTTGTTTTGATATAACTATAATTGTGAAGCCTACAATCCCAAAACATAACTCATGACACGCTATTTCATCACTTTTACCTACGCATTCCGTCCATAGCATAATCTCCATAATCCTCTAGAAAAGTTGTTATATTTCTTACAATTTTTTACCACTCCTTGGAACTAAAGCTTTCGTAAGCACCACTTACGAAACTTCACCATTGCAGGAGCCACGATCAGCGCCAAGCCCCAAATCCGGAACCTATCGGCTGACGTCACGCGATTCGTCCCTTCAGCCCTTCGCGTCAAACGAGAGGACAAAAAGACCAAAGCCGGTGTCAAAGCTACGCCGCATCGGCCGGCTGACATACCCAAGCAAGCACCTACGAAAGATGACGCTTACATGCAGTTCATGAGGGAAATGGAGGGCCTATTATAAGTCTTATTGTGACGGAGCAAAGTGCATTTCGCGGCAGTATAAATATAACGTAATTTTTAGCTACACGACTGTGTTTTGTTTTAGTGAGTCTTGAACTCTTGGCGACAATGGAACTCGCGAAGTTAAAAAAAAAATCTTACAGAAAAAAGTCATTATTGTATGAGAGAGAAGAGAAAGAGACAGAGGTAAATCTTGTGCCCTGCAGTGACACATTTGTAGGTCTGTTATTCTATGCTATTGTGTGTGAGAGGAATGCAGATGATTCGGTCAACGTCACTATCAACCCTTCTTTGTCGCAGAGTTTGGGTTTTACTCGAAAGTTGGAATGTTGAAAGTACTGTTGGAAGTTTGAAATGGTCTGCCATGTTCACGTGACTGCTCAATCAAAGAGTGATAAGTTTTATGTAATTTAATTTCATTCGCCTTTTGTCTGAGTGTAAACAAACCAATTTTTGAAATACTGTCGGAAGTCAAGGAACTGATAATAGGAGCTGATATTTCTTGAATTAACGAGACGCGTAAATGATGTAGGATGAGCAAACAACTTCATAGACATTGCTTTCTGAACTTTAACGGTTTCTTCAATAGTTTGTTAACCTGTAGATAAAATATGAAATGGAATATATATTTTACGTTTGTACGTTTCATGTTCTAGCATAAATTCTTAACGCTTGAATTGAACTGATTTATGAAGTGTATGATGTTAAACTGGCTGTTGGATCTTTGTTTTTGGCGTCAACATATTTTTGGTCTTATTATAGAACACTATTTTGTTGGGAGAATGTAAAGGAAGTAGTCTGTAGGTATTGAGGTAAGTATCTAGTGATTTTAATTTGTATCTTAAGTAAATACGTGGTACCCAAATACTTAGTTTCAATTATCTATTTAGGTACTTATGTAAAATAAATAGTTTTAGTGCTGTTGAATTTAGTATATTTATTTCTCATAATTTCTTAGCGAATCCTAGAGTTCAATATCTATAGTAGTGTATGTACATGATATAAAGTTACCTTAAAAACTAATCAAACACGTGCCAGCATACATACAATAATTTACAGAGAGGTAAAGTTTCCTTTATGAATACTATTAACATTCAACCTATTATAAACCGAATAAAAAAAACATACAGTATATTTCCCCACAAAAATCACACTCAAAAACGGCCCCAGTCCTCGCGACTAGTCTTTACCAATGAAATGAGCTCAAGGTGTGCTGCAGAGTAAATCACGCTGTGATTGGTTCCGTCTATGCGGCACGCGTGAAGGGAGTACGTTGATTGGGAGATAGAAAGTGACAACGTAACTGACTACATTGATAGATAACCCGTCGAAATATCTTGGTATCTCGCAAGAAGACTGTCTGACGGTGGCAGGTGCATAGATATTTTGTCGGGTAATACTGAACTCTCTTCGATTGGTAACCCAACTGACAAGCCCCGCCCGCTTTTCGACAATTGAACGTGGGGTAATTTTTTTTCGCTAATTAGACAGCTACGTATTTAATTATTACTGCATTCGACGAACTATATGGTGGGGTTTCGACATCAAATTATTCAACAAAGCTTTGTTATGTCTAAGTAAGAGCAGGGTCTTCTACAGCATTTGGCGAAAAAGTCTTCTTTCTTTGATTTCCAATACTTCCTTTTGAGAATATCCATACCTGTTATTGGCATTTTCATTTCATCGCCTGTAAACAAGAACATTGGGTTACAAAACTTCGATTGTATGGGCATAGAGGAAAAAATAGTATGGGAATACTACTTTTTCCTCTCCCTCTCCGGATAAGCCGAACGACTCACAGACTAATATGATTACGTATATTATAAGCTCACGCATACACCCCGTAGGGGTAAGCAAAGACCTGCCGTTCTATTACGTAGCATTACACTCTACCGAGTAAAGCATTTACACAACTCCAAAGTGTCAAATAAATGTATGCGTATGACAGCCGGAGTAGCTTAAAAAAAGTAAAAATCAACGTCACTCAACTCAGTAGATACTTACATAGTAATAATGCCCCTGGGCCGCGTTTTATAAACTTGCAACTCATAGTTTATTATGACCTATTTGGGAGCGGTGGTAGCTCAGTGGGTAGAACCATGACTGGCAAGCGAGAGCCCCAGGTTCGATCCCGAGTGCGGGCATGTACCAATGACTTTGTTTAATTTCAAAGTTACGTACATTTGCGAATTTGTAGTCGCAATACCACACGCTAACGGTGAAGGAAAACATCGTGAGGAAACCCGCGGCTTGGTTGGCTCCGCACATATTGACTAGTCTTTCCTGTGGGCTAGGCCAACTAAGCTGTCAGGATGGTATAGGTGCTGGGCAAGCATACACCATCTATAAAAACCATGTCCCAGGCACTACAGCGTCGGAGTGGTCCCTTCACCCATCTAGTGAGTGAGGATACCACTGGACGCTGTATAAATCATCTCATTACGTAGATGCAAAAAGGCCAATCATCATCATCATTTTGTTGCCATTCTACATTGCGTAGCCAAGTCCTACTTGTTAATCTGTGGGGTACCTAATCGACTTTGAAATGTACATCTAAATGTCATATACAATGAATGAGTTTATTGTAGTTATATAAAACAGGGCCCATGGTTTGCCTACCACGAACTTGACAAAGCTCTTTCATCAACATAAAGTCAAATAAATTTATAAAATGCTGCGTAAACAATACAATACATTCTAAATGTAATTTTAAATTTTCTTAAAAAACAATTTTTGAGAAAATTTAAAATTCACAACTTTAAGAACCTCTCAATTCAGAAACCGGTGCTTAAAATTACATTTTATTATTTAAATTAATTGAAAATATCACTTATTTTAAGGAGCTTCGGGGTGCTAACTAGCGCCACCTATGGAATAAATATCATAACTTTTTTTAGAATGCGTTTTGAACAAAAAGTAAACATCAAAAATCTAATATGTGTGATTAAAGTCCCAGGTTGTTGACCCTAGGTTCTATACTGTAGGTTCTAAAGTATTTGTCACAGTGCTTAAGATTTATGATGTTTATTTAAAAAAAATCGAATTCTAAAACAAGTTATCATTTTTATTCCATTTGTGGCGAAAAAAAAAACGAATTCTAAAACAAGTTATCATTTTTATTCCATTTGTGGCGAAAAAAAAACGAATTCTAAAACAAGTTATCATTTTTATTCCATTTTTGGCGAAAAAAAAACGAATTCTAAAACAAGTTATCATTTTTATTCCATTTGTGGCGAAAAAAAAACGAATTCTAAAACATGTTATCATTTTTACTCCATTTGTGGCCCTAGTTAGCAACCCAGAGCGCTTCAGTATGTTATCTTATTAGCTTTGCAAACTCCATTCATAGCTTTTAAATCGAGTCCAAAGTTACGTCTGGCGTCGGTGTCTGGCGCACATTCCAACATATTTAATGATTGTAAAATACAAGTAGGTACGAGTAATACTTTCGTCAAATCGTGCAAGTCGGCCTTGGTTTTTTATAAAGAAAAATGGTTAGGAAATCCATAATTTTAGTTACTATTATTATAAAAATTAATACAGGACGACAAATAACGTCTCTGTTTTAATTTCTAGAAAGCCGTTTGTCAGGAGTATAACTACTTGTTGCAATATTTTTAAAATGTTACATTGTGCAACATTACATCGTTCTGGCAGTAAGGCCCGCCATTGTCTTACAATCTCCCATCAACCCGGACTTGGCCCCCGTGGTGGAGTATGGCCTAACCTTCTTGCGATGCAGGAAGAGACCCGTGCCCCAAGCAGTGGTTGATATCATTATCATATCACATTGTGCAAATTAGCTGAGAGAGGGTCAGAAGGAATTTGTGTTTACCTAGACTAAAAAGGAATTATAGAGAAGGTTTGTACTGTATAAGCAGAAGCGCATATCTACGTACCGGAATCATCACTCTCGGAGTCATCAAACCCGCATAGGAGGTCGTATAAATTGGCCAATCTCTGCACGCAGACGCGAATGGGTATGTCCTTCGGTAAAGGTGTCACGATGTGACTAGACGCTGTGCTGTAGTACAGAGAACATGTCACCATCATCACTAGGCAGGGGCACTTCATTCTGAAGATCTGAAACGAGATTTACACTTGAAATGTTGAGCAAAATCAAATTCAAAAGGAGAACTATTTTTGTGTCTTAACCGCGCTCATCCCGCGTGTGATATATCCACAGACTTTCTTGTCTAGGTAAAATAGTTTGAAGTAGAAACGGATACGTTTCCAAGCGTTTTTTTATGCAGCGATGTACCTATTTAATGGCAAGAACAAGCGTTAACTCCTAGTGGCATGTATCGGCGTAAAAACTGCGAACAATGAACACAATGGTAGTATGAAATTTCCAGTGTCGGTTACTTACCCAGAAATCGCAGTCGTTTGCAAGGCTGACCTGTTACTTCCCTCTGGGGAAAACCCTTTTCTTCTGCTGGGCTCGGCTTAGCGTTACCCTTATATACGGGCCCGTGAAAGAAAACCATGAATACCATTAACGTAGGCGTAGCGTAGTCCGGAACAAGGAAAGTTCGAAAGTCAATTTCCAAATAAATCTCTTTCAAGTATGGGTCGGAAAGGCTTTTAATATAATTAATTTATTATAATGCTATTACACTGAAGGGAACGGCCACTCGTTGTGAGAATAACAAGTGTTGTTGGCTACTAATGTAGTTTACGCTAAAAATATACGCGTATCGTAGGTACTATCATCAACTTGTTGTTTCAAAGGAAAAAACTTGGCTAAGCGGTTGGGTACCAAAGCGCGGCGGGTTCCGTAATAATAATGCATTAATGCCCTTATAAGTTCCACTCTAGGGCACATTCCTTATCTTAGAGACAGAAAGAGAGGGCAGTTTTCAAGCGCTGACATTTTTGGGTGGAATTTTTAGCCTCTAAATAGGTTTTTAAATTTGTGAACATGTCAGACACTCAGCTTTTCTTCACATCGAAACAAAGAATTTAGAAACAAAGTTATTGGTAAGTACATGGCGGGACTCGAACCCAAGACCTCTCGAATGCAAAGCCGACGTTCTACCGCTTCGCTACTAGCGTTCTCTGTTCCGTAATAACGCGCTGACGACACTACATTGCGGTGTGTTTTGTTTGCTCTTCGGCTGTCGTCAAACACATTTGATGGCATTAGGCAAGTGTCAAAATACCGACGAAGTCACTGTAAAGAACTCTCAATTCACAATGTTTTCAATTGACGACCTCTGTGGCGCAGTGGTAGCGCATATGCCTACCATGCAAGAGGTTCCGGGTTCGAACCTCGGCTGGGGACAAAACAACCCCAGTCTTGGATGTTTACACGTTTGTGATGTCGTTGTTTCTGGTTCTCATTGTTCTGTGGGTTCTCACGACACAGGGTATTCTAGTGTGGGGCCAAAAGCAATGTTATGTTAATTCCCGGAAGCAGAAACAGTTTGCCTTCCCGTTTCGAGGATCTCTAATCGAAGAACGGGACCATCGGTTATCATTAAGTTAAATATTCTTTATCTAATGACCTATCTGTCTACGTAAACAAGATTATACAATCCTGAAATGCAGTGTAACATTCACGTGGGCATCTATAAAAGGGCAAAGGTGTTTTTGTGTTTACAATAATAAACTTAAAAATATCAATACTTATTTATGCCTGTGATTTTGATATAATCGGAGATACCTTGCACTAAAATGAAAGTTCTCCTTAATTTGTTGAAAAATTCCAAAATTCTCGGATTGTCAGCAAATCTTATTGCATAAAGGTGACAAGTGTATCATCTGTTTACAATAATACTGGCTGGAAGACCTCCGTGTGTAAAAATATCAATATTTGTACATTGTGATGTTGACACCGTTACCGATCGATACTTTAATTTGTCTATATTGTCAAGCAATCCTCTTGCATAAAGTGACAAATGTAACTATATTCTTGTGTTTACAATAATACTGGAAAACATTAGCGTAAAACTATTAATATTAATAGATCAGTAACCAACACAACTCGCCGAACAGTGAAGGAAAACATCGTTAGGAAACCTGAGTGTCCGAGTTGTTAAAATACCTCAGCGATTGTTTCTAGTCCGCGGGCACGTGTCGTAATTAAGCCCATACTCTCTGAGAGAAGGACTGTACCCTGCAGTAGGACGTTTATAGGCTAACATAAGGCTAAATAGATCAGGATGTTGATACGATTATCAATACAGACAAAATTGACAATCCAAGAATATCTTGCTGCATACGTTTATAAAGTAAAAGTAAAGAACACTTTAAAAAAAACACACAAGAGATTAAAAAATAACAAGAGACAACCGGCAAAGACCTAAATGAAAAAAGAGTGTAGGTGCCTATAATATTAAATACAAGTGGAACAAGGTACTTGCTCTACACTGGCTAGGAGCAAAAGTAATAAAATTACTAAAATTAAATAGTCCATTTACTCACGAGTATTACACATAATATTGGATCATGTTGCCTGTAAATAAATTACAATAAATGAATGACATAGGTTAATTTAAATTACCACACGAAAAAAACATTTCTTTTTAACTGTAACTAGAAACTTCAATTTCCTATTTCATTGGGGAATTATCACTGCTCGTTGTAATACAGGTACTTATCTAGCATAGCACAGCAACAGTAGCTATCTATTATAATGTTGACTCATACATAAACTAGTTCTAATTTTGTATTGTATCCACTCTAAGGTCTATTCTTTTATAAAATATTGCGGTTTTCAGTTTCATTACCCACCTTCATTGAGCATTCTTGTTTACCTAAATCAATATTACCTCGATCATATTAGTTTCCCTTCGGCCGTGTATGATACCAGAGTTTGGTAATAGTGTCCAAAACGTAGTGTTTATATGCTCTATGATAGTGTCGAAACAGAGCATCTTTTTACCGGTTTTCTGATTTTTCACAGATGTTCTAAAGATTTAGGTAGAGCACAAAAGAAACTGTATTTTTAACTTTAACACCTGATGTACTTGTGTCTCACAAATCATTAAATGAATTATGAATTGTGAACAATTATATTATTTTTATCAGTTAGACCAATTTCATTAATCTCAACATTAAATCAACAAACGGATGTTTTTATTACAATCCCGATAGTTTTCGCATAGTCACGATTAACATCTCTATACTATAAAAATGAATCCCCGAATGTGTTGGTAAGCGCAAATCTCGAGAACGGCTGAACCGATTTCGCTGATTCCTTTTTTAGAATATTCCTTGACGTACGGGGATGGTTCTTACGGAGAGAAAAATTAATAAAATCGACTGCGATACGAAGTTCGCTGGGTCAGCTAGTTTTCAATAATATTTTCGTACGAAACTGCTCTCGAATACTATTCTATAAGCTTAAATATAATATTGTTGTAATTTTTTTATGCTGCTACTCAAAAACATAGAATTTTAACCCCTTGAACGCCAAGGTGAAAATACTAAGGCAGGGTGCGGTCACCGAAGGTAATATTGTTTTCATTAGTATAAAGAGCATTTTTAAATCAACTGTGATTGTGTAACATATTTGCAAATACTCGTATTCGTGGTTTTAGACCCTTGATTCGTCTCCGTGAATCCGAATTCAAATTTATAGGTAGATTACGAAGTCGGGCAAGCAACTTAGAAAAATTTCTTCTATTATGTGAAATGTTTCAAGTTTCTGGATATGCGTAAACAATTGAGTTGGCCGTTGCTGACCATATTTTAGATATTTATTACTTTTCGTCCTGATATTGTTTGTTTATGCCTCCTCGATCCTCACCTTGAAAAATGGCTATTTTCAATATCAGGACCGAAGAAGTTGTAAATTATTTCTAAACCGTTGATATTTCCCCTTAAGTCGTTAGGCACTAGGCAGTGCTAACTAGCGCCAACAATAGAAAAAAAACCATATATTCTGCTATATTTATTAACATTAGATTAGATTAGAATTAATTAGATTACGATTTATGGTATTCACTTTTTTCCAAAGACGCGTTATAAAGTAGTTGGAAAAAGTATCAATTTCAACCCTTGTGCGTCCCCACTGCTGGGGCATGGGTCTCTTCCTGCATCGCAGGAAGGTTAGGCCATACTCCACCACAGGTGCCAAGTCCAGGTTGGTGGAGGATTGTAAGACAGCGGCCGGCACTACTAACAGAAGTTTCAAGCCGTCCCGCCGTCATTACATGACAGCACCACCGGCTTAACGTGCCTTGCGAAGCACGGAGCACGAAAAATGCCACTAGCGGTAGTCACGGGACGGTCACTCATCCTTAACCTGACCGCGCCTGTGTTGCGTAACTCATGTGATTGATTCCAACCACTCGGTTCGACTAGGCCACGAGACGAGCGTCGAGCGCTTTGGAAAAAGTGAACATCTTAAATGTAAAAAAACATAGTGGCTCTTTTTAAAACCTACTGACTAGAACTTTAGGCAAAAATTTAAAGCTGGTTCTAAGAATAGCTGTCACAGTAGTTAAGATTTCTCATCATTATATTTCTTTTTAATGCACTAACCCGTGCTAAGGACAATTTTAAAAACCTATTTCAGACTGGCATCAGCGAAATTTCGAACCTCTTTACCTCGAAATTTCACTGATGTCGGTGAGTCGCCCATTAGCTCTGTTGGAAAGAGCGCTGGCATGGATAGCCAGAGGTCGCGCGGTGGAATCCCGGCATGGGTGGAATTTTTAGCCTCTAAATAGGTTTTTAAGATTTCTCATGTTCACTTTTAGATGAGACCGTATCATAAAACGAGTTATGATTTTTATTCCATTGCTGGTGGTGGTTAGCACCGCGCTTGAGCGAATTCGATGTCCACACACAAAGTAACCACAAAGTCGATTCGTGGTCTGTTTATTCATTCCACTGTTCAATTGGCCACTAGGTAGGTACAATGCATTTTATTGTGCAAAGCAAACACGAAGAAATACCTACCTTATGTTAATTAAACTATGTACAACGTAGATTATAGCTGTACTTTGTACCTACTTATTACTAAGAGTTAATAGGTATTTAGATGAAACATTAACATTAGGTGGGCAGAACATTTGTTTCCCTTGAAAGTATTGGAGGTAAAAAGGTCACATTTGCCGATAACAAAAATTGGACCAAATAGAACGCAAAATCTATTTGGAAATAAACAAACGTATTAAAAAAACAATATTGTTTACTGGGGAGAAGTATAAACCACATAATAAGTACCTACGTACTTCGAGTGTTCCGTTCAGGGTGAACTTAATTGGATCAAAACAACAGTAACTATGTTCACACAATGATAAAGCAAAGTATTTCAATCAACAATAGTATGGCTCTAGTAGGTACCCACCTGATTTCTAATAAACCTTAATATAATATCAAATTTACGGAATTTTTCTAAATATCCATGAATCGGTCGAGATGTAGGTAAAGTCGGCTGCCTGAGTGAAATTAATGATCACGAAGGTTAAGCAACATAGGGCGCGTTCAGTGCATGGATGGGTGACCGTCTATGACTAACGCTAGTGGCATTTTTCCGAGCGGTTCCGTGATTCGCGTGGCATGGCGGCTGGCATTGATAGATGGCAGTCGTTAAGCCAAGTCGGGGGTCTTAGGGCGGCTTGAAAACTTCTGACAGCAAGACCAGCCATTAGTCAGACAAGCCTCCACGGATTCGCACTTGGCCCCTGTGGGGGAGTATGGCCTATACCTACCTAAGGGAAGAGACCCGTTCCCCTCGGCAGGGACACGGGTTGATGCTGATACATACATACTTTATATATCAGTAATGTTGTATAAAATATTTGTAAATAGGTATACATGATTCCCGAATTCCGTCCTATGGCTCGAAGTTCAAAGTTGTAGGTATATTAAACGGGTCTACGCGATTATATTTATTAGGTAAAACGTAATTACCTTAATTCCCGACGTTCCTTAGTCTACCCGTGACCACGGCAATTGCAACGTCGCCGAAGCGTCGGGAATCAAGGTAGGTACGTTCTACCAAATAAATAACGGCGATTGGACCCGTTTAATTTAATACGAGGAAATGTATAACTTTGAATTGGGATTCAGTGTAGAGTTTGTCCTCCGATATGCGTAAACAATTAAAATGGAGTTAAAATAGGTACATAAGACGCTCGCTCGACCTAGTTTTTCCTTAGATTTTTATAACTTTTGTCCTGAAGTTGACTGTCTCTTTACAAGTGAAGTAATTTTGGGTAGGTAATTAAAAAAAAAATTTTGCGTTTGGGCCCTCAACTAAACTCGTCATAACAAGGTTAGATTTTTATTTTATGTAGCCTATAAACATCCCACTGCAGGGCACAGGCCTTCTCTCAGCGAGAGAGAATGGGCTTAATTACCACGCGTGCCCCCGCGGATTGGCAATATCAATTGCTGAGGACACCTCATACAATTCCACCAAACTGCGATCTCCAACCCGGTTGCCCAGCGTGGGGATTATGGGCACTACCCCCCAATGATGGCTATGTCCAGCAGTTGACTAATATAGCCTGAAGAAGAAGAAGAAGAAGAGGACACCTCATACACTCAGGTTTCCTCACGATGTGTTACATTTTCCTTCACAGTTAGCACAAATGTACATAACTTAGAAAACAAAGTCATTAGAATGTCCCTGAGTATTTTTAGAATAATGATATGGATAAAGTCCAGTATGCATATTGCATACCACACAAAGATAGACGACCTTAGGTATCTACGTATATAAAAACACCGTTTCCCTTAAAATATTGCTTATTTAATGTGCTGTTACGTCTTTTCTTTGTAAAGTCTCCACCCCAGACTATTTTGGTCAGTGTTTTAGGTGTTTTATTAAATAAGGCCGAGCGAGTGTCTCGAACCGAATTCCGGTTAAAACGTAACGTGTTATGTGTCCATTGTCTAAGCATTGTCGTGAATGTTGTCAAACATGCACTGTCGGTAAGACCCGCCACTGTCTTACAATCCTCCACTATAGTTATATATAAATGGGTCAAATCGCGATTATTACCCGAGACCACGGCAACTAACGCTGCCGAAACGTCGGGAAATAAGGTAATTACGTTTTACCTAATAAATAATCGCGATTTGACCCGTTTAATATATAAATATGTATGAGTATCGAGAATCATTAAGAAATACCCTTCACTAACCCGGACTTGGCCCACGTGGAGTATGACCTAAACTTTCTGCGGTGCAGGGAGGGACCCGTGCCCCAGCAGTGGGGGCATACAAGGGCTGACACACTCACAATAGGCTACGATAGGCATGCCAATTTGTTGCCTCACTTTAAAAGCACTGACTGCGATTCTATAGGTAGGTACTTTAGGTAACTTTCGGGTTGGGTCGCTGTACTTTTTATCGTACGCAAGTGACGGTGCGCAAGCCCGGCTCGCGCTTTACCTGTTTTTCCTTGTTATATCAAAACCTTTGGTATTTCCTGTTGAAAGGGGTTTGGGTAAAAGTAGTTTTTTCCCTAACCAAATCAATTCTAGTTTCCAGGTAAACAGAAACCAAATAAAAAAAAGTCAGCAACTGAATTAATTATGGTCAGCAATTAAATATATATTGGTGAGCGGAATAAATAAATGCCAAGAATAATGTGGCAAATTATTGAAACAAATAATAATAATTAATTGAAACATCAGCAAATTTATTAATTAATTACATGAAAGCTCGTATTTTCTGCCGCACAATTTGGAATTTTCGCTGTCACAATTTTTCTGTACCTAAGTAGATCAATTACGTATTGTCTGCTGACTAATTTTTCCTTTCAACCCTAACTTGATTTCTTTTTCTGCAAACCGCCATATTCCTATAAATGAAGTAACCTGGGACACTTATTTAGATAACACGCTGCCAAATTTATAAAAAAAGTTCATGAACTTGCGCGAAAATTTCTAGTTTTGGCATGAAATGTCAATTTTGAGGTTAGAATCTTGTTTACGAAATTGGACAGGTAAGAATAAATAGACTGTACAGTTACCTAACTATTTACTTAGTGAAATTCTAATTCAGAAACTGACACGTTATGAACATGATGATGATGGATGACACAACACAATCACTCGTAGTCCAAAATTCTGTGTTATGTGATCATGCAAGGGCACCCCAAACATGGAAATACACCCAGACAAATGATTCCTGTTTTTGTACTCTTAACTTTTACCGTGACCGATCGTGGCATTTCAGTGGGTTTACAATCGACAACATTCAGACTTGTTATTAAACGTGCAGAAATTTTCCTTTCCTATATGCCTTAGATTACCTTTGTGGCGAGCACATGTCAACTCTGCGCGCTCACTACAAACTCCAACATTCCTGCATCGCGGAAAGTGTTTCAATGACATAGCAAAATATAACGTCCGACTAACAATAGTTGGACCGGCCGTCTCCAGGCATACGATCTGCCTGGCGGTAAATTTGCCTTTATAGTGGAAGAGCACGATCACCCGCTCTTCCCTATAGTGGTGACCCCTGACAGAACATTGTCAACCTTCCTTCGCTCTCACAGCACCCCACATACAGTCTCATAGCAAGGCCAGCAATCTTCCTTCTCACTTCATCAGTTCCACTACAGTCAACGCTCCGACTACTGGGACTGATGGTGATCTTCCTGCAACCCCTCGGCACGGCAGCCACACAGCAACAGCACACGTACACGTTGCCAGTCGTACAGCAGCCTTCACCGGTTCCTGTCCATGTCCATGTCCATGGTACTGTCGCCGGTGAAGTGACTGTTAACCGCCGAACACCCTCAACCGCTAGTCGACTCACTGACTCAGCGTCGCCTGGCACTTGCAGGCTTTAGAGCACAGACTTCGATTCCTATCAGACCTAGCTATGCGTAGCTACGGTCTTGAAGGGGAGTGATGTGGAGAGCACATGCCAACTCTGCGCGCTCACTACAAACTCCAACATTCCTGCATCGCGCAATCAAAGTGTTTCAATGACATTAAATATAACGTCCGACTAACAATAGTTGGACCGGCCGTCCCCAGGCATACGATCTGCCTGGCGGGAAATTTCCCTTTATAGTGGTAGAGCACGATCACCCGCTCTTCCCTATACCTTCGTCAAAAATATGATGCGTATCCAGAGAGGAAGAAATACTTAAAGAAATAGGAACAGGATAGAATAGTATAGGAAAAAAAAGATTGATAGTAAACACTTTATTGTACATAAAAGTGGAAATTACATAGATATTTCTTAACCGCAAGAGTACGGCGGCCTTAACACTAAAAGTGATATCTTCCAGACAACCTAGGAAATAGGTATTCTGATACTTTGGTTTACGTACATTAATGAAATGAAACGAAATGAAATGAAAAGGTTTTATTCAAAGTAGTGCAGAAACTGCACTAAGCCGCACACTACAAGTCACAATAGGTGTCCATTTCAAAATCTAGATCATTCATGTGTTGTAAAGTTTAGATTTAGATTTATTTACAGAGTTCTTGTAACTTAACAATAAAGACCAAATCGTTACAGAACTAACGACAACCTCTCACAATGATCTCTCCAGCATTATCTTACTGATCCATCAAAACGTAGTAGGTAGTTGCAATACCACTCGCTAATGGTGAAGAAAAACATCGTGAGGAAACCATCATATCTGAAGTGTCCATATACCCCAGCGCCTGAAATGAGCCGTTTTCTGCACAAATTCACAAGACACTTCACAGATGGCGCTTACAGGCGTGCACATACAAGAGCAGGGACACGTCTGTCAAATTTTGCACCGAGTAATTTTGACAGCCTTATTCCGGTTCTTCTATGGCTACGCCCGTAAGCGCCATCTATGAATTTCTTTGTGAATTAGTGCTAAAAAAGGCTTATTGCCAAACCGCGTTGGGCACGTGGTACTTTAACCCATACTTTCTCTCTGAGAGACTGTATCGGTCCTGTATCATCAACTCATTATGCCCCCACTGAGGGGCATGGCCTTCCTTGAGGAAGGTATAGAGCCATACTCCACCACGGGGGCCAAGTCCGGATTGGTGGAGGCTTGCAAGACTAGTGGCTCTTACTGTAAGAAGTTTTCAAGCCGCCCTAAGGCCTCTGACTTGGTTTAACGACTGCCATCTATCGACAGTAGCCGGCACCAACTGCTTGACGTGCCTTGCGAAGTACGGTATCGCTCGGAAAAATGCCACTAGCGTTAGTAATAGACGGCTTACCCATCTATGCACTGAACGCGCCCTGTGTTGCTTAGCGTCCCAAGCGAGCGTCTCGGTCCTGCAGTATCAAGGGGTAGCAGAAACTTCGCAGAAACCTTCGACAGTAATGTTGTCCTGCTTTCGCTAACCAACCTTCCATAAGAAAAAAAGAGATGGCACTACGTTTATCAATGCACCGATTTCAAGGTGCGTACAGGCCCTACTGTCAAACGCTACCGACTAGGGATAGGCCTAACTCTCCATCGATATCGATAGAAACGTTGAAAAATGAAGACACCTAGGACTAAATCAAGTAAATAATTATAATAAATTGCTTTGTATATAAGTTTTAAATCATGTTTAATCAAAATAAGTAACAATAATTTAAAAAGCAACACTTTTTTATACAAAATAGTGAATTTACAATTATATTCGTCAACGTCAGCATAATACTCCGTCTCAGATTTTTTCCTGAATAAAATCCGTAACGACATCCAAATTTTCGTTACGTTTCTTCTTCCCATTTTTAAATACAGATCGAGCTAGGTCCTTGTATTAAAAAGTTGTTTATCTTGCAATGAAATTTGAAAAGGAAAATACTATTGCTAATATTGACTAGGTAAATCCATCTTCGACCGCAATCTGTCGCTAAAAGTCGTATTTAATTATCACAATATTATATTATTATTGCAAGTAATAATTCAGTAATTCGATGGATGCAGTAATTTGATGTGTCAAGTGATGAATTCTGATATTTGAATACGTTTCATTGACAGATTTTAGACAACAGGTATAGCGGTTGATGACCACATCAACAAAGGAATTTTCGGACGCAAGACTATAAGGATCATCAACTACGTCAGGCTGCAGTAAATTTGATCAAGAAAGAA